>OX371260.1:80913643-82113643 GCA_947311025.1 Lypha dubia | reverse complement strand
GAGCAGTCGCAGTAATGCTAGTCATCCAGGTTTCAGAGACGCCAATTATATTAAGTTCATCAAACTTAGTTTTGCCCAAAGAAGGTTTCATAATAGTACAGTTAATATGATCAACATTAAATTGTTCCTTAAATCTTTCTAATTTCATATTAAGATATGAGCTATCATTAACCACCGGACCAATATTGTCAACACATAAGCACTCATAAACAAATCGGTGCAGAACCAAAATAAGTATGATTGATTTAAAAACATTCCATTTTTGATGTTAAAGATTATTTTTATAAATTTTTGAATTAACTTTAACTTTACAAACGTGCCAGCTGGTAAATACAGCAGTATTAATAAAAGTTCAAATACCATTGATGACATAACTAGTAAGCAAAATAAGCATAAAGAAATTACTTGTACATAAATATGGGAAACATAATCTCTTTTTATTCTAGGTTTATATATCAGATATTAAGTATCAAGCAAATTTATTTATTATATACAATTGAGAAGAATTTTAGACAAACAAAAATCATGTGACATGTGACTTCCTAGTATAAATTTAATGATAAAGTACTATGAAATAAGGTGCCGAAAGATCACGTTCAACATAAAATTATAATTAAGATGTTAGAAATAGATAAAGCACATAAGTATATTCATACAGTATTCACAAAATTTTAATAGTTGATTCAATCTAGATAGAACTTCTGAATAAGCATTAGTTTTGCTTTAATTATTTAACTCCACAGTATGCTTTTCTCGAAGTGTATCACAACCAGCCACATCATCTACTCGAGTTTTACTCTCATTTGGTAAAGTTAACATAGCCATTAGTCTTTCACCATTGTATATCCTATATCTCTTAATAATTTCGGCGCGTAGTAAATCATTGCAAGCACGGTTAAGTGAACTGGCCAGTGGAGAAAAATTATCATTGAGGTAACATTCTAACAATACTAAAGCCATTGGTAGGGAGGGTAAAGATGCATATCTATCCTTTACAGCTTGGATAGATAATTTTTTCCGTCATGTAATAGTTGAGTTGTAGTAAAATTGTAGTATTTAAGTTGATCATGATGAGGGCTTTAATTACACCTAAAAGCATATGAGCAGATCAACTTCTGGTCCCCTTTTCCTGTATTATAGTACCTTCGGGGAGTCTGTAATATTAATTTATGTATGTAACCCGCTTCTGTTGACCAGGGAAAATAAGAAAACAAGAACCCCCAAACCGATTTTACGCTAGTTGCTATTGATGGCTCCCATTCGTTTTCTATTTTCTTCTAAAGAACACTATCGGTCAATAGATTATCTGCCAAGGTTAATTCAGGCCTTGTCGTTGATACGTTAAAACCTATCAGCACGTTTGTACATATTCAATTTTCATACGCTAATATTTTAAAGACTAACCACACTACGGCGCAAAAAACTGTACAAATAAATGAAAAATCAGGTCCTAATTTTAGTTGTATTGAAGCCTCGACAGAGAGCCTAATACCAACAGTAAATACATTCACTGTCAACATATCCTGTATGATGCAGGAAATGTTGAAAATGCAGTCTACCTTGTTACAGGCTGTATTGAAAAAACCATGAAGTTAAGAATCTATTTTTGGAACGCAAACGGCATCTGCCAACATAAAAATGAACTAGAATATTTGCTTCTGGATAAACAAATCGAAGTTATGCTTATCTCAGAAACTCATTTGACGTCCCGAAGCTATTTTCGAATTAGTGGATATAATTTCTACGACACCAAGGATCCACGGGGTGGTGGCTCTGGAAACCTCGAAAAAAAACTCGAATAAAACACTACCTGCTAAATGATCTTCGTGAAGAATATCTTCAAGCAACAAATATCTGTATTGAAAATTTTTATCAAAAACTTATGATATCATCTGTTTATTCTCCTCCCAGGGTTTCAATTCCAGAGAGTCAATATAACGAATTTTATATGAAAGGTGTGCCCAGCGAAATGATTGAAGTTGAACCATCATTGGATTTATCTTCAGATCACTAGCCTACTATTATCACTGGCTGAAATACAAAAAATATTTGAGTGCTCATTGCACGGAAAATATCCTGTTGAGAACACCTACTGACATAGAAAATTCTATTACGTTGTTTGAAGCACATGTTAAACAAGCTGCACTCATTGCTTCTTCAAATCAACCAAATCAACAAGTAAGACTTAACAATATTTTTTGTGTGTATATAGAAAGCCTATTGACTGAAAAACAGCGAGCTCGGCGAGAATGGCAACGTTACAGATCGGCTCAGTTAAAGTTAAGGCTGAAGGACTGTACCAAACAGCTCAGAAAAGTTCTACAAACACAAAAAACAGCTTCGCTGCAAAAGTTTCTTCATGAACTCGATGCAACACCACAAACAGATTATTTGCTATGGCGTGCAACCACAGGACTTAAAAGGCCAGTGATATGCAAACCTCCAATTCGAGATTCGAATGGTGACTGGGCAAGAACTGATGCTGAAAAAGGTGCTCTTTTCGTTAAACACTTAGAAAAAGTGTTCACACCAAATATTAATGCTGAACTGCCACCAGTCTTCTCTTTACCAGAAACACCGCTAAAATTTAATATTGTGAAGATTGAAAAACTATTGCTAGTCTTAACACCAAAAAAAGCCCAAGGTGTCGACAAAATAAGCAACAAAATGCTTCAAGAATTGCCATATATTGCAAAAAGAATAATACTCTTCATTTTTAATGGTATTTTATGGGTACAATACTATCCAAAAGAATGGAAGGTTTCGATGATTATTATGATACCAAAGCCCGGGAAGGATCATACGAAGGTTGAATCCTATCGGCCTATTAGTTTATTGCCCAACATTTTAAAACTATTTAAAAAGCGCGAAATATTCTAGAGTATAGAGGGCACACCCGGCTCAGGAGGAGGGATACTCTTTTTATCAGTCGTACTCGAGAGATGTAAAACAACAAAAATCAACCGTTGTAACTTAAAAATTGTGTTTAGCATTGGCTAACCTTATATTTTATTTTTTTAGATTTAAGATTTGAAAAAGTTATAGATGTTTCAATCTATAACTGAAGATTCAATAAATAATAAAATTATCAAAAAAAAAACGTTTTTACATTACATTAATTTGGCAATGTTAACAGAGCCATTAGTCTTTCACCATTGTATAACCTATATCTCTTAATAACTTTGGTGCGTAGTAAATCATTGCAAGCACGGTTGAGTAAACTGGCCAGTGGAGAAAAATTAGTAATGAGGTATACACGCTTCACAAGCTGTTCATTCGTATCTCTGCTCCAGCCATTTGTAGCACCTTCTTTAAGAACATAACAAACCCGCAAGTTAAGTGTTTTCAAATAACGTTTCATTATTTTATCTCGAATAACAATGTTATTGAATTTGATTAAGACAAGATATTTGCTGTTAATGTAACAAACATGATTTATATCTCTCATATTAATTGGTATATTGAAGAAGGAACCCAACGCATTAACAGAAGCCGGCAGGTGTTCCAGGGCTACAGGTAAACCTCGCACTACTATGTGACCTCTGTTTAGCCTTTTATACAAAATATCGTTTTGTTTCTCAAAAGTTGACAGCTTAGATGCCATTGATGATTCCACTTCATTCAATCGGTTGTTGCATGAAAAAACATCACAATTCATTTCCTTTATGCTTGCAGCCATTTGGGTCTCTATTTCAGCAACAGCGTTATTGAAGGCAAATTTAATGGAGACCGTATCATTTGAAACAGGAGAATCAAACCTTTGATTTAAACTTCGTACCTCCTCAGCAACAGTTTCAAGAAAAATGGTGCATAGAAACACCAGAGATTTATTCTCCTTGTGCGCTGCAAGGATCAGACACTTTTGAACATGTGGTATAAATCCAGTTAGTACATATTCTACATTGGATACATCCCTGTTTACTAGCATCTTCACTTCAAATTCCACATTTAAAGGCTTCCGGAACCATTTTTATGAATAACGTAATTTATTTGCATAAAACACCAACAAAAGGGAGTGCAATCTAAGGTTATTTGTATCTTTATTAAATTTAAAGACATGCACTTGATTTTGGTAGTAAACTAAACAGTATTTGATTTTGATTTAAAATATACTGATTGGAAGAATGAATTTAAACTTTTATTGCAATGTGAATTAAAAAAAGCACAAGATTTATCAGCTGTCGAAAAACCATGTTTACTCAGCCATAACATTGGTATTTTATGGCTGAAATACTACTCAAGATATTGTAAGATCTCACTGATTACAATGATACCAAAGCACACAATTATAAATACAAATAGAATACCCGACTTATTTCTACTGGATGTTGCTTTCTTTTAGCTTTTCAACATAACGCTTATCTCTTTGTGCACCAGGAATCGGAGTCTAGCAATTAAAAACCAAATTATTAAGCAAAAAAGTAAAAAAAAAAATAAAAAAAAATCCGTCAGTAACGTCACGCAGTCTTTTTTTGCAAAAATACCCTGTTATATGCAAATAATGCTTCATTTAAGCATTGATTATGAAAGTACTTCAAAAATACTCACAAAAAATCAGCTCATCCAACCTCTTTTCTAATTAGTTAATGCATAAAAAAACATTTTATAAAAATTTGTCAGTAACGTCACCACTAATTTGCGGCTGATTACTTTAAGCCCTAATTGGTCCAAAAGCCAAGCTTTGTACACTAATTTGCTTGCTAATCAATAGTTTGATTTATATTCTATCCAAAAAAGTAATCATTTGCCTAAAGTACAAAAAAATAACAACAAAATTTTCCTTTTTCGCCGACATTGCTATATTTTCCAACTACGCCTTGCACGTGCCACTTATAAAAAGAATGTAAAATGTCAAAGCAGACACAAATTTTGCACTGGCATATAGTGCAGCCATACTCTATACAATATTTGACATTTCAATGTAAAAAAATTTGGGCTTTGTGACAGAAAAAAAAAATCCATGTGGTTTCATTTTTCGTGGCCTTGCCCACATATATACATATGTGCGTAGAAGGAAAAATCAGCCCAAATTGATAAGCAGAATATGAAACGAGAAAATAATTTTCTGATACTAATATTTAATTATTTAATTACAGGCATAACAAGGCGAATGACTTTACTTCCTGTCCACTTTATTGGACGAATAGATGAAATCAGCATATGAGTTATAAATATGTACATATATAAGAATACATGATAGTAATAATAAACACTTATGGTTATCGGTTGTGTTTGTGCTTATACCCTACAAGAAATTGCTGATGGAAACTAACACACACAAAACTTATTTACTAACACACTTGCAGCAATTTTGTATTAAATTTTTGCTGTAGGCGTTGCCATAGTGGGATTTTTCGTACCAAATTTTGATTACCATTTTGTTTATGCCCATATTATGATTCCCAACTGAATTGATAGTTAAGTTGTAGTTGCCAAATTCTTATTATGGATTACAACTCAACTTCCAATCATGCTGTTCAATAAGTTGTCTTTAACCACATTTATGTATGCTTTATTTATTGTCTTTAATGTTGATCCAAATGAAATTAAAAGCAGCCCAAATGAATTGGCTTATGGGAAGAAATTCTATACTAAGCCTAGACTGTAAACTTCTACTATACAACTCGATCCTGAAACCAATATGGTCCTATGGAATTCAGCTATGGGGCATTGCCTCAGAATCGAATGTAGAAAGAATTCAAAGGCTTCAAAATAAAATTCTACGTACAATAACAGCAGCCCCCTGTTATGTTCCGTTGGTGAAGACAGTATTTTTTTTTTTTTTTTTTTTTTTTTTAATTAGGACCAGCACTCAGGGGATGACCCCTACGTATGCAGTGCATTGTGCCGAAACTCAGAGAGAGGGATAGGGTAGAGAAGATAGATGTTGAAATTGTAGAAGGCTTAACTCTTTTACAACTCTGCTTTGCGCGTTATGTTATTTTTTATAGCAGTGTTGAGGCGTCTCCGGTGTTAGGTAGACGCATTAACTTTGTTAAGCTGTATTGGCAGACATTTTATTAATTGTTTTACTTCGCCGATGTTTCTGCTAACCGACGAAGGAGGGCGATGTTGTGTATATTAGCTTAGAACATCATCAATCGCTGTCGGAACAGTTTTTAGTGACCAGTGCTATGCCTTCATCACTTAAATAGTCCGACAACAATTAATACAATGTCTCACTAATGTACATTACATAAATTAATGATGTTGATTGACTTGCTCTGGCCTGGGTTTGAACCCAGGCCCCACGTCATTGTTTGCTTAGTAGTAAACGCGCTAACCACTTCAGCCAACACCACCCTCTAAACACGCGAAAAAATGCATTAAAAAACTTGAGTTGCACCCAAACCCACTTGCGCGCAATATTCTAGAGTATAGAGGTCACACCCGGCTGAGAAGTAGGGATACTTTTTTCTCGGCCGTACATGAGAGATGTAAAACTACATAAATCAACCGTTGTAAATAAAAAAAAAACAAGTTGAAGAGCTGGTGACTTTGTATATATGGCCACAAATCAAATATTTCCGAGGTCGTTTTTGAATCCTCGATCTGCTTAAAGAAAACGCCGCACATTTTCACCAGCATAAATCAAAGTCATCCGCACTTATTATGTCGTGTCTGAGGGTTTGTAAAGCCTAGTCTACACAATATGTTGAATCAGCAAATGTATGCTTACACTCATATGTTTCAAAATAACAGCAATT
The DNA here is from genome assembly GCA_947311025.1 of Lypha dubia. NCBI lineage: Eukaryota > Metazoa > Arthropoda > Insecta > Diptera > Tachinidae > Lypha > Lypha dubia. Next base: position 82,106,936 of record OX371260.1, on the reverse strand, counting down.
GACTCTATCAACATATTCAATATGTTAAGCGATTACACGATAAGCTGAAAATGTAAAAAATTTTACATTCAACATATGCAAGCAAACGATATTTCAAAATATGATTTAGCATACAATTTTGCGTCTACACAATATTGTAATAACATGAACCGATAATAATTAAAAAGAACTTTATTTGATGATGGTTAAGTAAAGAATGTCTTTATTGTATTTCTTTATCTTACTCGGTGCTTATCTTATGTTCTAAATATGTACATAGTTGTATATGTGAGGAGTATTTGATATAACACTAAAGCCAGGGATGGCACTACACCTCCCTTTTTATATAAAACAAGTAAGAGTGCTATATTCGGCTGTGCCGATTCTTATATACCCTTCACCAATGCATATACATATATGTGATTCGCAGAATATATGTAATAAGCCTGTATATCCTTTGTTATATAAATATAACATTTCAAACAATATAAAAAGTAAGTTAAAACTGCATACTTGGACACACTTTCATATTTTCTTCAGAGCTATATACTTATGTGACATTTTTAACATACACACATATACATACATAGTTACAAAATATTTATAAATTAATCACCCCTATCGTGAATAAGAAGTGAAATTTTTGTTCACGTGAAATTTTAATTCCACTCGAAGGGAAAAATGGTATCGTGAAGCTCCCGTGAATAATTATTCCCGCTATCAGTTGTTAGTGAATGTAAAAAAGGGAAAAAGATTAAAAAAATAAAAAATCATACAACTTTTTGTTCAAAAATATACACGGACATATTTATGTTAAAGAAAACTTCAAAAATCAAAGTTAAATATTCAGTTTTGGAGCTTTAGTTTGGTTGCTCCGTTTGTTTATTGCATTCTAAATTTTATGTGGTAAAATAATTCGGCTACTTTATGGAAAGCCAACAAAACGAAAAAATGCCAACAAATTAAAGTTTCACAAATCTGCAGGAAATCGACCTGTTTTTTTGCATTTTGTTGAGGAATACATCAGTTTGTGCCTTATTATCAGAACTTTTCATTAAAATAAACTTTTTAAGCTTTAATATTCGAATTATAAGAAGAAATACATATAATTTCTGTTCTATTCCCCATCAAAAATAAAGTGAAAATATCAATGTGAGAAGTGAAAAAATTCCGAGGGAAATATTTATTCACGATAAGGGGAATTTTTTTCAGTGAACATTTTTCACGTTGTTATTCTGTAGTGCGATTCACTATGCTTTTTAAACCACTTTTGTTTAGTTTAAAAATTTTAACCACAAAATTAAGCTTTTTGCAATTCACTAACATTTAACCATATCTGCTGGCGTTTAAAGCCAGCTGTTTGTGTCAGCTGTTATTTTTAACTACAAAAGTTGTGGTTTATTAACACCAGCATTTGTTTCCTGTTTTAATTTGTGCTATAAAAATAAAAGTGTTTAATGGCTTTTGAGTACTTAGCCTACAATTTATCGGAGAATGAGCCATTTGATAGCGCTCCTCCAGTCAACCGGCGTGAACTTCGCGATTTGGATAACCCTTTTGAGTTGGCTGGGACGCACTTTAAAAAACTCTACCGCTTAAGTCCGGAATTGGCTGAAGAAGTTGTGTCCGAACTTGATGTTCTTCTACATGGTTCTAGGATCACTGCAATATCGGCTGAAAAACAGGTACATATCTACTTGTATACATAATGAAGTATTATTAAATAAAAAATATATGTATGTATGTGTGTATTTTGGCAGGTGCTAGCAACTTTACGTTTTTATGCAACTGGATGTTACCAACGGCCTGTAGGTGAGCAATGGGGTATATCCATGAGCCAGTCGTCAGTAAGCCGTTGCATACATCGGGTAACTGATGCAATTAACAATAAAATGTTTTGTGCAAAAATAAAGCTCCCAATGACTCAGGAAGAACGTCAACCTGCAAAGGCAATTTTTGCTTCAGCTTCTTCACCTTTTGTTTCAGGTACAATCTGTGCAATTGATTGTACACATATACCAATATTAGCTCCAAAAATCCATGAAGAAGCTTACGTTAATCACCACGGCTACCACTCAATTAATGTCCAAATGGTAAGTAAGGTTTTAAAACAAACAAATAACAACAATAATTTTTTTTTACATACGTGCAGATATGTGATCCAAATTTGAAAATTTTAAATGTAAACGCTAAATATCCAGGAGCACGACATGATTCATACATATGGAGCTCCTCTGCAATTCGAAGAGTCATGCAACGAAGTTTCGAAAATGGAAACCACAACATGTTTTTAATTGGTAGGTATAACTAAATTACTTACATATGCATGTACAAAAAAAGAAACACATTAAAATCTACAGGAGATTCTGGATACCCGTTAGAGCCATGGTTGATGACTCCTCTACAAAACCAATTAGAAGGAAGTGCTAAATTCCGTTACAATGAGGCCTTATGTAAGGCTCGTAATCCGGTTGAAAGACTTTTTGGCGTTCTAAAAGGAACTTGGCGGTGTCTATCGAAGCAAAGAATTCTTTTGTACGATCCAGGATTTGCCTGCGCAACATTACACAACATGAGTTTAATTGACCAAAGCCATGAACTAGAGTTGTATAATTCAGTAACTAACACAAGTAGTGATTTAGTAAATCAAAACCAACCATCCTCAATACCGAAACGAGTCCAATAACGTTTAATTGCAAATTTTTTTACTTAGTCAATATATTTAACAACTTTAGTAGAAATTATGTTCTAGCGATTATTATGTACTTACATATGTATATGTATTGCTCGTTTGCATATTTTATTAAATAAAACACTTTAAATTGTGAATTACAACAACTTTATTAATTTATTTATTTATTACACGGTAGCGCTCTTTGTTGAAAAAAAAAATGTATAGGCACATTGCCAGTGGGGGCTGTTAATAAATAAAAGATAACAAAAAGATAATAAAAACGACATTTAATAACAAATTTAAAAATATAACATTTTATTGGAGCATATACTCAAGAAATTATCATTTTAAAAAATGTATAATTTGTTATGGGTTAGCAAATCTATATGCATTTTGCTTGTAGCTTAATACCAAATCATCAGTAGATCTTTATCATCATGTTTCAAAAATCATCTACTAATACATGACTGATGAGTTGGTATTAAACTACAAGCAAAGTGCATATAGATTAGTTAACCCATAACAAATTATACATTTTTAAATATTTTTTTTTTTTTTTTTGTGGTAGTTTTATTATTTATTGAATCTTCAATTATAAATTGAAACATCAATAAGTTTTTCAAATCTTAAATCTAAAAATACATAAATATATGTTTAGCCAGTGCTAAACAAAATTTTTAATTCCAACTGTTGATTTTTGATGTTTTACATCTCTCGTGTACGGCTGAGAGAAAGAGTATCCCTCCTTCTCAGCCGGTTGTGGCCTCTATAATTTAGAATGTTGCGCGCAAGTGGATTTGGGTGCAATACTAGTTTTTCAATATATTTTTTAGCGTGTTTTGAAAATACTGTCTTCACCAACGGAACATCAAGATCTTTGTGAATTCGCTGATTTCGGATATACCAGGGGGCTGCAGTAATTGTACGTAGAATTTTGTTTTGTCGCCTTTGAATTTTTTCTACACTTGATGCTGAGGCAGTGCCCCATAACTGGATTCCATAGGCCCATATTGGTTTCAGGATCGCGTTGTATAACAAAAGTTTACAGTCAAGACTTAATATAGAATTTCTTCCAATAAGCCAATTCATTTGGGCTGCTTTTAATTTCATTTGTGTCAACTTTGCGTCTATATGCGATTTCCATGTTAAACGACGATCAAGATGAATGCCTAGATATTTGAGTACAGTGTGTTGCTGTATGGTCTTGGTGTTAATTTGTATAGCTGGGAATGTTTCCCTGCGCAACGTAAAAGCTACGTGTACACATTTCTGCTCATTCACTTTTATCCGCCATTGTTTTAGCCATGTTTCCAATTTTTAGATGTACCCTTGTAGATTCCGGAAAGCTTCTACAGGATTTTCATGAACGCTTAGAAAAGCCGTATCATCAGCAAATGTTGACGTGTGAATGATACTGCTTAACGGTAAGTCAGAGGCATATATTAAATAAAGTAAAGGACCGAAGATACTGCCTTGATGGACTCCGGCCTCAATCGACTGCGGGGGGCTTAAAAAATTGCCTTCCTTAACTACAAATTTTCGTTCCTCTAGATAGCTTTTTAAGAGCCTGACGATGTTTGCGGGTAGATTTTGTGTTAATTTGTGGACAAGACCTTCGTGCCATACTTTATCAAACGCCTGTGCGACATCAATAAAAAGCGCTGAACAATATTTATTTTTTTCAAAAGTTTCTCTAATGACATTCACAAGTCTGTGAGTTTGTTCAATAGTGTTATGCTGACTGCGAAAACCGAATTGATGATCTGGAATACATGCACTGCTAGTTACTTTAGGAGTCAGCTTGCTCATGTACAGTTTTTCAAAGAGTTTCGACATATTGGACAATAGACTGATAGGCCGATAGGATTCAACCTTTGTATGATCCTTACCGGGCTTTGGTATCATAGTAATCATCGAAACCTTCCATTCTGCCGGATAGTATTGCAGTCGTAAAATACTATTAAAGATGAATAGTATTATTCGTTTTGCAATGAAAGGCAATTCTTGCAGCATTTTGTTGCTTATTCTATCAATACCTGGGGCTTTTTTGGAGTTTAGACTTGTAATAGCCTTTTGAATATCCACAATATCCACGACTGGCGGCAGTTCAGTAGTATCAGCAGAAATATTTGGAGTAAATACCTTTTCTAAGTGTTTAACAGAGCACCTTTTTCAGCATCAGTTCTTGCCCAGTCACCATTTGAAGCTCGTAATGGAGGTTTACATATCACCGTCCTTTTAAGTCCTCTGGCTGCACGCCACAGCGAATAATCTGTTGATGGTGTTGCATAGAGTTCTTGCCGAAATTTTTGCATCGAAGCTGTGTTTTGTGTTTGCAAAACTTTTCTAAGCTGCTTGGTACACTCCTTAAGCCTTAATTTTAGCTGAGGCGATCTGTATCGTTGCCATTCTCGTCGAGCTCTCCGTTTTTCAGTCAATAGCCTTTTTATATCTGCACAAAAAATATTGTTAAATCTCGCTTGTTGATTTTTTTGAGTTGTAGAAGCATTGAGAGCAGCTTGTTTGGCATGTGCTTCAAACAACCTAATAGAATTTTCTATGTCAGTAGGTGTTCTCAATTGCATATTTTCCGTGCAATGAGCACTCAAATATTTTTTGTATTTCAGCCAGTTAATACGTGCAGATGTCAGCGGTAAATCACATGTTGGTCTTGCGGGTGTGTGTGAGTAAATAGTGATAATAGTAGGCGAGTGATCTGAAGACAAATCCAAAGATGCTTCTACTTCCGTCATTTCGCTGGGCACACCTTTCGAGATTCCAAAGTCGATAACATCAGGAATTTTTTGTCGATCCGTTGGCCAATATGTTGGCTGACCACTTGAAACTACATTCAAACCCATTTTTGAAATTGTCTCAAACAAAACACGACCCTAGGACTGATTAAACGTGAACCCCAAAAGGTGTGTTTAGCATTGTAGTCGCCAGCTGCTAGAAAACGGGACCCCAGTGTTGTATAAAATGCGGTATATTGACTCTCTGAAATTGAAAAACTGGGAGGAGAATAAACAGATGATATCACAAGCTTTTGATAAAAATTTTCAATACAGATATTTGTTGCTTGAAGATATTCTTCACGAAGGTCATTTAGCAGGTAGTGTTTTATTCGCGTTTTTATTAGGATTCCAGAGCCACCACAAGCTCTACCTCGAGGATCCTTAGTATCGTAAAAATTATATCCACTAATTTTAAAATAGCTTCGAGACGTCAAATGAGTTTCTGAGATAAGCATAACATCGATTTGTTAATCCAGAAGAAAATATTATAATTCATTCTTATGTTGGCAGATGCCGTTTGCGTTCCAATAACAGATTCTTAAGTTCATGGTTTTTTCAATACAGCCTGCAACAAGGTAGACTGCATTTTCAACATTTCCTGCATCATACAGGACATGTTGAGAGTAAATGTATTTACTGTTTGTATTAGGATCTCTATCGATGCTTCAATACGACTAAAATTATGCCCTGATTCTTCATTAGCTGGTACAGTTTTTTGCGCCGGAGTCTGGTTACTCTTTAAAATATTAGCGTAAGAAAATTGACTATTAGGTTTTTGCTGAGTAAGAGTCGTGTTAGACTTTAGAACATTTGAGTATTGATTATGGCTAGACGACGGTTGAGGTATCTGAGGGTAGTTTAAAGGGGTGTTGGGCTGATCGGGAGTAGCATTTGTTTTTCTGTTCGACGAATTTTTAAAAAAAGAGTAAAGAGGGCAGCCTCTATAGTTAGCAGTGTGGTTTCCACTGCAATTGCCGCATTTTTTTGCCTTGGTATCACCTTTTATTTTGTCACAGTTAGCGGTACTGTGCAACTCACCACATACAACGCAAACGGTAGGCAACTTGCAATAAGTTTTGGTATGGCCAAATTCTTGACAGTTCATGCATTGGTTAGGTCCATTTTTTTTTATGTGGCATCTCAACTGCAACTCTTCTGTGTAACAAGTACTTTAGATTATAGATTGGGTGCGATTCATTTTTTCTAATTTTCAAGTCACCTGGCTGTAGCTCGACTCTAAAAATAGGTTGGGGGATTTTTTCCCTATATTTGATGTTAGAAACATTTTTAACCTTGAAGCCATTATTTTCAAGGCCAGACTTAACTTCTTCTGGATCCACACTAGAGTCTATACCTTTTATTACGACGGTTAGACCTTTAGCACTCTTTAATTGGTACGTATAAAAATTTTTGTTTTTTGACTCAAGGTCAGAAACTATTTTTCGGTAATTACTTTCTTGCACTACCTGGATTTTTGTTTCGTTAATATTTCCGCGCTTAATTGGAGTTACATAGAACTCATTTTCTCCAATTAAGGAGATAAGGCTTTTTACCAACAAACTAGAGTTCTGCTCTCTTAAATATATCGGTGGAGGTTTACTCGACCTTGTTGTAGTTGGGTCTTCATTGTCTTGTTCAGATAAAATCGCGAAACGATTTTCGGAATTTTTTGTTTTGTTTTTTCCATCTCTGGGAACTTTCGCTGTTGAAGCTATTTGAGCTGATTTTGGACTTCTTCCCCTTTTTAACACAGTCCATTCCTGTTTGAATTTTATTATCATTTATTGTACTCACCGCATCTACCATTTTGTGCACGTTGGTCACCTTGTTACTTATTGTTTGTTTGTTTGTTTGTACAGCTAAGCTGACAAGTTTGCTGATGGGTGCAATTGTTGTTGCTTCTTGATCACTATTTAACATGTTCAGAGATAATGATCGCACACGAGTATTTGTGTTTTCTGTTAAATTCAGGTTTTTGTTTAATTCATTTTTTTTATTGTCGTCATCAGCAACTAAAGTTATATATTGTACATTCCTACTGCTTGTAGGATTATTGTTGTTTTTATCAGAAGATGAACTCATCAGAGTTCTCTTTTTTATATTTTCACTTATATTAGTTTGTGTATGCAAATATTTATGTATATTGCACACAAGCAAAAAATAAAATAAAACCAGTAAAATAACTGTTCAATAAATGTTTTGTTTTTTTTATATTTTTTGTGACTTGAAAAATTATTTTTTTTATATATTTTTTATATTCAGTTGCGACGATTATAAAAACACGTCTGTTCACTACGAAAGTTGAAACTCATTTTTTTAAATATAATAAATAAAATAACAAACACAGGCTAAAAAAAAATATATACATATATAAAAGAGATAAAATTAAAAACACTATTCTATGATATAAACAGATAAAAATAAAAATAATACAAAATAATAAAAGTATATACACAAGCAAACAAAAAAAAAATGCATAAAAAGATAAAATTAAAAACTCTATTCCATGATAAAAAAATAAAAAAAATAAATTAAAATAATACAAAATAATAAAAGTATGTAAATATGTATGAATATGTATATATGTGTATATAATGCATTAATTTCATCTTTAAGTCTGAAACAAAAAATGAATGATTATTATTAAACATCTAATAAATAATAATGGCATGTTTTGTTAATGGTAATTAAGCCTTAATCATAATAGTTGTTAAAAAAATAAATTAAAATTCACAGGGTTACTTACATTTTACTTATAACGTTGCTTAGGTTATTAATGGCGGAAGCAGTTTCTTTTAGGCCTTCCCCATCGTTCTTATTGCATCAGCCATAGATTTATTAATTTCTTTATTGGAAGCAGTGCATTCGGCTAGCATCTATTAAAATACAATAAAAAACAAATAATAATTCATTCGTAATTATGATTTATAGCACGTTAATAAATACCTTTAACGCATCAGCCTGTTTGGTTGCGATATCCAAGAACTGCTTCTTTGTATCCCAATCGCCCTTGGGTTGTTTTCGCTTGAGCCCTCTGCGAGGTGTCCTCTTGGAAGTGCTGGGTGTATCCCATCGCAAGTTTACAGCTTCTTCCGTGTTCGAGGGCGATGGTAATGCAATTTCTTCGCCATCTTCAAGAAGAATTTGCAGATTCTAATGTACAAATGAATTTGTTAGAGGTAGTAATACAAATTATGTTAAGTTGATTGTAACTTACTTCTTCCATTGGAACATTTTCGGCAACGGAACCGTGGCCCTCAATGTAGTCGTTCCCAATTATAGAAACTACCCGCATTTCCATTTCACTCTTGTGTCACTGGCTTATTTCCAGTAAGCGCTTGCTGTCTTTTGCGGTCTCGCACTTTTGTACTGGTGCGCCTTTTTAAATCTTTCCAAACCTAAGTATGTAAGTAAATACCCAAAAACAACATTTTATTTTACTCATTTATGCAATAATGTTACTTACCGCTTGCCACTGGTTGACCGTTTTTACCGCTCCACCAAGATAATTCAGCCTTTCTGCCAATTCGCTCCACTTCTTATCGGACTCCAATTTTCCGTGCAGCTTTTGAAATTTACCGCCAGCAAGTCCCGGGTTGCTAGTCATAAAATCGACCATATGGCTCAGCTGCTCACCTGTCGCACGGCTTCTTCTGGCGGAATTATTTTCCATTCTAGTTAAATACATATGTACAAATGTGAACTAAGGTAATATAATATTGAAAAATAATAATGTTTTACTTACCTTGCACAATATTAAAAGAAACAAAACGTTTTTGGCACACAATATCACAAATTATAAATTGTTTTTTTGGGGGTTGTTTTTTTATTTTGACATTTCGTTTGACAGAGATGCCACTTAATATCAATTGAAACAAAACACACTTTACCGGGGTTAAACATAAGTTAGTGAATAACAAAGTGGTTAGTACAAACCCCAAAACATGTGGTTAAAAATAACACCTACAAAAGTGTTAAAAGTTACTGAATCGCACTACTGGACTGAATAAAATTTGTTCATGCGAGTTTTTCACGATTGCAAATACGTGAAAAGTGAAAAAATTTCACGTGGAAAATTATTCACGATAGGGGTGAATACATATGTTTTTGTACATTTTATGTACTACTTTTTTATGATTATTTTTTTTTTTTTTGAAAATGTACCTACTCTGTGCAAATTATTCGAGAAATGTTTGTAAATGAAATATGTATGTAGAAATATGTAGCTATTATACATATTAGGTACATATGTACATATGTACTTATATTATCCAATCAGCCTAACAGAACGTATCAGTTTATCGATTTCGAGAAGCCTAAAACAATATTCATTGTTCTAACGTAGGGCTAGTTCAAATAGTAATTATGTAAGTTATTTATTCTTCGTTATTGACTTATTACATACTTAGGTACTTGGGTCATTCTTTAAAAACATGACCAATTGGTGTCCCCAGACTTTACTATTTTATATTTTGTTTCTCCAAAAAGAAAATAGAAAAATATCTGCATTTTTATAAATTATTATTGATTCTACGTAACTATATTATATAAAAAAAAATATATAACTAATTATCTGAAAATAACTTAAAAAATATTTTTAATGTCAAAGGTTTAGCAAAAACCTGTGTCCCGAGCCAATTTATAAAAATTTAATAGTTATTTTCAGCTAAAATAAAATTGAAAAAAAATAATATTTACAATTTTTGTTATTCAGTTTGTATATATTAATACCATATATAAAAAAGAATGATGAAAAATAATTTTTTTGTATAATTTTTTTGAAGAAAAATCTTGTCCCCAGGTTCAGGTCCCCTCTGTTACGTCCACTCATTTTATTGAAAAAATTTTGTTAAACGTTATGACGCGTATATTTCACTTATGCTTCTCCATCATAACTTAGCTAAAATCAACAAAATGTGCTTTGAACTGTTCAGTCTTGTTTAGTGCGTGGTTGAGTAAGCAAGATAATTGTAGGCCGGGTACGTACCCTTATTCAGTGTCAACTCTGTTACTGTTGAAAAACGGTGAGTAAAGTGATTTTTTATTTATTTTATAATTTTTTTATAAATATTTTGTGTACACTAATTAAGTGGACAAATAAATTCTACAAAATTCTAATAAAAAGCTAAAATATGGTATTTTTGAGTTAATTTGTCCCCTCTGTTACCGGTCCACTCTGTGACTTTTTTATCTGTAAAAACTCCAAAAATTTAAAAAACTAATGCTGGTTATGGATTCTTATTGTTGATAAGATCCGTAACCACATGAGGCCAATTATAAACATATTCGGCCAACTTAATTTTTAAAAATTACAAAATTCAGAATGGTCATGTTTTTTAAGAACGACCCACTTACTATGTATGTATGTACATATCAAAAAACACCTCATAAAAGGAAAAGTTATTTTACTGGTGACAATATACTTTTTAGCGACAGCTCATTTCAATTATGTATGTATATACTTATATGTATATATATATATATATATATATATATATATATATATATATATATATATATATATATATATATATATATATGTATAAAATAACCTGTTTATTATTTTCAAATATAGTTACAAGCCTATGTACATATATTTCAATTTTTAAAATGAAAAACAAATTGACAAATATACAACATTTTAAAAGATAAATACAAAAGCATTTTTAACATACATACATATAAATACATCAGAGTATATTTGTAATCATCAGTGTGCGACATTTTTTTCCACAGAGATTACTTGTCTGGTACGTATAGTGTTCTAAAAACGATGTGTGTGCATACATACATATTTATGTTTGTTATGTGCTTTGGTGAAAAAAAATGAAGTTTTTTATGTGTGTAGAATATTGCTTGGTATGTAAAAGCAAATAACGATTTGAGTCTGCTGATCTTTCAAAAGCAAATGCCTTGTATTTTTATACACACATGCTTAGATGTGTGACAAAAAGGGGTTTGTACGAAAAAATACGTTGAGTTATTATTAAGTTAATATACACAAACAACTAACCAGCCTCAGTAGCGCGATGGGTGGTGTGTTGAATTATTGTCTCTGACAAATATTCAATACGCTTGACCCCGTATTCAATACTACTGAGGCACCTTAGTGTATTTATAAATTTATTTCCGCTTTTTGTTATTTCTAACCAAAATTGGTAATTTTATTTTTCAATGTGAGATGCGAATATTTTTTCATTTTGGTTACTTTTTTTCGTTTGAATATTTTTTAACTATATATATAACTTGTTAAACTTTGAAAACAATTTTTAAAATTTTTAATTACCTGTACATAGTACGATTGGGTCCCAACACTGTCAACACCTCTCCGTACTACTAAATGATCTGCTCTGTGTTATCAAAAAATATTCAATGATTCACATCTAACTAGTAGACCTTTCAAAACACAAATGGGATGAACGAAAAAACTTTCGAAAAACTTTTTTATTTCGTACAAAATTTATTATCATTGCCACATAGTTCTGCTGCAGCCGAAAGAATGTTTTCACAGCTTAATTTAAACAAAACCAAATTTCGTAATAGTCTTGATTTTAAAACTATTAACAATATTATCCAATCGAAACAGTTGTGCAAAAATCAAAATGTTGCCCATTATTTATGGTCTGCCAAAGATATGAATTGAAAATTCGTATATAATTTCTAATCTCAATACTGTGAATTGTAAATCTATTGATTTTTTGATTTAAAAGAAAAATTTTGTAAAACAATTACATTTTTTTCTGAAGTACAAATATTGTTTATTTTAAATAAATAAACACTTTAAAAAGTTTGTTTAAATTTAAGTTTCTTGTTATGTTTTTCATTTATTAATAAGAATTTTATTAATATGTAAAAACAATTTCTTTTTTTCCTCTCTTATTTTTATAAATGTGCAGTACAAATTTTGTTTATTGTAATGATCCTATTAAAAAAAAAAAATTTTAATGTATAAACTTTCAATCAAATGAATTTTGTATAAACATTTGGCAGGTTTAACTCTTATAAAAAAAACTATTTTTACGAATAAGGGCTCAAATAAACAAAAACTGATTTCAATTTAAGTTTCTCCTTTTCATTTACTATTAGTTTGAATTTTTTTTTGTTTTCTTGTTTTGCAATTATTATTTAACTATGTATAAAATGCAAATAAACTGTATGTAAGGCAACTTTAAATAAATTTTAATTTTTTTTTTAATAAAAAATGCATTTTAAAATTGGTTATTTTTTCACATTTGGTAACTTTTTCAAAAAATTTGGTTGTAATATATTTTTGGTCGTGGCAGTACTGCTTGGTATGTTAAAAGCAAATAACGATTTGAATGTGTTGATCTTTCAAAAGCAACCCTGTAGTTTTTTCGTGACAATTTACCCCAAAAGTGGCAGTACTATACAATGTGGACTGGTTATAAAACTATCCACATTGATCCTATACTCTGAAGACTGGTTATAAAACTATCCAAATTTCACTTAGCTGTATTTTTGTGTCGCAGATGGTGAATAGTTAAAAATGTATGTCATTAAGCACACATAGCTTAAGTAGTACAATGTACAAGTACCAGTGAGTGTAGCTGAGTAGGTTGAGATGTTGATTAGCAGTGGGAAGGTTGCTAGTTAAATTCTCAATACAGTCAAAATACATTTACAAAAATAGTGCAATGTTACGCATCCTTACTAAGTTACAAGTGGGCTGTAGGAACATTATTATACTGCAGTGGGAATAACCAGGATGAAGATGACTAGGATGAAGATAAATAAAATAATAAGAATAATAATAAAAAATAGCTGAAAGCAAAATTTAATTATTATATTAATTAATTATTATTACCGTTTTAATTAATAAATGAATTTGTTATGTTTTTTTTTTTTGACGAAATAATTTTTTTTTTTTAAGTTAAATAAATTATAAAATGTCTTTTATTTCATAAAAAATAGGGAATGATTTGGGGTTTTTAAGGGAGTGGTTTGGCAGATATAAGGAGACAGTTAAGGGTAAGCCAAGAAGAACCGGATTATGAACTGTCTTTTTGTGGCCTCTTGGTGACAATTAACCCCATCGTAGGACATCCCCTTGTTAAAGTGTCCAGTCATATGGCTAGCATTCGGACTGGTTGTGTCATAAAGGGGCTAGTATTATAACCAGCTCGGAGACAGCCATTTGAACTACAGGGAAATGCCTAGTATTTTTACACACACGCTTAGATGTGTGACAAAAAGGGTTTGTACGAAAAAATACGTAAAGTTATAATTAAGTTAATATACACAAAGAACTAACCAGCCTCAGTAGCACTATGGGTCGTGCGTTGAATTATTGTGAGCGACTCCTCAGTCCAATACTGGAGCACCTAAGTATTTATTTTAAATTTATTTCTGAAAGGGTTATAAAATTGTATATATGTAATCAAAAATCAGAACCGAAATTTTATTTTTGCTAAAGTAAATTTTTTTTTAATTAGGACCAGCACTTAGGGGATGACCCCTACGTATGCAGTGCATTGTGCCGGAACTCAGAGAGAGGGATAGAGTAGAGAAGATAGATGTTGAAAATGTAGAAGGCTTAACTCTTTTACAACTCTGCTTTGCGCGTTATGTTAATTTTTATAGCAGTGTTGAGGCGCCTCCGGTGTTAGGTAGACGCATTAACTTTGTTAAGCTGTATTGGCAGGCATTTTATTAATTGTTTTACTTCGCCGATGTTTCTGCTAACCGACGAAGGAGGGCGATGTTGTGTACATTAGCTTAGAACATCATCAATCGCTGTCGGAACAGTTTTTTTTAGTGACCAGTGCTATGCCTTCATCACTTAAATAGTCCGACAACAATTAATACAATGTCTCACTACTGTACATTACAGAAATTAATGATGTTGATTGACTTGTTCTGGCCAGGGTTGGAACCCAGGCCCCACGTCATTGTTTGCTTAGCAGTCAACGCGCTAACCACTTCAGCCAACACCACCCTCTTAAATTAAAACGCTATGGTATGATACAGGTGTAGGTACTACACGGTAAATATATGTGTATAAAGTCGAATTCGGATAAGAACGCACTGTTTATATGTAAAAATCGCTTAATTGAAAATAAAAATTGTTATTTATTATTTTTGATCAATCTCAAAGCACTTGCTTGCATTTGCTTAAAAGAAAACCTGCTGATTGAAACATATTTTGTTTAGAAATAATCTAATTTATATGAAACAAACATCCCATAAAAGAAAAAATGTTTAATTTCTGGTAAAAAAATACTTACTTGTCGAATACGAATAAAAATATATTAAAATAAGCGAATAGTAGAAAAATTGAATACGAGTATTCCTAACATTACTAGTACGTAGGTACATACATACATAAAATAAAGATAATGGACATTTTTTCAACATCCATCGACAGCTTTTATTATTTATTCATGGATAGCTCAAATAAATGTATCAGATCAACATCAAGCTTAGTTAGAACTTTAAAATTCAACAAACATTAACATTTTCAACACTAATACTTACATATATATGTAATTCTGCTTCTGTGTGTATAAATATTATTGTTTGCAAGTATTTTAAATACCCTGCAGTCGGCGTAGCTAGCGAATGTCTAGCTATTTCGCGAGCTAACAGTCATTTCCACTAACTACCAGCCTAACAACTAGCAATGCACTCGACTGACGATTTTGACATACGGATGACATTGACGGTAATCACATGACACGATCAGACCGATGAGATCACTGGTGAGTTGCTCACTACTATTTCTCTAGTCAAAAGGTACCAGTTAGATCAACAATGATATTTTTTTGGATATTTGTTTATTTATCAAATTTCTTTTTCAATAGTTATAAAATATTCAATTAATTGTTCTTTTTCTTTGTTTATGCAACGTTTTAGTTGACTTCTGCTCATTTTACCTTTAAAAACACTTTTTTTACATGTATATGTGTGAGAGAGTCAAAGGCGAACTCTTGCATTAGTTGTGGCCACTGTAGTATTTAGTCGGATTTTCGTTAGGGAAATACTTAACGATTTCGATTAAAATTCTACTTTTAAAACTGCAGGGTATGCCATTTTTATGAAAACATTCAGGCATACATACATATATAATTATATAATATATATTTGTACGTATGGTTGGGCGCATGGGCAATAATACAAAATAATTATTTTGTTTTTCGGTAAAAGCATGTCGTTAGAAAATATGCAGAATTACGACACTATGCTGCCTAAAATTCTGTTGGAAAGGGAAACACTACATAAATTATTTTCTTCAAGTGGCAGAAGTAAAGCGTTGTTGTTTTTATTTGGCTCATTTTTATGATAGAGAATTTAAAATTTTAAAGTATAAGCATTTCAAAAGAATTAATTATACCGATTATATCCGTATGTGTATGTGGTTTCAAAGTTGCTATTAAATTTGACATTTTCCATTTCTGCGTACGATGTGTCAATCTTTAAGAGATCATACTGTAAACAGTATGTGTGCATGTATTATCATTACTTTTTTTCTCACAACATTAGCGAACATACATACATACATGAAGATGTTACCCTTTAAGCTGAATTCACCCATTGTTTCCGAACAAAATTTTTTGTTCTGTTCCACAGAGTTTACTTGTCTGGTACGTATAGTGTTCTAAAAACGATTTGTGTGCATACATACATATTTATGTTTATAATCCCTGTAGTTCAAGTGGCTGTCTCCGAGCTGGTTATAATACTAGTCCCTTTATGACACAACCAGTCCGAATGCTAGCCATATGACTGGCCACTTTAACAAGGGGATGTCCTACGATGGGGTTAATTGTCACCAAGAGGCCACAAAAAGACAGTTCATAAGCCGGTTCTTCTTAGCTTACCCTTGACTGTCTCATTATACCTGCCAAACCACTCCCTTAAAAACCCCAAATCATTCCCAATTTTTTATGAAATAAAAGTCATTTTATAATTTATTTAACTTAAAAAAAAAATTATTTCGTCAAAAAAAAAAAAACATAACAAATTCATTTATTAATTAAAAAGATAATAATAATTAATTAATATAATAATTAAATTTTGCTTTCAGCTATTTTTTTTTATTATTATTATTATTATTTTATTTATCTTCATCCTAGTCATCTTCATCCTGGTAATTTCCACTGCAGTACAATAATGTTCCAACAGCCCACTTGTAACTTAGTAAGGATGCGTAACATTGCACTATTTTTGTAAATGTATTTTGACTGTATTGAGAATTGAACTAGCAACCTTCCGACTGCTAATCAACATCTCAAACCACTCAGCTACACTCACTGGTACTTGTACATTGTACTACTTAAGCTATGTGTGCTTAATGACATACATTTTTTAGTATCCAACATCTGCGACACAAAAAGACAGCTAAGTGCCTGCACAAAGTGACAGTAAAATTTTCCACAGTTTTAGAACCAGTCTTCCGAGTATAGGATCAATGTGGATGGTTTTATAACCAGTCTTTCGAGTATAGGATCAATGTGGATAGTTTTATAACCAGTCTTCAGAGTATAGGATCAATGTGGATAGTTTTATAACCAGTCCACATTGTATAGTACTGCCACTTTTGGGGTAAATTGTCAGGAAAAACTACAGGGTTGTGCTTTGGTGAAAAAAAATTTAAATTTTTTTGTGTGTGTAGAATATTGCTTGTATATAAAAGCAAATAACGATTTGAGTCTGCTGATCTTTCAAAAGCAAATGCTTTGTATTTTTATACACACATGCTTAGATGTGTGACAAAAAGGGGTTTGTACGAAAAAATACGTTGAGTTATTATTAAGTTAATATACACAAAGAACTAACCAGCCTCAGTAGCACGATGGGTGGTGTGTTGAATTATTGTCTCTGACAAATATTCAATACGCGTGACCCCGTATTCAATACTACTGAGGCACCTAGTGTATTTATAAATTTATTTCTGCAATGAATATATATATATCTTCATTTATTTGTATATATATATCCATTTCAGAATCGATATTTTTATTTTTGCTGATTTTCAATACGAAGCATCCTTAAAAAATCCCTACATTTTACTTGAAGAAACAATTCTCTAGCTCTTCTAGTTTCTTCAGAAAATAGATTTCACGTACAGACAGACGGACAGGGCTCAGTTAACTTCCCTATCTATAAGGATCCAGAATATATATACTATATGGACCTCATATAAATATTGTGGAAATTACACACGTAATGTCAAACCTATAAATACCCTTACCATTTTTGGTGAACGGTATAAAAATATTTAATTATAGGTTATAAAAGTTTCAGCACATAGGCATTGACCACATGTTTATGCACCTCCCTTTTTATATAAAAAAAATGTTGACTAAAAAAAGGTGATCAATCTTGTTTGGTCCGAGATTTTTCATAATATATTTTTAGAAATTAAAACTATTTTTTATATTTGAAATGGTTTACAAATTTTTCAAAAATATATGTACATACAACTAAAATTATGTTTTATTTTAATTTTATACAAATTAAAAAAAATTTTCTTATATGTATATAGAAATATGTTTGATAATAAATGTAAGTTTTTTTGTTTTTAAATGTTTAAATTTTCAAATTAGGAAAAATTTTAGTACTAGTTTTTCTTTTTTTTTTGAATAAAAATTTGTTTAGTTTTTAATAAGTATTTGTTTATATTTTTGTTTTGATATAATTTAATCAATTTTTCTGGTTATATATAAGTTGATTTAAAGTAATTTGATTTAAATTAATTTGATTTAAAGTAATTTGATTTAAAGTAAGTTAGGTTAGGTTAGGTTAGGAAGGGTAGTGTTAAATACACATCCACTTGGAGACCCTATTGGATATACACTACATTCGATCCATCTGTAAAGGCCGCGCAGCCCTCGTACAGTCTATCAGATTTGACCTAAAGATCCCTATCCGGAATGACTAGTGTAGGCATTCTAATAAAATCAGTCTCAACAACCTTGAAGTCCGTAAAACCAGGGGATATGGTCTCCCAACTGCTAAAACTAATCTTTTTCAAGAGTGATGTATGGGCCCCAGTAATACCCAGCGAAGCACACCTCTGGACCTTAGCAAGCAGCTTCCTATGGATTTCTTTCCCCAACGGCTCCCACCATACGACACATCCATAAGAATTCACCGGTCTGACAACCGATGTATAAATCCAACAAACTTAGTGTAAGGTTTTTTCGTTTCAAAAACAAAAGACTTAAGAAACAAACGTTTCAAAATTTCTTGATTCGGTCACTTCAAAGCCCGCGATAGAAGCTATGCAATAGTTTAAAAATTTCAAGGGGTTTTAAAATTATAACCTATGACAATATGGCTAGATAGGAGACCTCGTGAATACCCTCACTATATTCACAATAATATGTATGAATTTAAAATTTTTTGTGCATTTACAACAAATGTGCCGATCAATGACATTACTTCTATCTTTTTTTAATAATTTGACGTGATGTTTTTTATTTATATGTATTTTGTTAAGTTCTTGTCTTAAAAAATAGAAAAATGAATTATTTTTAATGTATAATTTTCTTTTTGTTTTCATAATCGTTTAAAACTTATGAATCCAATAAAATTTTGGGTCAAAATTTGTGTACTGGTTTTTTTCGAATGTACTGGTATTTTTCTTACGATGTACTGATTTTTTCAATTACAAAAATGGCAACCCTAGTTATACATATGTACATAAATGGTTTTTATTATGTGGTTACTTTTGGGTTTTGGTTTTATATGTATTTGTTATTAAGTTTATTTATGGAATTAATAGCGAATATTTAGTTTTAATTAGAATTAATTGTAATAAATTATATTAATAGGTGGTATATATGTACATACATATATAATAATAATTATAATAAGAAATATAAATGTTTATTGTATTTGTGTTACAAATATATTTGCATATAAGAATACATAAAAAAAAGAGTATATGTACATAACTATATACATTGTACATGCTTCTGTTACACTCGTTGCCAGAGTTGTTAACTTGGTGCGTTTCGCACCTTTTTTGGTGCTTTTCTAAATGTTTTGTGCGAAAAATATCTGAGTTGGTGCGTGGTGCGCTTTTTCTTTAATTTTGGTGCGTTTTTTTAATTTTTGGTGGCTCCAAATCGTATTAAACACAATTTTTTGTTTCAGTATGAGAAAAAAGGATTTTGTACAAAAAATACAACTGTTTCAATACCTTTTCAACAATAAACAAACTTTTTACAAGAGTAAAAGCTCAAACTGATAAACAATAACAGTGTAACGTAGTTTACGAACTGCAATGTATGGGCAACAACGAAGAACAATGCAATCTTATATGTATATATTGGCACAACTAAAAGAAACTTAGAGAACAGAATGGCAGAACACAGAAGTGATATTGAAAAACAAAAAACATCAACAGCTTTGTCAACACATATCATCAACAACAAACATACAGTTGATTTTGATAATGTGAGAATTTTAGACAGAGAAAATATAGAGAGAAAAAGATACACAATTGAAAGCTTGCGCATAGATAGTTCTGTTAACTGATTTTTTGCCCCTACAAAATTGGTAGCATTGTCACAATAGAGATTCCGGCACTGACCTCGCCTACTTATAAATCTTTTTAATGATCCTATAAAGGCTTCGGTGGTAAGATCACTAACTAGCTCCAAGTGTACTGCCTTAGTAGCAAAGCAGCAAAACACTGCGATATACACTTTTTGAGGCTTCTTCCCTCTCACCTTGTAATGAACCCAAAACGGTCCACAAAAGTCAACCCCAGAGTTAATGAATTGTCGAGCTGGTGTGACACACGCAGCTGGTAAATTGCCCATGATCTGATTGAGTAATCTTGGCTTGGCCTTGGCGCATCGAACACAATGTTTTACAATAGATCTGGCTGCTGCCTTTCCCTTGATTGGCCAATATCTCTGTCTCATATGTGAAAAGAGTGCTTGGGGACCGCAGTGTCTATTTTGATCATGCACCATTTGCATGAGTAATTTTGAAATTGGGTCATTGTAGGGAAGCAGCATTGGATGTTTGGCATCACATGAAAGCAAAGATGTGCTTAATTGTCCTCCTTGACTTATTTACTTCGTTATTTCTTTTTAGATGTTTTATGTCGTCTTCAAAATCTGACTGCATTGCTCGTACGATAACTACCAGAGCTTGTTCTAGTTCCATTACTGTTAAAGAGATTTCCGCACGTTTATCAATTATTTTTCTTGTGTTGTTGATAAATCGTAGCATGTATGCTACAATTCTTTGTAATGTTCGAAAAGATCCTTTGTGGTTGATGTTGTAGATAATTGTTGTTGCATTTTCAATTGCAAGAACGGCAGCTGTTTTCTTTCGCTCCATGTTGTTTTCAAGTACTTCTGTGGCCCTTGAGTATTTTTGTGGCCAAGCTGCTTCATTCCCATGTAGGAAGATAGGCCCATAAAACCATAGATTGCATGCTGGTAATGCTTTCGGAGATAGTCCTCCGGATATGATGTCCGCAGGATTTTCCTTTGAACTTACATGTCGCCATTGTTCGGGCATTCTCAACTCCTGAATTGCGGATATTCGATTGGCTACAAACGTTTGATATGATGATGACTGTGAATTGATCCAGGCCAAAACAATCATTGAGTCTGTCCAAAGAAAAGTAGGAGTATCCTCAAGTTTTAAATCTCTTTTAACCCTGGCAGTTAGTTGAGCACCCAAGTGTGCTGCGCAGAGCTCCAGATGGGGAAGACTTTGTTTTTTTAAAGGTGCTACTAGTGATTTTGCGCATAGTAGTCTTACTATTTTTTGACCATTTTTTATAACTGACCTTATGTATATTGCTGCCCCATATGCCCTCTCCGAGGCATCAACAAATGCATGAATTTGTATTCCTGATGCAACCTGGCCTTGAAAAATATGTCTCGAAAACTTCAGGTTGTCTATGTGTTTTAAGTCGTTCCGAAAATTCATCCATCTAGTATGTAGCTCTGCTGGCAACGCTTCATCCCATACAAGTTTCAACTGCCGCAATTCCTGAATGAACATCTTTTCTGTTACTACGATTTAAGACACAATTCCCAGCGGGTCGAATAGTCGAGCCAAATCTGAGACTACTGTTCGTTTAGTAACACGACTTGTATCCCCCAAACGTACCTTTACACAGAACTCATCAACCTTTGGTATCCATGTCAATCCCAGAGTTTTGACTGATTGATGGTTTTCGTTGTTTAAATCAATGTTTACTTCTTCTCTTGTTGAGACGTTTTGAAGTAGTTGGTGATGATTTGCACTCCACTTTAGTAAATTTAGACCATGCTGGTTCAATATGTGCTTTAATTCTTGCTGAATTGCGACTGTTGTGCTCAATCTATCATCTCCTCCCATTCCGTCATCGAGGTAAAAATTATTGAGTAGAAATTTGGCTCCAAGAGGGTACCGTCCTATATTCTTATTTGCAATTTTCTGTAGACATTTAGTTGCGAGGTACGGTGCAGCTCGTGCAACGTAGTTTATTGTGTTCAATTGAAAATACTTGATTGCTGCAGTTGGATTCTGTAAAGGTTTATAAATGTTTTCTATAGCCCCTTTTTTATTTTAAAACAGCTGAGGGGGTCCCAGCTAAAACTTAGGCGTTCAAAAGAACTGCCAAAAGAATGGAGATTAAAACAAAAGGCAAACAAGTGCCGAATTCAGTTGCTTGTAATAATCTGATTTTATTTACAATTTGTTCTAGCTTATATACTAAAATTTCTGAGGTCATTGAGTGATTTCTGAATCACTCAATATTTTACAAATTCATAAATAAAAGAAAATAGAAATTAAAGTTACAATTATCAAATATTATATTACATCTTAAATTTACATGTGCCAACAATAATGCAAGCAAACAATACTCTTTTGACCCACTTCAACATGTGTAACATTATCGCTTGTTGCGGTACACACTTAAAGTTGGTATTTACATACTGTGCATATTGTATGGCGACATGGGTACACTACACCCTCACCGCTAAGAGAAAAATTAGGGGATTGATTTTTCTTGATATTCATAGTACCGACAATATTTGTAAAATAATTCTTAATTTCTATTTACATATGTTATAGTTTTACAAAGTAATTCCTAATATAGTTATAATTTTATAATTTACATAATTCTTAATGTAGTATTTAATATTTTTATAATTTTTAAAATAGTATTCTTATAATTATTAGTGTTTGTTGTGTACTTAATTATTGTTTCTAAAGCCTATATATGGTTTTAATTGATTATTATTGTGTATTTCTTTTTCTATACCATTATAATTTATTACCGTATTTACATTGTTTCTTTTTAAAATTGTATAGGGTCCTTTATATGGACTTTGATTTTTCTTTCTATTTTCTACTCTGATTAACACTAGGTCTCCTATTTTTAGATTTAATTTGTTTGTGTATTTTGTATTGTTAATTCTTTTTTTTTTTAGCTCTTAATAGCATATTATTAGCTCTATTTAGAGAGTATTTTAGTTTGGTTATTTTAGTTACAATTGTCGCAGTATGATACAAACTTCTTAACCATTTTATTCATGTTTTTCCATATGTATCGCTGTTTAAGTTTAATAATTGTTTTTCTAATTCTTAAGTGGCCTGCGTGTGTGGTATTGTGGAATTCGTCAATTAGTTTATTTTTAGAATGTCATCTTTTTGGGGCATTGTATATTAATATTTTTAGTTGAGGACTTTTGTTATTTATTCTTATCTTTGCATATGCTTCTTTTAATTCTTCTTTCGTATATACTTTAAATATTTTATTGTTATTTGCTAGCGCTAATTCTTTTATATTTTTCTCTACTCATTTTTGATATCAGTTTTCTCAGTATCGAATCTAGTTTCGCTGAGTTATCGCTGAATCTTGCATGCATATTATTATCATGTATATTTTTGGTATGTAACTTCTTCATAATCGAATCTTGTTTCGATGAATTATCGTTACATCCTATATTCATAGCATTCTTATTTTGGGTACACAATTTCTTCAGGTCGAAACTGGTTTCGATGAATTATCATTATGTCCAATGTGCACAATATTATTTTCAATATATATGTCGACTTCTTTTATGTTTTCAAATCTATTAAATTGCAATTTCTTAATATTTTTTATATCACTTATGGATGTGCATTCCCATATTTGAAGTTGATCAGGCTTCCGAGAATTACATTTTTCCATACTCTTTTCTTCTACACGTGTTTCACTAAAATTGTTATTTGCCTCATTATGTTCTTTATTATTTGCCTCATTATATTCTTTATTTGTCTCTTTATTTTCTTTATATGTATGTCATTATGTTTTAATTTCAAGTCATCCAAAAATTTGTTGAAACGTTCGTTGTCGTTTATATTGTTGAAATTTAATATGTCATAGTTTTTTAGTGGATCAGTATGCAGTTTAATGCCCTGTAAAATTTGTGTATCATTTGTTGTGTTTAAAATTTTAATGTGTGTCATTCCGCTTTTTGGTGCAATTGAATTACTTAAAAAAATACCGCTTTTTAATTCATTATTAAGTATTACGCAATCTTCTGAAGGTTTAATTGCAATGGTTGTATGATTTCAATTAATAATATCTTGTAATATCTTAACCTGATTTATTTAATAAGAAGACTTGGTTTGTTATATGGTTAAGTAAAGAGTATGTGTACATGAATGTTGGAAGTTGTGTGTATTTGTGTGTAAGTTAAAAAAATGTTAAGAAATAAATAAAAATGTATATATGTATGTATAATTAATTTATATTTTAAACTACATATATATAATAATAATATTCAAGAGGTTTTCAGTTAAATATTCATTCTTTCATTAAATTCCCATTTGTTTTTATATATTCAATTAATTAATTTGTAAGTAAAATTAACGTATGTACTTATGTATTTATAATACAATTTCTTTTGTATATTTTTTTTTTTTTTTTTTGCAATTCATTCATATTATTTGTTGTGCTTGCTTTTTTTTGTTGATTTTTATATTATTTTAATGCTGTTTTAAGTTAAGTTTGTATGTATGTATAATTGTAAATTATTTAAGCAAAACTTAAAATATTGAAACTAGAGAACATCTTACATTTGTGATTTTTATAAACCAAACCCAAACGTGTTTACGTCGTTTTAGATTGTCAGTGCTTTGTTCAGCCAAATTTTTGGTGTTCTTTTGACAGGCTAAGTCACGTTGATTTCCACGAGTCATGATTGGTACTTTCTATTACTAGCAAATTTTTTAATTTCTGGATTCTTTATTCTGGATAATTTTTTTTAATCGAACAATACTTTAACAGCCTAACCCACGATTTCGATCGATATCGCTCGCTTGCCTTTTCAACGACAAACAGCTGTTTTGCGCCCCACTAAAAGTTTTCAGCACGACAAGTCGATCGACAATGAAAGCGAGCGATAACGTAAGCATTTTCATACAAATTTCCGCCCCACTAAGAAATATTGTGCGACAACAACTGTCAAAATCAGTCACGAAAGTTTTGTTGTCGACAAAATAAATAAAAAACTTGTTTGTTTGCCTTGGAAAGCTGGAGAAGTAGTAATGCCCAATATAACTACAAAAAATGTTTGGATAATTTTTTTAATGTTTCTTTTTTTATTATTTTTTATGCAAAACTTGTGTTTTGAGCTTAGGATTTTGAATCATTATTAAATATCACACACAATAAAATTAACGCTTATTTAAATAAATGTGTTCTTTTTTTCTATTAGCGAGTCCTTTCTTGTTTTTCTTCTCCTTCTGCTGCTACGTCTCTATCGCTTAATTACTCGCGCACTCCCTGATTCCTTCTCGATGCCTTACGACGTCTCCCTTTTACCTCTTCGTCCTTATTTACAATATTATATATACATATACTTGCTATACATATATATTTGGAATTCATATATAAATTATTTATTGTATTATCTTTAACTAGACTTTTTTAATGCACCAAAAAGGAAAAAGTTGAATTCAAAATAGAAAGATAAAAAGCGTTTTAAAAATTATTTTTAACAAAAGTAATTTATTGAAAACATATGTTTTGTGTTTACATTTGAAGCAAGGCATATTCAAGAGGTCAGCTTACTAGCACAGCTGACTCAGATAGCTTTATATCAAATTTCCGTACTAACTGATACAGTTTTACAGCATACACAAATAATTGTTACAGTTTGCAAAGCATTTTTAAGAAATTGTTAAATTTATTTGTTTGTTTTGATAAAAAAGCGAGTATTTTATACCAACAATATACTAGTTGTTTTTGGTTTGTTGTACTCGTTATCGAAGTGAGCATACCTGGTAGTTGTGCCACGTGCAAATGGCCATATTTATGGCTCAACTTTCATGGAATATTTGATGTGGCAATATAGTCATTTGACAATGATTACGTTAAAACGTAAAGCCAGACGACCGACAAGTCGATAGTTAGTGGGTCGCTTATACGAACGATAATGAGTGAGTTACTGTCGCTCTATCGACTTGTCGGTCGATATCGTGGGTTTGGCTGTAAAACAATTTTACGTTGTGCCCGTTTTGGTTTTTCTTCTCTTCTACTTTTTGAATTGTAAATACACACTGTAAATAAATCATCTTTATGTGGTGTCGGCAGGATCAGGTTTCAGATTTTGTAGGCAGGATCAGTTTTCAGGTTTTGTAGGCAGGATCAGTTTTCAGGTTTTGTAGGCAGGATCAGTTTTCAGGTTTTGTAGGCAGGATCAGTTTTCAGGTTTTGTAGGCAGGATCAGTTTTCAGGTTTTGTAGGCAGGATCGCCATGTAAAGGTTTATAAATGTTTTCTATAGCCCCTTTTTTATTTTAAAACAGCTGAGGGGGTCCCAGCTAAAACTTAGGCGTTCAAAAGAACTGCCAAAAGAATGGAGATTAAAACAAAAGGCAAACAAGTGCCGAATTCAGTTGCTTGTAATAATCTGATTTTATTTACAATTTGTTCTAGCTTATATACTAAAATTTCTGAGGTCATTGAGTGATTTCTGAATCACTCAATATTTTACAAATTCATAAATAAAAGAAAATAGAAATTAAAGTTACAATTATCAAATATTATATTACATCTTAAATTTACATGTGCCAACAATAATGCAAGCAAACAATACTCTTTTGACCCACTTCAACATGTGTAACATTATCGCTTGTTGCGGTACACACTTAAAGTTGGTATTTACATACTGTGCATATTGTATGGCGACATGGGTACACTACAATTCTCTCTCCAAATAACAGTTTGAAATTTCCTGTCTTTCGGGTGTATAAACATTTGTCGATGCATTTTTTCGACGTCTTAATTTTGTTGTCGAACTTTCAGGCTTGAGTATACAGTGGTGAGGAATGAAGTAGTTAGGTTTAACTAAGGAATTGACATCTATTTTGGTCATATGACCTAGTGACTCATACTCTTCCATGAATCGTATGTATTGCTTTTTAGAGTCTGGTGCTTTTGCAAGTCGGCGCTCTAATGCAAGAAATCTGTTAAAGGCTATACCCTGAGACTCCCCTGGTTCCTCAGGATTACTGCAAAATGGTAGTCTAACAACAAATCTTCCATTTTGATCAATTGTATAATTATTTGCGAAATGATTTTCACAAAGCTTTTCTGAAGGAGAAAGCGTCTTGTCTGCTGCTTCCACCTTTTCTAGTTCCCATAGTTGAGTAATGCTTTCTTCTAGGTTGCTTTCTTCTTCAGTACAGATCCCACAGGTTGACGATGATAGCTGACTTTCACCAACCTTTCCTGAAATGACCCATCCTAATACCGTATTTTGCAAAGTCGGCAACTCATTACCCAATTTTATTTGTCCGATTGACAATAATTGATGATAGAATTCTGCACCTAGAAGCACATCTATTTTATCAGGGCGATTGAACTCCGGGTCTGCAAGTTTGATATTTTTGGGAATTGGCCAATTATGAATGTCAATTATTTGTGAAGGCTGTGAGGAGATTATTTGAGGAAGAACAGCTGCTTCAATTTGCGTAGTGAAGTTGTTGAGCCTCGAATGTAATGCGACATTGACTCTGTGCAGAACCTTAGTGTTGCTTGCTCTAATGCCGCTTATACAGATCGAAGCTGGCTTTGTTGAAAGGCCTAAGCGCTTAACTAATCGTTCGCTGACAAAATTTAGTTGAGATCCTGAGTCGAGAATTGCTCGGCATTGTATTTCTTTTCCGCTTGCTTTAACGATGATCAATGCTGTGCTGAGAAGAATGTAATTGCTTGAACTGGAACTTTTTGCTGTTGTTAATGATGCATCTTCTTGTGCTGCAAGAGTTAGGCTTCCTTCAGATGCCCGAATTGTTTTTGAAGCCAAGTTGCTTCTGTTTTGTTCTGAGGTTTCTAGGTGAAGAAGTGTGTTGTGCCTTTTGTTGCACTTCATGCAGCTTCTAGAAATGCAATTCTTTACGTTATGGCGCGTTTTTAAGCAATTAGAGCAATATTTTTTCTTTTGAACCAATTGAATCCGAGCTGACGGTGATAATTGAAGGAACATCTTGCAAGAAACTAATGGGTGTTTATCGTTTTTGCACATGACACAAGCTTAGTCTTGAGTTACCACGGAAGTGAAAACTTTCGGTTGTGAAATTGGGCGTTTCTTTTTGGCTCTCATTGCTTCCATCGACTGAAAGTGTCTTTCCAAAAACTTCAAAAATTCCTTAAATGTTGGAACTTCTCGTGGTTGTGATAGCGATTGTTCAAAGTGTAATCGTGTGACTTGGTCTAATCTTTTCAGTAAAAAGTGCAGCAGAAGCGGATCCCAAAATGTTGTATCAATTTGAAGGTTGTGTAGTGCTAAAAGGCACTCTTGAGTCTTGTCATGAAGCTCTTTAAAGTTGTCATTCAGTTTATCATCTGAATCATCGACCAATTCATGAACTAGTCTGCTGACTAGTAGCCGCTTGTTGTTGTAGCGGTCTTCGACCATCTTCCATGCGGCTTCAAAATTTTCTTCCGTTGCTGCAAAATGTTTTATTAAGTTTGCTGCCTCTCCTACAAGGTGCGTCTTTAAGTACCAAATTTTTTGTACTCATGTGATCGGCTGGTTGACGACCAGTGATGAAAACAAATCATGAAACTCCTGCCATTTTAAATGATTTCAAATTTGGGTATAGTGATTTTTGGCATTGGAATAGTTTCTGCCGGATGATGAACGAACTCTGATAGTTGTGTTGTGGACCTGCTGGTTACCTTTCTCACCGCTTTCCTTAGATTGGTTTCCAGTTCTATGAATCGTTCCATATTATATGCATGGTCTGTTGGATCATCGCACAATTCTACAATCTGTAAATATACGTCTTCAATATTTTGCCAGTGGAGACATCTTTTTCTGTAAGCTCATCCGTCAATAAGCGCTCGAGAGCTCCCATCATCGCACCCTGTCTACGAATTAGTTTTGTTATTCCACTAGAAACTTTTGCTTGGATCCCACTAGCTTCTGTTGATGCTGATTCTGCACCTGCTGCATGAGCCTCTTGTCCTAGCGGTTTGCCTGCTGTTTGTGTAATCTTCAACATTGCTTGTTGTAGTACTTCCTTGTACTGCTGAACGATATTTCGAATAGCTTCGTAGTGTAGTGTATTTTAAATTATTGTATATTATTTTACCTATTTTATTATTTTATAGTATTTACCTATAATTAGTTCTACCCTCGTAGGGTACTGTATTTAAATTCCTTTATAAATTCCTTAATAACAATAACAATAACTTTTATTAATATTGGAATTATAATTGGAATATTATTGGAATATTTTGTAGTTTTAAGATACAGTTAAGTTAGTATTTAAGTCCTTGTTTTTAAATAAATAAAACACTCATTATTCAGCCTGAAATCGGCTTACATTCTTATTTAAAACACAGGCATTTATCTGCCTTGCAAATTTAGGCCAGTGGCGTTCTTAAGCGCCGGCACCATTATTAGGCAGGACATTTAAAATATAAAACTAAACACCTCTATCACCACATGGCGATCCTGCCAAACCTTGGCGACCACATACCTGTGGAGGAATATATCCCGGCCGGTGAACAAAAAAAAGCACCATTATACCAGGCAACACCAATAAAAGCCGGCCCAAAACCTTTAACAATCGAAGACTACCATAAGCGACAACAACAACATAAAGAGGCAAAACTTACCCAAATTCCTGCTAACAGCAAACCGAAGCACAACAGAGGTGGCACGCAAGTGCGAGTAAGGAGGAAATTGGCAGCGTTAAAGGCAGCGGTCAACGCCGATCCACCACCATCATGGGAGATAGCGTCGGAGCTTTGGCTACAAATTGCAGCACTAGAAGCTCTACAAAGCACGTTTTTAAGAAAAAATAAGTAAATCACAACAGAGATCGTTTAAAAAAAAAAACATATGAAATAATAAAAAACACATATCAATAAAAGCTTTTTAAAAAAAAATATTAAATGAAATAAATAAAAAACACATTACATTGAATTAAAAATTATAAAACTTTATTAAGAAAAAAAAATGGATAAAACTAACAAATAAACACAATGAACATTTCACATTATATAAATATATTGCTATATATTTTTTTAATTATTTAAAGAAAAGGAATTAATTTTATATTAAAATTCAACAAATAAAAGAAAAACGAAAGATATAATAAAAAGAAACAGAAGATAGAAGTTAAAGGAAAGAAAATGTCAAAATTTTAAGAATTGCCACATCAAATAATTATAACAAAAGATATATAGAAGCTGGAAGATATGAAACGTTTAAAGTAAATTAAGCGCTGCCAGCATTTTTATACATAGATAGATTTTTCACAGACAGAGGGCGATAAGAAAATTTTAAACGCAACGTTGCCAAGAAAATTTTTTTTACAAGCAACAATTTGTACTTATATTTCAAAAAAAAAAAAAAAAAATATAATAACTTAAATAATCATAAAGACAGAATTTATTCCTGTGCTATTAAAAATCAAGAAAGTAATCGCGAAAATGAAAGAAAGAAAATTAAGAAAGAAAGGAAATTAAGAAAGAAAGTTAAGGAAGAATGAAAATTAAGAAAGAAAGAAAATTAAATAGAGAGAAACGTAACGAAAGAAAATTAAAGAAAGGAAATTAAGAAAGATTTTATTCTTAAGGGAAAGCGTCATGAACTTTTCATTTGGGAATGAACTTCTATACCGCACGTAGTATCGCGCAATTTGGAGATAGTGAGATGTAGCGATAATCCATCTAGCACACAGATGCATTTGGAGAAACTACTCTCAAGAATACTATTGATAAATTTTATGCTACAAACAGGTTCTTAAGGAAACATAATTAGAAGAAGAAGAAGAGTAAAGATAAATGAAGGAAGAAGAGTAAAGGTAATTAGAAGAAAAAGAAGAGTACAGGTAATTAGAAGAAGAAGAAGAGTAAAGATAATTAGAAGAAGAGTAAAGATAATTAGAAGAAGAGTAAAGATAATTAGAAGAAGAAGAAGAAGAGTAAAGAGAATTGAAAAAAAAAATAATTAGAAGAAGAAGAGTAACGATAATTAAAAGAGGAAGAGCAAAGATTTGAAATTTTAAAGCAAAAGAGTAAAACAAATAACAAAACTTTCAATGTTCAAAAACGCGTAAACTAAAATTCAAAGAATAGTTTAAAAAGGAATAAAATCTGTCACACAAATATTTAAAATCTGTCAAACAAAAAAAATTTAAAATCTGTCAAACAAAAAATTTAAAATCTGTCAAACAAAAAAATTTAAAATCTGTCAAACAAAAAATAAACTCTATCAAACAAAAAATTTAAAATCTGTCAAACAAAAATTTAAAATCTGTCAAACAAAAAATTTAAAATCTTTCATACAAAATTTTAAAACTGTCATACAAAAATTTAAACTCTAAAATTTTTTAAAAATTTAATTTATAGAAAATTTTAAAATTTTAAACCTCAAAATTGTAAAATTTTTCTTAAGGGGTAGGGTGTAGTGTATTGTATATTATTTTATATTATTTTACCTATTTTATTATTTTATAGTATTTACCTATAATTAGTTCTACCCTCGTAGGGTACTGTATTTAAATTCCTTTATAAATTCCTTAATAAAAATTACAATAACTTTTATTAATATTGGAATTATAATTGGAATATTATTGGAATATTTTGTAGTTTTAAGATGCAGTTAAGTTAGTATTTAAGTCCTTGTTTTTAAGTAAATAAAACACTCATTATTCAGCCTCAAATCGGTTTACATTCTTATTTAAAACACAGGCATTTATCTGCCTTGCAAATTTAGGCCAGTGGCGTTCTTAAGCGCCGGCACCATTATTAGGCAGGACATATAAAATATAAAACTACACACCTCTATCACCACAGTAGTATTCATTGACGAAATACTCAGGATCTAACGGTGGAGCTTTTAAAAAACGGATTTCGTTGTCGTTAGCCTCAAATGCCGACCACTCGTCCTCCAACCTTTTCACTCGCTCTTGAAAATAACTTCTAGTTGTTTTCCTTGATGACGGGTCCTTCTTGTAATTTCGGATGACCGTCTCAATTCTTTCACCGATGGCCTTTTGTTTAATGATTAGTTCTTCAAATGTTGCCATAGTTGCTGATCTCGATTAGTTGGCTTCTGGGAATTCGCACCAAATGTGGTCTGTTGTACCCTTCGGATTGATGTCCTGATGCCGCTCTGAAGAATTTGCAAAAAGTTGATTTGGCTCTAGGACTGTTTATGTCCTGTTGTAAGGACTGATGATGTCCTTGTATGCGAATTTGAAAGAGGATCCTGTGCCTTGTCAGAGAATCACGTCGGGGTCACCAATATCTAAAGTAACTCGTATGTTAATTTGTTGTAGATGTTAATCACAGCACATAAGCTGGATTAAACTTAAAATTGCTAAAACAACAAGCGGCACTTGAAACCGA
This sequence comes from Lypha dubia, assembly GCA_947311025.1. Taxonomy (NCBI): domain Eukaryota; kingdom Metazoa; phylum Arthropoda; class Insecta; order Diptera; family Tachinidae; genus Lypha; species Lypha dubia. Next base: position 82,074,644 of record OX371260.1, on the reverse strand, counting down.
GTTGTTTTCCAAAATGTAGATTAACTCTTTTGTTAATTTGTTATAGATTTTAATCACAGCACATAAACTGGATTAAGGTTAAAATTATTAAAACAACAAGCGGCACTTGAAACCGAGTTGTTTTCCAAAAGAAATGATTGAGGCACACTCTTCAATGTTCAAACATAAAAAAGGCGATCTTTATTTAAATTTTACTTCTTTTATACAATATTCATTCTTATTAATTTTACATACTTGGCATATTTATATTTAAGTTCATTGGCTGTGTGGCCATGAACATGAAACAACCAAAAAATACCTAGAATGCAATTTTGTGGATATAGGTGAACGCACTACATAAACAGTACAAAAAATAAAAACTGCATAATAAACAATCGTCAATTACAAACAAATATATAATAAACGAAACCAATAAAATTGCATTCTAAGTATTGTATTACAATTTTATGAACAAGACAAATAAAAATAAAAAAATGCATGATCTACAAAAGAATTGCTCAACTTTATGGAAAAGAATGAAAACTAAAAATTAATAAATTTACAAAATTGTACAACAAACAAAAATAATACAATTATGAACATTACGCTTTGCGCATTTCTTAAAAGCGTATTAAAAATGCGCACAAGCGCAAAGAGCGGAGCGAAAAAAGGAGCAATTGGTATGCGCAGCGCAAGCGCATTCGATTTATTAGCGCCGCTCTTGCACAATGCGCATTTAAATTCTTTGTCTAGCGCTTTGCGCTGCGCATTGCGCATATTGAGCGGCGCATTGCGCATGGTCTTTTTTATGATAACAGTGGTTCGTTTGAGTTTATTCATTGCTGCCACGAAAAAAAGTCTTTGCAGCCAAAATCTTTAAAAAAAGTAACTAAATAAGAATAAAAGTAACCAGAATATTTTTTTAATGTTTATTAAAATGGTGTGTTTTATTTTTGAGTAAAATATCAATCACATTTGGCCTTTAAGGATTTATTCTTAATCCGTATATTATATGTATAAAAATGATCTGATTGCATGATTCAATGACTATAAGGTAGTCTTAGAAGCCCAGCTGACAATTCTTGCAATCCACTTGTTTTTAATTTCAGGTGTCGAATTTTTATTTGTATTTATTTATTAAATTTAAATTAAAAAATTTTTATTTAAAAACAAAATTTTAAAATTTCTTAAAATGAATACGAAATAAATATGAGTTTGTATTTGAGCAAAATAGATGTGATATGTACAAAAGATTAGAGCTATTGGAAATGAACCTTTTTTAAAGCTCCCAAAAATCAAATCAAACTAAAATCGTTGAAAGAAGTCTTCACAAAAAATTTCATATGTGAAGCTCAAAATAGAAAGGGACCTAAGGGTAAAAACCGGTTTAGTTAAGGAGAGCCATTTTAAAGATTTAAATACGTGTATTTAATACGTGACTTCACTTTCATAAAACGCGCATATCTCTGGGAGGGAACACTTTTGGGGCATTGGATCGGTCTCATTCGATGCTCAAATGTTGTCCACATAAAAAAAAAAGTGAAATTTGATTTTTTACCCTTAGGTCCCTTTCTCTATGCGCTGTCACATATGCAAATTTTTTTTAGAAATTTCAGTTTAAATAAGAAATATCCACAACAAATACATTTAGGTATGTTTTGTATGTAACTCTTCTCATGTACGTTTATAACATGAAGGCGCCGAAAATTCTAAAAATAGACGCACTTAAATATTTTCCTGAGTAATTTTTTTAATATTTTGTTGTAACACTGTAGTGAACCTGATGATGACATTTACATCATCTGTAGGTATGAATGAATGTACATTCACAAAAAATATTTAAAAATATTTGGCCTGCTCACCCTTTCTGTGGTTTCGCAAGCAAATATTTTTATGACTTTTTTCAATTTTTGAGCAGTTTGGGTTTTTCCAACATTTTATGTGTATGTTTCTTACAAGTAACGAAATGTGTATAAAACCCATCATTAACAAGATTTTTTGAAATCCAAGAAAAGATTTTTTTAAATAACTTTGAGAGACATACAATGTGAGTATGTATAATTCTATAAGGGGCAGATTTTTTAACCTAAAACGTTTTTTTCGTTTTGAAATTGTATGGAAAAATTTTGTTTTGAAATGAATTTTTGTTATTTTTCATACAAATTTAAAAAGTTTAGAAACGATTTTTTTTACAAAATCTGCCTATAAGTAAAAAACCAATTATCAAGGTATTTATAAACATGTATAGATATGTATATATTGTCCTTGATAATGTGGTGTTGTATTTTTTAAAGATGATTATTCTTGATGTAAAAATCTATTATTTCCTTTACTAACATTTTTTACCACTGTAAATGCGCTATGCGCATTTCTTGCTCTTTTTGCGCGTTGCGCAAAAAAATGCGCAGCGCAGAAATAAATGCGCGGAGCAAGCGCAATAATAAATTGGCTCCGCTCTTTGCGTAAAGAGCAAAAAGAGTGGCGCTGCGCTGCGTTTTTTCGTACTCTGATTAGCAGGCATTTTATTAATTGTTTTACTTCTCCGATGTTTCTGCTAACCGACGAAGGATGTCTCACTAATGTACATTAGAGAAATTAATAATGTTGATCTACTTGCTCTGGCCAGGGTTTGAACGCGGCCCCCAAGTCATTGTTTGCTTAGAACTCTACGCGAGAAATGTATTTTAACTTATTGTTTTGAGTTATTAATATCAACTGACTCTTTATTCATTAAATTTCTTTTTTTATACAATATTTCTTAGCTTAAAAACTTATTTCTATGGGTTAATGTTTAGCAAGCAGAATTGATTATTAAACTCTGAAAGACCGAACTCAATTTTTTGGTTTTACCAAAATCGATCGTAAAATTTCTTTGTATCAATTCTGCTTACTCATTAATTCATTGGAATTGTATTTTCTTTAACAACACAATTTAATTTTTTATTTATTCCACAACTTTGTAATTTAATTGTCGTTGGCCTCTTTTAATAATAAAAAAACTACAATGAATGAAATCCACGGAAGGAGGAATCAGAAAACAAATAGTTCAAAAAGTAAACTGTTATGAGTCGTTTTCTCCTAACCAACAAAAGTATCAGCGACAGCAGAACATACGCTGCATACACATACTGACGTTGAGTTATTTTCCCTCAACCAACAAAAATACCAACGGCAGCAAAATACCGCTGCATGCATAACTGACGTTATTACCAGTAATTTTCCTACAGACATATGCTAACGTTGCAATACCGCTGCATACATATATATGCCAGTAATTTTCCTACAGATAAATGCTGACTTTGCAATATCGTGAGAACCGCAATCGGCTGGAAGTTCCACGGGTATGAATATGCTGAATTTGAATACTAACACACTTAGCAATGACCACGCCGGCGGCAGCGAACGTCAGCAGCATCGTTCAATCAGACAGCGAAATTGGGTATAAAAGCGGAGGGTGATTTGGTATAGAGTCGAGTGCTGTAGAGTAGTTCTAGTCTGTGGAGTCTTGACAGAAAGTAGTTCGGGAATATTCTTTAACACGTAACAACTAACCTGATCAAACACCAGCCTTAAAAAGCGGGTCCCTGTGAAGGCTAAGTAACATTTTAAACATAACATGTGGTTAATAAAAATAAATAATAATAACTAAATAATAAAAATAATGTTTTAATTCAAACATAACATTTTGAGATGGTTATAATTTAATAAACATAGAATATATAATAAAAATGAAAATCTAAATAAACTAAATTTAATAACTAAAATCAAAATAATCCTATTGTCTTGTGTTCTTAATTTCAAAAATAAGTTACAAAATAAATTGTAACATTTGGCGCAGCCGGTAGCCGCGTAAATAATAACATCAAAGAAATATAATAATCCTTGTGTTGATCTTGCTCAAGAAAAAACTGTCCGGTGTAGCAAATCGAACAATTCATAAAAGTCTAAACCCTAGCTACCTTGTATTGTTGCATCCTACATTCGACGGTGTAGAACTGCACAGGACAAATTGAATAAAGTCTTAACCCTAGCTACCCTCATATTGTCATTGCAGGACTAATCGCTAAAGCAGATCAAGACAAAAAGGAGAATTACTTTGATTGTAAAAATTCTGGGCGGTTGCGAACAAAAAAATAAAATAAAAAAAAATAAAGTGAAAATAAGCCTAAACCACAGACCACTATGAAGATAATAGCAAGCGGAACATGGGTAAGTAGAAGACAGTTTTAATGGACAACCCTCAGACAAAGACAGACGAATTAATAGAACGGATCGACAAGTGTAATTATTAAGTGGACAGTCTACAAGTTCTTGCGTGGACACAGCCCGCTATCGAGATGATTACCAGCGGAACATAGAAAGACGATCACCGCCACCCCAGCAAAACCATACTACTGAGACAGCGGAAATTGAAAGGATCAAAATGCCTTCGCTGTATGAGATTATTAAGATCGTAAACAACACGGTCCCATCATTTTTCGGGACCGATGGGCCAGACTTGTCATCAGAAGTATTCAGGTACATACAAGGATGCAAGATGGTAGAAAGAGAAGTACTCACAGGTGCAAACAACATTCTAACACAAGATGTAATACAATGCCTGAAATTGAGACTCCTAGGGGGCGCCTACTCAAGAATTTCCCAGATGAATTTTAGTTCCATGGACGCGTTATGTAATGCGCTCAAGAAATATTATCTAAAAAGCAAGACCTTAGATAAAATAAGGGAACTAATATTGGGTTGCAAACAGAGCATCAGAGAGTCAGCATGCAAATTTGGAGAACGCCTGGATAGCCTATTGAATGAGGCAAAAACAACTATAGAGAACGAATGGCCGGTGGGACCTGGCCGCCAAACCATGCTGAAGTACTTCAAACGGATAGCAGTGAGAAGTTTCATCAAGGGGTTGAAAGACCATGCTCTCAAAGCTCGATTTGTGGGTCAGGAAGAGGAAGAGCTCACCAAGTTGATAGAGATAGTGGAAAATGCAGAGGAATTGTTTGGCGAACCAACGCACAGTATCAACGTAATAGATTCAGAAGTCCCCTGTAGTTTTTGCAACAGGATGGGGCATGAATGGAATAGCTGCAAAAAGCGGCTAAACACACCATACTGTATGAGCTGTAGAAAATACGGCCATGAAATGGGGCCACTGTGCAGATATATCGTGAGCTGCACGTTCTGTGGAAACAGCGGGCACGATGAGAAAAACTGCAGAAAGAGATTAGGCTCCTTATACTGCCGATTGTGTAGGATAAACGGTCACAAAGAAACCCCTTTCTGTGAGCCAAGAAGAAACCTACCCAACCAAAATCAATCGGATAGACGGACGACAAAAAGAAATAGGAGGATAACAAACACAGAATTCCGTGGAAGCCCACAAATAGCGACGGGACAAAATATGAACAGAGGGGCAAACAGAAACAATGGTACACTCCCAACCTGCTTTAAATGTCAGCAACAAGGACATTTTCACGGGACTGCAGAAGTAATGTTAGACAGACTGAAGCAACGGGTGCAGGGATCTACCAACGGGCACGAAATAGCAACAACGGCAGGGACCTAGCTAACAATGCCTTAGAGGCCCATAGCAACACAAATCGGACAAATGCTCAGGGAAACGAAATTCGGCCCAGTTATCGCCAATAAATGGGTTCCCGCAAATTAACAGAAAATTAGATTGGCATAAAAAAGAGAACAAATACAAGTATAATAAAGAAACAGAAACAAAGAGTCGGGTAAATAAAGATGATACGGAGACTGACTCAGAACCAGAGCAGCCAACCAGGATAGTAACCGAGGCAGTTGTACACTCGGTAAATAAGGAAAACGGGCACACTATAGAAGAAAACACTGCGAAAGATAATAAATTAAACAAAAAAAAGGAGGAAAAAAATGAAGAGATGGTACGATATATAGAAAATAGTACTGAATCACCGGGCAATGTGGACACAGTTTTTATTACGCTACCCTGCCAAGGAGCTAGGGAGCGAAAATTGGTCTTACTTGTAGATACGGGAGCAGTTACTAAAGTACCGTTTAATATCATATCAAGAGATAAAACCGTGGTTGTGCAAAAACAGGCAAATCAAGAGAACGGGCAACCTTTGGAAGTAAAAGCAGAAAAAGACAAAGGATTAAAACATAAATATGAAGAGAAACAAAGTGAAGAGATAATGCCAAATATAAATAATAGTACTGAATCACCGAGCAATGTGGACACAGTTTTTATTACGGTACCCTGCCAAGGAGCTAGGGAGCGAAAATTGGTCTTACTTGTAGATACGGGAGCAGTTACGAAAGTGCCGGTTAATATCATTTCGAGAGATAAAACTGTGGTTGTACAAAAACAGGAGATTTCCCCTGGAGTTTATGTTGGAAATACTGTGGTCAACATTAAAAATGGAGGCACAGCAGTACCCATACTGAACGCAACCGAGAAAGATATCCCATGGAGGAAGGAAATCCAGTCGAGATTTTCAAATTTCAAGCATTACACACAGTATGGAGGGACAGATCAAAGCACATTATCGTTGTCAAATAAGGGAGAAAGAATAAGACGTCTAAAAAGCTACATTATGACGGAAATGAATTGGAAAAAGAGAAGAAGGAAAAACTCACCACAAAATCGACGCTAGAAGTAACGCGGATACCATGCCTATCATGGTCGTAAGGTCTTCAATGGCTGAAATAGAAAAAGAAATACATATTTATACAGGTCTAAATTAAGGAATAACGGAACTTAACATGCCGTAGGGAATTTTTTTTTTATTTATCCCTCGTTTGTAATTTCCTATTACTTTTATAGGTTGACGTCAAAGGATCTGAAAGAAGTAAAATAATTAGTAAAAGGAAAAGGTTAAAAAAAGGATGGAACGTTACTGACCCGGTATCACCTTCTAATCGACCAACGGATACTACTCTAAAAATAAAATTAAGCAGACAGATTATTTAGAAGCCGCAACAGATTTACGAAAACAAATTTTGCGAGCAATGAAAGTTTTTAAAAATATTCTTCAAAAATGAAACTAAAGAATATCCAAATGAATTTCACTCCAGATTATTTTGTGTTGAAAGCACGAATTACACTCACTGTCTTGCGGGACATGAAGAAAAATTGGAAACCGATAATCACGAAATCACGCCCGATTACTTATTTAATTATTGCAAAACACGTCCGATCACTTATTTATTTTGATTTTTGTTTTCTTCTCCCCAAATAAAATTATTTTGTTGGACAATAACATTGAGGATTTTTATAGGAAAAAGCAGTAAATAAATTAAAGAAAAACTATAAAAAGGAAAAGAACAATATTTCGAAATTAAAATATTACCAAGTATAAATCAAAACGAAAAAATATGACAAAAGCTTTAACACCAAACTTAAAGGAAATCAAGAGAAAGTAAAATGAATGGAACACTAGGGTTTATGCAACAAAATGCATTTTCTAAATAAGCAAAGAAAACAAAAATTTATTTTTATTACCTGTATTACTGCGTTTTTTTTTATTGGACATTTTTTTTGGCTTCTGGACGACCAGCTGGTGTTGGTTGATTTGCAGCTGGTGAAAATTCCTTTTGGGTGGAAGTGTTCTTATCGTTTTCTGTTGAAACCATTATGTGGAAGAAAAATGTTGGTTTTACAAAATTTGAGCACTTCAATTGCGTATAATTAAGTCAATATTTTGCCTGGTCTTATCCAAAAACTATTTCTTTTTGGTGCCCATGGATTTTGTTTTTTTTTTTTCAATTTATTGAAAACTTTTTGTCACTTCATGAAACAATTTTTTTTTCTTCTCAGTTTGTATGCGTATAAAGTTTTTACAAAACACGCACTTAATTTTAATTAAACTTCCCACAATAATTGCACTTGTAACCGCACCGTTTCACTTTGTTTTCAAGACTGCACAATGAGATTTAACTTTTAAATTTGTGCATTAGTGCAGTTTTAATGTTCTCCAAAATTAATGTATGAAATATACTAGAACTCAAATACATGAACAAAAAGCGACCCAATTGGCATAGACATCCAATTGATTAAAAAAAGTAAAACGATATAAAATATGCACAATTATTGAGCCCAATAGTTCTTACAAAGTTGTGATTGATTCATGGCGCAATGAATACAAAATTGTTATAGGTATTGCATAAAACTGGAAATGCAAAACTGTTCACAATTATGTCCAGTGACGAAACTTGTCGGCCATTTATGCATCAACAATGACAACGGTTAACGAAATCAATTAAGTTTGGGTTTAATTTATAAATTTGAAACAAAGAATTGAACTCAAATTAAAATTCAAAAATTTCCAACTGGGTTATTTGGTTCGTTTTTTTTTTTGCATGAGTACTTGGTTGTGAAACATGATCCCACAGCAAAATTTTGCCAGACAATTTCACGGCCAATGACAACTAAATCAAACTGCATAGTTTAATGTACGTATGTGCATATGGATATGTACGTATATGTGTGCATATGGATATGCAAACAGTAACAATAATAAAACCCTTTTCGGATTTTTTTTCTGTTTGTTGTTGATTTGAAAATAATTATACGCGTATGTATAATTTTTCTTTCAGATCAACAGCAACAACAAAAGTATTAAATGTCTTTCGCTAACAAAATACTAGCAAATGCAACTGAACTCACTTTTTAATAAAAAAAAAGTGCTTTAATCAGTTGAAATTTTGTAAATTTTTTCCTATTCATTTTTGCAACGTTTTAAAATGTTTTTAAAAATTTTCAATTTCGTATAAAAGTTTCGTGTAAGGTTAAGATAATAAATAAAGCCAATGTTAAAAAGTTTTTTTTTTCAAATATCAAACAAAGAATTTTTCACACATACATACAATTTAATATTAAGTAAAAATTAAGGTCATACTAATACACAATACACTTATAGAAAATGCATATAATTTTAAAAATAACTTGAATCGAAAAAGATTACACTAATATTTTTACAATCTCTATCTGTAAGCAGAAGATCTTATTTTTCCATTATTTAGTACTTACGTTATTAAGAAAAATATCTTACTTAATTCTTTTTTGAAGAGAAAATTGCCACATAAAAATAAAGTTAATAACTTTTTTAAATACCTGTAAATGTTGTCCTGTAAATTAACAGTCACGACTTGTATTAAGGCCGAAAATTTTTTAATAGAGAAAATAAAATACCTATGTACAATCGTAAAAGTAGATTAAGAAAAATTGGATTTATATTAAATTTATGAAAAATGTTAAACAAAATATGATTTATTATTTCAGGCATACATACAATTTAAAGTTGAAAATTATAAGAATTATTTCTGTAATGTACATTAGTGAGACATTGTATTAATTGTTGTCGGACTATGTAAGTGATGAAGGCATAGCACTGGTCACTAAAAAACTGTTCCGACAGCGATTGAAGATGTTCTAAGCTAATGTACACAACATCGCCCTCCTTCGTCGGTTAGCAGAAACATCGGCGAAGTAAAACAATTAATAAAATGCCTGCCAATACAGCTTAACAAAGTTAATGTGTCTACCTAACATCGGAGACGCCTCAACACTGCTTTAAAAATTAACATAACGCGCAAAGCAGAGTTGTAAAAGAGTTAAGCCTTCTACATTTTCAACATCTATCTTCTCTGCTCTATCCCTCTCTCTGAGTTCCGGCACAATGCACTGCATACGTAGGGGTCATCCCCTGAGTGCTGGTCCTAATTAAAAAAAAAAAAAAAAAAAAAGTAACGAAATGTGTATAAAACCCATCATTAACAAGATTTTTTGAAATCCAAGAAAAGATTTTTTTTAAATAACTTTGAGAGACATACAATGTGAGTATGTATAATTGTATAAGGGGCAGATTTTTTAACCTAAAACGTTTTTTTCGTTTTGAAATTGTATGGAAAAATTTTGTTTTGAAATGAATTTTTGTTATTTTTCATACAAATTTAAAACGTTTAGAAACGATTTTTTTTACCAAATCTGCCTATAAGTAAAAAACCAATTATCAAGGTATTTATAAACATGTATAGATATGTATATGTTGTCCTTGATAATGTGGTGTTGTATTTTTTAAAGATGATTATTCTTGATGTAAAAATCTATTATTTCCTTTACTAACATTTTTTACCACTGTAAATGCGCTTTGCGCATTTATTGCTCTATTGGCTCTTTTTGCGCGGTGCGCAAAAAAATGCGCAGCGCAACAAAAGCGCAAATAAAATTGCTTTTTTTTGCGCTTGTTCTTTTTATGCGCAGCGCAAAAATAAATGCGCGGAGCAAGCGCAATAATATATTGGCTCCGCTCTTTGCGTAAAGAGCGAAAAAGAGCAAAAAGAGTGGCGCTGCGCTGCGTTTTTTCGTACTCTGATTAGCAGGCATTTTATTAATTGTTTTACTTCTCCGATGTTTCTGCTAACCGACGAAGGATGTCTCACTAATGTACATTAGAGAAATTAATAATGTTGATCTACTTGCTCTGGCCAGGGTTTGAACGCGGGCCCCAAGTCATTGTTTGCTTAGAACTCTACGCGAGAAATGTATTTTAACTTATTGTTATGAGTTATTAATATCAACTGACTCTTTATTCATTAAATTTCTTTTTTTATACAATATTTCTAAGCTTAAAAAACTTATTTCTATGGGTTAATGTTGAGCAAGCAGAATTGATTATTAAACTCTGAAAGACCGAACTCAATTTTTTGGTTTTACCAAAATCGATCGTAAAATTTCTTTGTATCAATTCTGCTTACTCATTAATTCATTGGATTTGTATTTTCTTTAACAACACAATTTAATTTTTTATTTATTTCACAACTTTGTAATTTAATTGTCGTTGGCCTCTTTTACTAATAAAAAAAATACAATGAATGAAATCCACGGAAGGAGGAATCAGATTTCAGAAAACAAATAGTTCAAAAAGTAAACATTTTCAGTGTTATTCAGAAAAAGTTAAATTAGGTTTAATATCCACTATTAAGTAAAATTCCTTAAAGTATTATTCACAAACGGTTATTAGCTTAATTTACAGAATTTAACGCCATATTAAATGTTGAAATTTTAAAGTACGTGGACCCCTACTTTAAACCTACATTAAAATAAAATGAGATTTCTGTGCTGCTGACATTCATTTGTTTAAATGTGCGCCTTTTTATAAAAACTTGTTAAAAAATAATAAATTTTTGTGGTTATTTGTGTAAAATATGGAAACATTAAATTTTATTAGAAGAATTTTTTTAATTCTGTTGCACTTAAACAGAATACATCACAGAAATTTCCAACTCCAGTCAACCGAGAATATACAAGGAGAGGGTTGACCCATTTTTTCTTCCTAACACGGAATTTAAAAAAAACTACGGATTCAACAAAGAAACTGTAAAAAAAATAATCAAATTTAATAAAAAAAAAGATATATTGTTGGACAGTAGAGGATGCGGCACATCAGCGGAATTGCAAGTTTTAGTAGTTTTGCGCACTTGGGGAAGAAGAGAGGTAGGTCTCATATTCTATGATGCATATATATGTACATATGTATGTATGTATGTACTTGATACATAAAAGACAAAATTGTTCTTTAAGATGCAGGATGATGGATGATGCAGGAGATATTCATGGCCTCTCCCATGCCACGGTAAGCAGAATTTGTGCTAAAGTCTCCCGCGCCATTGCGAAACTTGCAAAAGACAAAATCAAAATGCTCGCATCTACAGAAGAAGAAGTAAGAATATCTAAAGAATTTAAAGAAATATGCAACTTTCCTACTGTTATCGATGACATTGACTGAACCCATATAAAAATTAAAAAAAACCGGTGGATTTATATATCATCCAAAGAACTCGCAAGTATTTTCAACAAAAACTTTTACTCAATTATAACAATAGCTTTACTTACTTTGTCCTCCTCGTTCAAATTTTTGGATCTTTTTCTTCTAATATCCTCTGCTTTATCCACTTCTTTATTAAATTTTCAAAATACATATTTACCAAAAATTACTTAGCAAAGTAATGGAAATCTACAGAACATTTTAGTGATGTACATACAGCCAACTCAAGTAAACAAAGCTCGTACTTCAAATAATCGGATTAAAATTTGTATCCGATTATTTGAAGTAATTTTAATCCTTAACAAAATATAACCGTATTTATTTATTTTACAATACTATAAATGTATTTAGTGTACGTTGTTATGTACTATTAATATTAATTTACATCTTTATTAAGAAAATATTTAATTTTATATTAAAACTATGCAAAAATGTATTAATATATCCGAATATCCGGATAAATTAAGAATCGTTTTTTTGCATCGTTAACTATAAAGAGACAAGAGAGAATGATGGTATTGCCAGTATCAACATGTTAAATTTATTAAAGCATACATTAGTTAATATGGTGTTTTTGCATACTATTTTTTAACATAGGTTTGTTAGCGTTAAAGTCGATGGTAACTAACACGAACTTCAAACCTCAATTAAGATTTTTTTTTGCATAAGGCTGTTAAAATTTAGCAAAAATTGCATATTCTATAAAAGTTGCTATCGGGTTCAAAATAACAAAACGTTAATAGAAATGCTTACTGATGACACGATCTTAATAATTAACGCAAAGAATACATATATCAATTTATCATGATTGTGAAAACAAAAATAATATTAACTTAAATAAATACTATGTAATCACATATAACAATTAAACTTTAAATATTGATAATAACAAATATACAAATAAGAAAACAGAGTTTTATGATAGAATTATAGACCTACCTATAACAAAACATGCTTTTCCTCGCAAGTTAACTTTTGATGAAGTTGTATTAGAACATATTGCAAATGTAAAAGAAATCAAATTTGAAAGTGAAATTATGTTGTATGGTGGTCCAACTATTTTTACAATTATAATAATTACTGTAATAATAATAATAATAATATGTATTAAGCGAAAAGAAAAAAATATAGTGAATTAGAGAATTCAGGAGAATTCTTTATCCAAGGGGGGAGGAGTTGCATATGTACTTTCGCAACCACCCCTCGTGGACATTAATGAAATTATAACTAAATATTTTTTTTAATTTCAACGGTTAATTTTTGTTGTTTTACATCTCTCATGAACGGCTGAGAAAAAGAGTATCCCTTCTTTTCAGCCGGGTGTGGCCTCTATAATGAAGAATATTGCGCGCAAGTGGATTTGGGTGCAACTCAAGTTTTTTTATATATTTTTTCGCGTGTTTTGAAAATTCTGTCTTCACCAACGGAACGTCTAGGTCTTTATGAATTCGATGGTTTCTGACATACCAGGGGGCTGCTGTTATTATACGTAGAATTTTATTCTACAATACATATAACAAACAAAATATAAGTTAAGCCAATGACTCTTTCTGACATATGTACTTTCGCAACCACCCCTCGTAGACATTAATGAAATTGTAACTTAATATAACAATCAAAATATAGGTTAAGCCAATGACACTTTCTGATATAAGAGTGTCTTTGGCACAAGCTTAAAAACAGACTGCCTTATGCAAAAAAAAATCTTAATTGAGGTTTGAAGTTCGTGTTAGTTACCATCGACTTTAACGCTAACAAACCTATGTTGAAAAATAGTATGCAAAAACACCATATGAACTAATGTATGCTTTAATAAATTTAACATGTTGATACTGGCAATATCATCATTCTCTCTTGTCTCTTTATAGTTAACGATGCAAAAAAACGATTCTTAATTTATCTGGATATTCGGATATATTAATACATTTTTGCATAGTTTTAATATAAAATTAAATATTTTCTTATTAAAGATGTAAATTAATATTTATAGTACATAACAACGTAAACTAAATACATTTATAGTATTGTAAAATAAATAAATACGGTTATATTTTGTTAAGGATTTAAATTACTTCAAATAATCGGATACAAATTTTAATCCGATTATTTGAATTACGAGCTTTGTTTACTTGAGTTGGCTGTATGTACATCACTAAAATGTTCTGTAGATTTCCATTACTTTGCTAACTAATTTTTGGTAAATATTTTGAAAATTTAATAAAGAAATGGATAAAGCAGGGGATATTAAAAGAAAAAGATCCAAAAATTTAAACGAGGAGGACAAAGTAAGTAAAGCTATTGTTATAATTCAGTAAAAGGTTTTGTTGAAAATACTTGCGAATTTTTTGGATGATATAGACCCCGTAGTCTACTTCAGCATCGGTTTTTTTAATTTTTATATGGGTTCCATCAATGTCATCGATAACAGTAGGAAAGTTGCGTATTTCTTTAAATTCTTTAGATATTCTTACTTCTTCTGCTATAGATGCAAGCATTTTGATTTTGTCTTTTGCAAGTTTCGGAATGGCGCAGGAGACTTTAGCACAAATTCTGCTTACCGTGGCATGGGAGAGGCCATGAATATCTCCTGCATCATCCTGCATCTTAAAGAACAATTTTGTCTTTTATGTATCAAGTACATACATACATATGTACATATATATGCATCATAGAGTATGAGACCTACCTCTCTTCTTCCCCAAGTGCGCAAAGCTACTAAAACTTGCAATTCCGCTGATGTTCCGCATCCTCTACTGTCCAACAATATATCTTTTTTTTTATTAAATTTGATTATTTTTTTACAGTTTCTTTGTTGAATCCGTAGTTTTTTTTAAATTCCGTGTTAGGAAGAAAAAATGGGTCAACCCTCTCCTTGTATATTCTCGGTTGACTGGAGTTGGAAATTTCTGTGATGTATTCTGTTTAAGTGCAACAGAATTAAAAAAATTCTTCTAATAAAATTTAATGTTTCCATATTTTACACAAATAACCACAAAAATTTATTATTTTTTAACAAGTTTTTATAAAAAGGCGCACATTTAAACAACTGAATGTCAGCAGCACAGAAATCCCATTTTACTTTAATTTAGGTTTAAAGTAGGGGTCCACGTACTTTGAAATTTCAACATTTAATATGGCGTTAAATTCTGTAAATTAAGCTAATAATCGTTTGTGAATAATACTTTAAGGAATTTTACTTAATAGTGGATATTAAACATACTATAACTTTTTCTGAATAACACTGTAAATCCTTAAATAATTTTTCTTGTTCAAATGTATAATAAACGCCATTAATTTCTGTTACTAGTTCTCTGTCTTGGTGTATTTCTAGTTTTGTTTGTTTGGTAATGGAATGATTAGCTTAATTGTTGTATGAATATAACTATCTGGTATTGTGATATCGAAAACTATGGCGTCTTTTGCAAAAATTAGTACTCCCATTCTAATGAGTTTGAGTTTATAAAAGTCAATATTATTCTTTTCAATTTCTTCAGCCGTCAGTATTGCGGGATGGAATATATTATATTTTGCGGATGCTATATTATCTTTGATTTTATCAATTTTTTCTTCTAAAATTTTTAGTTTCATAATGAGGCTATGGAACTGTAAATTACACTGTACAACATAAAAAAAAAATTACAAGATCCGACCAAAAAATTTTGATAGAAGAGACAAAACAAAAAGACACGTGTATCGGAGTTTTGAAAGTTTACATCTGGGTTTCATTTTAGGGGGAGGTAAAGTTCCACCCAAATGCAAATATTGTTTTGTAAATCGGCAGAGAAAATCGAGTAAAGCTTACGTTTAAAGTATATGGTGTGTTTAGCAAATTTATGTAAAATATTTCAAGGAACATTTTTGTAGAATATATTAACCCTTTAACTCGTCAACGTAAGGGTCTTTTTTGTCCTTATTTTAAAAAATAGCAAAAAACACCATTAAAACAGGCATTTTAGGGGTTAAAATGTTCCGCAAAAATATACGCCGTGAAATTTTACTATAAGTCCCTGAACACATCAAAACAGGAAATTTAACTAGAAGGTCAGAAATAAGACACAAAAAAAGAGAGCTTGGGGACCAGGCAAAAAAGTACCTGGTATTGCTGGTTCTCTGGCTAATTAGATCAGTTACATTACAACAAAAAAAAAAAAAAAAAAATCAAAACAAAAATCAAGTGCCATATTTCTTATTGTACAAAAAACGTGTCAATTTGCAGTGTATATATTGTGTACACAATTTGTTTTGTGATTTGAGTGTTTTATTAAAAAAAAAATAAAATAAACAATAAAACTTTACATATAAGATAAGATGTCCAATTGTTTGGAAAAATTAGATTTGTTTTGCTATATCTGCGGTAAACATACTATACCGGAATATAAAGTTACGTTTTTCAATAGTAAAGTTGAAGACATCTATAAAAGGTATTTCGAGCTAGAAGTTTTTCCGGATGAACTGTGAACGCCGAAGAATTGGTGTCGCATTTGTTATAATGGCTTGATTTTGTGGTCCAAAGGTAATTAATTTTTTTTTCTAAAACTATAGCTTTATTTTTAATCTCTCGCTGAAGGTCAACAAAATTCAATGCAGTTTGGTATTCCAATGCGGTGGTTAGATCCAGGTGAACATAATGACGCTACGTGTGCCAAAATAGTGCTATATTAAAGTTGAATAGATATAGGCGAAAGAGTTTTGTATACCAAGCTGTACCATCAGCCATGCTCCCAGTTCCGCATTCGGACGAACTCCCAGTACCTGTGCTACAACTTCAAAACCCTACTCAATATCTTGATGGAACAGGAAATTTTGATTGCGCAGTTAGTGATTACACAGGAATTGAAGTTATCCCAAGACCAATATTAATGTCGCAAGAGCATTTAAATGCATTGGCCCGGAGACTGAATCTGTCTAAAACCAAATCAGATTTTTTAGCTGCAGACTTAAAAAAAGTCTTCATCTACTTGAACCTGGTGTCAATGTTACCAGCTTTCGTAAGCGTCAAGACAGCTTTCTGCCGTTCTTTTCAGTAAACGATGATAACACGTTTGCTTATTGCAACGATATTGAAGGGTTAATGAATGCAATGAATTTTGAGTATAACCACGAGGACTGAAGTATTATTATTGATTCATCTAAGAAGAGTCTAAAAGCTGTACTTCTGTATTACGATAATACCAAAAATCCTATTCCAATTGCCTATGGAATGAACATTAAAGAAAGCTTCTATTAAATTGATACTGGACTCCGTAAAATATGACGACCATAAGTGGCGGATATGTTGTGACTTAAAAGTCGTAAGTTTCCTTTCAGGTATGCAGGCCGGATACGTTAAGTACGGATGCTTTTTATGCACTTGGGATAGCAGATGGAAGGGCGACCAATACTCTAAAAAACAATGGAAGTTGAGAGCTGAGGGAACAATAGGAGAGCACAATATCGGTCATCAAGCATTGGTACCAACTGAAAAAATTCTCTTACTCTCATTGCATATAAAACTTGGTATGGTAAAAAACTTTGTTAAATGTCTGGATACAAATGGATCAGCATTGAGTTTTCTAAAAACAATGTTTCCAAAATTAAGCGAATCAAAGGTTAAAGAGTATGTATGTGTTCTTCAAGCCGTTGTTATTGTTAAAAGCCTTAAAATTGCTTTCATACAAACAGGTGTTTTTGTTGGTCCAGATATAAGAAAGTTAATGCAAAACGCTGACTTCGACGAAATGCTGTCACCAATTAAGCTTGATGCGTGGAAAAGCATTAAGGAAGTGATATACAATGTCTTAGGCAAACATCGTTCTCCTACTGCTCGAATATACGTAGACAACATGCTTAGAGCTTTTGAAAAACTAGGCGTTCATATGTCAACAAAAATTCATTTTTTAAATTCCCATATGGATTACTTTGAGAACCAGTTATCAACAGAATCTGATGAGCATGGTGAAAAATTTCATCAGACATGCGCACCTATTGAAGACCGCTACAAAGGCAAAAGCATTCATTCGCTTATCGCTGAAATATGCTGGACATTGATAATGAAGTGGAATTGCCTAGAGCAAAAAAAAAAAATTAACTAATGAATAATTCAAAATTTGCTATCGAAGGTAAAATAACAGTTTTAAGTTAAATTTGAACTATTTTTTTTAATGCTAAATTTTTGGGGTTCTTTAAAAAAAATTCTTAATAAATGCGAAATTAACCCTAAGCTCTCTTTTTTTGTGTCTTATTTCTGACCTTCTGGATGAATTTGCTGTTTTGATGTGTTCAGGGACTTATAGTAAAATTTTACGGCAAGTATTTTTGCGGAACATTTTAACCCCTTAAATGAATGTTCTAATGGTGTTTTTCGCTATTTTTTTAAATAAGGGCAAAAAGACCCTTACGTTGACGAATTAGAGGGTTAATATATTCTCCAAAATGTTCCTCGTAATATTTTACATAAATTTGCTAAACACACCATATACTTTAAACGTAAGCTTTACTCGATTTTCTCTGCCGACTTACAATACAATATTTGCATTTGGTGGCAACTTTACCTCCCCCTAAAATGAAACCCAGATGTAAACTTTCAAAACGCCGATACACGTGCCTTTTTTTTTTTTTGATTTTGTTGTTCAGTGTTATTAAATATTTCGTTGTATGAGCCCTGTATCTGATTAATTGAGTTTTCAATCTTAAGTCTATCCTCTTCTATACTATCTTTGAGCATTGTGATACTCTTGTTAAAATGTTCGTTTCTAATTATATATTGGTTTGTGGCTGTAATAATATTGTGATTATTTGCCTTAGTTGTTGTGATTCACAATTGAACTACCCTCCTACATTGCACTTAGTTGTTAATGCAACAACAGTTCATTCACTTAAGTATTAATTGCGTTGACAAATTGTGCAATCGTCATTGCACTTATTTGTTAATGCAACAATAACAGTTCATTAACTTGAGTATTGTTTGCGTTGACAAATTGTGCAATGTTGCTCTTTCGCAATAGCGAAAATATTTGGGTCAGAATCAAATATTAAGAATTGCATATTCCCTTAGTGTAACTAGCTTTTAATATAGTATAAATAGCTAGTGCTAAGTCATTTTAAGGGAGAACATGTTTGAACATGTAAAGAAGAAATAGTGTTAAAAATAAAACGAATATAATAACAACATAACATTGGCGCAGCCGGTAACTTCAACAAAATTTCAACGGATTAAGTGTTAGTTTTCAAAAGTACAGAATAGACAGCTTGATAAAAGACTAAATTCTAGCTACCTTCGGTCTGTCAAATCCTACATTGATGAAAATATAGGACTTAATGCGCAACAGTACAGAATAGACAGCCTGATAAGAGACTAAATTCTAGCTACCTTCGGTCTGTCTAATACTGCATTGTTGAGGGTATAGGACTTAACAAGCTTCCATATCCTAACTATAAAAACATACATAATTTAAATAAACGGTTTTTTTTTTTTTTTTTCAAATAAGTAAAACGAGAAAGTTTCCGAATAATACTAATAATAAAAACGGTTCACTGCTACGTGTTTTTAAAAACGAGTGAAGAGATGACAAATTTAAGCCTGAAACTGGTAAGTACATTGTTATAGTTCTCTTTATTATATGAATGGACAGGCCACAGAGGAGCACAGACGATTTAGTTGCAAAGTTAGAGACATACAATTTTGAGGTAGACAGCTTACGAGTTCTAGCATGGGCAGAACTTGCTAATTTGAAGTCAGACAAGAGCTCTACAAGCGTGCATAGGGAGATCGTGAGGAAAAGGAGATTGACAAAGTTAGAGGAAGTAGGATACATATTACAAGTGTTGTTGGAGATTAATGAAGAACAATCAGACGAATTTTCAACAAGGGTAACCGATTTAGAGGAAACAAAAGAATTACTTGAAAATCATAGCAGAAAAATACGTGAGCAACTAAGCTACACAGAAAGTTTACTCGAAGAAGTAGTCAAAGAAAATGCGGAACTAGTTAGTCAATTAAAACAAAAAGAGTTAAGTGAAAGGGAGTTTAAGAAGCAACTGAAAAAACAACAGCTGATAGAAACACAGGACGACACGGTTCAAAGACTGCAAATAGCGCTGGAAAACGCCCGGCACGAGCTAAATACAATACATAGGTTTAGGTCACCAACACCATCGTTACACGAGGAGTTATCAGAAGCAGTAGATACGAAAATTCCTTCAATAATTATAACTCAGGACCAAGAAGGAGTAGTAGACGGAGTAGGAACTTATAGGGAGGAGGCAGTTGCTCTAGAGTTATTAGATAAAACTAAAGTAATTTTGACTAACGCAAAAAAGGCAGGCAGTAGGGGCTACACGGCCGAAACTAGAGCAAGAAAATTAGAAGATCTTGAAAGAAACAAAGCGGAATTTAATAGATTAGACAAAACAAAAATATCCGACGTTGGAATTATTGGGGAATTTTATAAATTAATATCACAAACAAAAAATTATTTGCAAAAGCAAACATCTTCACCAAGACAAGTATTAAATAGGGAAAATATAGGACAGCAAACAATCAGGATGCCAACTTTATCGGAAATTACTAAAATAGTTAATAACATAGTACCGACATTCTTTGGCACTGATGGACCCGATTTATCGTCTGAGGTCTTTAGATATATCCAAGGATGTAAAATGGTAGAAAGAGAAATTTTGTCGGGAGAGGATAGTAGCGCACGGGATAATGTCATCGAATGCCTAAAATTACGGCTTATGGGTATAGCATATTCTAGAATATCGCAACAGAAGTTCGAATCTGTGGATGCATTGTGTAATGCCATCAAAAAAGCATATTTGAAGAAGAAAAGCCTGGACCAGATCAGGGAGCTGATATTAGGATGTAGGCAGAGCATCAGAGAACCAGCCAGTGGATTCGGAGACCGTATTGAGGTCATGCTCAATGACGCGATCAGCACAATAAAGAAAGAATGGTCAGCAGACAGTGTTGAGGTTATGATAAAGGACTTCAAACGAATAGCTGTGAAAAGCTTTATTAAAGGGCTTAGAGATCAAACTCTCAGAGCAAGGTTTATTGGACAAGAAAGACAGGAACTGAGAACTCTTATAGCCATAGTAGAAGAAGCGGAAGAGTTGTTTGGAGAAAACCCAGGCACGATCAACACAGTGTTGGAGTCAACCCCATGTAGTTTTTGCAACAAAAAGGGACATGAGAGGTTAAATTGTAGGGAGCGATTAAATGCACCTTATTGCATTAACTGTGGGAAATATGGCCATGAAGTAGGTCCTCAGTGCGGCGATAGGGAAAAGTTTTACAACACTTGCACTTACTGCAGAAATAAAGGGCACACCTTTGACAACTGTAGTAGGAGGTTGTCATCGCTCTACTGTAGAACTTGTGGGACAAACGGCCACATCGAAAATCAGTTTTGTAGTTCACGGCAGCCCGAAAGGGTGAACCAGAGGCAAAGAGATAAGTCCAATGATACGGGCCAAGCACAGCAAAGATATAGAAACGGAAATATACCACAACACTCTAATGGACCTCCACACATGAGATGCTACAAATGCAATCAAACAGGGCATTTTGCACGTGCCTGTCGGAGTGGATTTAGCGCAAGTAATGAACCAAATGACAGGAATTTTACAAATGATAAGAAGGTAAGAAATAAGGAAAATAATACTGGTAACATTTCGGGAAACTTTATTCGGCCCAGCTACAACCAATAGCCGGAAAACCGAAAAAGGAGGACGAACTTAATTGGCAACAAGATAACAAGAGCAGAATATGTGAGGGCAATGAGAATGAGTGTGAGGAATTAATAAAGACGGTGAAATATAAAAGGGATGTGAAGGGGTTAACGGATAATATTGGTAAAGAGGCGCAAAAGGTGAAAGTGGAAACAGAGGAAGTCAGGTAGTGACTCTGAAGAAGACGTACCTGTGCGAATAACGCATAAAGCAGTAGTACATAGGGAAACTGAGGAGGATACCCCTAATAATCCTGGGCATGCATTCCATAGGAAAAATGCATCGGTAGAAGAGTGCACAGGAATTGTTCTTGGGAAAATTTCACAGCATATAAATATTAGCAACAATGATGTAGCATCAGCGGATACAATTTTCATTACTATTCCTTGCATAGAAGCCAAGGAAGGGAAACTCGTATTGCTTGTAGATACTGGAGCGGATTCCAGTATAATAAACGAAGAAGCAATGAAGGCTTACCCTAACAAGAATTTCAGGGAAACAAAAACACTGAAGGGCGCATTTGGAGGAAACGCCACGACATTATTTTCTATGACGTTGGACATACACGCTAGAGAAAATATACAGTGGGATTTCGGTGTAGTATCCCATCACAGCAAATTCCCAGGGGATGGCATTCTTGGAAGGGACAACATTTGGAATAAGAGTATAATAAACTCAGTTAATGGGACGTTGAAGCTGTTCAATGAAAACAACCAATGTATGAAAACCTTCAAACTTCACAATGGAATGACCGATTTTACAACTTTAAATCAGAGAAAGTTGAGTGTCGGCGGAAGAACGGTGACCATAGTACCAGTCAGAATAAAAACAAATGACAGGACAGTCGTTGTCCACAAACAAGAAATTTTTCCAGGAGTTTATATGGGAAATACGCTGGTCAACGTAATGGATGGGAAAGCTGCAGTACCCATACTTAACTCAACAGATCACAACGTTCTTCTAGAGAAAGAAATTGAAGTAGAGTTCTCAAACTTTAACCATTATACCGAAAATAAGGGAATTAAATCGCCAGAAAAGCCGTGTTTAGAGAGAATACAGGAGTTAAAGAGTATGTTAGTCAAGGAAGAAAATTGGAACAGGGACGAGAAAGAATCAATGGACAGAATATGTGAACGGTACCACGATGTATTCATGCTGGATGGAGATAAACTGCCATTCACGTCGCGAATGAAACATAAGATTCCGACTAGAGAGAATCAGCTGCCCATTAACCAAAGGCAATATCGTCTCCCACAAATCCATAAGGATGAAATCAACCGTCAAGTTTCAGACTTACTGGAAAATGGAATAATAAGCCCTAGTGTATCTCCATGGAATTCACCCCTTCTCTTGGTTCCAAAAAAATCACAGGATGGACAGAAAAAATATAGGATGGTCGTTGATTTCAGAAAACTAAATGAAGTTACAATAAAGCAGGTTTTTCCAATTCCAAGGATCGACGAAATTCTGGATCAGCTGGGGAATAGCAGATATTTCACAACACTGGATTTAGCCAGTGGATACCATCAAGTGCTATTGGACGGAAATGATAAAGAGAAAACAGCATTTAGCACTGACAAGGGACATTTTGAGTTTAACAGAATGCCTTTCGGTCTCACAAGTGCACCCGCGACGTTTCAAATGATTATGAATACAATAGTAACAGGCCTACAGGGTATGGAATGTTTCGTATATCTGGACGATATTGTGGTATACGGAAGAACTATAGCAGACCATGAGAGTAAAATATGCAACGTTTTATCCAGGTTACGCGGAAGTGGACTTAAACTAAACACAAAAAAATGTCACTTTCTAAGAAGAGAAATTGTCTACCTGGGGCACAAGTGCTCAGAAAAAGGGGCCCTTCCAGATCCAGCTAAGGTGGAGAGCGTAAGAAATTTGAAGCCCCCCAGAAATGTAAAATAAGTACAAGCCTTGTTGGGTTTAGTTAATTATTACCGAAAGTTTGTCAACGGAATGGCGAAATTGGCTTCGCCCATAACGAGGTTGCTAAGAAAGGACAGCAAATTCGTTTGGACACCAGGATGCCAGGAAGCTTTAAATAAGGTGAAAGAAAGTATTTCAAACCCTCCCATCCTGATCTACCCAGATTTTTCAGAGCCTTTCAGGGTAACCACGGACGCAAGCAATGTTGCGTTAGGGGCCGTATTATCGCAGATAAGAGTTGGCAAAGACCACCCTATTGCATTTGCAAGCAGAACGCTGAATGACGCAGAAAAGAGATACTCAACGATAGAGAAGGAAATGTTGGGTGTGGTATGGGCAACGCATACGTTTCGGCCATACCTTTTGGGTCGGCATTTCACCGTTTTTACCGACCATCAACCTCTGAGAGGAATAGCGAATCTCAAAGACCAGACGTCGAGGCTTGCACGGTTTAGACATAAACTTTCGGAATATGAATTTGATATCGTCTACAAGCCAGGGAAAGACAATTTGAATGCAGATGCTTTAAGTCGTCTGCCACTGGAAGGACGTCAAATACAGGTATTGACTAGGGCACAGCGGAAACTATCAGAAAATGCAAGTAGTCAAAAGGGGGATCCAAGGGAGGAAAGGATATTAGAGGAGGATATCGGAGAACCCGTTTTAAATCAGGACGCTACGGACACAGCTGTATCCTTAACTGACAAGAAGGACATTCGGGAGGTTCTGAGGAGTTTCCATGACTCGCCACTTGGTGGGCACCAGGGGGTCAATAAGACTTTTAAACGGATAGGGAAACAAAACAAATGGAAGGGTATGCTGAAGGAAATTAGAAGGTACATAAGACGATGTCCAAAATGCCAGAAAAACAAAAGTGGGCACTGCAACAAAGAGCAAATGGTCCTTACAGACACCCCAGGAAGACCATTTGAAAAAGTTTATATGGACATGGTCGGACCACTACCAACAACTACTGCGGGTAACAAGTATATCCTCACTTTTCAGGACGATTTGTCAAAATTTTTTATATGTGCCCCGATGCAAGACGCGGAGGCAGAAACAGCGGCAAAAGTCTTTTATAACGAGATCATAGCGAAATATGGTCTCCCAACAAAATTGGTTACAGACAACGGTACAAATTTTACCTCCAAACTTTTTGGGAGTGTGTGTAAACTGCTGGGAATTAAAAAGCAACATATCACTCCCTATCATCCCCAGGCTAACGGATCCTTAGAAAGGAGTCATCGGCCCTTGGCCGAGTACTTGCGATCGTTCGCAAAAGAGGATGGCTCAAATTGGGAACAATGGTTGGCACCAGCAATGCATGTACATAATCATACACTTCATACATCCACCAATCAGACGCCGTTTAAGGTAATGTACGGGTTCGACACACCCTTACCAGCAAACCTCAAGAACAGTACACCACTCTACAATCCATATGACTACCAAAAGGTATTGAAACATCAAATTCAAAAAACATATGAGATAGCCAGAACATGTCAAAACAAGGCCAAATTAGCCGCAAAGGAAAGATATGATAGAAACAGTAGGCCAATAACACTTATAATAGGGGGAAAAGTACTTATTAAAAATTAACTTCGGA
Organism: Lypha dubia; assembly: GCA_947311025.1. NCBI lineage: Eukaryota > Metazoa > Arthropoda > Insecta > Diptera > Tachinidae > Lypha > Lypha dubia. Next base: position 82,049,591 of record OX371260.1, on the reverse strand, counting down.
AAAACAAATTGTCGCCTTTGTGGGAAGGCCCCTATGAAGTTAAAAGTTTTCCCACACCAGTAAATGTCCAAATGTTGGTAAAAGGAAGGCTAAAAACCTTACATCGTAACCTGGTGAAGCCCTATAAAGAGTAAAAAAAAAAATATTGAATGCCATTTTCTTATTTACAGGTAATCATGGGTTGGATGATGATGGAAGTCTTCGCAGGGAAAAGCCTATATACAGAGAAACTAGAAACGGACAACGGCTTCGTTGAAATTAGCATAGGAGATGCCAGATTGGTTTGTAAATATAATTTCATTGTCCACACAATAAACATAGGAGAACTGGAAATTTTTTGTGTTTTTGACACAAATACAGCATTTTATGCTGAAATTATCTAAAAAGTAGAAAAGGTTTACCGTAACTGTTGGAAGTAGGGATCATTAAACTTTAAATGTTTTTAAACTTTAATGCATTTTTTTTCTGTAAGAAATTGTAATAATTATTTAATTGTAATTATTATTTAAATTTTTAAATGCTTTAAAATCACGAATTTGATTTGAATTTCAGTAATTTTTTCCATATAGTGAAAAACTTTAATTTTGAAAGTTCAAATAATATCATAAAAACAGGCAGACACAAAGATAAAATAAAACCCACACAGTAACTTAGTTTTCCATTGCAAATAAAAGTCGATTACAGGGAAATTTTTTTTCGAAAGTTTAAAAACAACAGAATTTGAAGAACCGAAAATAAACCAAATTCGAAGCAGCATTTATATTTTAAAATCAATTTTCTTAAATATTTCTTTTTAGTTCTTTTATTTTGTCAATTTTTACTAAAATGTATAAATATTTAAAACAAAAAAAAATTCATTGTATTAAACTTGTATTGTATCATTAAACTTAAATTGTTTGTAATAATTTGCGTCCAAATTTAAAAAAGAAAAAAAAAACGGAATTAAGTCGCGTCATATATTTTGCAAAAACTGCGAATTTAAACATATAATTTAACTACGGAATTATTTCTGCAACAGCAGAAAAGAAAAATTTTTTTTAACCGCATATGCATACAATTGTGAAATTTGAAACAATTTAAAAAACGTCATACAATGTTTACAAAGCTGGCTTCATTTGCTCAGACATCAGGCTTTGTTTGTTTTTGCAACTGAAGCAAAAAAATTTTTACGAGTTTTCTTAAGATAGGTCAGTTACATATGTGTTCACTGAAAAAAAAAAAAAAAAAGAAGAAGAAATATATATATATATTACAAAGCAATAATGGTATTTTTGATAAAATGCATAATCAGGGATATTAAAATAAGATATAAACAATTAGTCACAGCTATATTCAAATAAATTAATAAATAATATTAAAAACTAAATTCCAAGAAATGAGAAAAATCATTCTTAAATTTAATTCCAAATAATTTGTAAAAGGGTTTATGAACTAGAAAATATACACATACATACTATGTATATGTAAATAAAATAAAAGAAAAAAAAACCCTTCAAATTATAGTTCAAAAAAAAAAAAAAAAAAACTATTAAATTAAAAGAAAATGAAAATGAAAAATTTTGTAGTAATTAAAATTTTATTAAAGTTTCATCTTTTACCATCAATTGAAACTTGATTTTTCAGTAAAGTAATACATATAAAGAAAGAGTTTGTTTTAATTTTTACAAACTTAACTAGTTTTTTTTAATTGTAATTTAATCCTTTATTAAAATGAGTGTAACGTAGAAATAAGGAAATAAAAAGTTTTTGAAAAAATTATATAATCACCTAATATTAAAACACTTGTATAAGCAAATATTAAAAGACATGTAAACAACAAATAAACTAAGTTAAATCTATATTGAAAAGGAAAAAATAAAAAATTTTTTAATATTAATAATATAAATAAACAAAGAAATAAAATAAAGGAAGACACACACCAAAAGGACGACATCAAAGATTGCGCAGCCAGCCTAAGAGGATGGATAAGGTTGTTAAGGAGGAGAGGGAAGTTGCGGAAACAAAGAACAAAGTGGAAGATATGGATATGCAGAAAAAAGAAGTGGGGTCGATGAAAGTATTACGGCCGCGGAGTATCTAAAAGAAGATAAGAAAGGGAAAACTGAAGAACGTTAAAGAAAACCATGGAGAATATAAAAGATCATGAAGAAATGTCAGAACCCGAAACAGCCACAGTAGGGGAAAAAACACGAATAAGTTACAAAGAGTAGCCGACTAAACATTTTTTTAAAACAAGGTCATTACAAAAAGAAGAAGAAACGGACTCTTCGGAATCAGTGGTATCAAAATAAGAAATCGAAAAGGACGAGATTGAAAAAGTGGCTGAAAAGAATTACGAAAACAAATAAATAAACATGAAAAGCAAAATGATAAAGAAATATAACGAGAATAACATTCAAGAAATCAAAAGGATAAAACAAAAAGAAGAAAAAAAAGACGAGGAGAAAAAACAAGAAATAATATAAGTCATTTCACAAAAAATCGGATGACACAAAGGATAAAGAAACAGAGAAGCAAACCGAAAAACAAAAACAATATAATTGGAGTAGAGAAAATTTTGAGGAAATAGAAGACTACCCAGAAGACATGAAGAAGAGAGCACCAGCAGCAAAACTACACCAACGATATCAACCATTGTGTTTGGACGTTTCCAACTGCAACTAACTTCTCACCCTAACCAACCTCACAACAATAGTAGCAGACATAAGAGATTTTTAACAACATACCCAACTACATCAACGACAACCAATAACCAATGATGATTTTCTCAGACACGTTATCAACCGTAATGCAGAAGTCTATTTATATTAACTTATTAAACTAGAAATAAACTGCAAAACAATTGTCAGTAACTATTTAAATAGCATATAAATGATTCTGTCCCAAATAGCTGAAAATTTTCCTAACTGAAAACACTTATATCTAGATGTTTTCTTCCGCAAAGGGGGAGGGATGTTGTGATTCACAATTGAACTACCCTCCTACATTGCACTTAGTTGTTAATGCAACAACAGTTCATTCACTTAAGTATTAATTGCGTTGACAAATTGTGCAATTGTCATTGCACTTATTTGTTAATGCAACAATAACAGTTCATTAACTTGAGTATTGTTTGCGTTGACAAATTGTGCAATGTTGCTCTTTCGCAATAGCGAAAATATTTGGGTCAGAATCAAATATTAAGAATTGCATATTCCCTTTGTGTAACTAGTTTTTAAGATAGTATAAATAGCTAGTGCTAAGTCATTTTAAGGGAGAGAACGTTTGAACATGTAAAGAAGAAATAGTGTTAAAAATAAAACGAAGATAATAACAACATAACATAGTTACCTCTATGTGTTCAAGTATATGTTGTCTGTCTTCATCATCCATAAGTCCGAACAACCATTTTTGTGCTGATCCTATAACGTTCAGAAGGCCACGTTTAGTCCGGGTTTGGCTTTGTGTGATTGACTTCAGTTTTGATACAACTGTTTGAATTTCATTATTTATAATATTCCTATACTCTTTCTTTAGTGAATCAGTGCTTTTTTCCAGATCACATAGTATATTTTGAATTTCTCTTGGTTTAATAAGGTGTAGAATAATTTTTGTTTCGTTGATAAGGTCCGCTTCAAACATTTTAATTGCTGTATACCCATTGTCACTCGTAAGTTGGTGGATCGTTAGAGTTGAGTTCGTTGCGTAAATGGTCGACAACATAAATATTATCACGAATGCCTGCAAATTTTAAGGGTCTTTTAATGTTGCTCATATGAATACCTTCTAAGTTTTTCTCAACAAATTTGGGTTGTTCCTTGTGCTTAACATTTTTGTAGTTTTTTATAAATCCCCGTTTTCTAGTTTCTAAATATTTCTCCCTATACCTGTTTGCCTTATTTATTCTCTTATCTTTTTGTGTAACCAAATTTCTGTAAATAATGTTTTGATTAACATTATTATTCTCCGCATCAAATGGCGTATATTTTATAGTACTGTGATATAAATTGTTATAGTGAAAAAATGCTTTGTTTATCTGTTCTATAATTGGCAATTTTTCTTCAATATTCAAGGTTCTTATTTATTCGGGTATTGTATTGTTCAGTCTTTCGGCATCAGCATTGCCGGTGTGACTGTTTGGTTTTGTGAAATGAACTTCTATACACTCTTTACTCAAAAAGTCCTCAACATTAGTATTATTAAATTCATTATCGTCTATGAATTTTTTTATTTTTCCTTTTATGGATATAAATTCTTGTATTTTTGAAGCCAAGATTCTACTGTTTCTGTCCATTAGTGAGAAACATATTGCATGTTTTGTGAATTTCTCCACGAAAATAATAAATGCTTGTTTGCTATTGACATATGTGTCAATGTGGACAATTTTATTTTTGTGTTTTGGTGTTTCTGTTATACTAAACTCATTTTGTATAGGTTTTCTGTCATACTTTCCGCCAGCACATGTATCGCAGTTATTGATAATCTTATGGATATTTTCTTTCAATTTTGGGATGTAAATTTTTGTTTTTATACCTTCAAATGTTGGTATTATACCGGCATGTCCGGTTTCATTTTTATGGAACAATGCTATTTGTTTTTGAAGTTGATTCTCATTGTGGATGTCTTCAGCGAAATATGAGCACTTAAGAAACTTTATCGGGCCGCCACCGAATTTTTCAATTATTGGTTGTTGCAGTCTGTTATATTCGTGATCATTTAATTCCGAATATATAGCAATTTTGCCTTTTGAGAAGTATTTTGATATTAATGTTGGTATGCGATTATACAATAAATCAGTTTTGTGTATAAAGATTCTTTTGTTATCAAATACCTGTTCGAATTCTTTTTGCTTTGTGTCTTGAAAAACTATCTGTTGATGAAATCTGTTGACAATGGTAGTAAGTGTAGGAATATGATCATTACGTTCTTCTTCCTGTGAATGAGTTGTTTCCACCTCCATGGAACTTTCGGATTGTCTTCTCTTTCTGTTGTGCTTTGTTGTGTCGTCAATACAATTTATTTCAAAACAATCAGAATCTATGCGGCTTAAAAAATCTGCTATTTTATTATCTTTTCTCTTTATATATTCTATTCTAGCATTATACTCTCCTACTTGGAGGATCCATCTTTGGAGTCTTGGATTTATATCCTTACCCGCGAATTTTGCTTGAAGCCCCTTCAGTGGTTTATGATCCGTTTACAGATCGAATTCCTTTCCATATATATAGGGCCTGAAGTACTTTACCGCCCATACTATGCCCAATAATTCTTTTGCCACTGTAGAATAATTGTGTTACAATTTATTTTGTAACTTTTTTCAGAATTAAAAACACAAGAGACTATTATGATTTTAGTTATTACTTTAATTTTATTTACTTTTCAATTTTTATTACTTAATCTAATTTTATTATTTTATAACCGTCTCAGGGACCCGCTTTTAAGGCTGGTGTTTGATCAGGTTTTTGTTATGTGTGTTATGTGTTAAGAATTGACTCGACTGACTCGACTTCACTAGACTAGACCTCCATACCAAAGCACCCTCCGATTTTATACCTAATTTCGCTGTCTGATTGAACGATGCTGCTGACGTTCGCTGCCGCCGGCGTGGTCATTGCTAAGTGTGCTAGTATGCAAATTCAGCATATTCATACCCGTGGAACTTCCAGCCGATTGCGGTTCTCACGATATTGCAATCTCAGCATATATCTGTAGGAAAGTCACTGGCATATATATGTATGCAGCGGTATTGCATCGTCAGCATATATCTGTAGGAAAATTACTGGTAATAACGTCAGTAATGCATGCAGCGGTTTTTTGCTGCCATTGATATTTTTGTTGGTTGAGGGAAAAGAACTCAGCGTCAGTATGTGTGTGCAGCGTATGTTCTGCTGTCGCTGATACTTCTGTTGGTTAGGAGAAAATGACTCATAACAATTGCATTCATGTTTGTTTAATGTTCTAGATGAAAAGCTATCGGATAGCCATCTTGTGTCTGAACTTCCCCAAGAGCGAAGTTACTTGCATCCGTTATTAGCTTAAATTTTTTCGAAAAATTAGGATATCTTAAAATTGGTACTTTTGTTACTATGTATTTAGTTTTTCAAAATCGAATATAAAGTTCTGATCATGTTTATTTACCCTTGCATCTTTTTGCAAGTATTTAATCATTGGCGACGCTATCTTAGCGTAGTCTTTGATGAACTTTCTGTTAACTCCCGTCATTCCCAGAAAAGATTTTATCTGTTTTTGGGTGACTGGTAGCTTTAATTTTTGAATTATATCTATTTTTTTCTGTCAGGTTTGACGCCATTTGTCGTCAAGATGTGCCCCAGAAATGAAATTTCCCTCTTAAGGAAGTCACATTTGTCTGGTTGAATTTTTAGATTTGCCTGTCTTAAAGTTGATAAGACCATTTTTATATTATCTACATATATGCTCTTCCAATGAAGTACCGAAAATAAGTATGCCATCCATTTATACGACACATATTTTGTTGATATGCTGTCTTAGGACAGTATTAATAAGTCTCTGAAATGTAGACGGAGCATTTTTTAGTCCAAATGGCATTCTGGTTTTCTGGTTGGTATTTTTGTGCTATTTGGTAGTTTTTATTACCATTTGTTATTTGTGTATTTGTTTGTTTGTAGTTGCTTTGGTAAGTGGGTTCTTAGGGATATCTCCTATTAAGTCTGTGTTTATAGTCTATTGTCCTAGTGTCCCACAGTAGTTTAAGTTTTGTGTATTTAATTATTATGTCCTGTAGTGTTTCGTTCGGACCAATGTTAGCTCTTACAGTCCCGTCGATTTTTTCCAGTACAATGTCTACTAAATCTCTATCAACACATTTAGGAATATACATGCTAGGTTTAAGGGGGTCAAATTCGTAGAGTTCATTCAAATCGCACTTAGCTTTTTCAAAATACTTAAATAATTCGTCTAAATTACTGACCTTAACTGCAGCGATTAAAAACTTCTCCAGACGTAACTCTGGGTTGAAACACATAGAAAATTTTCGTCTTTAGCTCGTTCCAGGTAACATTGCCAATATCTCCCAGCCGCTTTCTTTCTTCTCCAACATTTTTTTCGTTTTGAACTTACTTCAGACCAAAATCAATTAGCTGCTGATCGTTGTTACATAAACTAAGGGTCAGCTCCACAGAATCAATAAAGGATGTTACACCAATGCTACGGCTCAAAGGGTGTATCTGCCTGAACTGCTCTATAATATCCTTGGGTTTCATCATGAACTGCTGTTGTGTATTTATTTGTAGACCCAGCTGTTGTTCTTTAAACTGTTGGGGTTGAAGTTGCTGCAGTTGTATTCGTTGTTGTTCCAGTTGTTGACGTTGCAGTTGTAGTTGTTGTTGTTTCAATTGTTGTTGCTGCTGCTGTATTTTTTCCTCTTGGCGTCTTATCACCGTCTCTAACTCGCCAATTCATTGCTCCTCGTTGTTGACTTGCCGATTGGCATCGAAATCTTCTTGTCGTGACATCATATTATTTAGAGTAGATCCTTTTTGTAAACAAAATCGTTTTATCATCTTTTCTTTGATTTTAAAATTCATTTGAACATTCGTTATCTTTTTATTTAACTTTATCAATCGGGTATTCACTACAATTCCTTGTATTTAACTGAAGCTATTTCTATTTTATTAACTTCGTTGTTCTAATGATTCTTTGGAATAATTATTGGTTCTTTTTTTTAATACATATATATTTTTACGTTATTTTTATTTCATGTTTTTTTTTAAATTTTGTGTTGACTTTTGACATGACTGTACTTTTTTTCTCGCCTTCCATTTTTCTTTTTTTGTGTTCATTTTTAATTTTAACCTTTTTGTCTTCAAATTTAGTTTAAAGAATTTTCAATTTTGTTAGTTTGTCTGTAAAAACTTTTTTTTTCCATTTTTTTGTCTTTTGAATTTAGGTTTTTAATTGTTTTTAAATTTTATTTATCCGCTTTTTATATAAAAATTCCATTGGTTTTTTTTTCGCACACAACCACTAATGGTAAACCGGTCACGATCGCCATGTAATATCTTAAACCGGTATTTTAAATAAAAAGTACTGTCTTCGTTGTTGGTTAAGTAAAGAGTGTCGTTATTGTATTTCTTTATCGTACTCGCTGATTATCTTATGTTCTAAATATGTACATAGTTGTACATGTGAGGAGTATTTGATATAATACTAAAGCCAGGGACGGCAGTGGCAGTGATGGCACTACAATATGTTGAATTTCGTATCATGATAAGTTTGTTAAGTAGTGAGAAAATTTATTCAAAATGGCAACTAAATTTGAGAGTACTCTTTTCTATTATTAAAACGACGTAGAATTTTACAAAAACAAAACTGGTTTAAAAGAAGAGAGAAGAAGTGACGACCGTTTCCTTATTATCAGAGGTGCCATATGCAGCGTTGTCGAATATGCAGAGTTGTCTGTATTTTGCATTTTTTCGAAGCATTGAGCAGTTTTGAATTTGGGTTTTTCGTACATAAAGCAATTTTTTTTATCACGTCTGTTTAGTGTTTTCCACGTGATTTTAATTTTTCGAAGACACGAGACAACAGCTGACTTTTTATTTTTTTTGTTTAATTTGTTATATTTTTATTTGAAATAAAAAGTGAAGATGAAGCACATATGTATGTACGTAAAAATTCCAAAAGATACGCTATCGACATTAATTGTTTTAAGAAGGCAACATTTAAAATGGGAATGCGTTAAAAAATGTCATTTAAAGAAAATTGCGCAAATCAAATAATGTTAGAATAATAAAATATGAATTTTTATACATATAACAACGGTTCCACTGTTTTCATCAATGAAAATTTCTTATATTTTCTATAAATCTTACATGACATTTTTAAAATTTTGCCACTTTGCCAACCGCTGATATACATATCTTCGAAAATACATACCTGCTGATCAAATCAAAATCACGAACATTTGTAAAATAAGCAAAACTACATATTAGAACACACGCAGTGCCCTCAGAAATTTGTCAATATTTATGCTTTTGTGTATATAAAACTTTTTTTTTTTTTTTAATTAGGACCCGCACTCAGGGGATGACCCCTACGTATGCAAAGTATTGAGCCGGAAATAGGTTTTGGGAAGGAGGATAAAGGGAGTAGTTTTTGTGGTCATTCGATTTGCGTTGCCATTTTGGTGCTTTTCGGGTATTTTTTTGTGCTTTTTTACTCAAGCAATACCCGAAATTTTATAACATACCCGTTTTTGAAAAGCGGGTATTTATAGTGCTTTTAACAATTTCTCACTTTCTCAATTTCTTTAAACCCACATAATACTTTTCTAACCAACTGCGTATTACTTGCATCTATATTTTGATTAGTACTCGCAAACTGTTAAGAGTTTGAATTCTAGAATTTCTCAAGCATATTTTTTTTAATTCGTGAAAAACTTTCAAGATTTATTTCTTTTGCAACGATTTACATTTAATTTACATATCCGTTGATTTGTTTGTTGTGTAAATATAAGCAAGAAACTGCCAGTTATTAAAAGTAACTTCTTCATTCATTTTATATGTGTTAAAGTTCATCATCTAACAATGGCTTTCCTTTAGATGGAAAAACGGGCTGTACGTATTATCGCCCAAGTGAAAATCGCACAAAGCAGCTAAATGAAGTAAAGCCCAAAATAGTTAGGTGATTCGTCATAGTGAAGAAACACCCAAAAAACAGTGCCCGATCGCCCAAAAAAGATGAAGGAAAATCCAAAAGTGTGAAATGAATAATCGCCCAAAAATTTTATTCATTATGAACAAATGCCCAAATATCTGAAAATGTTGAATCGCCCAAAGTCGATGAACAATCACCCAATTAATTTTAAAACAATTTTTGGGCGATCCTACATATTTGTTATTCGGTCGATTTTGACTTGGGCGATTATTCGTACAGCCGGAAAAACGAATATATAGAAAAGCCTGGGAGAATGATATAACTTTCAAAAGGTGGCTTAGACCAGCAAAAGATGAACCAAAAGCATACTGCATTTGTTGTAATTGTGAAATAAATGCTCTATAAAAGCGATTTACTCCGACTACGTCGCACAAATAAACATGAAAAAGCAATAGATGCAAATACAATTTTTTCAGTACAGCCAAGGCTGTCTTTTGATCCACCAGACCCAAAACAAAATTAGGTTAGTGCTTTTGTACCCCAAATTGTTTTCATTTTTACCCTATTTCCATGGGCTCAAAGTGCCTTTGATGTTGCAAGAGTTGGCATCACTGTCACACACTGAAAGTGGTCGGAAAGACCTCTGCGGTCAAAGTACGAATTCTCTCTGTAATGCGTAGTGCGATTCACTGACATATCGACCACAAAGGCATGTGCTCTTGATGAAGAGCGTGTTGTACGTGAAAAATGATTATCTGATTTCATTAGAGCACAATCCGTTGTAGTATCGATAAAACAACGAAACACACCCAACATTGCGTCGATGCTCCAGTGAGTCAATAGAGTTGGCTACCCTACTGTCACCGATAAGCTTCTTCGCCCTATCCAGCGGCCCATACATGAGAGTTGTATTCCATTTTCAGTCGGATAAAGGTGGTATAACTATTAAGGAGATCAGATGGAGTGAAGTATGTCCTACACCGTCTTAAAAAGCCGGGGCACTTGAATGCTTCTTTTGAGACGTGAAAAATGTGATCATTCCATCGAACATCACAATGTATCTTCATGCCAAGAACATCAAGAGCTTCTAATTCCTCTATATCTATACCAGCCATATTTACAGATGGAGCAGCATGTCCGTTCATACGTCTGTGTGTGAGCGTAGCACATTGGGTCTTTCGTGCGCTAAAATTGACCCTATTAGCATGACCCCAATTTGAAATTGACAGGAGATCGCGATTTAACGTATCATTCATATTTTGCCGCATTGCCCGGATCTCCGACGGGTTTGGCCTATTGCTGAATGAATACGAATGAACTAAGATGCTGTTATCTGCAAGAGAGTAGATAGGGTTGGAAGTTTGACGTAGAAGGTCATTAAGAAAAATAAGAAACAGGGTAGGAGAAAGAACGGAGCCTTGCGGTACCCCTGAATTTATCTTGAAGTCGTTTTATGAGACCCCATCTACAACAACTCGTATAGTGCGATCTCTGAGAAAACTCGATAAAAATCGAGTGAAGCTATCACCGACACCAAAAGCAATCAGTTTTGACAGAAGTGCTCCATGCCACACTCTATCAAATGCCTTGATAGTATCTAGAGCCACCACTTTACTTTCGCCAAAGTGATGTTTGTATATTACACCACTTCTCCGAAAGGAAAGCTAGTAGGTCCCTCGTAGCGCGGCGCCTACGAAAGCCAAACTGCCGGTCGCTAAGTAAACTGTTGAGCTCCAAATACTTCACAAGATGGAAATTTAACATACTTTCCATTACTTTGGAAAGCGCAGAACAAATTGCAATTGGGCGGTAATTTTCAGGGTTGTTGGCCTCCCCCTTTTTAGGGATCGGCGTTACATTGGCAACCTTCCAACACTTTGGAAATTCACCAGCATGGTACAAAGTGCTGAATAGGCGTGCCAATGGACATGCTAACGTTGAAAAGCACTGTTTCAAGACCAGTTCTGGAATACCATCCGACCCAGGAGACTTGTTTACGTTAAGCTTCGCTGAAACTGTTTTAACTGCACCCGCTCGAAGGAATATTTTTGGAATATTGACAGATACTCCCTCTAGAACGGGTAATGGCTGACTGCTTTCCGGTAAGTTTTTTTTTTTTTTTTTTTTTTTGATAATTATATTATTTATTGAATCTTCAATTATAAATTGAAACATCAATAAGTTGTTCAAATCGTAAATCTAAAAAATAAAAATAAAGTTTAATATATGTTTAGCCAATGCTAAACAAAATTTATTAGTTTCAGCAGTTAATTTTTGTAGTTTTACATCTCTCGTGTTCGGCTGAGAAAAAGAGTATCCCTCCTTTTCAGCCGGGTGTGGCCTCTATAATGTAGAATTTTGCGTGCAAGTACATTTGGGTCCAATATAAGTTTTTTTATATATTTTTTAGCGTGTTTTGAAAATACTGTCTTCACCAACGGAACATCAAGGTCATCCAACGGAACATCGATGGTTTCGGAGGGGGCTGCTGTTATTTTACGTAGAATTTTATTCTGACGCCTTTGAATTTTTTCCACATTTGATGCTGAGGCAGTGCCCCAAAGCTGGATTCCATAGGACCATATTGGTTTCAGGATCGCGTTGTATAAGAAAAGATTACAGTCAAGACTTAGTACAGAGTTTCGTCAAATAAGCCAATTCATTTGTGCTGGTTTTAATTTCATTTGGATCAGATTTGAGTCTATGTGCGATTTCCATGTTAAACGGCGATCAAGGTGAACGCCTAGATATTTGACTAGAGTGTGTTGCGGTATAGTCTCGGTGTTGATTTGTATAGGCGGGCATGTTTCTCTGCGCAACGTAAAAGTGACGTGTAGATATTTCTGCTCGTTAACTTTTATACGCCATTGTTTGAGCCATTTTTTTAATTTTGATAAGTACCCTTGTAAGTTGCGGGAAGCATCTACTGCATTTTCATGAACGCTTAGAAAAGCTGTATCGTCAGCAAATGTTGATGTATGAATGTTACTGCTTAACGGTGAGTCAGAGGCATATATTAAAAAAAGTAAAGGTCTGAGGATGCTGCCGTGAGGGACTCCGGCTTCGATCGAATATCGAAAATAGTTTTGAAATATTGGGAAATAAACTAATCTATATATATAAAATACAAAAAATGTTTGTACCCATGTTCGCTATAGACTCGGAAACTATCCAACCGATTTGACCCAAACTGGTGTCATTCAAAAGGGAATTTATAGAGGATGGTTTTAGGCTTTTAATATTTCAAGTGGGCGTAGCCCCTCCCACATAAATTGAATAACATCATATATCTTGACTATTGTGATAGCAAGAGTTTTGAAACATTGCAATAGTTCATATGTTACTAATGTGAGTAATCAGGACAAAAATGGGCGTTATCGGACAAGTGGGCGTGGCAGCTCCCATATAACCCAAAAATTGAAATCGCCATATTTTCGGCATTTTTTGACCTACGCCGATGATATTTGGTACATATAGTATTGACATAATTAGGAATACGTACTAGGAGAAAAGTGAGTGGGACCACGCCCCTTTATAGGAAAATAAAAAATCTTAATATAGTCTTAACTATTGGACCGATGGTCATTAAATTTTCACAATAGGATATATAAATACTTTTAATTTTATTTTATAACGAGGGGGGTAGCAAAGTACACCGGGATCAGCTAGTAAGCCTATACGATTCAACCTTCGTATGATCCTTGCCGGGCTTTGGTATCATAGTAATCATCAAGACTTTCCATTTTGTTGGATAGTGTTCTAGGCGTAGAATTATGTTAAAAATTAATAGTATTATTCTTTTTGCAATGTAAGGCAGTTCTTGAAGTATTTTGTTGCTTATTTTGTCGACTCCTGGGGCTTTTTTGGTGTTAAGACTAGCAATGGCCTTTTTAATCTCCAATATGCTAAATCTTAGTGGTATTTCTTTTTCAACAATATCAGCAGAAATAAAAGGAGTAAATACTTTTTCTAAGTGTTTAACAAAAAGTGCACCTATTTCAGCATCAGTTCTTGTCCAGTCACCATTCGCAGCTCGTAAGGGAGGTTTGCATATCACCGGCCTTTTAAGTCCTTTGACTGCACGCCACTGCGAATAATCTGTTTGTGGTGTTGCATCTAGCTCTTGAAGAAATTTTTGAAGGGAAGCTCTTTTTTGTGTTTGCAAAGTTTTCTAAGCTGCTTGGTACACTTTTTTAGCTGAGGTGATCTGTAGCGTTGTCATTCTCGTCGAGCTCTCCGCTTTTCACTCAATAGACTTTCTATATCTGCAGAAAAAATAGTGTTGAATTTCACTTGTTTATTAGTTTTATTTGAAGAAGCACTAAAGGCAGCTTGTTTGACGTGTGCTTTAAACAACCTGAGAGAATCGTCTATGTCAGAAGGTGTTTTAAGAGGCATTCTTTCCGAGCAATGAGCACTCAAATATTTTTTTGTATTCCAAACAGTTAATACGTGCAGATTTCATCTGTAAATCATATGTTGGTGTTGCAGTTTTATGAGAGTAAATAGTGACAATTGTAGGCGAGTGATCTGAAGATAAATCTAAAGATGCTTCAACTTCAATCATGTCGTTGGACACAATTTTCGCTATTCCAAAGTCAATAACAGCAGGAAGTTTTTGTCAATCTGATGACCAATATGTTGGCTGACTGCTTGAAATTACATTCAAACCCATTTTAAAAACTGTATTAAACAAAAATCGACCCTTAGGAGTGATAAGACGTGATCTCCAGAAGAAGGGTTTACCCTTGTAGTCACCAGCCGCTAGAAAATGGGAGCCCAGTGATTTGTAAAAAGCCGTATATTGACTCTCGGTAATTGAAAATCTAGGATGGGAATAGACAGATGATATTACAAGTTTTTGATAGTAATTTTTAATGCAGATGATCGTTGCTTGAAGATAATCTTCACAAAAATCATTTAGCAGGATGTGTTTTATTCGTGTTTTGATTAGCATTCCCGAGCCACCACAAGCTTTACTTCGAGGATCCTTGGTGTCGTAGAAATTATATCCACTAATTATAAAATAGCTTCGAGAGGTGAAATGAGTTTCTGAGATAAGCATAACATCGATTTTTATGTTGCCAGATGCCGTATGCGTTCCAAAAACGGATTCTTAAGTTCATGGTTTGTTCAATACAGCCTGCAACAAGGTATATTGAATTTTCAACAATTCCTGAATCATACAGGACATGTTGAGTGTAAACTTATTTACTGTTTGAATTAACCTCGCAATTGAGGCTTCAATACGACTAAAATTAGAACCGGAATCTTCATTTACTGTTACGGTTTTAAGCGCCGTACTCTGGTGGCTTTTTAATATACTAAAGTATGAAAATTTATTATTAGCTTGTTGTTGATCAGTAGTCGCGTTAGACTTGAAAACGTTTGAATACTGATTCTGGCTGTTGGACGGTTGAGGTAACTGTGGGTAGTTACTAGGGGTTTTAGGCTGAGCGGGAGTAGCATTAGTTTTTTGTTGATGAATTCTTAAAAAACGACTAAAGGGGGCAGCTTTTATAGTTGGCAGTGTGATTTAGACCTTTAGCACTCTTAAATTGGTACGTATAGAAGTTTTTATTTTTAGATTCTAATTCTGAAACAATTTTTCGGTAATTATTTTCATGAGCTACCTGAATTTTTGTTTCATTGATTTTTTCGCGCTTAATTGTAGATTTATTGTTGTTGTTGTTGTTGGTTGAAGATAAACTCATTTAGAGTTCTCTTTTTTTTTTTGTTCACTTATATTAGTTTGTGTATGCAAATATATATGTAAATTACATGCAATCAAAACATCTAAATAAAACCAGTATAATAACTGTTTAATCAATGTTTTGTTTTTATTTAATATTTTTTTTGTGATTTAAATAATTTTTAATATTCAGTTGCGACGATTATAAAACACTGCGAGAACTGAACTGAATTCACTTTCCGGTAAGTGAAAATTTCTTGCGAACATTTCAGCCAGAAGATTAGCTTTATCAACCGGGTCAGTGAATACATGGTCGTCCTTTAAAAAAGATTGAATTGGAAACTAGCATTATCTTTGACTCTTTTAACGAATGACCAAAAGCTCTTGCTACCCCGTGGAGCATCAAGAACTTTAGTGCGAAGGCGCTGCTCGTACAAAGCTTTTTCGCGCCTTAGTACTCTGGCGCATGAAGATCTCGCCTTTTTGCGCAGCGAATTGGTATCGGCGTTTTTATTATTACGCCAGATACTAAATGCTTTCTCTCTGGATCTGATTGCATTTCTGCACGTCTGATTGAACCAAGACTTAACTTTAGGTTTAATCAAAATTTGCTTAGATGGAATGAAAGTTTTCATTCCCAGCAAAATGATATTTTCTACCATTTTCGCCAAGGCATCGACGTCATTGTCTAAAAAGCATAGCTTCCAATTAAAATGCCGGAAAAATTCGTTGGGCTCAGCTCAACGCGCCTTTTCGTACATATATTTTAAGCGTCTCGTAGCTTATTGGGAGACGTTGCGAAGATTAGAGAACGAAAAGGTGGCGGAAATGGTACAATGATCCGAGTTACCAAGAGGTGCATTAACACTCACTTCGTACTTTTCAGGGTGCGAAGTGAGAAAAAGGTCGAGAGTGTTGTTATTGTGCCCTTCAACACATGAAATATGTGTTGGCTCATTCACTAGATGCGCAAGGTCATTATGCACGACGAAAAGCTCAACATATTGGCCTTCTGGGGTTGTGTGGCTCGAATGGTGAAGCCAAGATGAGTTGGGAACATTGAAATCACCAGCAACGACAATTTCACTGTTCGGACAGCTCTCAAGGATCTTCGAACGTTATTTAATTACAGAAATAAATAAAAAACATATCACAATAAATACACAATAAGTTCTTTATTAAATTCAATTTGGAAAACATTGAAAAAGACTTCGAGCGATTTGAAAACGGCAATCATTAGGCTCACCGTTTTAAAATCTCGTGATTTCAATATTTTCGTGCGCAGAACACCTTTAGCGTGATTTGAAATCACTTTTGGAAAACATGATTTTCAGAACACTCCTGTATACATAAAATAAATTAAATGAATGATATTATTTTGGTTTTTGTTCTATATACAGTTTTTTCACTGGAAAATTGGGATATTTTTTCTAAATTTGCAGTTTATTAAGTGTAAAATTCATTAAATTGACAAATTTATGTGAAAATATAGCAAATCCCGCAGCACTGATACATGAAATACCAATGTTATATGATATCAAATTTAGCATTTTCTGAAAAGCTTGTATTCGCTTTTCAACAAACAACATATTTGTCAGCATATGAATGAAATAAGCTAAATAATAAGAATATGGGCGCATATTCTTAAATTATCACTAAGTGGTAACGTTTTTAAATAACAATTTAAGTTATTCACAGTTGGTTACTTTCAGCAAGAGAAGTTTCCACATAATTATGGGTACAGCTGATGATTGCTGATTGCGTACAAAAAATATCAAAACAAAAAATTAAATTAACTAGCGATGTGTTTTTGGTCAACGAAATTCTTGAATAATTTTATTTTTAAACGCCGTTATTTTAAATTATTTATATACAATCTTAAAACAAAAAATTACTTCTTTAGAAATTACTAGCTGAGCGCCCCGGCGAAGCTATTTAATTTTATAAATTTCGATTTACCTAATCAAAGCACATCACGACTTCCACGAACAAAAATAGCGACTTTATTGACAAAATTCATACTACATCAGTACGAAGAGCTAACTATTTGCTTATGCATACAATTTTGATACTGTTGACATATAAAATTAAACAATTATAATACGTTATATGAACTTATGTAAAATGTATCCGCACACATTTTGAAAAGTAACCAGAATATAGAGCAAAAAACGGTACCAGCAAACCAGGGTCTAATTTTAATCGTATTGAAGCCTCCATTGAGAGCTTAATACAAACAGTAAATACAATTACTCTCAACATGTCCTGTATGATGCAGGAAAAGGTGAAAATGCAGTCTACTTTGTTGCAGGCTGCGTTAAACAAACCATGAACTTAAAAATCAGTTTTTGGAACGCAAACGACATCTGCCAACATTAAAATGAATTGATTATTTTCTTCTGGATAAACAAATCGATGTTATGCTTATCTCAGAAACTCATTTAACGTCTCGAAGCTATTTCAGAATTAGTGGATATAATTTCTACGACACCAAGAGGTAGAGCTTGTGGAATTATAATAAAAACGCGAATGAAACACTACCTGTTAAATAACCTTTGTGAAGAATATCTTCGGAAATAATGCCGCTGAGAACACCTTCTGACATACATAGATGATTCTCTCAGATTGTTTGAAGCACATGTTAAACAAGCTGCTTTTAATGCAACTTCAAATAAAACAAATACACTAGTGAGATTTAACAATATTTCTTCTGTAGATATAGAAGGGCTATTGACTGAAAAACGAGAATTGCAACGTTACAGATCGCCTCAGTTAAAATAAATACTTAAGGATTGTACCAAGCTTAGAAAAGTTTTGCAAACACAAAAACAGCTTCCATTCAAAAATTTCTTCAAGACATAGAAAAAGTATTTACCCCGAATATTACTGCTGATATTGTTGAACTGCCACCAGTCGTCTCTTTGCCTGAAATACTGCTGAGATTTAACATTGTGGAGATTGAAAAGGCTATTACTACTCTTAACACCATAAAAGCCCCAGGTGTCGCCAAAATAAGCAACAAAATGCTTCAAGAATTGCCTTACACGGCAAAAAGAATAATACTATCAATTTTTAATAGTATTCTACGACTAGAACACTATCCAAAAGAAAGAAAGGTTTCGCTAATTACTATGACACGAAACCTGGCAAAGATTATATAAAGGTTGAATCCTATCGGCCTATTAGTTTATTTAAAAACTATTTGAAAAGCTGTATATAGCAAGCTGATGCCTATAGTGACTAGTAATGGATGCATTCCAGATCATCAATTCTGTTTTCGCAGACAACATAGCACTTTTGAACAAACTCACAGACTTGTGAATGTTGTTAGACACTTTTGAAAAAAATAAATATTGCTCTGCGCTCTTTATTGATAAACTAACACAAAATCTACCCGTAAACATTGTGAAGCTTTTAAAGAGCTATTTAATGAAGCGTAAATTTGTAGTTAGGAAAGGCAAATTTTTAAGCCCTCCGCAGTCGATTGTAGCCAGAGTCCCTGAAGGCATTATCTTCGGTCAGTTAGTTTATTTAATATATGCCTCTGACTTACCGTTAAGCAGTAGCATTCACACGTCAACATTTGCTGATGTTACAGCTTTTCTAACCGTTCATGAAAATCCAAATTAGAAAAATGGCTAAAACAATGGCGTATAAAAGTTAACGAGCAGAAATGTATACACGTCACTTTTACGTTGCGCAGAGAAACATGCCCGCCTATACAACTCAACACCGAGACTATACCGCAACACACTGTAGTAAAATATCTAGGCGTTCACCTTGATCGCCGTTTAACATGGAAATCGCATACAGACACAAAGCTGATCCAAATGAAGTTAAAAGCAGCCCAAATTAATTGGCTTATTGGAAGAAACTCTATACTAAGTCTTGAGTGTAAACTTTTCTTATACAACGCGATCCTGAAACCAATATGGTCCTATGGAATCCAGCTATGGGGCACTGCCTCAGCATCGAATGTAGAAAAAATTAAAAGGCTACAAAATAAAATTCTACGTTCAATAACAGCAGCCCCCTGGTATATCCGAAATCTGCGAATTCACAAAGACCTTGATGTTCCGTTGGTGAAGACAGTATTTTCAAAACACGCCAAAAAATATATAAAAAAACTTGAGTTGCACCCAAATCCACTTGCGCGCAATATTCTAGAGTAAAGAGGCCACACCCGGCTGAGGTGGACTGATACTATTTCTCTCAGCCATACACGAGAGATGTAAAACAACTAAAATCAACCATTGAAACTAAAAAATTTTGGTTAGCATTGGCTAAACATATATGGAACTTATTTTTATGTCTTTAGATTTAAGATTTGAAAAACTTATTGTTGTTTCAATTTATAATTGAAGATTCAATAAATAAAAACTTATAAAAAAAAAAAAAAATATTCTTAAATTCTAATCAATTAACAACATTATATTTAGAATTAATGGTAATCTCTACAATTTATTAGTTGGATCTTTATTTATCTCCTTATATGCAGTAATATTATATAATTTTAGAATCATAATTATTTCTACTCATAGCCATTATTATATATCCTTTATCTGTGTTTATTTTTTTTTTTTGATAATTTTATTATTTATTGAATCTTCAATTATAAATTGAAACATCAATAAGTTGTTCAATTCTTAAACCTAAAAATATTAAATGTAAGTTTAGCCAATGCTAAACAAAATTTTTAATTTCAACGGTTAATTTTTGTTGTTTTACATCTCTCGTGAACGGCTGAGAAAAAGAGTATCCCTTCTTTTCAGCCGGGTGTGGCCTCTATAATGAAGAATATTGCGCGAGTTATGTTATCACATAAACCACCCTCGAAACCCCCAAGAACAACAACAACAATACAGCAATAACAATACAACAACATAATTGATATATTTACATTTTATTATTTTTATTAACACACTTACTATTAAAATTCTTATTATTTTATTGAAATACTTGAATATGCTTTCCCTTTAATTTTAAAACATTGTGACACACTTTAAAATCTTTCCATTTAATTCGAATAAGAAAAATTAAAACATTATACTTACTTCCTGTCTAAGCCACTACATACATCCACACATACTTAAATGCATTGAAATTTGTCTTTGTTATTTTTAATTTCGAGTCATCAAAGCCGTTGTTCAACATTCAAGAGGATATTGAATAGGGAACAAGTGCCGAATTTATATCGACACTAGGCTAACAGGGATAAACCTCAAATAACAACGACCGTCTGTTCAACATACAAAGGAACATTGTACGAAGAACAAGTATCGAAGGCATATCGATACCAGGTCAACACAATCAACCGAGAGGATTTCAATCCTTAAATTGCTGGAAGAAGAACCACACTCATGTACGGGACCATCATCATAGGGGCTCTGTAAGTACTGTGTTGTGTGCTAATAAGAAAATATATTATTGAAAAAAAAAGAAGAAAAAAACAAATTTTAAAAGAAAATATATATACGTATAATAATAAAATCTAAATTTTTGCATAAAAGAGAAAACAAATTTAAGAAAAATAAAATATTTTAATAAAATTTTTGAAATAAATATATACATACCTTTTTACTAAGCAAAATAATTCAAAAAAGAGAAAATTAGCAATAAAAATAGCAATTATTAAAAACAAATTTTATAAACACAAAGAATTAAATAGAAGAATTATTATCAGATGGATGAAAATTAGGAGAGAGGTGGTACATTTTAAATTTGTGTGTAATTATTTATCGAAAATCAAGTGAAAAGCGTACTTAATCAGAAGGTTTTATGACCGGGAAACATCGATTCCTTCCTTATTCTAAACTTTTTAAATCAAAAAGTCTTTCCACTATACCCGAAGATAATAGCTTGGATTTTAGAATGATTGGCGGAAATGCAAATCAAAACGAAAGTGTGGCTCAACCACCTATACTGTCCATTGACATTTTCAATTCATTAAGAATTCCGGACGCAATTAAAGATTTACCTATATTCGAAGGTAATCCGAGATTACTCTACGAATTTATAAGTAATGTGGAAGAAATACTTCTCCACATTAGAGGAGCCGATAACACTCCTCAAGGACTGATTCTCTTAAGAGCTATTAGGAACAAGATAGATGGCCCAGCCAATGAAGTCCTAAATATGTATGGTACATCCCTTAACTGGGATGAGATCCGAGGAAATTTAATATCACACTACTCGGACAAACGGACAGAAACTTCCCTAATAAGAGACCTCCATTCTTTAAAACAGTACAGCAAACCAATTGAAAAATTCTACAGTGAGGTCATGGAAATTCAATCGGCTTTATCAAATAACCTATCAATTCATGAATCTGAAGATAACGTAATCAAAGCAAAAAGAGATCTCTTTGCTGAAATGTGTCTAAATGCATTTCTATCAGGTCTACGAGAACCTATGGGTTCTACCATTAGAGCAATGAGACCAGAATCATTACCAACAGCTCTGGACTACTGTATTATGGATCAAATCATTCACTATATAAGGTCCAATTTGAACAAACCAAAGTATCCTCAATGGAGACAGAACAACTAATATTACCCATACCAGAGATATTCACACAATTACTTAAATAGTACCAGGACAGCAAAATTATTATCAACCTCGACGAAATTTTAATCATTCTGCAAGACCTTACTATACTAATAATAATAATAATTCTGAGCCGAATCTAAGCAATTATAATCGCAACTTTTCCTTCCGGAACAACCAAACACTCCACAGAAATTTGCCTGATTATAAAACTAACCAGCATTCTGATAACTTTTCTCTACAAGCAAATTGGGGGCAATCACAGCCACCACCCGAACCAATGGAAACCAACAGTGGGTTTTCAAAATTTTAAAGGGGTAACAATAAATTTAAAACAAGCCCAAGCACTCGGTTTAGTAGGATAACAAACAGAAACGAAATGAACAATATCAATGAATTTAGGAGTCCTCGAAACGAAGATCAAGCTCCATACTTTAATCATACGAATAAAACAAATCTGGACCAATATGTAAACTATAATATTGACGAACACCCGGAATTTTTGGCAAATTTCTGAGAAAACTTTCAACCGAAACATCTAATAGTATTCAGAAGGAAAATGATGCATTGGCAGAAATTCAATATATGAATCAGCTCAATCATAATATAGATTTGTTAGTAGACCACATCTCAGACATAATTGAAGCCGTAATGCTTGCTAAGCTTGGTATAATATCAAAACTTGTTCTTAACCCAGATGAACTAAAAGAAATAAGGGACCATTTGAGATCACAGAATGTCGATTTTGTTTCAGACGGAAACCTTTACGAACTTCTAGAACTCCAAGCATATTATAATAACAGCAACCTAATTTTTAACATAAAACTTCCAAATTTTTCCAAAGAGACGAGCTTGCTCTACCACCTCATTCCTCTTCCGATAAATCAAACAAAAATAATTAAAACTAAACCTTATGTAAGTTACAATGCGCACAACCTCCAGTACTACACAGAGATTTGCCCAAAGATTGAGAACAGTTATTATTGCAAAATGGCGAACGATTTCGAAGAAACTAGTAACTCAAAATGCATCGGAAGAATAGTGGATGGGCAAAGCCCAATATGTCCAGTACATGACGTGGGAATCACCTCAACTATCTTCCAGCCGGAAGACAACCATATAATAATCATTAATGTTAAAGAAATATTAATAACTTCTTCTTGCAGAAAAAATTTTACAATAAGAGGCACTCTACTCCTCCACTATGAAAATTGTTCCGTCACTATAGCAGGAACAACCTACAGAAACAACCCGCACGTCCACTGGGACACAATGTTTGTGGCACCACCAAACCTGAACAAAATACAGATTGAATCGACAACAGATACCCTGACTTTGCAGAAGATAAAAACCTACAGCTTCAGCAATAAAAACGATATCTTACAATTAAGAAAGAATACAATACAAAGCGGAGGCATACTTATAGCCACAATATTGATATCCGTCCTCATAACCTTCACTTGTTTGATCCTGTTATGGAAAAACCCAAAAATCCGATATTATCCTCAACCAGCTCATGTCGTGCTGTCCCCACCAAATTCATTGTGGACATCACTCTATTCCAAGGGGGGGAGTTATGTTATCACATAAACCACCCTCGAAACCCCCAAGAACAACAACAACAATACAGCAATAACAATACAACAACATAATTGATATATTTACATTTTATTATTTTTATTAACACACTTACTATTAAAATTCTTATTAATTTGATTAACATACTTACTATTAAAATTCTTATTATATTATTGAAATACTTGAATATGCTTTCCCTTTAATTTTAAAACATTGTGACACACTTTAAAATGTTTCCATTTAATTCGAATAAGCAAAATTAAAACATTGAAATTTGTCTTTGTTATTTTTAATTTCGAGTCATCAATTTTATGCAACAAGAATTGTTATAAATTTAAGTATAAAGAATAATAAAATTCAATTGTAATACTGCCTTCAAAGAGAAAACTAAAGTGTTTTTCTACCTCGTTAAGTAAATAGTTAACTCGCGCAAGTGGATTTGGGTGCAACTCAAGTTTTTTTATATATTTTTTCGCGTGTTTTGAAAATACTGTCTTCACCAACGGAACGTCTAGATCTTTATGAATTCGATGGTTTCTGACATACCAAGGGGCTGCTCTTATTGTACGTCGTTATTCTGTCGCCTTTGTATTCTTTCGACACTCGATGCTGAGGCAGTGCCCCATAACTGGATTCCATAGGACCATATTGGTTTCAGGATCGCGTTGTATAAGAGAAGTTTACAGTCGAGGCATAGTATGGAGTTTCTTCCAATAAGCCAATTCATTTGGGCTGCTTTTAGTTTCATTTGTGTTAACTTCGCGTCTATATGCCATTTCCATGTTAAACGACGATCAAGATGAACGCCTAGATATTTGACTACAGTGTGTTGTTGTATAGTCTCGGTGTTAATTTTTATAGGCGGGCATGTTTCCCTGCGCAACGTAAAAGTGACGTGTGCACATTTCTGCTCGTTAACTTTTATACGCCATTGTTTGAGCCATTTTTCCAGTTTGGATATATATTCTTGTAAGTTGCGGGAAGCTTCTACAGGATTTTCGTGAACGCTTAGAAAGGCTGTATCATCCGCAAATGTTGATGTATGAATGTTACTGCTTAACGGTAAGTCAGAGGCATATATTAAATAAAGTAAGGGACCGAAGATACTGCCTTGAGGGACTCCGGCTTCAATCGACTGCGGAGGGCTTAAAAAATTGCCTTCCCTAGCTACAAATTTACGTTCCATTAAATAGCTTTTTAAAAGCTATACGATGTTTGCTGGTAGATTTTTTGTTAATTTGTTGAAAAGACCTTCGTGCCATATTTTATCGAAAGCTTGTGAGACATCAATAAAGAGCGCAGAGCAGTATTTCTTTTTTTCAAAAGTGTCTCTAACGACATTCACACGTCTATGAGTTTGTTCAATTGTGTTATGTTGTCTGCGAAAACCGAATTGATGATCTGGAATACTAATGGATGTAGTCACTTTAGGCATCAGCTTGCTCATATACAGCTTTTCAAATAGTTTTGAAATGTTAGACAGTAAACTAATAGGCCGATAGGATTCAACCTTTGTATGATCCTTGCCGGGCTTTGGTATCATAGTAATTAGCAAAACCTTCCATTCTTTAGGATAGTGTTCTAGGCGTAGAATACTGTTAAAAATGAATAGTATTATTCTTTTTGCAGTGTAAGGCAATTTTTGAAGCATTTTGTTGCTTATTTTGTCGACACCTGGGGCTTTTCTGGTGTTAAGACTAGTAATAGTATTTTCATCGGTATTTCTGGTAAAGAGACGACTGGTGGCAGTTCAACAATATCAGCAGAAATATTCGGAGTGAAAACTTTTTCTAAGTGTTTAACAAAAAGTCCAACTTTACCTGCATCAGTTTTTGCCCAGTCACCATTAGGGGCTCGTAATGGGGGTTTGCATATCACCGGGCTTTTTAGTCTTTTGGCTGCACGCCACAGTGAATAATCTGTTTGTGGTGTTGCATATAGCTCTTGAAGGAATTTTTGAAGGGAAGCTGTTTTTTGAGTTCGCAAAACTTTCCTAAGCTGCTTGGTACACTCCTTAAGCCTTAATTTTAGCTGGGGCGATCTGTAGCGCTGCCATTCTCGTCGAGCTCTCCGTTTTTCAGTCAATAGCCTTTCTATATCTGCAGAAAAAATATTGTTAAATCTCACTGGTTGGTTTATTTCATTTGAAGTAGCATCAAAAGCAGCTTGTTTATTATGCGCTTCAAACAACCTGAGAGAATCGTCTATGTCTGAAGGTGTTCTCAGCGGCATTTTTTCTGAGCAATGAGCACTCAGATAGTTTCTGTATTTCAGCCAGTTACTACGTGTAGATGTCATCGGTAAATCACATGTTGTGTGTGAGTAAATAGTGACAATTGTAGGCGAGTGGTCTGAAGATAAGTCCAAAGATGCTTCAACTTCAACCATCTCGCTGGGCACGCCTTTCACAATAATAACATCACGATAACATCACGAATTTTTTGTCGATCTGTTGGCCAATATGTTGGCTGTCCACTTGAAACTACATTCAAACCCATTTTAGATATTGTGTCGAACAAAATTCGTCCCTTAGGAGTGATTAAACGTGAACCACAGAATGTTTGTTTAGCATTGTAGTCGCCAGCTGCTAGAAAACGGAGGCCCAGTGATTTATAAAAAGCCGTATATTGACTCTCGGTAATTGAGAATCTGGGGGGCGAATAGACATATGATATTACAAGTTTTTGATAGTAAGTTTCGATGCAGATGTTCGTTGCTTGAAGATAATCTTCACAAAAATCATTCAACAGGTGGTGTTTTATTCGCGTTTTTATTAGGATTCCCGAACCACCACAAGCTCTGCCACGAGGATCCTTGGTGTCGTAAAAATTATATCCACTAATTCTGAAACAGCTTCGAGATGTCAAATGAGTTTCTGAGATAAGCATAACATCGATTTGTTTATCCTGAAGAAAATATTCTATTTCGTTCTTATGTTTGCAGATGCCGTTTGCGTTCCAAAAACAGATTTTTAAGTTCATGGTTTGCTTAGTACAGCCTGCAACAAGGTAGACTGCATTTTCAACATTTCCTGCATCATACAGGACATGTTGAGAGTAAATGTATTTACGGTTTGTATTAAGCTCTCAATCGAGGCTTCAATACGACTAAAATTATACCCCGAATCTTCATTTACATTTACGGGTTTTTGCGCCGTACTCTGATTGCTTTTTAAAATACTAGCGTATGAAAATTTGTTGTTAGATTGTTGTTGAGCACTAGTCGCGTTAGACTTGAAAATTTTTGAAAATTGATTTTGGCTAGTGGACGGTTGAGGTAACTGTGGATAGTCAATAGGGGTTTTAGGCTGAGCGGGAGTAGCATTGGTTTTTTTGGTTGATGAATTCTTAAAAAACGAGTAAAGGGGGCAGCCTCTATAGTTGGCAGTGTGATTTCCGCCACAATTGCCACATTTTTTCGCCTTGGGATCACCTTTTATTTTATCACAGTTAGCAGTACTGTGTAACTCACCACATACAACGCAGACTGTAGGCAACTTGCAATAAGTCTTCGTGTGCCCAAATTCTTGGCAGTTTAAGCATTGAACAGGTCCAGCTCTTTTATGTGGAAGCTCAACAGTAACTCTTCGATGCAAGAAGTAATTTAAGTCATATATTGGATGTGCTTCATTCTTTTTTATTTTTATGCCATCTGGCTGTAACTCGACTCTCAATATTGGTTGGGGGATTTTTTCTCTATTTTTAATGTTTGAGACATTTTTCACCTTGTAGCCACTATTTTCAAGGCCAGACTTGACCTCTTCTGGATCCACGCTAGAGTCTATACCTTTTATTACGACTGTTAGACCTTTAGCACTCTTTAATTGGTACGTGTAGAAGTTTTTATTTTTAGATTCTAAATCTGAAACAATTTTTCGGTAATTATTTTCATGAGCTACCTGAATTTTTGTTTCATTGATGTTTCTGCGCTTAATTGGAATTACATAAAACTCATTTTCTCCAATTAATGAGTAAGACTTTTAACCAGCATTCTGCTCTCTTAAATATATGGGTGGGGGCTTACTCGAACTTGTTGTAGTTGTGTCTTCATCGCCTTGTTCAGATAAAATCGCGAAACGATTTTCGGAATTTATTATATTGTTTTTTCCATCTCTGGGAACTTTCGCTGTTGAAGCAATTTGAGCTGATTTTGGACTTCTTCCCCTTTTTAACACGGTTATGTATCTGTCCATTCCTGTTTGAATTTTATTATCATTTATTGTACTCACCGCATCTACCATTTTGTGCACGTTGGTCACCTTGTTACTTATTGTTTGTTTGTTTGTTTGTACAGCTAAGCTGGCAAGTTTGCTGATGGGCGCAATTGTTGTTGCTCCTTGATCACTATTTAACATGTTCAGAGATAATGATCGCGCACGAGTATTTGTGTTTTCTGTTAAATTCAGGTTTTTGTTTAATTAATTTTTTTTATTGTCGTCATCAGCAACTAAAGTTATATATTGTACATTCCTACTGCTTGTAGGATTATTGTTGTTTTTGTCAGAAGATGAACTCATCGGAGTTGTCTTTTTTTATTTTCACTTATATTAGTTTGTGTATGCAAATATTTATGTATATTGCACACAAGCAAAAAATAAAATAAAACCAGTAAAATAACTGTTCAATAAATGTTTTGTTTTTTTTATATATTTTGTGACTTGAAAATATTTTTTTTTTAATTTTTTTTTTATATTCAGTTGCGACGATTATAAAAACGCGTCTGTTCACTACGAGAGTTGAAACTGAACTTCTGTGTTTATTGTAATAATGCTTCTATTCGATCTCAAGAATCTCTCACTAACATCTACTATATATATATATATCAAAAATTTATATCTATTTGCCAATGCATTCTTCTTAATGAGACTATCAATACTTGTTGTTAATCTTGATCTAGCAATATCTTATTATTATTTATTATCAATAATTTGTGGATTAGACCTTCGCTCTCCTGTGAAATATCAATGAAGAGCTCAGCTATGTTGTCTGCGAAAACCGAATTGATGATCTAGAATGCATCCATTACTAGTCACTATAAGCATCAGCTTGCTAATATACAGTTTTTAAAATAGTTTTGAAATTTTTGGCAATAAACTAATAGGATTAAACGAATCAAACTTGATCCTTGCCGGGCTTTGGAATCATAGTAATCAGCGAAACCTTCCATTCTGTGGGATAGTGTTTTAGGCGTAGAATTCAATTAAAAATTAATTATAATATTCTTTTTGTAATATAAGATAGTTTTTTAAGCATTTTGTTGCATATTTCATCGACGCCTGGGGCTTTTTTTGTGTTCAAACTAGTAATTCAATCTCCATAATAATAAATATCAGCGGAATTTCTGGTATAGAGACGAAATAGCAAAAATATTTGGAATAAATACATTTTCTAAATGTTTAAAGAAAAGAGAACCTTTTTTAGCATCACTTTTTGCCTAGTCACCATTAGAAGATCGTAATGGAAGTTTACATATCAATGGCCTTTTAAATCCCTTGGATTTTTCTAAGGGTGCTTCGTATTGAAAATCAGCAAAAATAAAAATATCGATTCTGAAATGGATATATATATACATACATATAAATGAAGATATATATATATATTCATTGCAGAAATAAATTTATAAATACACTAGGTGATTCAGTAGTATTGAATACGGGATCAAGCGTATTGAATATGTGTCAGAGGCAATAATTCAACACAGGACCCATCGTGCTACTGAGGCTGGTTAGTTCTTTGTGTATATTAACTTAATAATAACTCAACGTATTTTTTCGTACAAACCCCTTTTTGTCACACAGCTAAGCATGTGTGTATAAAAATACAAGGCATTTGCTTTTGAAAGATCAGCAGACTCAAATCAAAGACTATAAATATATAAAGATATTGCACGTAGAACATTGAATAAAAACAAAAATTGCTTGCGTTTGTTGATGCTGTGGGGGGAAGTAGCAAGAGAAAAGACCACAAAAATTTTAGGCATACATACATATGTACGTACATAAGTATGTATGTAGTAATAATTTTGTCAAGTTTATTTTGTTGTTGTTTTTGAGACATTTTTGTTTCTTTTAACTCTACTAGAAATTATTTTCCAGAGAAATTATAGTTTTTTTTGTTGTTTACACATATAAATGATGCTCATTGAGAAATGTGTTTGTGTGTGTGTCATATTTCTTGTGCAAAGCACATTCAATAACAATATTAACAACTAAAAGCAGTTTCTTGTTTTCATATAAATCATGTGCAAATAAACAGTGCAAAGACATTGCGACCGATTTCTATGGCTGTAGGGTAAAATTACGTTTTTTGTTATTGTACTATTGCATTTATGTTGATTCGCACCGAACTATGTATACACATTTGTTTTATTAAATATTTTATTTTAGAATTTTCAATTGTATATGTAGTTAGAATATCTATGTATGTATGTTCATATATATATGCATAAATCAAATAAAACGTGCGCTTACCTGAGTTCGAAAACCATAAAATTTATTATTTTGTTTACAAAACTATTATAAAATTTATTAAAATCTTATTTATTTGTTGCAGGTTAGCAATATCTAGATATATAATTCGTTGGTAGCTATACCAATTCATCAGTAGATGATTTACCCTTTATGTTTAAAAAATTTTAAAGCTCATCCATTTATACGAAAACTCACAAATAAATTAGTGAATTACAAAGCTTTAACATTTTTTTTAAAATAAAGGGTAAAACATCTACTGATGAATTGGTATAGCTACCAACGAAATATATATCTAGATATTGCTAACCTGCAACAAATAAATAAAATTTAAAACATAAATACTTGAGTACATGCTCATATAAATGTAAAATTTATTAAAATCTTTTTAATAAGTGATAACTAGCACAAGAAATGTAATTATTTTTGGTGATTTGTACATATTTAATAATTTTCTGGATTGAGCATAGGTATGTTTTATTGTTTCAAAATTTTAAGTTTTTCAGCGCTCGTTAATTTGTATTTGTATGTTTCCCACGAGGAATGCTTTCGTAAAAGTGTAAGAATTAATAAATTTAGCATCTCCATTCTGTGCTTATAGCATACGTTGTTTTCTTGAAACCAAAAGGAATATATTGTATTTTTGGTGCAATTTACACATTGCTCAACAATAGTTTTTTTTATGTTTTTTATTTCTTTGGATTCAGAAAAAATTTTTTCGAAAACTTTTATATGAATCTTACATACTGCAAAAAATAAGTCTGATGGAGCACACAAACTTCCAAAATCTGAATTTTTATCATAATTTTTTGCATGTACAAACATTTCTGATGGATATGACAAAAATTTGCGCGGGTTTTATTATATCCATACGGCAGCGAGCACAAGATATCCGTTGAGCTAAGTAACCAACGAAATAGCGGCTTGATGTTACCTCTATTGGAATGTTTTCAGAGTTAAAGCAATCAGCATCTTCATTAAAATAATCTTCATTTTCGGCTAATATATTTGTAACATCTACGTCAGGAATGTGAGTGCTTTCTGATGTACTGCCACTTCTTTAAGTATCCTCTAAAATTGTTTGAAACTCTATAGGTAAAAATATCGCATCGTCTTTAGCACAATTTGATGAGGTACTAAATTGAGTTATTTTTAGAGATGACAGTTTAGCTATTGCGACATTTAATTCATAAACCGAAGGATTTTTGCAGTGCCCGCCCTTGGCACATATACATGAAAATAAGTTTTCCAACGGATCTTGATTGAAATGGCTTGTTAAAATGCAGATCAAATTTAAGTTTTCTGCAAACAAATCCGACGATAATGATAAAATAGCTCTCGTGGTTTGAATTAGGCCATCGATTGAAAATATTTTGTTTCCTTCATATTCAACTTGTTTCATATATGTAATTAGCTCTTCGAGCAAATGCCAAGTTGTGCTATTGAAATTCAATCCACGCTTCAGGCAAAAAAAAAGCAATTTTTTCTATTTCAAATTCAAAATAATACATATATAGCCTATATTTCAAGTTACACACTGTTAACATATCTGCGCGAAATTTCATTTAAATCGGTCCAGTAGTTTCGGAGATTAGCGAGAAAAAAAGTCGTGACACTTTATTTTTATATATGTAGATATACATAGTTATATAAATTTCCAATTTTAAATAAATTTAAATTCGGTGCGAATCGATGTTCTTGCAATAGTACAACAATAAAATACATATATTTGCCATTCAAATAAGAATCAGCGACATTAGCTTTACGTATCTTATGTCCACATACATATATTGTGCGAACACAAAACGAGCCTTTGCTTCAAAAGCGTCATAATTCAAAATATGTCATTTTTGAGCTAATATGTATGTAACTAATCGCGATATCAATTTTTATATTGTGCAAAATTTTCATACAAATATGAAAGATATTTGTATTTTATTATTCTCTTGGGAGAAGAATATTTTACCATTGATTTATAGGTAAATTCTAGACTTTAAATTCGTTTCCTGCCAAACAAGATTTTTTGAATTATGACTCTATTGCAGCAAAGGCTCGAAAAGTTTTTTTGTCTGTTTATATGGATTCTTTCGTTTGTTTACTAAATGTACACACATGCACACATACTTGTGAATGCAAAGACACAAACGTATGAACACATGTATACATATCTAAATGAATAGTAGAGACATGAGAATAATAAATTCTCTGAGAAAATAAATGACTCTCTTGAAAAAAGTGGTTTTAGTAGTAAAACCACCAGCAAATTAAGCATTTGCCGTATAATGTTCTACGTGCAATATCTTTATATATTTATAGTCTTTGCTCAAATCGTTATTTGCTTTTACATACCAAGCAATATTCTACACACATATAAAAATTTCAATTTTTTTTTCACCAAAGCACATTATAAACATAAATAGGTATGTATGCACACAAATCGTTTTTAGAACACTATACGTACCAGACAAGTAAACTCCGTGGAAAAAATGTCGCACACTGATGATTACAAATATACTCTTATGTATTTATATGTATGTTAAAAATGCTTCTGTATTTATCTTTTAAAATGTTGTATATATGTCAATTTGTTTTTCATTTTAAAAACTGAAATATACATATGTACATAGGCCTGTAACTATATTTGAAAATAATAAACAGGTTATTTTATACATATATATATATATATATACATATATACATAATTGAAATGAGCCGTCGCTAAAAAGTATTTTGTCACCAGTAAAATAACTTTTCCTTTTATGAGGTGTTTTTTGATATGTACATACATATGTACATAAGTACCTATGTAATAGGTCAATAACGAATAATAAATAACTTACATATGTACATAATTACTATCTGAAATAGCCCTACGTAAGAACAATGAATATTGTTTTAGCCTTCTCGAAATCGATAAACTGATACGTTCTGTTAGGCTGATTGGATAATCTAAGTACATAAGTACATATGTACCTAATATGTATAATAGCTACATATGTATGTACATACATATGTATGTGTTTTTAAAAATCCCCTAGTAATTTGAATTTTCATCTAAGCAAGTAGGTATGTACTAAGCTTTAAGCTAACTCAAAATAGTGTTGACTCTTCAAATATCAAAATATTACCTACAGTTAAAATAATAGGTAATTATGTGTGTAACAAATAACAATATACATACTTATGTAGGTACCTACATAGCAATTATATCAATATGTATAACAATATCAACTTTAAATCCGTGCTGAAATGAAAGTAACAAGCCAACATAAGGCACACATATGTATGTACATATGTATGTAAAAATGTGCGTATTATTATAAAACAAAGTTACCCATCAAACCAAAAGCTTCGATTTTGTAACGAATTCGAAAGCTTCGATTTGTAAAAAAATGTCTTAACAATGTCGTTTAGACTATTCTTAATGTTTTCGTAAACATTTTTAATTGACTAAAGATCTGCACGTGATAAAACACTATTTATCTTGTAAATTTTCTAAAATTTTTCTTGTTAATTATATTTATCTATTGAAATAAAAATAATTTTAACAAATTTTACCTTTTGCAATACTTACTTAATAATTAAATTTTTTAAAAAATTTTTTCTCTTCACAGACTCAATTTAAAACTTGTAAACATCAAATAGGTATAACTTCAGACATAATACAGAAATGTCTTACGGTAGAAAAACAAAATAAATATTTTGTATTATCAGTATTGAACTGAGGAGTCACTCACTATAATTCAGTGTCGGGCGATTTTTGAAATGCTAAGCACGCGTGCTTAGCAAGAAAATTCTGTTTGCGCGACGTCGACACACGTATACTATAAGCATCTTCGTGTAGTTTATGAGAATTAACGTTCGGTTGTTGCTTTGTTATCATTTCGTCAAAGTAAATCAAACCAGTCGCTGATCAGCACTTGTTTGAGTAAGACCTCGCTTTACAATTTTTTGTTTACACTCAAAGCAAAATGTTCAATGAAGAATGGGAAAATGATTTTGTTTTTATAATTTTGTTTTTATTCGAACTTTTTATTTTAATTAGCGACTTTAATAAATTATCAAGCTTGAGGGCTTCGTTTTTAATAAATTTTATTTTTATTTATTATGTTTTCTCGATATTTCTTCACTTATTAAATATTATATTTTATTTCATTCGTTGTGTAACTAGTTTATTATTAAATGAATATTGTTTTCGTTATTATTATATTAACATAAAAAGTATTATTGAAAAAAAATTCAAATCATATAAAAATACTAAAAGCCAAGAAATGTATTTTACTTTTGGCAACAGAAAAATTTTTTGAGTGTATAATTATTGACGGTCGTTCGTTTTTTGCTGCTTCCCATACAAAAACATATGAGAGAGTATGTGTGCGCCCGACACTGCTATAATTTAGAGGTGTGTAGCTCCTGAACGAACTAGTTCAACTGAACGATTCACACAAGTGAGCTAAATGAGGCGCTCACCTTACTGAGCGTTTTTAGCTCAGTAAGTGAGCGCTCTTTACAATCAATCAATTCAATTTCATGTATTATGACAATTGGATTTTACGTACCCTAAAGAGCTTTTATTTCGTATGGAATATGACATTTGGTACAATACAATACTTTTGCGATAGTATCTACAGTATTGTATTAAATAAGGGCTGATTTTGATAGCCAGCGTTGCCAAATAAGCTAATTTATCTTTACTTTATATTTTTTCTAAGCATTGATCAATTTTGAAATAATTTATTTAAAACATTAAATATATAAATACAGCAGACTGCAGGATTTATATTTCACCGTATTGGTATGAATTTTGTTATATTAATTCCAATTTCTGAACCTATAATTCCTGCCCCATTTTCCTTATATCACAGTGCTAAGGTTTAAACTTACTTCTTTATACCTGCTAATATTGGGAAGAATAACAACCAAAGTATTTTTGAATTAAATCATTTAACGCCAAACGTAAATCATGAAACAGATGATGATGACTGATACTCATTAGGTTTAACGAATTATTAAAAAAAAAAATTTATTGATAAGTTTTGGGAACAGAATTATTGGAATACCAATTATACTAACAACTTTAAATTTAGTATCATTATTCTCAAATAATAGAAACTTAAAAATATGTTTGGGGCAAAGGAAAATATTTAAGCAAGTTTCCGAAAAATCACTCATTTTTAAAACTTTTTGATGCATGCATATTTTTTCACAATTTTTTTACATAAATTAATTATTTTGAATTTTTCTTATATTTGTTTTTTTACATGGGTGTCACTCGATTAAGATTTGTTTCAATTTACTAAACAGTCACAAATTTAAAAATTGACTATCAATTTTATATAAATTTTGCTTTCAAGTTTTGTTTCAATTTTTCATTCAAGTAACACTGCAGTCAGACGTTCAAGTTTTTTTTCAATTCTCTTTCAAAAAATTTACACAAACTGCTAGTCAAAATTCACAAAAATTGAAGGCTGTGACGTAGGCTTCACGCAATTTCAAAGCAATTTGCTTTCAAGAACACAAAAAATTATGGCGGCAGAATATATGTACTTATGTATGTATATGAAAACTAACGCGAGTTTATAATCAAAATGGCAATCATCTGCTTTCTTGAAAGCAATTTGAAACACTAAATTGAACGAAAATTTGAAAGCAAATTCTCAGCAAATTTTAAAAGTGTGAGTGTATTGGTAAAAAATGAGAGAGGATTGAATCTTGAAAAAAAAATGAAATGAAAACTTGATCGTGTTTGACACCTATGTTAGGCTATGTCTTAATAAAAAAAATGAAATTAGCTGTATATTGTAGCTTATTTTTATATAATTAAAACTAAGTTGTTTCCAAATTAGTAGTTTAAAAATAAAAATGTTATGGTAACGCTGATATAGCAGAAACATTTTTTGTTTTCGCTTTGTTTATTTTCGTAACAAAGCTGAAACCAATGGAGCTAATGTATTTTACTGAACTAAAGTGAGCTATTGAACTAAACTGAGCTATTGAACTAAAGTGAGCTATTGAACTAAACTGAGCTACGGAACTAAAGTGAGCTATTGAACTAAAAGAGCGAACTAGTTCAGTTAACTGAGCTGAGCGGAAAAGAGCGCTCACTCAACTGGGCTGAAAAACCCAACTCTACTATAATTCTACCCACTAACCATTGTGCTACAGAGGCTTGTTAGTGTTGATTGTATATTAACTTAATTATAACTTTACGTATTTTTTCGTACAAACCCCCTTTTGTCAAACATCTAAGCGTGTGTGTAAAAATACTAGGCATTTGCTTTTGAAAGATCAACACATTCAAATCGTTATTTGCTTTTAACATACCAAGCAGTGCTGCCACGACCAAAAAAATATTATAACCAAATTTTTTGAAAAAGTTACCAAATGTGAAAAAATAACCAAATTTAAAATGCATTTTGTATTAAAAAAAATTAAAATTTATTTAAAGTTGCATTACATACAGTTTATTTGCTGTAAATTAACTCGTTTGTTAATTTGTTCTAGATTTTAATCACAGCACATAAACTGGATAAACTTAAAATTGCTAAAACAACAAGCGGCACTTGAAACCGAGTTGTTTTCCAAAATGTAGATTAACTCTTTTGTTAATTTGTTATAGATTTTAATCACAGCACATAAACTGGGTTAAGGTTAAAATTATTAAAACAACAAGCGGCACTTGAAACCGAGTTGTTTTCCAAAAGAAATGATTGAGGCACACTCTTCAATGTTCAAACATAAAAAAGGCGATCTTTATTTAAATTTTACTTCTTTTATACAATATTCATTCTTATTAATTTTACATACTTGGCATTTTTAAATTACAGTTCATTGGCTGTGTGGCCATGAACATGAGACAACCAAAAAATACCTAGAATGCAATTTTGTGGATATAGGTGAACGCACTACATAAACAGTACAAAAAAATAAAAACTGCATAATAAACAATCGCCAATTACAAACAAATATATAATAAACGAAACTAATAAAATTGCATTCTAAGTATTGTATTACAATTTTATGAACAAGACAAATAAAAATAAAAAAAAATGCATGATCTACAAAAGAATTGCTCAACTTTATGGAAACGAATGAAAACTAAAAATTAATAAATTTACAAAATTGTACAACAAACAAAAATAATACAATTATGAACATCCTCCCCCCGTTGAGCGCAGCTCAAAAGCCTGTGTTTAAGATGCTGGTGGTGGCAGTTTATGATATTCTGAGTTGAAGTGCCGGGTAAAAAAAAATCTTTTTGTTTAAATATGTACTGTGAAATCCGATGTTGTTTGCAGGTTGCGAGAAGTTGGGGTTGGTGTTGGTTTGAAGTTACATTTCCCTTTGATGATTAAATAGACCACGATGCATCCGTAGCAAGGTTGAATTGATGATTGGATGTGCGTCTCCTTTTCGTGGGACTTTCAGATTCATTATTGTTTTGGTGGGTGTTTGATTCAATTACTTGATCTTGTGCAGATATGTCGTTAACGTTTTTACTATATATTGGTAACGGGGCTAAACGTGTAATTGGCCTTCTGTAGCAGCCGGTTGAGGTTTTAACGTCGGCTACTCGGACGAGATCGTCATCTCCTTGATGTACCTTTATGACTCTGCCCAAGGGCCACTGTAGCGGAGCTGTGTTGACTTCTTTGATTATTATATGTCCCCGGGTTTAATATTGATTGCTTGAGTTTTCCATTTGTGTCGATATTGTAGTTCATTTAAATATTCCCGTGACCATCGCCTCCAAAACTCGTTTTTTAGATGAGTTACTAATTTCCACCTGGTCAGTAAGTTACCTCGTTCTTGTGTGCAATTTGCGTCAACTTGAGCATTTAGGGGTTCCCCAATCAAGAAATGTCCCGGAGTTAACGCTTCTAAATCATTCGGGTTTTCTGACAACGGGCTGATTGGCCTTAAATTGAGAATTCCTTCAATTTCAATTACTACTGTGTGCAGCTCTTCATAAGTGAGCGATGCTGTTGTGGCACTTCGGACAAGAAGATGTTTTGCTGACTTTACAGCGGCTTCCCATAAGCCACCGAAATGTGGTGCTCTTGGGGGTATAAAATGAAATGTTATTCCTCTCGATGTACATTCTCTGTTAATTATGTCTTGAGCTGAGCCAGAATGGATAGTTTCTGATAGTTCTGTTAACTGATTTTTGCCCCTACAAAATTGGTAGCATTGTCACAATAGAGATTCCGGCACTGACCTCGCCTACTTATAAATCTTTTTAATGATCATATAAAGGCTTCGGTGGTAAGATCACTAACTAGCTCCAAGTGTACTGCCTTAGTAGCAAAGCAGCAAAACACTGCGATGTACACTTTTTGAGGCTTCTTCCCTCTCACCTTGTAATGAACTCAAAACGGTCCACAAAACTCGAGCTGGTGTGACACGCGCAGCTGGTAAATTGCCCATGATCTGATTGAGTAATCTTGGCTTGGCCTTGGTGCATCGAACACAATGTTGTACAATAGATCTGGCTGCTGCCTTTCCCTTGATTGGCCAATATCTCTGTCTCATATGTGAAAAGAGTGCTTGGGGACCGCGGTGTCTATTTTGATCATGCACCATTTGTCTGGCATCATATGAAAGCAAATATGTGCTTAATCGTCCTCCTACTCTAATTATACCATTCGAATCCAAGAACGGGCTAAGGTTGTTGAATGGACTTGCCTTATTTACTTCATTATTTCTTTTTAGATGTTTTATGTCGTCTTCAAAATCTGAATGCATTGCTCGTACGATAACTACCAGAGCTTGTTCTAGTTCCATTACTGTTAAAGAGATTTCCGCACGTTTATCATTTATTTTTCTTGTGTTGTTGATAAATCGAAGCATATATGCTACAATTCTTTGTAATGTTCGAAAAGATCCTTTGTGGTTGATGTTGAAGATAATTGTTGTTGCATTTTCAATTGCAAGAACGGCAGCTGTTTTCTTTCGCTGCATGTTGTTTTCAAGTACTTCTGTGGTCTTTGAGTATTTTTGTGGCCATGCTGCTTCATGCCCATGTAGGAAGATAGGCCCATAAAACCATAGATTGCATGCTGGTAATGCTTTCGGAGATAGTCCTCGGGATATGATGTCCGCAGGATTTTCCTTTGAACTTACATGTCGCATTTGTTCGGGCATTGTTAACTCCAGAATTCCGGATATTCGATTGGCTACAAACGTTTGATATGATGATGACTGTGAATTGATCCAGGCCAAAACAATCATTGAGTCTGTCCAAAGGAAAGTAGGGGTATCCTCAAGTTTTAAATCTCTTTTTACCCTGGCAGTTGGTTGAGCCCACAAGTGTGCTGCGCAGAGCTCCAGACGGGGAAGACTTTGTTTCTTTAAAGGTGCTACTCGTGATTTTGCGCATAGTAGTCTTACTATTTTTTGACCATTTTTTTATAACTGATCTTATGTATATTGCTGCCCCATATGCCCTCTCCGAGGCATCAACAAATGCATTAATTTGTATTCCTGATGCAACCTGGCCTTGAAAAATATGTCTCGAAAACTTCAGGTGGTCTATGTGTTTTAAGTCGTTCCGAAAATTCATCCATCTTTCGTTGTTAAAATCAATGTTTACTTCTTCTCTTGTTGAGACGTTTTGAAGTAGTTGGTGATGATTTGCACTCCACTTTTGTAAATTTAGGCCATAATGGTTCAATATGTGCTTTAATTCTTGCTGAATTGCGATTGTTGTGCTCAAACTATCATCTCCTCCCATTCCGTCATCGACGTAAAAATTATTCAGTAGAAAGTTGGCTCCAAGAGGGTACAGTCCTATATTCTTATTTGATATATTCTTTCTGCAGACATTTAGTTGCGAGGTACGGTGCAGCTCGTGTACCGTAGGTTATTGTGTTCAATTGATAATACTTGATTGCTGCAGTTGGATTCTCTCTCCAAATAACAGTTTGAAATTTCCTGTCTTCCGGGTGTATAAGCATTTGTCGATACATTTTTTCGACGTCCGTGGTGAAAACAAAGCGTGGTAGTCGAAAACGGAGTATAATAAAAAACAGTTCACTTTGAATTGTTGGACCAGTATACATTAAGTCGTTCAATGATATCCCAGTAGAGGTCTTAGCCGAGGCATCAAATACTACTCTTAATTTTGTTGTCGAACTTTCAGGCTTGAGTATGCAGTGGTGAGGAATGAAGTAGTTAGGTTTAACTAAGGAATTGACATCTATTTTGGTCATATGACCTAGTGACTCATGCTCTTCCATGAAACGTATGTATTTCTTTTTAGGTTCTGGTGCTTATGCAAGTCGGCGCTCTAATGCAAGAAATCTGTTGAAGGCTATACCGTGAGACTCCCCTAGCTCCTCAGGATTACTGCAAAATGGTAGTCTAACAACAAATCTTCCATTTTGATCAATTGTATAATTATTTGCGAAATGATTTTCACAAAGCTTTTCTGAAGGAGAAAGCCTTTTGTCTGCTGCTTCCACCTTTTCTAGTTCCCATAGTTGAGTAATGAGTTCTTCTAGATTAATTTCTTCTTCAGTACAGATCCCACAGGTTCCGATGATAGCTGACTTTCACCAACCCTTCCTGAAATGACCCATCCTAATACCGTATTTTGCAAAGTCGGCAACTCATAACCCAATTTTATTTGTCCGATTGCCAATATTTGGTGATAGATGCAAATTCAGCATATTCATACGCGTGGAACTTCCAGCCGATTGCGGTTCTCACGATATTGCAATGTCAGCATATATCTGTAGGAAAATTACTGGCATATATAATATGTATGCAGCGGTATTGCAACGTCAGCATATGTCTGTAGGAAAATTACTGGTAATAACGTCAGTAATGCATGCAGCGGTATTTTGCTGCCGTTGGTATTTTTGTTGGTTGAGGGAAAATAACTCATAACAATAGCGTGAAATGAATAAAAAGAAGCAACAAATGTACAAACAAACAATGAGTAACAAGGTGATCAACGTGCACACAATGGAAGATGCGGTAAGTACAATAAGTAATAATAAAATTCAAACAGGTATGGATAGATACATAACCGTGTTAAAAAGGGGAAGAAGTCCAAAATCACCTCAAATAGCTTCAACAGCGTAAGTGGAAAAAACACTATAAAAAATTCCGAAAATCGTTTCACGATTTTATCTGAACAAGGCGATGAAGACACAACTACAACAAGATCGATTAAGCCCCCACCCATATATTTAAGAGAACAGAATTCCATTTTGCTGGTTAAAAGGCCTTATCTCATTAATTGGAGAAAATGTGCTTTATGTAACTCCAATTAAGTGCGGAAAAATCGACAAAACAAAAATTCAGGTAGCTCATAAAAGTTAATTCATTAATAATTACCGAAAAACAGTTTCAAATTTAGATTCTAAATATAAAAACTTTTATAAGTATCAATTAAAGAGTGCTAAAGGTCTAACCGTCGTAATAAAAGATATAGACTCTAGCGTGGATCCAGAAGAGGTAAAATCTGGCCTTGAAAATAATGGATTCAAAGTAAAAAATGTATCAAACACTAAAAATAGGGACAAAATCCCCCAACCTATATTTAGAGTCGAGCTACAGCCAGGTGACTTGAAAATAAAATGAAGCACGTCCAATATATGATTTAAAGTACTTGTTGCACCATTGAGCAGCCACATAAAAAAACTGGACCTATCTGCTGCCAAGAATTTTGCCATACCAAAACTTATTGTCAGTTGCCTACCGTTTGCGTTGTATGTGGTGAGTTACACAGTACCGCTAACTGTGACAAATTAAAAGGTGATACCAAGGCAAGAAAATGTGGCAATTGCTGCGGAAACTATACTGCTAACTATAGGGGCTGCCTCTTTATTCTTTTTTTAATAGTTCGTCGAACAGAAAAAGTAATTCTACTCCAGCTAAGCCTAACACACCTTTATGCTACCAACAGTTATATCAGAAACTCATATAAGGTCTCGAAGCTTTTTTCGAATTAGTGGATACAATTCCTTTGACACCAAGGATCCTCAAGGTAGAGCTTGTGATGGCTCGGGAATTCTAATAAAAACGCGAATAAAACACTACATTTTAAATGATTTTTGTGAAGATTATCTTCAAGCAACGAACATCTGCATTGAAAATTATTATCAAAAGCTTGTGATATCATTTGTTTATTCTCCTCTTAGGTTTTCGATTTCAGAGTCAATATACAGATTTTTATAAATCATTGGGTCTCCGTTTTCTAGCAGCTCGGTTCACGTTTAATCAACACAATATCTAAAATGGGCTTGAATTTAGTTTCAAGCATTCAGCCAACATATTTGCCGACTTTGGAATTGTGAAAGGTGTACCTTTATGTGAAACGTGTACCTATATGTGTCATTATATACTCGCATACAATTTCATCACCTACACGTATTAACTGGTTGAAATACAAAAAATACCTAAGTGCTCTTTTTTTTTTTTTTTTTTTAATTAGGACCAGCACTCCGGGGATGACCCCTACGTATGCAGTGCATTGTGCTGGAACTCAGAAAGAGCGATAGAGTAGAGAACATAGATGTTGAAAATGTAGAAGGCTTAACTCTTTTACAACTCTGCTTTGCGCGTTATGTTTATTTTGATAGCAGTGTTGAGGCGCCTCCGGTGTTAGGTAGACGCATTAACTTTGTTAAGCTATATTAGCAGGCATTTTATTAATTGTTTTACTTCGCCGATGTTTCTGCTAACCGACGACGGAAAATATGCCGTTAAGAACAACTTCTGACATAGATGACTTTATTAGGCTGTTAAACAAGCTGCTTTTAATAATAACACAAATAAAATAAATCAACCAAAACAATAATTTTTCTGTTGATATAGAAAGGCTTTTAACTGAAAAAAGGGTAGGTCGACGAGAATGGCAAAGTAACAGATCGCCTCAGCTAAAATTAAGGCTTAAGGAGTGTACCAAGCAGCTTAAAAAAGTTTTGCAAACACAAAAAACAGCTTCGCTGCAAAAATTTCTGCAAGAACTCGATGCAACACCATCAACAGATTATTCGCTGTGGCGTGCAGCCAGAGGACTTAAAAGGCCGGTGATATGTAAACCTCCATTACGAGCTTCAAATGGTGACTGGGCAATAACTGATGCTGAAAAAGGTGCTCTTTTTGTTAGACACTTAGAAAAGGTATTTACTCCTAATATTTCTGCCAATATTGTTGAACTGCCACCAGTCGTCTCTCTACCAGAAATACCGCTAATATTTAATATTTTGAATATTGAGAAGGCTATTACTAGTCTAAACACATAAAAAAACCCCAGGT
The DNA here is from genome assembly GCA_947311025.1 of Lypha dubia. Lineage (NCBI taxonomy): Eukaryota > Metazoa > Arthropoda > Insecta > Diptera > Tachinidae > Lypha > Lypha dubia. The sequence continues at coordinate 82,006,425 of OX371260.1, read as the reverse complement.
ATTGATAAAATAAGCAACAAAATTGTTTAAGAATTGTCTTATGTTGCAAAACGAATAATACTATTCATCTTTAATAGTATTTTACGACTGCAATACTATCAAACAGAATGGAAGGTTTCGATGATTACTATGATACCAAAACCCAGTAAGGACCATACAAAGGTTGAATCGTATCAGCCTATTAGTTTATTGTCTAATATTTCGAAATTTTTTGAAAAGCTGTATATGTGCAAGCTGACTCCTATAGGTACTAGCAGTGGACGTATTCCAGATCACCAATTCGGGTTTCGCAGTCAGCACAATATTATTTAACAAACTCACTTGTGAATGCAGTTTCTCTAACTTTTGCAAAAAAAAATATTGTTCAGCGCTTTCTATTGATGTCGCACAGAGCTTTTAAAAAGTATGGCACGAAGTTCTTATTCACAAATTAACACAAAATCTACCCGCAAACATCGTCAGGCTCTCAAAATGCTATTTAAAGGAGCGAAAATTTGTAGTTAGGAAGGCAATTTTTTAAGCCGTCCACAGTCCCTCAAGGCACTATCTTCGGTCCATTACTTTATTTAATATATGCCTCTGACTTACCGATAAGCAGTAACATTCATACATCAACATTTGCCGATGATACAGCTTTTCTAAGCATTCACGAAAATCCTGTAGAAGCTTCCCGCAATTTACAAGGGTATATATCCAAATTGAAAACATGGCTATAACAATGGCGGATAAAAGTTAATGATCAGAAATGTGTACACGTAGCTTTTACGTTGCGCAGGGAAACATTCCCAGCTATACAAATTAACACCAAGACCATACAGCAACACACTGTACTCAAATATCTAGGCATTCATATTGATCGTCGTTTAACATGGAAATCGCATATAGACGCAAAGTTAACACAAATGCAATTAAAAGCAGCCCAAATGAATTGGCTTATTGGAAGAAGTTCTAAACTAAGCCTAGACTGTAAACTACTCTTATACAAAGCGATCCTGAAACCAATATGGTCCTATGGAATCCAGTTGTGGGGCACTGCCTCAGCATCAAATGTCGAAAAAATTTAAAGGCGACAGAATAAAATTCTACGTACAATAACAGCAGCCCCCTGGTATATCCAAAACCAGCGATTTCACAAAGACCTTGATGTTCCGTTGGTGAAGATAGTATTTTCAAAACATGCGAAAAAATATTTTGAAAATTAGAGGTGCACTCAAATCCACATGCGCGCAACATTCTAAATTATATAGACCACACCCTGTTGAGAAAGAGGGATACTCTTTCTCTCAGCCGTACACGAGAGATGTAAAACAACAAAAATCAACCGTTGAACTTAAAAGTTTTATTAAGCATTGGCTAAATATATATTTAACATTTTTAAGGTAGAATTAGTCTTGACTTTCTGTTCTGTTCCGGATCAGCTGTTCAATTTTTGTGTATGCCAAACATATATTTTCAATTAGTTGTTTTGTTCTGTTACGGACCATTCTGTTGAAAACTGAATTTTACTTACAGTTCTAAGTGACAGCAAGAGACAGCTGCTTGTTTCAGTAAACCAAGCCGATCAGAACAAAATTGCCGCGTAATCGCTGATAAATTTTTATTGTGACCGCCGCCATCGACTTTAAGCACATTTAAAACAAGACGATTTTTAATAAAAAAATATTATATTCATGAAAAATGTATAGTGAGTAGAGTTGTTTTTTATTAAATAACGTTTTTAACTTATTTCCTTTAAAATTATTCAACCTGATAATTAAGACGAAGCGCCGTTTTAAATTGGTGAACACTGCCGCCGCCGCCGATAAAATATATAAATTCGGCTATGTATATTCTGCAAGAAACAGCTGATACGTTTTTACAGAACTTCTTACTACAAAAATTCAACAACAGAACGGCACAGAACAGAACAGAAAGTAAAAGTCAAGACTAATAAGGCCTTTAGATTAAGATTTGAATAATTTATTTATGTTTCAATTTATAATTGAAGATTATATAAATAATAAATACTACAAAAAAAAAAAAAGAAATGTTATTCAAATAAAAAACGCAAGAGAGAACAAAAAGGGGAATTTGTATTGACACATGGATTGCATATTTCCATTAATCTGAAAGGGCAACTACACAAAAAATTCCAAAAACTATAAAAAAAAACGTTTTGTTAAAAAATATTAAAAAGGTGTGTTTTGTTGTACACCAATTTTGAAAAGTTGTTTAAATAGATGATATTTTTTCCCAATTAGTATCCACTTTACATATGTATGTAAATTGAAAAAATGGACAAATAAACGCTGATGAGAGGTTTGGCGGCCTTAAAATCCGTGTACTGATATGTTCTTCTAAAATGATTGGATATACTAATGTTTTTCAATATAAAAACTCTTACGGCCCCACGATGTCGATCGATCGAAAATGCTGAAATTGTAGACGAAAAGTATCTGATTTACGACCTTCTAAACACCCATTTTATTTATTTGTTTAGCTTATGTGCCTCTAAATAAATAATAAGTTTATAAATTTGAATTTTCATTAATTCAATAAAACTGATCTTGAGCCTGATAATAATGATTTTCATATTTACATTAATTTAATTGCAAATAATAAATACGATTATTCGTAATAACATAAAAATATCAAATCACAAATGTTGTACTTTTTATGCTATATTTTAGTTTTACAGAGCAATTGTGAAATGAGTTCGTTTAACTGAAAGGTTTTTTTCTTATCCGAACTTCTTTTTCTCGATTCTCGAAAATTTCGCATAATCGATACAAAGAGCTTGTAATTTTACATTTCCGCTTAACCGAATTCGACTGTAATCCTTCTCAGATAAAACGCACTTATGCCAGTGCTTCTTCCAATCCTCGAAGCACTTCTGAAATGCGCTTTTTGGTATGGCCATTAGCTGATTCTTCGATTCTGACTTTATCTCATCAGTTATGGCAACACGCATAAATGTAACAAACCTTTTCAGTTGTCAACAGCAAATTACTGATCTAAATGCGGTGATAAGGCCAACATATGTGTATTAACGTAAGAAAGAAAATTTCGAAAATCGAATGTACACATCCCGCGAAAATTCCAAATTAACCTCGTATGTATGTGTTTCGCATTAAAAGAAGTGACTCGAGCCTTGCGCTATTTTAAAGATTCATAAAATGTTGCTGTTCAAGCATTCCAACAATCGCAAGCAATCGTGTTTGTCAAATTGTCAGTACGAATGTTTATAACTGATTGTTTGAAATGAGCTGTTGCACAACCATTGCTTGTTGTTTTAAAGAAAAACATTGGATCTCAAGAATTTAGAGTAAATGATCGGATAAACTCGAAAGGTTTATACCAATTGCAGGTCTCTCGCATGTATATATACATATATATTTATATAGGAGTTGCATAGTTGAGTTCCTAAACGCTATTAAAATACAAAAAAAAAAATTATCTAATGCAATATTGTAACTAAGACCTGCAGTTTTTCGAACTATGCTCTGCAATATTCGTTAGGAAGTCGTTGGCTTGTTTTGGAAATAAATATTTTAAGGAATACATATAATAATTTATAAAATTTCTACGCAAGATATTAAAATGCTAACATCTTTCGATAGATATTCAATACAGCCATATATACTCATGTATGTTTCGTAAATTTTATATTCCTTTCACTTCTTTCAGATATGTTTCTAATAAATTTACCTTCTTGCTCTGATTTTATTCTGGGATCCTTTTCCTCTTGCTATTAATTTTATATTATTTAGTTTGAGACCGCCACAGATGATTGTCCCATCAGAACATTTTCTATCATAGCTTTTAGTAAATGTGTATATTTAAATGTACATATGAATAATATACATATATATAAATATACATATGTATATACATACTATATATATTTATATATATATATGTATATAGCTGAATCTCTTTCTAATGTATGGGTATGATATTTAAAATTTGAAAATTCAAAATCACCAACATCCAGACACACACACCAACACGGCTATTATTAATATACATACTCTTTCTATGAAGTACTTGTTCTAATGTTCAACCAAATCATCATCTCACTTATTCATACGTACATTTATGTACATACATAGATACACAACCGAATAACTTTTAAAATGTACCTACTGTTTATTTTCATTCCATAGAAACGAGTTCTATTGCCAAACTCATAGTCCATCCAGCCTTGGTATCCTGATGTACACATAGATAACTACTTGTACCCCACGAAGAAACTAAACAAACAACGTACAATTTTTAGTGGTGACCAACAAAGTGTCACCCATACCTTATTCCTAGCAACTTACTTCACAATATATTCCAATTCTTCTATCGAGTATAGAAGCACGCACACATACGCAATTATACATTCTTAATTCTATTCACATTTCGCAAGTCGTATGCAAACAACATTTCACAACGACAGTCCAGAATTCATTTTCCTTGGTCTTCGTTTCATCTTCACATGCACAAGTCCTTACAATGCTTCTTCGTTCATTTCAATCTAAATCTAAGGCTAATTTTAAAAACGTTTCTATGGCTGTTGGTACGAGCATTAGGGCGCACATTCACATACGTGTGCATGTATGAAATGTATGGATACAAGTTTGTATAAGAAGAACATATATCCATATTCGTGTATGTATGATGTATGTATGTACATATATATGTATATTCACGTAAAGAAATGGCTACACACATATGTATTTGTTTAAGTGTGTTCATGTAAATGTTCGTTTCGTTTGAAATTCACAGACACAGGCAGAATGGTCAGCTATGGAAATTATCGATCGACTTGCCTTTGTGGTCAGTTGGAAAGGGGTAACTTGAAGTTTGTTTGGGTAGAGTGCTTATGTTATAGAAATTGTATTTGAGTACAAATGTACATAAACATGGATACAAACTACACATCTTTTCATAGATATGTATGCATGTGTAAACGTACATACATATGTTTGTGTTCTTTAAAAGAATGCTAAACGCAAATCATGACGAGACGAGGAAATGGCTGCTTCTCAACATTTGAAGAACATGAAACGACATTATACTATTGGTACACAAGTAAAGTTAACTGTCAGATGGCCTACGTCGAGAGTTTGGGGTGTAAATGATTGTGCAGATGAACAAACAAGCAGTGTCCGAAGGTGAAGGTGGACAGAAATGAAAATGCAACAAAAACATTAAAGATGAAACGAAAAACCTAAAACAACAATTTTGGAAAACAAAAAAAACATTACCCATGCTAAACGACAAGAACGTTAACGACAACAACTGAAGCAAGAACAAAAAATATAGTAAAGAAAACTCAGAGATGGCCGAAAGGAATATTGCAGGTTTTCTCCACACTTATTAGTGTGATTGTATTTTTTTAAGGTAGGTACGTAGTTGTTGTTTTTGATTTTGTTTTGTTTATTATAGTCGTTTAGCAATTCTCTGCCGTGAGTCTAAACGAAACTAAGCTAACTTAGCAAAACTTAGTTATCTTTATATGGCCGAATATGCAATTTTAGTCCATGAATTGATGTGTTTCTGAGCCTTAACCAAACTGTTCACTTTATGCTGTTCTGTGTGCTTGTGACAGTGTGTTGTTATTATACCTACTGTTCTACTTAGCGTTCTCCGGAAATCGTCGTAGTAGTCGTCGTCAAGCCAAGCATCGTACAATTATAGAATCGCCTTTGCCATAAAGAACTACCATCACAGCACCACTACTTTATTGAATGTCCAGCCAGAAGTTAAACCCCTTTCCAGTACTAATAATGTAGTTATGTATGTGATTGTATGTGTACGGAGTTTGTACGTTAGGATATACATATGTATGTATGTATATACTCGTACAAACATTAAGATTTGTAAGGATGAACGAAATAACATTAATGCGACGTCAGATGGATAGAAGTATTGCCTGGTTGCTTACATGCCTGGCTGTCGTCTTCTATAGTTGTGTGTAGTTTCTGAAGAGGGTTAATATAAGAAAGGAAAAAAAAAGAAAATCATATAAGTAATTTTGAATACGTAAAACAACGTTGTGGATACACTTTGGTACAGCTCCGTTAAATTGAAATTCGCTGTTTCCGACAGCTTGGTTTGGACATGTTCTCAAGTCGAATGCTTATCGTTCGTTTGCATGTACCGCACTTGCTAAATATAAATTTGTAAAGAACATGCAGAGGGGTATGAATAGAACAAATGTACACCAACACAACTGCTGTTACCATCTCCATCACCTTAAAATAATCCCTATAAGCAAGCAGCCAAAAGTTTTACAGAAGACCAGAAGCAAACGTTGCACGAAACTTCTAATATTCATTTGACCGTCAAATGTTATTATCGGTATCTGGATAATGGGTATGAGTGCGGGTCTTATCAACGACGTTTATGGCTGCCGTATTTCGCTGATTGCATAGAAAAGTTGGTTTAAAAATTCATAAAGTGGGTATATGGGGTTAAAAAGATTTTTTTACTATACTTATCTCATCATTGGGAATGGTTTACCTTGACTATTCCCCATATTTGTAAAACCAAGCAGCAATTTTTATAAGCCTTTAGCCTCTATATTCTTGAAATGCTTTAAAATATAAATATATATATATATGTGGATATATTCTTAGATACATACATATTTTCTACTTTCTTGCCTTTCCATCGTGTAAATGTTAATATCTACATATGTATGTACAATATAACAAGTCTTATAGAAACTAAATGAGTATCTCTTTTATACTGAAGAACAACGCAAAAAAATCAATTTGTTTTTCGTCTTAATATTAAATATTGCGATGTGCAGTTAGAAAACAGACTAAAAAATCCAAACAAAACTGCAATAATGGCCACAGATTACAATGATCTGAAAAAATTAAAGACCTTTAAATAAAATATGTATGATATGATGATCATAATACTTTAAGTTTAAATCCGTTTCCAGTTATTTTGTATCTCGTAGACGTTTTTAATGGGCAAGACCAACATAGCCCTGAAATAGTGCGATCACGTTGATGTACCAACATAGCCTCGAGAACGACAGTATACAAAGGAAACAACATTAAAAATGAAGTATATGGCCGTTGTTTCTAAAGATATTTCTCAGTTTTTGGAGAAGGAAAAGTGCTGAAGATAATCTAAAATCGTTGAAGAAGTTGTTCCGGCTGAGATATTTAACTACGAAATGTAATTCAATTTTTTTACACCCACTTAGATATCTTTCCTGATATATTGGTACAATACTAGAATAGGTTGAATATTTTCATAATCTAGCAGCTTTAACAACTTTTTAAAATGTGGTTAAATTGAAGAACGAAATATTTGGTAAATTTTATTTAAAAGTTAAATTCAACAATTTTATAATTAAACCGTTAATATTTGCTGGAATGTAACTAAATTTGTACAAGGATGTTGCTTTTGTAGCTTTGTAAAAGTATATTGCTTTATGTTAGTTTTTATATTAAAAAAAAAAAATAACTTTTCGACTGCATGCAATAATGAAAATTCAGGATTAGAAAATCTTTATGCTTGGCCACAGGATGTCTTTAGTAATAACGTAGACTTTTTTACCAAAGGATTTGTATTTACCATTATTCTTCCCGGAACTGCGAAATTTAGTATATATATCATAAAATGTGTTTTAAGGTGTTCTTTGTTCTATATCCGGTGATTTTCCCTACCCCGATTCTCACAAAATAACACATCTATAAGGATAATTAATTCATTATTATAAGTATAATAAAATATTATTTTCAAAGTTGGTCCAATTGCCCCCAATATATTTTTGCACGTTTCAAGATTAAAATAAAATTAAATTTCAAGACATTCACTGTTTTAATTGCGAAGATATGTGTTTATAAATATTATATTATTATGTTATAAATATTTCTTTGTATGGGAGTTACCTATTATCTCCACTCCTCTAAGATTTTGCTGTATTTTGTTCTCGGAATAACATTCAAATAAATTTCAAGACATTCACTGCTTAAGTTGCGCAGATATATTAATATTGACTTTGTTTGAAGCTTCCCGTTTTCTGTTTGTTCACACACCGAGATTTTATATATATTTATAAATTGTATATTTTTATATTGCCTGATTGAATAAAAATATACCCATTTTGAATTTGCGGTCATCAGAAATACGGTTCCTGAATTTCCAAACGATCGGTCTTACCATTTGGCTTCTATATGGAACATAAATACAAAAAATTATGGCGTCTTATTTTATTTTCCAAATTCCATATTTTTGTATACTAGATTTTACCCGTGACTACGTTCACGCTAAAAAAAAAACAAAAAGTACTACAAGAAAAACGCACCAAAATAACCTGCTTTTCCTTACATTTCACCCAAGAAATTATACTATTTATATTAATGTACGTTATTGTTAAAACAATTTTATTTAGTGGTGTACATTACCCCAAATCCCCAACTTTCGTTGTGCTATTAATGTTTTTTTTTTTTTTTTTATGATAAAATTTATTATTTATTGAATCTTCAATATTAATTGAAATATCAATAAGTTGTTCAAATCTTAAATCGAAAAATATTAAATATATGTTAAGCCAATGCTAAACAAAATTTTAAGTTTCAACGGTTAATTTTTGTTGTTTTACATCTCTCGTGTACGGCTGATAGAAAGAGTATCCCTTCTCCTAAGCCGGGTGTGGCCTCTATACCCTAAAATATTGCGCGCAAGTGGATTTGGGTGCAACTCAAGTTTTTTTAATGTATTTTTTCGCGTGTTTTGAAAATGCTGTCTTCATCAACGGAACATCGAGATGTTTGTGAATTCGATGATTTCGGATATACCATGGAACTGCTGTTATAGTACGTAGAATTTTGTTTTGTCGCCTTTGCATTTTTTTTTACATTCGATGCTGAGGCAGTGCCTCATAGCTGGATTCCATAGGCCCATATTGGATTTAGCATCGCATTGTATAATAGAAGTTTACAGACTAGGCTTAGTATAGAGTTTGTTCCAATAAGCCAATTCATTTGGGCTGCTTTAAGTTTCATTTGGATCAACTTTGCGTCTATGCGCGATTTCCATGTTAAACGACGATCAAGATGAACGCCTAGATATTTTACTACAGTGTGTTGCGGTATAGTCTCGGTGTTGATTTGTATAGGCGGGCATGTTTCCCTGCGTAAAGTAAAAGTAACGTGTACACATTTCTGCTCATTAACCCTTATCTGCCATTGTTTAAGCCATGTTTCCAGTTTTGATATGTACCTTTGCAAATTCCGGGAAGCTTCGACAGGATTTTTATGAACGCTTAGAAAAGCTGTATCATCAGCAAATGTTGACGTCTGAATGTTACTGCTTAACGGCAAGTCAAAGGCATATATTAAATAAAGTAAAGGACCGAAGATGCTGCCTTGGGGAACTCCGGCTTTGATCGACTGCGGAGGGCTTAAAAAATTTCCTTCCCTAACTACAAATTTGACGATGTTCGCGGATAGATTTTGTGTTAATTTGTGCATTAGACCTTCGTGCCATACTTTATCGAAAGCTTGAGAAACATCTGTAAAGAGCGCAGAGCAATATTTCTTTTTTTCAAAGGTGTCTTTAGCTACGTTCACAAGTCTGTAAGTTTTTTCAATGTGCAATGTTGTCTGCGAAAACCGAATTGATGATCTGGAATGCATCCTTTACTAGTCACTATAGGCATCAGCTTGCTCATATACAGCTTTTCAAATAGTTTTGAAATGTTGGGCAATAAACTAATAGACTGATAGGATTCAACCTTCGTATGATTCGTGCCGGGCTTTGGTATCATAATAATCATCGAAACCTTCCATTCTCCCGGATAGTATTGCAGCCGTAAAATACCATTAAAAATTAATAGTATTATTCTTTTTGCAATATATGGCATTTCTTGAAACATTATGTTGCTTATATTGTCGACACCTGGGACTTTTTTTGTGTTAAGACTAGCAATAGCCTTTTTAATCTCCAGAATATTAAATTTTAGCGGTGTTTCTGGCAAAGAGACGACTGGTGAAAGTTCAGCAATATTAACAGAAATATTTGGAGTAAACACTTTTTCTGTTTATCGAAAAGAGCACCTTTTTCAGTATCAGTTCTTGCCCAGTCACCATTAGAGGCTCGTAATGGAGGTTTGCATATCACTTACCTTTTAAGTCTTCTCGCTCCACGCCACAGCGAATAATCTGTTGATGGTGTTGCATCGAGTTCTTGCAGAAATTTTTGCAGCGAAGCTGTTTTTTGTGTTTGCAAAACTTTTCTAAGCTGCTTGGTATACTCCTTAAGCCTTAATTTTAGCTGAGGCGATCTGTAGCGTTGCCATTCTCGTAGAGCTCGCCGTTTTTCAGTCAATAGCCTTATAATATCTGCACAAAAAATATTGTTAAATCTCGCTTGTTGATTTGGTTCAATTGAAGAAGCATTAAGAGCAACTTGTTTAGGATGTGCTTCAATAAACATTATAGAATTTTCTATGTCAGTAGGTGTTCTCAACGGCATATTTTCCGTGCAATGAGCACTCAGATATTATCTGTATTTAAGCCAGTTAATACGTGCAGATGTCAGCGGTAAATCACACGTTGGTGTTGCAGTTGTGTGTGAGTAAATAGTGATAATAGTAGGCGAGTGATCTGAAGAAAAATCCAAAGATGCTTCTACTTCAATCATTTCGCTGGGCACACCTTTCATAATTCCAAAGTCGATAACATCAGGAATATTTTGTCGATCCGTTGGCCAATATGTTGGCTGACCACTTAAAACTATATTCAAACCCATTTTTGAAATTGTGTTAAACAAAACACGACCCTTAGGACTGATTTACCGTGAACACCAAAAAGTGTGTTTAGCATTGTAGTCGCCAGCTGCTAGAAAACGGGACCCCAGTGTTGTATAAAATGCTGTATATTAACTCTCTGAAATTTAAAACCTGGGAGGAGAATAAACAGATGATATCACAAGCTTTTGATAAAAATTTTCAATGCAGATATTAGTTGCTTGAAGATATTCTTCACGAAGGTCATTTAGCAGATAGTGTTTTATTCGAGTTTTTATTAGGTTTCCAGAGTCACCATAAGCTCTACCCCGTGGATCCTTGGTGTCGTAGAAATTATATCCACTAATTCGAAAATAGCTTCGGGACGTCAAATGAGTTTCTGAGATAAGCATAACATCGATTTGTTTATCCAGAAGGAAATATTCTATTTCATTTTTATGTTGGCAGATGCCGTTTGTGTTCCAAAAACAGATTGTTAAGTTCATGATTTGTTCAATACAGCCTGAAACAAGGTAGACTGCATTTTTAACATTTCCTGCATCATACAGGACATATTTACTATTTGTATTAAGCTCTCGAGGCTTCAATACGACTTAAATTAGGCCCTGATTCTTCATTTGCTTGTACAGTTTTTTGCGCCGTAGTCTATTTACTTTTTAAAATATTAGCGTATGAAAATTGACTATAAGGTTTTTGTTGAGTAAGAGCCGTGTTAGTCTTTAAAACATTTGAGTATTGCTTATGGTGACGGTTGAGGTAACTGTGGGTAGTTTAAAGGGGTGTTGGGCTGAGCGGGAGTAGCATTTGTTTTTCTGCTCGACGAATTGTTAGAGTATTAATATGCCTCTGCCTATTGGACAAATGTCTGAGGAACTCAAGGTAACCGGATACAAAGACTTCAAAAACTACTAAGAACGATTTTCGACCAAAATCTAAAAAAATTTTAAAATATTTCTTCTCTTGCCAAGAAGTATAAATATAAAATAAATCAAATAACACTGGAGATAGTAATGATTATATTGACATTGATGATTAAGTGAATAACATTTACTATAATTTTTAAATAATATATATTAAAAAATAAAACATTTTATTCGAGCAAATAATCAAGCATTTATGTTTTAGAAAAAAATTATTATTTGTTAGCTAATCTAACTATATGCATTTCGTTGGTATCTAAATACCAACTCATCAGCAGTTATTTACCAATCATGTTTGAAAAGTTCCAAAACTCATCTACTCAAACTTGAATATTGTTGAATTACTAAAGCACAACTAAAATTGCTTTTAAAGAAAAGGTAAAAATTTCAAGCTAGAGCCATCTTCTGCTGCCATCAATGTTTTTAAAAAAAACTCCATTCCTTTCTACAACATTTTTGAAGAAAATATTGCAAACATTTCCTAAGGATTACAAACCTATTTTCTTCAACGCTTAAGACGGAGAGGCAAACTATTTTATAAAAAAGCTGCAGAAATGAAAGGAACCAAAAAAGAATCATAAAGTGCGGCCTACGCCTGACATGAAAACACGGACAGAAACAGCAAAGTCCTGTTACTGTCAGGTGTGGACCGCAATTATTAATGTTTTCTAGCCGTCTTAACACGGCTGTTAAGACGTCTGTCTTGAAAGCTCCGTCTTAACAGAAAATGACGTTTAGCTGTCAAAGTTTTGTTTTCTTGTTATTTTAAGGGAAAAAACTGAAATAATATTGTGGAAAAAGTAATAGTTGTGTATATTTTATAAAAAAAATTGTGAAGCAAACTGAATTTTTGTAGCAAATACATCCTGAATAGGAAAATAAATAACAAAAATAATGTGAGTTTACAATTTTAGTTAAAAAGAATTAAATTATATATATGTATGTACATAGATATATACTACATATGTACATATGTATGTATGTATTTTTTTCGACACAGCCACAAACAAGAGACAAAAATAGCGTAGTTAACTCGTTGACGAAACAAAAATAATGAAAAATTATGACATACGTATAATCCACCATTAAAAGATTCGCGTGTTTTAACAGCACGTCTTAACAGCATGTCATGTCTAATGTAGACGTGCAGTAAAGTTAATCCAAGCAGCAGAATTATTGTGTAGAGAGGCAGCTAACAGCACAATATTTTATTAAAAAGTTAACAAATTCTCAAATAATTAAACCTTTTTTAACATAAGCTATATATGTCAACTGATTTGGAAATTTAAGTGGAAAAAGAATAAAAGAATACATAAGCCATTACACATAGTATCGGCCAGCAAAACTAACACTTCCTTATCCAATAAACTTTCTTTTATTTAAATGTCCTAAATGTAATTCTCTTAACGCAAAATCTACAAAAGTTAAAAAAAATTTCAGCAATAAAATTATAGATATTCCTTTTTTTTATATCACTAAACCTAAAAGTGAAGCCCCATACAGGCGTGAATACAAGAGATATTCCCACAACCCCCTCCCAATCCGCGTAATGCAAAATAATAATATTATATGTTGTCACATTCTTATTTTAGAAAAAATATTGGAAAACGTTGCCGAAAGTGAAATCTATTCGATCATTTTGATGAAATCACAGACTTATCAGAAAAAACCAAAGTTCTTTAGCTCTAAAATATTTCAATGTTCTCGAAAATAAAGCGAAAGAAAATTTTATTGGCTTTGCAGACGCATTTGAAAAAGCTTCAAAGAATATCGAAGGTGACATTGAAGTGTCAATTAATTCAAAAACACACTATTCACCATTGTTGTAAACGTTTCAAAAAGTTTTGGTTTGAATCTAAAAACTTCTGTGGAAATTGATACAGATAGATTTCGTGTATTGGTGGCGGAAAATGGAGTTGTTAAAAAATACTTGAATCTACTCGTATGATGAATGCAAAACAAACGCCCTGCTTTTTCCACAAACTTAATAATTCCATTTCTGAGTGCAACAAAGTACCAATCATGTAAAAGATAATTTCGTTTGTAAAAGAAACAGCATACTTTTTCAAAAATCACTATGCTAAGAGAAACGTTGTATGTTCTAATGAAGTATTTGGGATCCAGACTATCTTTATTATTATGCAAAACGAGATGGGTTGATCAGCATAATTTCATTTTGAAATTTTTAACGAATCTAGAGGCTATGGAAAAGATATCTCAGTGGAAAGATAGATATACGGAGTGCAAAGCTTTTTTATTACGAGATACTCTCAACAGCTTTGAATTTATTTCCGGCCTCCACATTTTAAGTGATATACTTGCCATTACGAAGCCGTTTAACAAATCTTATAAAAAATATCCAATGATGTGCCTTGAAGACAAAATTTATGAAGCAAATATTTGTTTTAGTACAATATTTCAAACAGTATCAGCTACGTGGATACAATGGAAATTCCAGTTGAAAAAACATGGTTTCAAATTAAACATCCTATTCAAAATATCTAAAAGTATTACCGCATTGTGGGCTTTATTCCGTTAATTGAGTTTATTTTGGACGATTTAACAACACTTTTCTCTAAAGACGTTCTCAATTTTTTTAATAAACCCAATCTCATGACATCTTAGTTGGTTGATCAAATTATTAAAGTTGAAAAATAGATAAGAAATTGATTACAGCAAAACTAGACCCAGAATTATTGCATTGTCGACCAATGTGGAAAAATTGTAAGAATAGTTCGGAAAATGTGATCGACGCCTTAATAAATTGTGATTTGGATATAAAATACCCAAATATAAGAAAAAATTTTATAATATTTGTTTCATTGCGCCCAAATGAAGTACTCAATAAATTTGCTGCCCTGGATAATCATAGATTACTTATTTAACACACCAAAAAAAAAATATTTTTTTTCTGCCAAAAGAATTAATTTAAAAAAACTCGGAAAGATATGTACATATATCAACTCAGACTGCAAAACTAAAATTTTTTATATAAATGTTGCCACGATTAACAACATTTCTGTTTTATTATTTTTTGCCTAATTTAATTTTGCTTTATCTATTTTTCTCTAAGTTGACATTTTATTCTAAAGCCATAAGGAACTCTTAATCTTCACGAAATTGTTTGTTTTCAGAGTATAATATTGTTTATATACGTTTCACGATATAGTCCGTTCAAATTAGGCCAAAAAATAAGAGTAAAGATATGTACATAAATTTACAACAAGTTGAAAATCAGTAAAATTGTTCAAAACATAATTATAAATAAAATTTTGAAACTCCCCTCCATTCCGATGTATGGAAAAGATTTTATTCAAGGTCAAAGGTAAAAAAAAAAGATTTTTTTGCGATTTTAAGCAGAATGGTAAGTTTTATCATAAAAATACCCTAGACAAAAATTGTAGATCATAAAACTATCTACAAAAAATTTATCCATACTTTTTTTCATACGATCCACAATTTCTAAGATATTACGATTCAAAAAGTTGTAAACGTCATAATATGCATGAGAACGCCACGTATATATGTACATCTCTCACATATCATATCTCTCGCATATCATATTATGCAAGGAAGAGGCATGAAAGAGATCTAAGCGTTAAAATCATTAGAAAAAATGCTCAATGGTCATGCTTACGCAAGAGCTGTTCGAGCTCACACACTACTTCAGCTTGTTTTAGCTATTATAATATTAAAAGAAGTTGAAATTAATGACATCATGGATGCAGATTTAATCATAAATATCGACCATATATTATATAACACTCTTTCATACAATGACATGGAAAATGATGATGAAGTATCTGTTACTTTACTTAATAAATTTAATGAAAAACTAAAGGAATAAAGGAATGGTTTCCATTGCTAAAGAGTTTCTTAGAGCTGAGCGTATGGGGGATTGGAAAGCTCATTTAAACTGCGTCAAAGAAATGTTTCCTTATTTTCACGCGTCTGGACATATTCCTTATGCCAAGTCTGCACACCTTTACTTGCAGGATATGCAAGAATTACAGAATTTGATAGATCCTGAAGTTTACGAAAGATTTTCGGAAGGATTTTTCACAGTTAGACATTCAGACAAATTACATGGTAATCGAACCGTCTATGATGAAATCTATAAAGACAGATGGAGGTATTGCTCGAGGGAGAAGTACAAAAGAGAGCGTCATAAGTAAATGGGTTTATAGTATGCATGCTATGAATACAGTTTGTGAAAAGTTAGAAGATCTTGCTAATGTTAGGATGGATACGACCGGGCAGCATGTTGATGCAAGTGACTCACAAGTAAAAAAAGATGCAAAAGGCATAAGAAAACTTTTAGAGTGGTTCTCAAGGCATGATCCTTTTCCAGAGGTTAATAAAATTGTTTCTATTGTGAGCGGTGTCGTCGGTGATGATAAAATTAATTGTTATAAAGCTTGTGAAGTTCGACTTGCTTCTATAGCAATATATATATACATATATATATATATACATATTGTTGTTTATATTAATATTTATTTTCGATATTTCGCTAACAATTTGAAAAATAATTTATAAAATTTTCCTGAGGATGCTAACAAATTGTTAGCGAAATATCGAAAATAAATATAAGTTTAAAAAACAATATATATATATATATATATTATATTAAATCAAAAGACCTATTGCTTAAAGAAAACATTCTAATAAATAAAAAATATTTAACTTTTGTTTGTTGTGAAAAAGATATGTTAAAGTTTTGTTTTTTTAGTATCTTACGAGTAGTAATAACCATTGATTTTGATGGCTGTTTTGTAAAAGGCTGAAAATCAATCAAATTCATGAAAACAAATTTATTGCACAGTTTGATTCTTTTTATTAAAACAAAATTCATCTGTTTAAGTTTTGTTTCAAAAAGTTATAAAATAGGGCTTCAAACTTTCGGTCTGTGAGACCGCGTGCGGTATTTGTGTTACAAAAATTAGCGCGGGTATAGCAAGGTAAAAGTCAGGCAATCTATTTCACCAGAAAGAGAAAGGCATGCTTTATTCCCAAGAATAACATAAGGGTAAAAAAATACTGAAATCCTATGGGAGAAAAAACGTAAAACATTTAGGCGTAGTTGACCCATAGAGATCACATATCACATACCTTTAATAATTATAATGTTCTTATAAGAATACTTTACCCTTTCATAAACAGAAATTCAGTATTAAACATTGACAACAAAATGCTAATATATAAGTTATTATTCCAGGCAGTCATATATTATGCAGCGCCTGTTTGGGCAAACAGTGCAAACTGTCACTTGAAACGGCTACAGATTCTTTAAAATAAACTGCTAAAGTTAACTCATTAATGAACAAGAGTGCCTCACGGCACTCTAATTTAAAAAATTCCAAAAAAATTATATATTCATACGGCACTCTTGTCCAGTACTCTGAACAAATGAATATTTACATTTTTAGACTCAATGCAGAACAAATTTAAGACTATTTGAGAGAAATAGACTATGAGGAAAATAATGTAGACGCAATTATTATTCAACCACCATCCCCAGACTACGCTTCGGGAGAAGGTGATGATAATGAAGACTCTGGTGGAAAAATTCACGACATCCATCCCAATCAAATTAGAGATTTTATATTTATTACACCGCAAAATGATGAAAATAGTGGAGGAAATATTATTTATGACAGCGTATGCAATGTAAATAATTTAGAGCAACTGAAGCATTTAGTTGGACAGGAACTGGAACTACCAATAACCAATGTATATGACATACCAACAAAAAGCGTACCTTCTATTGGAAGGAAAAGAAAAACTCT
Organism: Lypha dubia; assembly: GCA_947311025.1. Taxonomy (NCBI): domain Eukaryota; kingdom Metazoa; phylum Arthropoda; class Insecta; order Diptera; family Tachinidae; genus Lypha; species Lypha dubia. The sequence goes on along the minus strand of OX371260.1, from coordinate 81,988,972 downwards.
GAAATACCTGAAGCTGACATTCTTCTTTTACCACCTAATTTGAAAAGCAGAAAAAATTCTTTCAAATAGAAAAATATTACTGATATTTCAGCAGTTGCAGTTTTTACTGAGCCCAGCTATGATGACTGCAACAAAACACCTTTCGAACTGTTTGGCAGTTCTTCGACGACGATCTTATAAGTACTATAGTTCTAGAATTATATGCAACCATCAGATAGTCGTCTTATGTGGAAAACTGATGAAGACGTACAGTCTCCAATGCGTCTTCAATGTTTTGGGTAGTTCTTGTTACTGGATGTTCATGTTTCTGCGAAACTGTTATGACATCATCCACAGCTAGATTGCCTTTTGCTTGACAATTTTACTGTAGCGAATAAGTTTAACAGAATGCTTACGTTGCATTCTTTATTTTTAAACAAGTAGATTTATAAGTATAGCCAAAATTTGCTGAAATCTGAGCAGACAGCACAATACAAGTGAATATGTTTATTCATTGTTTGTGTGTGTTATTTCAGTTTTGTATTTTTAAGAATTTATTCAGCATAAGACAATGAAAAATAAAAATAAAGATTTAGTATTGTTTAAAACTCAAAACTGTAAAAACTTTATTCAAAATTGGCGCAGTCGGTAGGATTGTTGCAAAACTAATATAGTGAATATCCGTGTAAAGTGAAGTTTGCTTAAAAAGTAATACGTGACAATCCGTAAATAAAAACCTACATCCTGTACAAAAGGGTAAAAAAACAAAAACACCTAAGAGCAAATATTATTGTAAAAAAGATACCACACAGAGGTTTTCTATCACAATATAAAAATGGCTCTTAACCCCCCTAACGCTGGTTTGGCAGCAGCAGCTAATGTCTCACCTCAAGGTAGAACATTGGACATAAACCCACTTACGTATTTAGAGAAGATACAAGGGTTTGATGAACGCAAAGAGGACTTGTCAACATTCTGCATGACTGTAGATGACATCATCCCAACACTTGCATCCTACAATGAGCAGGCACAACGTATGGAAAGGCAAGGCGAGCCATGGAAATTCATCCGCATCTTAATAATTGGACAGAGATCAAAGCCATGTTGGAAACAAACTTCGGAGGTTTCCAAACAGCTGACCAATTGTATGAAGACTTAAGAGGAAGTCAATACAAAGGTAACACCCTGGACTTCTATAACTACATCCTACATAAATTAGCATTACTTAATCAAAAATGCAGACAGGAAAATAGAGTTGAGGACGTGGAAAGAAACATACAAACTGCTCTGAAAATTTTCACAGCAAGATTACCCGTTTATATGAGGACAGTGTTGTGCGCCCTGAAACCCACAACAATGGAAGCGGCTCTTCACGAGCTAAGCCAATCTGGCTAAACGAGGAACGAAAAATCAAGAAACGATAACAGTAGTCAGAAACCTCATCAACAACAACCAAAAAATAACAACAACCAACAAACACAACAGAACTGGAGACCAAAAAATTACTATCCACATAATAATCAACAACTCCAACCAAGGAACCAACAACAGCCAACACCACATCAGAATAACTGGCAACGAAATCATCAATCAAGATCAGAACCAATGGACGTTGATACTTCCCAACAAACCAGAAGACAGAATCATTATCAACAAGAGGATCAACAAGGATCACGAAATTATAGTAAGAATAATAATAATAATAACACTAATTTAAGTCATGATTATAATTTTAACGAAAACTACGACAGTACCGAATATGGACATACTAACGAGACTTATAATGGTTGTGAAAGACAAAATTTTCGGTCAACAGCCTCACCTCAAACTTCGGGTTACCCTATCTCTTACTCAGAAGCCCAACCAGAAATTTAAGACTTTTGATTGAAACAGGATCAACGGAAAATTTACTCAAACAAAATCATTGTCCGCCTCAATTTGTTAGAGAACTAGAAATTCCGACAAAAATTAAAACAGCGGCCGGGACCATCATGGTTACACATGATGGAGTTATACCAACGGAGCATTTGAGTATACCCCTGACCACACAAACTACTTTCAGACTTTACCGATTCCATAAATTTTTTGACGGCATTTTGGGCCATAATACCTTAAAAGAAAACAATGCAATTATGAACTATGCTAATAGCACACTACTCCTTAACGGAAAAAAGTTTAGGATTTATTATGAGGGAGAATCGGAAAAGGATGACAGATGGACAGACGAACTGGAAAATTTACCGGAACTTTATAATGTCGGGACTTTGGGAACAGAGTGCCACCTAAGGACCGAACATTTGAATTCGGAGGAAAAGGAGGCAATACAAATTTTAATTCAACACAATAGTGACATTTTCTATAAAAAGGGAGACGATTTGACTTTTACTAACGAAGTTAAACACAGAATAGACACTAGACTATTAGGCCCAATTTACACAAAAACATACAGATATCCAGTTATCCATACTGGGGAGGTGGAAAGACAAATGAATGAAATGCTAGAACAAGGCATTAGCAGACATAGTAATTCCCCATATAATGCTCCTATATGGGTTGTCCCTAAAAAGGAGGACAAAACAGGTAATAAAGAGTGGCGAATAGTCATCGATTACCGAAAACTGAATCAGGTCACTATAGAGGATAGATACCCTATCCCACGTATTGACGACGTCTTAGATAAGCTAGGACGTGCGAATTATTTTTCCACTTTAGATCTCACAAAGGGTTTCTATCAGATAGAAGTAGAACCTGATGATCGTGAGAAAACCGCATTCACCACACATAATGGGCATTACGAATTTATTCGCATGCCATTTGGTTTAAAGAATGCACCCACTACGTTTCAGAGGATGATGAATGGTGTGCTAAGGGAACACGTTAATAGAATTTGTGTAATCTACATGCATGATATTCTCCTTTTTTCGACATCATTACAAGAACATCTTGGAAATTTGGAGAAAATATTCCAAACCCTGAGAGAAGCTAATTTGAAGGTTTCACTGAACAACAGTGATTTTTTGAGAAAAGAAACTGAACTTTTGGGGCATATTGTCACTAAGGACGGTATAAAACCTAATCCGGACAAGGTGAGTGGGATTAAGAAATAGACCATTCCAAAGACGGTTAGGGAAATTCAAACCTTTTTGGGTCTGAGCGGATATTATAGGAAATTTATTCCTGACTACGCTAAAATCGCAAAGCCCATGACACTTAGATTGAAGAAGAATTCGAAGATCAATGTAAATGATGTGGATTATAAAGAATCCTTCGAAAAACTTAAGACAATTCTCATGTCGGATATGGTTTTGAGATATCCAGACCAGTTTCAACTGATGACGGATGCAAGTAACTATGCATTGGGAGCAGTCTTGTCTCAGGCTAGAGGCCCAATTGCGTTCGCATCAAGAACCCTTAACCAACACGAAATTAACTATTCCACAGTGGAGAAGGAGTTTCTGGCCATTGTATGGGCAGTTAAACAATTCAGACACTATTTATACGGACGGAAATTCCAATTACGCACAGACCATAAACCTTTGATCTGGTTGGCGAACCTGAAGGAACCCAATTCTAAGCTTATACGTTGGAAAATCAATCTCAACGAATGTGAGTTTGATATACAACACGTACAGGGCAGGGAAAACAAGGTAGCAGACGCTTTGTCGAGGGCTCGGGAAGCAAACGTATTCGAGGGAAAAAACCCTAGGTTTGAATGCAGTGTTTGTGGAAAATATACACTCATAAACAATGTCTAACCTTGCATATGAAGATGCATACTGACGGGAATCTACAGTGTAAAATTTGTAGTAAAAGGTTATCAAGACCACGATGTCTACAGGACCACCTTAGAAAAATACATAAGTATGTAGAGAAAAAAGAAACTTTTGAAAATATTAGAAGACGAGAATAAAACGGAGAAAACCTCTGTATTTGGGAAGTCTAGAATGACATATTCCTATGCGAATTATACGGAACAGATTATAGCTCGAATATTATCTGACTCTAGCAATCAACGTGACGTTGGAATGTATTGCGATGATACTGACGATTTAATTAAAATCCAGAACGAATATAAAAAATTAAGGGAAAATTCCGGTCATTTGTTTGATGCAAGAATAATGTTAACGAACCAATTAAGGGAGAACATAGAATATGAAAACTTGTTAGAAACTATAGCAAGACACCATAAATTCGAGAATAATCATCCGGAAATAGAAAAAACTTTTATGGAGTTGAAAAGGAGAATCTATTACCCTAATTTGAGAAAGGAAATTACTAAATTCGTAAATAACTGCTTGATATGCAACTTTAAGTTGGAAAGAAATCCAATTAAATTGCCTTTTGAAAAGACCGAAACACCCAAAGCCCCACACGAACACTATCATACGGATATATGGTATTTGGACAGATCCACCACTTATGTTACCATGATAGACAAGTTCTCAAAATATGCAATGATTGAAGAGGTTCAGGACAGAACACCATTGCAACTTATCAAAAGCTACATAGAACTCTTTATGTACATGAAAACCCCTAAAAATCTCACCTTGGATAACGAAACCTCCTTTAAGTCAGCTCTTTTTACTGACTTTTTGGACAAAAAGGGAGTAAATTATCATTTTGGAACACCAAATCGACCTACAGGCAATTCCGACATAGAACGCTTTCACGCAACTCTGAACGAAAACATACGTATACTGAAAAAGCGCGAGGAAAACTTGGACATAGCCTACAATGTTGACTTACCTTTCCAAGCCCTAGAAGCATACAATAATAGCACACATATGACAACCGGTGAAAAACCTATCAATCTATACTTTAGAAACAATATCAGTATAAGGGAGTTTTTTGACAGAATAGAAGACAAAAAAAAAAATAAAACTTTAGAATACCGAAATAAAGATAGAAAGGACGAACATATAAACGAGAAAGTAATGAAAACTAATCAAGCGGAAAAACTGACATCGAAAATGAAACATGTTACCGTGGAAAAAATTAATGACAAAAAATACAAGAGAAGGAAACAAATTATACACAAAGGTCAGTTTATTAAGAGAAAAAATCTTTCTAGGTCTCTTGAGGTGCTTGTTGACCATCGTAACCATGGTAACACCAGTAATGTCTCAGAAACTGGTGATAACTGACTTGAACCAGGGAAATGGCTTCACAATGTTGCAGTTTAGGGAAAGACCATTAACCCTTTGACGTCCAAAGTTAAACCGCTTGTAAATTAAAATTTTTTTTTTCATATTCATGTTTTTGGACGTATATTATAAAAAAAATTTTAAAAAAAATTTAAAATTTGTACTCCTTATGTAAAAAAAAAATTGGGACATATATGTCCCATTGGTCGGTAAGTGTCAAAAAGTCTGAAATTTTGTTTTGCACTGACCAAAGCGAAAAAACTTTTTTCTTAATAAAAAACATGTCTTCTTTCATATTTGCTTAGTTTGTACTGTAAAATAACAAAAAATCTTTAAATTGTTACTCGCTCATGGCCAGCAACTAAATTGCGTGTCACCTATTACACATTATGTTGTATTTATCACAGTATACACATGGTATTAGTAGTGTACATATATCATTACCATTTATAAATTTGTTATTGTTTTTTCTCTTTTCCCAGACATTTCTAACGGTATTTTATTGTATGTACAGTAGAATGCTTTTGTAAGAATATGTAAAACTTCAAGTGGGAATAAAGTTTAGTTTCATATTGATCGTTGATAATACAGTGTGTACGGTATGAGAAGAACTTGGCGTTTTTGTTTACGTGATGATGAAATATTACAGTTTCTAAATGCATCAGCGAGTGAAGATGATGAAAATCAGTTTGATTTGGATGACGAAGATATGAGTTTTCTCGAAAATGACATCAAGGACTTAGATTCTGATGTAGAAATTGAGATTGAAGATGTCCTATCCTCTGAAAAACCATCAACAAGCAAATCGACTGTGGCTCAAGTATCAACAACTCGAGTTCCACTCAAGTCTGCAACTATTCAGGAACGGCAAATCACATTTAAATGGAGAAAAACAAGGGATAATTATGTCACACCTGCATATATAGACACAGACTATGAATATGGAAAGGTTTTACTACCAAATTTGGAAGCTAATGATGAAGTACCAGAGATCTCAGAAGTTTTCAATTCTGTTTGTGATTTTGACACTCATATAGATATGATCATTCAACAATCAAAGATTTATTGTGAACAAAATGGTACCGTGTATTCGATAAATGAAGATGAATTGAAGGCGTTTTTTGGGATTACGTTTGTAATGTCTCTACACCGATTGCCAGAAACCAGACTTTATTGGTCAACATTACCAATATATTCCGTACCAATAGTTTCAAACGTTATGACTCGTTTACGTTTTGAAGAAATTCGTTCCAACTTGCATTTTGCAAACAACGTTGCACAGCCAACCCGTGATGACCCATTGTATGATCGAGCATATAAAATACGACCTGTTTTAAACCATTTTAATGTGGCATTCGGGAATGCTATGAGCGAAAGTAAACGTCCGTCAATTGATGAGCACATGGTGAAATTTAAAGGTCGAAATATAATGAAGCAATATATGAAAGATAAGCCAATATCTTGGGGGTTCAAATTATGGTGCCGTGGCGATGCCAAAACTGGATATTTACATAAAATTGATATTTACACAGGAAGAAAAGAATTGAAGGAAGTTGGCATTGGTGAGTCAGTTATCTTGAATATGGCTTCCGGTCTTGAGAACATGGGCATTGAGCTGTATTTTGATAATTTTTTCAATAGTCCATTGCTATTGCATAAACTTAAAGTTAATGGCATTCGAGCTTGTGGCACTCTACGACGCAATCGTGCACAAATGCCTAAATTCGACGCAGACAAAACATTTAAACGTGGCGATTTCATAAGTTTCGAATCTGATGGAGTGTCAATTGTTAAATGGATGGATAATCGAGCAGTTCATATGGGTTCCAATTTCTTAAATCCGAATGATACAATAAACGTCAGAAGGCGTCAAGCTGGATCAGCGGAGAGAACCATAGTAAAATGTCCTGAAATGATATCTCAATATAATAAAGGAATGGGAGGCGTAGATCTTATGGGTCAAAGAAAGGTATTTTTTAAGCAAAAATATATATGTATATAAGTTATTTACTAACAAACGCTTTTATTTCAGTCATATTATGAACACAGTCGAAAGTCGAAGATCAAATTCTATCTTCGTCTTTTTTTCGATTTAATTGATTTGGGAGTGCTAAATTCCTACATTGTTTACGACAAATTATCTAAAAAAAGCTCATCTCCATTTTCAATTTCGCTCCTGGAATTTCGTTCACAGCTCGCCACACAGATGATCAATTCTTTCTCTAGTCGTAAATATGAAACTAGCTCAACGCCACGAGCTGGATCCAAACGAGCAAGGCTGACCACGAACAATTTTCCATTATCTGGCCACTATCTCACCAGAATGGATAGCGGAGTGCGTAAGCGATGTGTTCTTTGCACCAAAAATGGCATAGACAATCGAACAAATTCAATTTCAATTCAAAAAATTGAAAAAAACATATCACAAATTTTTGACTTTCAGACGACCTTGAAAGGAACTCGGACAAAAAAACTTAAACTTTTACACATTTTTAAAGAGACACATTTGTTTTTTATTAAATATTAAACATACTAAACTACAATTACTGAGTTTTATGCCCAGATACCGTGCCAAACGAGGACTGATCAATGTTTTTGGAACTGGTTTGAAGTACCTGTACGGAACAATGGACGACAATGACAGAACGGAAATCGAAGAAAAACTTAGGGTCAATACTCTTAATAATCACAACATAATTGAACAGTCGAATAAACAGATCAAAATTAACGTTCATTTTGACGAACAACTAAAAACATTAACTGATTTACAAAACAAACAGACAAAATTACTTATGCAAAATATGGAATTAGTCAATCAAACTAGAGGAGATTCGCGTAGGGCTTACCTCAGATATGAAATTGAGCACTTGGAGAAATTAGTTGAACAAGCTAGAGAATTACTATTAGCCTCAAAGTTACGAACGCTAAATAGAGATATTTTGACAGACCAAGAAATTATTGATTTTGACATAACGTTTTACAAGTTGGAGAACATTGAACTTGATGTTGCAACCAAAGAATCAGATATTATTTTCATAATTAAAATCCCTAACTTGACTACCGAAACTTATAAAGAAATTTTCATACAACCGATACCAAATAAAAATGGACAAGAGATTATGACCAACGCAAACAACTAATTGACAGACGGAAAAAACATGTACGAAAATACTAACAAATTATCTAAGTTAAGAAAAATAAATGATAAATATATCCAAAACATATTTAGAAAAGAGAAAATGATTTGTAACTATCGTCCTAACAATAATGTCAGTATTCTTGAAATTGGAACAAATGTAATAGTCACCACCAATGTGGACATCGAAATTAAACAAACTTGTAATCAATTCCCATTCACATTGAAGGGAAATTATCTGATTTATATTGAGAATTGTAAAATACTACTTGATAAATGGTACAGTAAGAAATTGTATCAAAACACTGTAATTGTACCAAATCCCTTCAGGATTATTGAAATATCTAACGACACAAATATTACAACTGAGCTCAAAACTAATCAAAAGATTCACAATTATACCACTTATACCATATTGACAATTATATTACTTGCCATATGCATTTACCTTTATATTAAAAATAAGAAAACTGTTAGGCAAACGGCCATCTCAGTTAACTTACCCTCACTTCCCTTGGAACCCGGGATAAGCTCTTTGTCTGGGGGTGTTATGACATCATCCACAGCTAGATTGCCTTTTGCTTGACAATTTTACTGTAGCGAATAAGTTTAACAGAATGCTTACATTGCATTCTTCATTTTCAAACAAGTAGATTTATAAGTACTCGTATAAACAAAATTTGCTGAAATCTGAGCAGACTGCACAATACAAGTGAATATGTTTTTTCATTGTTTGTGTGTGTTATTCCGTTTTGTATTTTTAAGAATTTATTCAGCATAAGACAATGAAAAATAAAAATAAAGATTTAGTATTGTTTAAAACTCAAAACTGTAAAAATTTTATTTAAAATTATGCATAGATATATATGCATATATTTGCAAAATTTAACAATAATGAGATCTCACTAGTGAGATAAAATTTTAAATATATTTCAATGCAAGCTACTTACTCGTAAAACAACTATTTAATTGATTCTTTTAAAATAATGTTTAAAAAAGATGATATAGTTCAAATGTTTTGAAGTACATGTATCTATTTTTTCTTTTGTTTTTATAAAACCTGAAATCGAAAATGCCCTTTCACTTAGCGTGCTTGTTGGTTTTACAGAATACAAGGCATTAAGTAATTTTTCAAGTCTTTCAGATCTCTTATGACACTTGTATAAATAAAAAAAATCTTCCAAAATGTTTGCATTACGATTTACTCTCACAGAGACTTCAATTACGTGCATATTTGCAATAAAAATAAGAAAAATGTAATGAATTGTACCTGTTTCATATAACCGGTTAATCGTATAAAAATAACCGGTTTATTTGATAATCAAAATATGCATACTTAAAAAAACCCGGCTTCAGCGAAATGTAAAAAACCGGTTAAAACCGGCCGAATAATATTCGGTCGATCTCCCTAGTAAAAACTTTACCTTTTTGTTTTTATTGTGATCATTTATTCATTATTTAAAATACAATGGATATAATGGAACTGGAACTATAAGGAAACCCTTATTCCAAAATCTTGTTCTTTAGAAGATAAAAAAGAATTAAAAAAACAGTAGCCCTATTCACAATCTTGTGCAAATGGTCTTGCGTCATTGCATTTGCAAAATGGTGGAGGATATTTTTACTCTACACTAACAAAATACAGAGAAATGCACACGCTATATCTTTGCAAATAAGCAACACTAAAAACCAATAGCATATATTTACTCTACTTATGCAACACTTAATTGCAAAACGACAGCTGATACGCAGTGAGCTAAGCCGATTTTGCTTATTCAAATATTAATAATTTTATTCAAAATTATAAAACAAAAATATTTCAAGGAAATTAACCATACAAAAAAAAAAATAATGAAATAAAAAAATGCATAACTTAATTATTGAAATAAAAAATTTTAATAACAAAAAGCAAAAATTAGCAAAGCGAAAAACATCTAAAATCAAATTATTCAATTATTTAAATTTACATATTCTTTAAAATCCTGACTAACTAACAAATTAATCCTTATTTTTATAATAAAAATTAGAATTATTTGAATGTTTTGATACTTGAGTAATTTCTGATATGTATTTTTAGGCCAAAACTTCAGTGGAAAAAAATTTTTTTATTTATCAATCAGCTGTGAATTTTGTGTTTTGCATCAAGCATTGCAACCTAACCCAAAGATATCATTCACAATCGATAGAATAAATTTGCAATTGCATAAATTTGCAATATCAAATGCACAATATTGTGAATACGGCTAGTGTGTTTATTTTACGTCAAGAATAATTGAGGGAAAGGATATAATGTTTACAAAATGGGTAGACAACAGCGTCATATCATTGGCATCTACAGTATATAGCGAAGAACCGAAAGATGTTGCTCAAAGATATTCACGGGAAGTAAAAAACAGGGTGAGCATTCCATGTCCTGCAGTTGTGTCAGCATATAATCGATTAATGGGTGGAGTTGATCGCAAACTATCGAATATCAATTCGCAAGAAAAAATTTTAATTTTTACTTGGACTATTGATGAAGCGATTAAAAATGCATGGCTATTACATCGAAAGTCGGCAAACGCCATGTCGCGAATAGATTTCCGTCGAAATTTGGTGCAACACCTGCTGAAAACAAGCAGCGATATCTCCTGGCCTAAAAGTACAACTCGCCGATATGCCCATATTCTAAAGTAAGTATTCGCTATGATTGTGTTGCTCACTATGTTCAACCTTGTATTCGGCGACATTGTGCAAATGAAGGCTGCAAAAGCCAAAGAGCAGAATGCAAGAAATGCATTATGTTTTATGCCATTTCATACTGAAAGAGTAAGACAGTAGACAGTTTTTTCATATGCATACTCGTACATACACTTCACTTCACAAGAATAGGTGCAGTGTTTTAGCAATCAACTTAAGCTTTCTGCTCTCAATATAATTCATGGATAGTATTTATTATGTTGTACTTTTTAATAAAGGTTTAACAGTTGAGAAGAATATTGTAAACAAAGAAAAGTCGAAAAAGTTCCGATAGATTTAATCTGTTCTTCTTTTTATAATTTGTGAATAAATATGTGAATTTATTTTGAGTTAGTTGAATAGGTGCAGTGATTAAAAAGTGGTTGTATGGTCATTTATGTCAATTTTAACTACAAAATAGTTTAGCATTTTTAAAAACCAACAACAAAAATAATTTTTGATCGGTTTTAATTAAAAATGGGTCGTGGTAAATCATTAACGGTCGAAGAGAAGGCAAAAATCGTTGGCTATGGCGATCAAGGTCTGTCCGGCCGTAAAATTTCCAAGAAGATTAATAAAAGTGCTAAAGTTGTGTGGAATTACTGTGGAAAAATATGGCAAAACAATGAAAGGAAGGCAAACACTGGACACAACATATATAGAAAGGCGAAATATTCTAAGAATAGCTTCCAATTCGAGTGACTCTGCTGCAAAAATTAAAGCAAAAAGTGGTTCCAGTGCTAGTGTTTCTACTGTTAGAAGAATAATAAATTCAGCAGAACACTGCTTAATAAAAAGTACAACATAATCCTATCCATGAATTATATTGAGAGCAGAAAGCTTAAGTTGATTGCTAAAACACTGCACCTATTCTTGTGAAGTGTACATATGTATATATATTAGGGCAGGTCGATTTGTATGGAAGCCAAAAAATCGCTCAAATTATAAGAAAATCGTATTCTAGGGATCAAAATAAGAAACTTTGCCGAAGGAACCATTCCTCTACAATGTATTGTGATGTCCCGACTTTTGACCCGAAGGGTCAAATTTTGAAAAATTTTACTTTGACCCATTTAGAGTGCCTCAATCGAGTCAAAATGTATGACCGACCCCCACTGACTTTGGAGGCCCGACCCACCTATGCCAGTGGCACACCTCCTGGAACCATCCCTGGTATATATATATATATATATATATATATATATATATATATGTATATGTATGTATACTTAAAACTGCTTTAGTTAGTTAAAGGTGATAAAAATGAAAGGTTTTTGATTATTTGTTAATTAGTTCTTCTTGTTTTCCCGTAAAAAACACAACACAACTTTTAGTGTATTGAAATGTCGGGAAGATTTTTTCTTTTTCTCTTGAAATAAGGCAAATGACAAGGATATCTAAAATTATCCAATTCCGCTTCAAGCAACTGCTCTTCAATCAATATAAGGTACATATGTATGTACATTATCCAATTTCAGAAATTTATATAAAAATTCATAAAAAGAACACTACTTTTATCAAGGATTTCCTTTATAAAAGCCAAACATTTATGATATCCTTACCAACAATATTCTTTCAGAGTCCAAAGTAAATTCCAAGCACCGTTCAGACAAAACTACATACATATATTTAAAAGATATCTACATATGTTCGTATAGCACAATATTTTATTTTAAGTATAAACAAATTTTCATAGTTCGATCCTGAAACAATAGTTCGATCCTGAAACCAATATGGTTCTATGGAATCCAGTTGTGGGGCACTGCCTCAGCATCAAATGTCGAAAAAATTCAAAGGCGACAGAATGAAATTCTACGTACAATTACAGCAGCCCCCTGGTATGTCAGAAATCATCGAATTCATAAAGATCTAGATGTTCCGTTGGTGAAGACAGTATTTTCAAAAAACGCTAAAAAATATATAAAAAAACTTGAGGTGCACCCAAATGTACTTGCACGCAATATTTTAAATTAAAGAGGCCACACCCTGTTGAAAAGGAGGGATACTCTTTTTCTCAGCCGTACACGAGAGATGTAAAACAACATAAATTAACCGTTGAAATTAAAAATTTTGTTTAGCATTGGCTAAACTTATATATAATATTTTTTTTTTTAGATTTAAGATTTAAAAAACTTATTGATAATTTAATCTATAATTGAAGATTCAATAAATAATAAAATTTACAAAAAAAAAAAAAAAAATAGTTCTGTCTGCGTACACATATTTTGCATCACTTTGTGCAAAATCTTGCAAAATGTTGTCTTCGTACTCCAAATCTCTTCCAGCGAGAGAGGCAAAAAGAGAATTTTTTGACAGTTGTAAGTTAGAGAACTTGCAAAATGTTGCTGGAGAAATTTCTGCTTGCAAGGTTTTGCAACTACTTTGAACAGCTGTTTTTATTTACTATTTGAATGAAATTATTTTTGTGAAATGAAAATAAAAATTGAAATTTAACAATGGCAGATGTAACTAGTTAGAATTGTGTTGATTTTTAACGTTTATAATAAATTATAATAAACATAACATTTTACTTCATGCTAGAAACGTCCAAATATACAGTGCGAACGTGATGTAAGTGTATTGGAGATGGCAGAACCGATAGAACTAACAGAACTTTGTGGGACAAACTTTGCAATTGAAGAGGCGAGTATTTCGAATTGTGTTATATGTTATTATTATCAAAGTATTATTAACAGTACTTTATTTTCGATGCTAGAATCCTCCAAAGAAACAGTGCGTTCGTCGTGGAAACAGTGACATGAGGAAGCACAAAATAGTTACTGCAATGATGGTGCTGGATTCTTCGTCGTCCGAGAGTGAAGAAGAAGATGATTCAGAGCCAATTTTAAGTATACTACTAAATGGATTCATAGGCAATAATTTACCGCGAGAATTTACTTTTGCGTACACATATGCTAAAATTCTTTTGCTTTCTTATTTCCATTGTTTACACACCGATCAGCTGTTTTCTTGCAAGATTTCACTGGATGCTGTTTGCGTACTTTTTGAGATATTTTCAGCCGACAGAGTAAAATTGGTCTTACTCTCCCAAAAAAAGTTACTGAGTATTTGCTACTGGAAAAGTACCCAGACAGACCTAATCTATTTTTTTTCGTTTGTCAAATATTAAAAGCAATGCCAGCTCGGATTATTCAACATAAAAATAGTATTGTGGACTTTATTTTGAAAAAAAAAAAAAAAATATAAAAAAAAAATATAATAAATAACCCTGTCGACAAAAGGAACCATCGCCAAGTTGTGCTAAAAAAAATCACAGAGAATAGAAAAGATGATATAAAGTGGCAAAGTATTTCTTCAACTTATCTGAAAACTGCTGGATGTTCTAAGGCAAATAAAGTGTTATATTAATTTATATGATAACAGTTAACTTGTAAAAACAGAAAAATTTTGCAAGCTTCGAAAATTTGTCGATATATTGGAAAAAACTTTTCTCAACATTACATTTTCTGCAGTATGTTATCTGTAGAAGAAATGATAATACGCTATTACGGAAAACACCCAACTAAAATGTATATATTGCTACAAAATTTGGTGTATATGCACCTCAAGTGGATACCTCTATAATTTTTAACCCTACGGAGGTAAGTCAGATAACATAAATGAAGTCCCCTAGGCTCAAAAGTAGTAAAAACCGTGGTAGATGTTATTCCACCCTATACTATGGTGGATCATGAAGTTTTTTTTGACAATTTGTTTACGATCCACGGACTTTTAAAAGACTTGGTGGGGCAAATTAAACTTAAGTCAACAGAAACTATTCGTGAGAATAGAAGGAAGCAGTGTGCCCAAATCCCATGTAAGGAAATAGAGTAGAAAAAAAAGAGATATCATGATATGGATATCGAAGATAGTTCGATGGAAAGACAACAAAACCATCACAATGGTGACAAATTATAGTGACGCATTACCGCTAGGAAATGTCAAGCGAGGAGAGATAAGCGATATGTAATTATCGCGATCCCGCGTTTGTTTAGCGAATACAATAAGAGTATGGGTGGTGTCACCCTACTTGATAAGCAAATATTATTTACACAGAACAAGAGTTTGTTCAAATAATTATGGTGGCCATTATTTAATCAGTTTTTGGATTTTACCACTGTAAATATATGGCGATTACATCGCATATCGTATCCTTGTGAGAAAGTTTCTCTCCTTGAAATTCGTCGTGAAATAGTTAAGTATGGAAGTTCGCTATGACCGTAAAGATCACAGAATAACACCAATAGCAACACAACGTATAAATGTGCAGATTGTGAGAAAAAAAAAACAATAAAAATATGCAAAAAGCGTAATGTTCCATTGCATGATAAATGTTTTGAACATTTTCATAGGCTATAAATAAATATAAATAGAAAGTTATTTCTTTGTGAAAATTTAATTATTAATTTCAGTTTACATGTTTTAGGGCCAATTTTTGCCTTCATATTTAAGTTATAAATATTTTTACGTTGTAATTAAATACAAAATTGTGTTTTTGACTGCATATTTAAAAAAAAGTACTTAATTATTAATTAAATAAACAACCAATTTTATTATAGATTACGGGGTAATTTGGTATTTTTGTATTTAAAAGAGAATAAAAGAAATATATTCTAATTTATTATTTACTTCACATCAACGTTTTATAGGTCTTTTGCTGTCTCTGAAATAATTGTTTTTTTATACCCTTCACCAAAAATGGTAAGGGTATTTATAGGTTTGTCATTACGTGTGTAATTTCCACAATATTTATATGAGGTCCATATAGTATATATATTCTGGATCCTTATAGATAGGGAAGTTAACTGAGCACTGTCCGTCTGTCTGTACGTGAAATCCATTTTCTGAAGAAACTAGAAGAGCTAGAGAATTGTTTCTTAAAGAAAAATGTAGGGATTTTTTTAAGGATGCTTCGTATTGAAAATCAGCAAAAGTAAAAATATCGATTCTGAAATGGATATATATACAAATAAATGAAGATATATATATATTCATTGCAGAAATAAATTTATAAATACACTAGGTGCCTCAGTAGTATTGAATACGGGGTCACGCGTATTGAATTTTTGTCAGAGACAATAATTCAACACACCACCCATCGTGCTACTGAGGCTGGTTAGTTCTTTGTGTATATTAACTTAATAATAACTCAACGTATTTTTTCGTACAAACCCCTTTTTGTCACACATCTAAGCATGTGTGTATAAAAATACAAAGCATTTGCTTTTGAAAGATCAGCAGACTCAAATCGTTATTTGCTTTTACATACCAAGCAATATTCTACACACATAAAAAAATTTCAATTTTTTTTCACCAAAGCACATCCCTGTAGTTTTTCCTGACAATTTACCCCAAAAGTGGCAGTACTATACAATGTGGACTGGTTATAAAACTATCCACATTGATCCTATACTCTGAATACTGGTTATAAAACTATCCACATTGATCCTATACTCGAAAGACTGGTTCTAAAACTATCCACATTGATCCTATACTCGGAAGACTGGTTCTAAAACTGTGGAAAATTTTACTGTCACTTTGTGCAGGCACTTAGCTGTCTTTTTGTGTCGCAGATGGTGGATAGTAAAAAATGTATGTCATTAAGCACACATAGCTTAAGTAGTACAATGTACAAGTACCAGTGAGTGTAGCTGAGTGGTTTGAGATGTTGATTAGCAGTCGGAAGGTTGCTAGGTCAATTCTCAATACAGTCAAAATACATTTACAAACATAGTGCAATGTTACGCATCCTTACTAAGTTACAAGTGGGCTGTTGGAACATTATTGTACTGCAGTGGGAATTACCAGGATGAAGATGACTAGGATGAAGATAAATAAAATAATAAGAATAATAATAAAAAAATAGCTGAAAGCAAAATTTAATTATTATATTAATTAATTATTAATATCTTTAATTATTGAATAATTATTAATAAATGAATTTGTTATGTTTTTTTTTTGACGAAATAATTTTTTTTTTAAGTTAAATAAATTATAAAATGACTTTTATTTCATAAAAAATTGGGAATGATTTGGGGTTTTTAAGGGAGTGGTTTGGCAGGTATAATGAGACAGTTAAGGGTAAGCTAAGAAGAACCGGCTTATGAACTGTCTTTTTGTGGCCTCTTGTTGACAATTAACCCCATCGTAGGACATCCCCTTGTTAAAGTGGCCAGTCATATGGCTAGCATTCGGACTGGTTGTGTCATAAAGGGACTAGTATTATAACCAGCTAGGAGACAGCCACTTGAACTACAGGGATTATAAACATAAATATGTATGTATGCACATAAATCGTTTTTAGAACACTATACGTACCAGACAAGTAAACTCTGTGGAACAGAACAAAAAATTTTGTTCCGAAACAATGGGTGAATTCAGCTTAAAGGGTAACATCTTCATGTATGTATGTATGTTCGCTAATGCTGTGAGAAAAAAAGTAACGATAATACATGCACACATACTGCTTACAGTATGATCTCTTAAAGATTGACACATCGTACGCAGAAATGGAAAATGTCAAATTTAATAGCAACTTTGAAACCACATACACATACGGATAAATCGGTATAATTAATTCTTTTGAAATGCTTATACTTTAAAATTTTAAATTCTCTATCATAAAAATGAGCCAAATAAAAACAACAACGCTTTACTTCTGCCACTTGAAGAAAATAATTTATGTAGTGTTTCCCTTTCCAACAGAATTTTAGGCAGCATAGTGTCGTAATTCTGCATATTTTCTAACGACATGCTTTTACCGAAAAACAAAATACTTAATTTGTATTATTGCCCATGCGCCCAACCATACGTACAAATATATATATATATATATATATATGTATGTATGCCTGAATGTTTTCATAAAAAGGGCATACCGTGTAGTTTTAAAAGTAGAATTTTAATCGAAATCGTTAAGTATTTCCCTAACGAAAATCCGACTAAATACTACAGTGGCCACAACTAATGCAAGAGTTCGCCTTTGACTCTCTCACACATATACATGTAAAAAAAGTGTTTTTAAAGGTAAAATGAGCAGAAGTCAACTAAAACGTTGCATAAACAAAGAAAAAGAACAATTAATTGAATATTTTATAACTATTGAAAAAGAAATTTGATAAATAAACAAATATCCAAAAAAAAAATTTAAATTTCTGTAGTATTTTCATTTAGGAAATATCATTGTTGATCTAACTGGTACCTTTTGACTAGAGAAATAGTAGTGAGCAACTCACCAGTGATCTCATCGGTCTGATCGTGTCATGTGATTACCGTCAATGTCATCCGTATGTCAAAATCGTCAGTCGAGTGCATTGCTAGTTGTTAGGCTGGTAGTTAGTGGAAATGACTGGTAGCTCGCGAAATAGCTAGACATTCGCTAGCTACGCCGACTGCAGGGTATTTAAAATACTTGCAAACAATAATATTTATACACACAGAAGCAGAATTACATATATATGTAAGTATTAGTGTTGAAAATGTTAATGTTTGTTGAATTTTAAAGTTCTAACTAAGCTTGATGTTGATCTGATACATTTATTTGAGCTATCCATGAATAAATAATAAAAGCTGTCGATGGATGTTGAAAAAATGTCCATTATCTTTATTTTATGTATGTATGTACCTACGTACTAGTAATGTTAGGAATACTCGTATTCAATTTTTCTACTATTCGCTTATTTTAATATATTTTTATTCGTATTCGACAAGTAAGTATTTTTTTACCAGAAATTAAACATTTTTTCTTTTATGGGATGTTTGTTTCATATAAATTAGATTATTTCTAAACAAAATATGTTTCAATCAGCAGGTTTTCTTTTAAGCAAATGCAAGCAAGTGCTTTGAGATTGATCAAAAATAATAAATAACAATTTTTATTTTCAATTAAGCGATTTTTACATATAAACAGTGCGTTCTTATCCGAATTCGACTTTATACACATATATTTACCGTGTAGTACCTACACCTGTATCATACCATAGCGTTTTAATTTTGAGGGTGGTGTTGGCTGAAGTGGTTAGCGCGTTGACTACTAAGCAAACAATAACGTGGGGCCTGGGTTCCAACCCTGGCCAGAACAAGTCAATCAACATCATTAATTTCTGTAATGTACATTAGTGAGACATTGTATTAATTGTTGTCGGACTATTTAAGTGATGAAGGCATAGCACTGGTCACTAAAAAAACTGTTCCGACAGCGATTGATGATGTTCCAAGCTAATGTACACAACATCGCCCTCCTTCGTCGGTTAGCAGAAACATCGGCGAAGTAAAACAATTAATAAAATGCCTGCCAATACAGCTTAACAAAGTTAATGCGTCTACCTAACACCGGAGGCGCCTCAACACTGCTATAAAAATTAACATAACGCGCAAAGCAGAGTTGTAAAAGAGTTAAGCCTTCTACATTTTCAACATCTATCTTCTCTACTCTATCCCTCTCTCTGAGTTCCGGCACAATGCACTGCATACGTAGGGGTCATCCCCTAAGTGCTGGTCCTAATTAAAAAAAAAAAAAAAAAAATTTACTTTAGCAAAAATAAAATTTTGGTTCTGATTTTTGATTACATATATACAATTTTATAACCCTTTGAGAAATAAATTTTAAATAAATACTTAGGTGCTCCAGTATTGAACTGAGGAGTCGCTCACAATAAATTAACACACGACCCATCGTGCTACTGAGGCTGGTTAGTTCTTTGTGTATATTAACTTAATTATAACTTTACGTATTTTTTCGTACAAACCCCTTTTTGTCACACATCTAAGCGTGTGTGTAAAAATACTAGGCATTTCCCTGTAGTTCAAGTGGCTGTCTCCGAGCTGGTTATAATACTAGCCCCTTTATGACACAAACAGTCCGAATGCTAGCCATATGACTGGCCACTTTAACAAGGGGATGTCCTACGATGGGGTTAATTATCACCAAGAGGCCACAAAGAGACAGTTCATAAGCCGGTTCTTCTTGGCTTACCCTTAACTGTCTCCTTATATCAGCCAAACCACTCCCTTAAAAACCCCAAATCATTCCCTATTTTTTATGAAATAAAAGACATTTTATAATTTATTTAACTTAAAAAAAAAAATTATTTCGTCAAAAAAAAACATTTATTAATTAAAAAGGTAATAATAATTAATTAATATAGTAATTAAATTTTGCTTTCAGCTATTTTTTTATTATTATTCTTATTATTTTATTTATCTTCATCCTAGTCATCTTCATCCTGGTTATTCCCACTGCAGTACAATAATGTTCCTACAGCCCACTTGTAACTTAGTAAGGATGCGTAACATTGCACTATATTTGTAAATGTATTTTGACTGTATTGAGAATTGAACTAGCAACCTTCCCACTGCTAATCAACATCTCAACCTACTCAGCTACACTCACTGGTACTTGTACATTGTACTACTTAAGCTATGTGTGCTTAATGACATACATTTTTTACTATTAACCATCTGCGACACAAAAATACAGCTAAGTGCGTGCACAAAGTGACAGTAAAATTTTCCACAGTTTTAGAACCAGTCTTCCGAGTATAGGATCAATGTGGATAGTTTTATAACCAGTCTTCAGAGTATAGGATCAATGTGGATAGTTTTATAACCAGTCCACATTGTATAGTACTGCCACTTTTGGGGTAAATTGTCACGAAAAAACTACAGGGTTGCTTTTGAAAGATCAACACATTCAAATCGTTATTTGCTTTTAACATACCAAGCAGTACTGCCACGACCAAAAAAATATTACAACCAAATTTTTTGAAAAAGTTACCAAATGTGAAAAAATAACCAATTTTAAAATGCATTTTTTATTAAAAAAAAAATTAAAATTTATTTAAAGTTGCATTACATACAGTTTATTTGCATTTTATACATAGTTAAATAATAATTGCAAAACAAGAAAACAAAAAAAAATTCATACTAATAGTAAATGAAAAGGAGAAACTTAAATTGAAATCAGTTTTTGTTTATTTGAGCTCTTATTCGTAAAAATAGTTTTTTTATAAGAGTTAAACCTGCCAAATGTTTATACAAAATTCATTTGATTGAAAGTTTATAAATTAAAATTTTTTTTTTAATAGGATCATTACAATAAACAAAATTTGTACTGCACATTTATAAAAATAAGAGAGGAAAAAAAGAAATTGTTTTTACATATTAATAAAATTCTTATTAATAAATGAAAAACATAACAAGAAACTTAAATTTAAACAAACTTTTTAAAGTGTTTATTTATTTAAAATAAACAATATTTGTACTTCAGAAAAAAATGTAATTGTTTTACAAAATTTTTCTTTTAAATCAAAAAATCAATAGATTTACAATTCACAGTATTGAGATTAGAAATTATATACGAATTTTCAATTCATATCTTTGGCAGACCATAAATAATGGGCAACATTTTGATTTTTGCACAACTGTTTCGATTGGATAATATTGTTAATAGTTTTAAAATCAAGACTATTTCGAAATTTGGTTTTGTTTAAATTAAGCTGTGAAAACATTCCTGCGGCTGCAGCAGAACTATGTGGCAATGATAATAAATTTTGTACGAAATAAAAAAGTTGTTCGAAAGTTTTTTCGTTCATCCCATTTGTGTTTTGAAAGGTCTACTAGTTAGATGTGAATCATTGAATATTTTTTGATAACACAGAGCAGATCATTTGTAGTACGGAGAGGTGTTGACAGTGTTGGGACCCAATCGTACTATGAACAGGTAATTAAAAATTTTAAAAATTGTTTTCAAAGTTTAACAAGTTATATATATATAGTTAAAAAATATTCAAACGAAAAAAAGTAACCAAAATGAAAAAATATTCGCATCTCACATTGAAAAATAAAATTACCAATTTTGGTTAGAAATAACAAAAAGCGGAAATAAATTTATAAATACACTAGGTGCCTCAGTAGTATTGAATACGGGGTCAAGCGTATTGAATATTTGTCAGAGACAATAATTCAACACACCACCCATCGCGCTACTGAGGCTGGTTAGTTGTTTGTGTATATTAACTTAATAATAACTCAACGTATTTTTTCGTACAAACCCCTTTTTGTCACACATCTAAGCATGTGTGTATAAAAATACAAGGCATTTGCTTTTGAAAGATCAGCAGACTCAAATCGTTATTTGCTTTTACATACCAAGCAATATTCTACACACATAAAAAATTTAAATTTTTTTTCACCAAAGCACATTATAAACACACATCGTTTTTAGAACACTATACGTACCAGACAAGTAAACTCTGTGGAAAAAAATGTCGCACACTGATGATTACAAATATACTCTGATGTATTTATATGTATGTTAAAAATGCTTTTGTATTTATCTTTTAAAATGTTTGTCAATTTGTTTTTCATTTTAAAAATTGAAATATATGTACATAGGCTTGTAACTATATTTGAAAATAATAAACAGGTTATTTTATACATATATATATATATATATATATATACATATAAGTACATAATTCAAATGAGCTGTCGCTAAAAAGTATATTGTCACCAGTAAAATAACTTTTCCTTTTATGAGGTGTTTTTTGATATGTACATACATACATAAGTACCTAAGTATGTAATAAGTCAATAACGAAGAATAAATAACTTACATAATTACTTTTTGAACTAGCCCTACGTTAGAACAATGAATATTGTTTTAGGCTTCTCGAAATCGATAAACTGATACGTTCTGTTAGGCTGATTGGATAATATAAGTACATACATATGTACCTAATATGTATAATAGCTACATATTTCTACATACATACATATTTCATTTACAAATATTTCTCGAATAATTTGCACAGAGTAGGTACATTTTCAAAAAAAAAAAAGAATCATAAAAAAGTAGTACATAAAATGTACAAAAACATATTCACCCCTATCGTGAATAATTTTCCACGTGAAATTTTTTCACTTTTCACGTATTTGCAATCGTGAACAACTCAGTGAAAAATGTTCACTGAAAAAAATTCCCCTTATCGTGAATAAATATTTCCCTCGGAATTTTTTCACTTCTCACATTGATATTTTCACTTTATTTTTGATGGGGAATAGAACAGAAATTATATGTATTTCTTCTTATAATTCGAATATTAAAGCTTAAAAAGTTTATTTTAATGAAAAGTTCTGATAATAAGGCACAAACTGATGTATTCCTCAACAAAATGCAAAAAAACAGGTCGATTTCCTGCAGATTTGTGAAACTTTAATTTGTTGGCATTTTTTCGTTTTGTTGGCTTTCCATAAAGTAGCCGAATTATTTTACCACATAAAATTTAGAATGCAATAAACAAACGGAGCAACCAAACTAAAGCTCCAAAACTGAATATTTAACATTGATTTTTGAAGTTTTCTTTAAAATAAATATGTCCGTGTATATTTTTGAACAAAAAGTTGTATGATTTTTAATTTTTTTAATCTTCTTCCCTTTTTTACATTCACTAACAACTGATAGCGGGAATAATTTTTCACGGGAGATTCACGATACCATTTTTCCCTTCGAGTGGAATTAAAATTTCACGTGAACAAAAATCTCACTTCTTATTCACGATAGGGGTGATTAATTTATAAATATTTTGTAACTATGTATGTATATGTGTGTATGTTAAAAATGTCACATAAGTATATAGCTCTGAAGAAAATATGAAAGTGTGTCCAAGTATGCAGTTTTAACTTACTTTTTATATTGTTTGAAATGTTATATTTATATAACAAATGATATACAGGCTTATTACATATATTCTGCGAATCACATATATGTATATGCATTGGTGAAGGGTATATAAGAATCGGCACAGCCGAATATAGCACTCTTACTTGTTTTTTTTTTAAATTGCTTGCTAAAGTGTTAAAAAGTCACTACCCTGGCTGTCCCTAATATTACTTTTCCTAAATATATCAATATTTTTAACAAAATAGTATAAAATATTTTAATAAAATGATTGTATAATAAAAAAAAAAATAATATTATATAATCTCATTTTTCACGTAATATATTTACATATATCACATTTTATCAATTAATATTTTTATGAATTTTAATATTTTGTCCCTCAAGTTTCACGTCATTCCACTGTAAAATCGTATATTTGTTAAAACTTAATTTTCCGAAATATTGGTGATTTGCAATAATATAAATTTGGAAAAACATTAGCCGTATTCACAATCTTGTGCATTTGATATTGCAAATTTATGCAATTGCACATTTATTCTATCGATTGTGAATGATATCTTTGGGTTAGGTTGCAATGCTTGATGCAAAACACAAAATTCACAGCTGATTGATATATAAAAAAAATTTTTTCCACTGAAGTTTTCCTAAAAATACATATCAGAAATTACTCAAGTATCAATACATTCAAATAATTCTAATTTTTATTATAAAAATAAGGGTTAATTTGTTAGTTAGTCAGGATTTTAAATAATATGTAAATGTAAATAATTGAATAATTTGATTTGAGATGTTTTGCGTTTTGCTAATTTTAGCTTTTTGTTATTAAAATTTTTTATTTCAATAATTAAGTTATGCATTTTTTTATTTCATTAATTTTTGTTTGTCTGGTTAATTTCCTTATGCTTGAAATATTTTTGTTTTATAATTTTGAATAAAATTATTAATATTTGAATAAGCAAAATCGGCTTAGTTCACTGCGTATCAGCTGTCGTTTTGCAATTAAGTTATGCATAAGTAGAGTAAATATATGCTATTGGTTTTTAGTGTTGCGTATTTGCAAAGATATAGCGTGTGCATTTCTCTGTATTTTGTTAGTGTAGAGTAAAAATATCCTACACCATTTTGCAAATGCAATGATGCAAGACCATTTGCACAAGATTGTGAATAGGGCTATTATGTTTTATGCGTATACATGTTGCAGCATTTTCACCAACAATATTAATAAAGAGAGGTCAGTGCTATTTTGCCATACGTATCGAGCATTCACACTTACGCTGGTCATTTCCCTGTATTGTTTAAATAACAAAATTCTGAATATTTTATAATATTTTATGTTTTTTTAGTTTATATTAATTATCAGCTTCCAGGTCAGCTAAATTTATTAACAGGTAACTACTTCAATTACCAGCAAAGAAAAATTTTTTAGATAGTCGTAATTCCCTGCCATCATTCCCCTGTCAAAAATATAATAAAAGTGATATATCTTACATTTCTTTATATCAAGTTCTGGGTATATTGCCAACACCAATCGTTATTGTGCACGAATGTGGCGTTAAATACAAGTTTCCATACAAAATAGACTCTGACAACTAATAACTATTAATAGTTTATAACATAATTGCTTAGAATAAGCCTTTTTTATAATTCTAATAAACGAACTGAATTAAAATAATTGATTTTAAATGAAATAAATTGATTTTGTTATCTGTTATCGTATTTATTTGTTATTTGTTATCGTATTTTCCCTGCTCAATAAGTCATTACCTGGGGGGACATATTTGCACATAATTCGGTAAATCATTAAGAAATTTGACTTTCAACTCTCGTAGTGAACAGACGCGTTTTTATAATCGTCGCAACTGAATATAAAAAAAAAATTAAATAAAAAAAAATATTTTCAAGTCACAAAAAATATAAAAAAAACAAAACATATATTGAACAGTTATTTTACTGGTTTTATTTTATTTTTTGTTTGTGTGCAATATACATAAATATTTGCATACACAAACTAATATAAGTGAAAATAAAAAAAGAGAACTCTGATGAGTTCATCTTCTGACAAAAACAACAATAATCCTACAAGCAGTAGGAATGTACAATATATAACTTTAGTTGCTGATGACGACAATAAAAAAAATGAATTAAACAAAAACCGGAATTTAACAGAAAACACAAATACTCGTGCGCGATCATTATCTCTGAACATGTTAAATAGTGATCAAGAAGCAACAACAATTGCACCCATCAGCAAACTTGTCAGCTTAGCTGTACAAACAAACAAACCAACAATAAGTAACAAGGTGACCAACGTGCACAAAATGGTAGATGCGGTGAGTACAATAAATGATAATAAACTTCAAACAGGAATGGACAGATACATAACCGTGTTAAAAAGGGGAAGAAGTCCAAAATCAGCTCAAATTGCTTCAACATCGAAAGTTCCCAGAGATGGAAAAAACAATATAATAAATTCCGAAAATCGTTTCGCGATGTTATCTGAACAAGGCGATGAAGACACAACTACAACAAGTTCGAGTAAGCCCCCACCCATATATTTAAGAGAGCAGAATTCCCGTTTGCTGGTTAAAAGTCTTATCTCATTAATTGGAAAAAATGAGTTTTATGTAACTCCAATTAAGCGCGGAAACATCAATGAAACAAAAATTCAGGTAGCTCATGAAAATAATTACCGAAAAATTGTTTCAGATTTAGAATCTAAAAATAAAAACTTCTACACGTACCAATTAAAGAGTGCTAAAGGTCTAACAGTCGTAATAAAAGGTATAGACTCTAGCGTGGATCCGGAAGAGGTCAAGTCTGGCACTGAAAATAGTGGCTACAAGGTGAAAAATGTCTCAAACATTAAAAATAGAGAAAAAATCCCCCAACCAATATTTAGAGTCGAGTTACAGCCAGATGGCATAAAAATAAAAAAGAATGAAGCGCATCCAATATATGACTTAAAGTACTTGTTGCATCGAAGAGTTACTGTTGAGCTTCCACATAAAAGAGCTGGACCTGTTTAATGCCTGAACTGCCAAGAATTTGGGCACACGAAGACTTATTGGAAGTTGCCTACAGTCTGCGTTGTATGTGATGAGTTACACAGTACTGCTAACTGTGATAAAATAAATGGTGATACCAAGGCGAAAAAATGTGGCAATTGCGGCGGAAATCACACTGCCAACTATAGAGGCTGCCCCCTTTCCTCTTTTTTTAAGAATTCATCAACCAAAAAAACCAATGCTACTCCCGCTCAACCTATTAACTATCCACAGTTACCTCAACCGTCCACCAGCCAAAATCAATTTTCAAACATTTTCAAGTCTAACGCGACTAGTGCTCAACAACAATCTAACAACAAATTTTCATACGCTAGTATTTTAAAAAGCAATCAGAGTACGGCGCAAAAAACCGTAAATGTAAATAAAGATTCGGGGTATAATTTTAGTTGTATTGAAGCCTCAATTGAGAGCTTAATACAAACTGTAAACACATTTACTCTCAACATGTCCTGTATGATGCAGGAAATGTTGAAAATGCAGTCTACCTTGTTGCAGGCTGTACTAAGCAAACCATGAACTTAAAAATCTGTTTTTGGAACGCAAACGGCATCTGCAAACATAAGAACGAAATAGAATATTTTCTTCAGGATAAACAAATCGATGTTATGCTTATCTCAGAAACTCATTTGACATCTCGAAGCTGTTTCAGAATTAGTGGATATAATTTTTACGACACCAAGGATCCCCGTGGAAGAGCTTGTGGTGGTTCGGGAATCCTAATAAAAACGCGAATAAAACACCACCTGTTGAATGATTTTTGTGAAGATTATCTTCAAGCAACGAACATCTGCATCGAAACTTACTATCAAAAACTTGTAATATCATCTGTCTATTCGCCCCCCAGATTCACAATTACCGAGAGTCAATATACGGCTTTTTATAAATCACTGGGCCTCCGTTTTCTAGCAGCTGGCGACTACAATGCTAAACACACATTTTGGGGTTCACGTTTAATCACACCTAAGGGACGAATTTTATTCGACACAATATCTAAAATGGGTTTGAATGTAGTTTCAACAGGACAGCCAACATATTGGCCAACAGATCGACAAAAAATTCCTGATGTTATCGACTTTGGAATTGTGAAAGGCGTGCCCAGCGAGATGGTTGAAGTTGAAGCATCTTTGGACTTATCTTCAGACCACTCGCCTACAATTGTCACTATTTACTCACACACAACATGTGATTTAGCGACGACATCTGCACGTATTAACTGGCTGAAATACAGAAAATATCTGAGTGCTCATTGCTCGGAAAAAATGCCGCTGAGAACACCTTCAGACATAGACGATTCTCTCAGGTTGTTTGAAGCGCATGTTAAACAAGCTGTTTTTAATGCTACTTCAAATGAAATAAACCAACCAGTGAGATTTAACAATATTTTTTCTGTAGATATAGAAAGGCTATTGACTGAAAAACGGCGAGCTCGACGATAATGGCAGCGCTACAGATCGCCCCAGCTAAAATTAAGGCTTAAGGAGTGTACCAAGCAGCTTAGGAAAGTTTTGCAAGCTCAAAAAACAGCTTCCCTTCAAAAATTCCTTCAAGAGCTAGATGCAACACCACAAACAGATTATTCACTGTGGCGTGCAGCCAGAGGACTAAAAAGGCCGGTGATATGCAAACCCCCATTACGAGCCCCAAATGGTGACTGGGCAAAAACTGATGCTGAAAAAGGTGCACTCTTTGTTAAACACTTAGAAAAAGTTTTCACTCCGAATATTTCTGCTGATATTGTTGAACTGCCACCAGTCGTCCCTTTACCAGAAATACCGATGAGATTTAACATAACGGAGATTGAAAATACTATTACTAGTCTTAACACCAGAAAAGCCCCAGGTGTCGACAAAATAAGCAACAAAATGCTTCAAGAATTGCCTTACACTGCAAAAAGAATAATACTATTCATTTTTAACAGTATTCTACGCCTAGAACACTATCCTAAAGAATGGAAGGTTTCGCTAATTACTATGATACCAAAGCCCGGCAAGGATCATACAAAGGTTGAATCCTATCGGCCTATTAGTTTACTGTCTAACATTTCAAAACTATTTGAAAAGTATAAGTATAGTAATGGATGTATTCCAGATCATCAATTCGGTTTTCGCAGACAACATAACACAATAGAACAAACTCACAGACTTGTGAATGTCGTTAGAGACACTTTTGAAAAAAAGAAATACTGCTCTGCGCTCTTTATTGATGTCTCACAAGCTTTCGATAAAGTATGGCACGAAGGTCTTTTCAATAAATTAACACAAAATCTACCAGCAAACATCGTAAAGCTTTTAAAAAGCTATTTGATGGAACGTAAATTTGTAGTTAGGGAAAGCAATTTTTTAAGCCCTCCGCAGTCGATTGAAGCCGGAGTCCCTCAAGGTAGTATCTTCGGACCCTTACTTTATTTAATATATGCCTCTGACTTACCGTTAAACAGTAACATTCATACATCAACATTTGCGGATGATACAGCCTTTCTAAGCGTTCACGAAAATCCTGTAGAAGCTTCCCGCAACTTACAAGAATATATATCCAAACTGGAAAAATGGCTCAAACAATGGCGTATAAAAGTTAACGAGCAGAAATGTGCACACGTCACTTTTACGTTGCGCAGGGAAACATGCCCGCCTATAAAAATTAACACCGAGACTATACCACAACACACTGTAGTAAAATATCTAGGCGTTCATCTTGATCGTCGTTTAACATGGAAATCGCATATAGACGCAAAGTTGACTCAAATGAAATTAAAAGCAGCTCAAATGAATTGGCTTATTGGAAGAAATTCTATATTAAGTCTGGACTGTAAACTTTTGTTATACAACGCGATCCTGAAACCAATATGGTCCTATCCAGTTATGGGGCACTGCCTCAGCATCGAATGTCGAAAGAATTCAAAGGCGACAGAATAAAATCCTACGTACAATAACAGCAGCCCCCTGGTATGTCAGAAACCATCGAATTCATAAAGACCTAGACGTGCCGTGGGTGAAGACAGTATTTTCAAAACACGCGAAAAAATATATAAAAAAACTTGAGTTGCACCCAAATCCACTTGTGCGCAATATTCTTCATTATAGAGGCCACACCCGGCTGAAAAGAAGGGATACTCTTTTTCTCAGCCGTTCACAAAAATTAACCATTGAAATTAAAAATTTTGTTTAGCATTGGCTAAACTTATATTTAATATTTTTTTAGATTTAAGATTTGAAAAACTTATTGATAATTCAATTTAAATAATTAAAGATTCAATAAATAATAAAATTATCACAAAAAAAAAAAAAAATTAAGAAATTGATGTGTACCTACGATAATTAAGTACCTATTCTTTGAAGGATTAAAGCTACATACTTGAAATACTAAATTCCGCAAAAAAACTTAAATGCCGAAAAATTCACCCCTATCGCGATTATTATGGGAGTAAGTTGTTTGGGAGAAAAATTGTATTCCCATCCCCAACAAATTGCTATCGCGAATATTTTGGGAGTTTAAGTCTCTATTGTGAATTACTTGGGAATAAAAGTTTTTATTTTGAACTAGATATACCCGGTGCGCTTCGCTACCCCCTCGTTATAAAATAAAATTCTTATTGTGAAAATTTCATGACGATCGGTCCAGTAGTTAAGACTATATTACGATTTTTTATTTTCCTAAAAAGGGGCGTGGTCCCACCCACTTTTCTCCTGGTATGTATTCCAAATTATGGCAATACCATATGTACCAAATACCATCGATGTAGGTAAAAAAATGCCCAAAATATGGCGATTTAACTTTTTAAGTTATATGGGCGGTGCCACGCCTCTTTGTCCAATCAAACCTTCATATAGCCTATAATTCCTTCCAGAGTCACAGTAATATGCTCTGAAAATTTTAGGAAGATCGGTCCAAGGGTTTGGTTTTCCTTAAAAGGGGCGTGGTCCCACCCACTTTTCGCCTGGTACGTATTCCAAATTATGGCAATACCATATGTACCAAATATCATCGATTTAGGTAAAAAAATGCCCAAAATATGGCGATTTAACTTTTTGGGTTATATGGGCGGTGCCTCGCCTCTTTGTCCAATCAAACCTTCATATAGCCTATGTCACCCGCCTGAATATTCTGAAGATTCTCTGAAAATTTCATTAAAATCGGCCCAGCCGTTTTCGAGTCCATTTCTTACATACATACACACATCCTCTTTTATATATATAGATTATTTGTTTTAAGTTAACAAATAATTTTTGCGGGATTTATTTATAAAAGAAATTAAAGCTAATAAGGTAAAAATTATGAATAGCGTTTATTTGCGTTTTCTGTTACTGGAAAAGAAAAATCAATCCATAGAACGACTGCAGCGAAGACAAATACGTGATGAATCTGATCCGCTTTGTTTTGTTGCGGTTTTTTTGTTTTCAGTCAGTTTTTTTCTTATGTTCCGTTTTTGGTCGATTCTCACCTATGCATGAAAAACTTAAGTTACGCTTATTAAACTAATAATTAACACCATTTACAAAAGCTTAACTCGTTTCAAAATTTACCCACGTCCTCTTTTTTATCCTTTGGGAAACCTTTGCCATAGTCTTGATGCGCACACATTGCTTCAACCAGACAATTAATTTGTTCTTTATTAACACCCCTGTGTTAATAAATAAGAGAAAAAACTGATTACATGAAGTTCTGGATTAAAAAACAAATTGCTACTTACTAGTGATGTTACGAATACTCGTATTCGTATTCGACTATTCGCTTGTTTTAAGATATTCGTATTCGCCAAATTCAAGCGAATATTTTTCGAATAATTTTCCCATACATTTTCCAAAAAAAAATCATACAAAAGTTTAAAAAAGTACATAAAATGTAAAAAAATATATTAATTTTTATTAAAAAAAAACCCATTGTATTTCACGCAGAGTAAGAAAAACGAAATCTGAAAGTATGTAAGTAAAATAATTAAAAAATGTTCTGTAGAGGTTTTCGAATTCAGCATCTTAATGCAATAATAATGTTATATCACTAAATTTTTGTTTTTCATTTATAGTTACTAACGGAAAGGCAGGGATTTTTTCCAATTAAATTTGAAATATAAACCTCAAAAGAAATATTCGTATTCGGCGAATACTGTTTTAAATATTCGTATTCGCGAATACTAAAAATTGATATTCGTAAC
The DNA here is from genome assembly GCA_947311025.1 of Lypha dubia. Taxonomy (NCBI): domain Eukaryota; kingdom Metazoa; phylum Arthropoda; class Insecta; order Diptera; family Tachinidae; genus Lypha; species Lypha dubia. Next base: position 81,957,099 of record OX371260.1, on the reverse strand, counting down.
ATCACTACTACTTACATGTTCACTTCTTGTTCCCACTTTCAAATGTTGTGAATAATTTTATAATTTAGTCGCGGGAGTAAACATTTGCGATGCCATATTTGTAAGGTATGGGTATTCATTCCCAAAAAAATTTATGGGAATCATTCACGATAGTAAAACAAAAAATTTGGGAGTTTTTTCATGGGAATGTTTATTCGCGATAGGGGTGATTATGTCTAAATTAGCCGGTAATCTCAGAATCAGCCATATATATAAAAAATTGTTGCAAGTGTGTTGCGACTTTATAACCCACGACCGGTCAAACCGAATTCGATTAAATTTTGACGGTTTGTTCGTATGATCGTGTAGATGGTTTATCTGCATGAAATCGGTCGACGCGTTCGTAAGTTATGAGTTTTCATGAAACTCGTGATGTGCTTTCATTAGTTAAATCGATATAAACCTCTTAATCATATTGAAAGTCGCTTTTATTATTTTAAAACATTTCAGAAATTCTTAATTATTCTTATTTTTAGCTAAAATAATAATATATTTATGTTGTGGGAAATATTTTTTACGTAGTGCTACCATATTTTCATCGTAATTAAATAAGAACTGTAATTACTCACTAAAAAAATGGTATCTTATTTATATACAACATAAATTTAAATAAAAATTAACTAATTACATACATAAATATGAAGTAAAAAAATGGCCATTAGATTATTTCAAGACAAAACAACAATTTTTTTTTTTTTTATATGGCCACTTTATTTGTTTCTTTAAGTTGTTAATTGTTTAGCTAATTGACCAGAAGTTTTTATGCAAATAAAAATTGCCTTTTTATTACAGTTTTTCCGACGTTTCGTAGATTATTTTTTTTTTCAATTTTATTATTTATTGAAGTTGTTTAAATCTTCAATCTAAAAAATAAAAAACATTGTTAATGGTAAACAAAATTTTTAATTTCAACGGTTGATTTTTGTTGTGTACGGCTGAGGAAATGATTATTCCTCCTACTCAGCCGGGTGTGACCTCTATACTGTAGAATATTGCGCGCAAGTGGATTTATGTGCAACTCAAGTTTTTTAAATATTTTTTTCGCGTTTTTTGAAAATACTGTCTTCACCAACGGAACGTCTAGATCTTTATAAATTCGATGATTTCTAATATACCAGGGGCTGCTGTAATTGCACGTGGAATTTTATTTTGTCGCCTTTGAATTTTTTCTACACTCGATGCTGAGGCAGTGTCCCATAACTGGATTCCATAGGACCATATTGATTTCAGGATCGCGTTGTATAATAGAAGTTTACAGTCTAGGCTTAGTATAGCATTTCTTCCAATAATCCAATTCATTTGGAATGCGTTTAATATCATTTGTGTCAACTTAGCGTCTATATGCGATTTCTACGTCAAACGAAGATCAAGATGAACGCCTAGGTATTTTACTGCAGTGTGTTGCGGTACAGTCTTGATTTGTATAGGCGGGCATGTTTCTCTGCGCAACGTACAAGTGACGTGTACACATTTCTGCTCGTTAACTTTTATACGCCATTGTTTGAGCAATTTTTCTAATTTTGATATGTACCCTTGTAAGTTGCGGGAAGCATCTACTGGATTTTCATGCACGCGAATTTAATAAAAGATTTCTAAATTTGCGTTTTTAAAAAAGATTATTTTTATTTAAACAAAACACTCACTGTTGAACTCAAGAATAAGACTAAGACTCTTTACAAATATTTTAGTTCATTATATATAATTGACAATATTCATTTAATTAGTTTACAATTTCGCAATTTCTTTAGTTTCATACTTTTACAATTAGTAAGCATTTTACAATTAGTTTCATACTTTTAACTTCTGTATCATAAGCATTTATTTATTTTAACCTAGTTATTGCTTTTGCAATTAATAAGCAATTTACATTTATTTAATTTAGCATTTTTATTGATTTCACAATGTAGGAAACATTTATTTAGTTTGACCTATTTTATTTAAGAAGTCGTCGAACTTGTCTATAGTTGAATCATCATTTATTCTGTTTACAAGTTCGTCGACTTTGTTTAAAGTTTTGTTTTGGTCATTTTTTATATATGTAACTACTCCCCCCTTTAGATAAGAATTCTCCTGAATTCTGTTATTCAATTTTAAAGTTATATGTTTATGTTTATAAAAAATGATATTAATTATGATTATAATTACAATTATAATAAAAATGTTACAACTGTATGTTATTTTTTTATGATAATTTAAATCTTTGATATTTTTTACATTAGATTGATGTTCCTTTTCAATTTGTTCAAATGTTATTTTATTAGTAAAATTCTTTAATATTTCAATACTATTAAATATTTGTTTTTGTTCAACATTTTCTACAATATTCGAAAAATAATAATCTTTTATTTTGATTGAACAATTGTTATAATTAATTAGATAATTTCCATTTAAAATAATTTTCTCAGAATTACAAGTTTGATTGAATTTAATGTTCTCTGCATTTTTAATTATAATTGTGTCTATATTTAATTCTATTATTTCAAAATCATTATTTTTTATTAATTGACAATCATTTTTAATTATACAATGTGTGCTTGTTTTTAAATCTTTCAAATGTTTGTTTTCCTCAAATTTATAAATTTTATTTTGTAATTCAAAAATTTTTTCAATATTATAATCTATTTCATTATTTTCTTTATTTGGTATGGGTACAATTGATCTTAATTTTACTATTTCAAATGTTTTGGGTATTTTAATACAAAAAATTAAATAAGAGTTGTTTAAAAATGCTGTTCCCAGTTGTATATATTTGAGTTTATTATAATCAATTTCGTATTTTTGTATTTCATAGCTTGCCAAAATATTTGGGTGTACAATATTATGTCGTGAAGAAATTACATTATCTTGTAACTGATCTATTTTATTTTTTAATAATTGTATGTTAGTCATTTGTTCTAAATATAAGTTTTTTTCATATTCTTTTTCCACAAATTTACTTATAGAATTAATTTCTTTTTCTATTGTACTTCTATCTTTACTTATAACTAGTTTTAAGTGGTTTAATGTGTCATTAAAGTAGTCGTTAATCAGTATTTGTTGATTATTATTTTCTATTATTTCATTGATATTAGAAAGATGATTTTGTGTGTTTTGTCTGTCCTCTTCGTCCATTGTTCCAAATAACCATTTAGATATACTTCCTATTCCGTTTATAAGTCCACGTCTTTTTCTAATCTGTTTCGGTATTAAAGTCATTAATTTATTTCTAACGTCCGTTAATTCTAACTGAAGTAAATTTTTATTTTCTACTTTCATTAAAATAATATTTTCTGTCATTTTGTCTAGAATGTCTTCTATTTCGTGTAGATTAACCATATGCAAAATTATGTCCGATTCATTTACAATTTCCTGATTTTGTACGTGAATATCTATAAACCCTGTTTGTTCTGTCAAAGGTCTTGTTGTCATCGTTCCCTTAATTATCGGTGTCCATATTAATATTGCTGTTAGTATCGTCCATATCTGAAAATTTTAAAGGTCGTTTAATGTTACAAGGATGTATTCCGTTTAGTTTTGCCTTCCTAAATTTCGGTTGTTCCTTATGTCTAACTGCTTTATAATTTTTTATAAAACCTTCTACTCTTTCATCTCTATAGTCTTCTCTAGAATTATTTAACTTATCTATTATTTTTCTTTTGTTATCTTCTAAAATTTTCTTTATTTTCTCATCATCTATTTTTCTTGTTGTACTTCATTCGGCGTGCATTTAATAGCTGAATGATATCGCTCATTGTAATTTCTGATTGTTCTCTGAATTAGCTGTTTTATTGGTATATCTTTGTTTGTTTTATACATTATTCTAAATTTTTCGGCGATTGTATTATGTAGTCGCTCTATATCAGCATTACCTGTATGACTATTAGGCTTAGTCAGGTGTAATTCATATTTTCGTTGTCTAGGAATTCTTTTATTCTGACGGCCTTAAATTCGTTATCTGCTATTATTTTCCTTGGTTTCCCTATTTTGGCAAAGTGATCTTCTAACTGTTAAATTATAGTTAAATGATTTCTGTCATTGAGTGGATAAGCTGCTCCGAATTTAGAAAATTTATCTATTACTGTCAAAAAATTAAACCTTTTCATCACGTAGGTATCAATGTGGATTATTTCGTTTTTCGTTGATGGCGTTTCCGTATATGAGAATTTTAATTTAACTGGATTTCTATCATATTTTACCTCTTGACATATCTCACATTGATTAATCACTAATTGAATTATTTCCATCAATTTTGGATAATAAATTTTTTCTTTAATTTGGTTATATGTTTCGATGATTCCTGAGTGCATACTTTCCCTGATGTGATATAAAGATATTTGTTTAATTGCTTCTACTTCAGTTTCGATGTCTTGAGCTCTCATCGTGCACTTAGTAAATTTTATTTGTCTATCGTTAGAAAAAATTTCTATCAATTTTTCCTGTACCATATTGTAATTATGCTCAGATAATTCTGAAAATATTCCAATTTTTCCTTTTGTAATATATTTTTTAAATATTTCACCCATTATCTTGAAGTCAGATTCTGCTATAAAAATTATTCTCTTCCCATGTAACATTTTCATTTCCTCGACTTTGTCATTTGTTAATATAATCTGTGTTTTATACTTATTTACTATTTCCTCCTTTATATAGAAATGATCTTGCAGGTTTTCTTCAGCTGAATGAATTGTAACCATTGACACATCATCATCTTCTACATTGTTTATTATATTAAGATTTTCACTATCGTCTTTTTCCTCATTAATGTCCACTTCATTTTCTATTCTACTCAAAAAATCAGCCACTTGGTTTTCTCTACCTTTTATATATTCTATATCGAAATCATATTCGCCTAGTTTTAAAATCCACCTTTGATGTCTTGGTGACATATCCTTTCCCTTGTATTTTGAATGTAAGAATTTTATGGGTTGATGGTCAGTAAGAATTCTAAACTTTCTGCCATAAAGGTATGGTCTTAAATAATTTACGCTCCATAGTATAGCTAAAAATTCCTTATCTGTTGTAGAATAATTTCTCTCGTGATTATTTAATGTTCTGGATGCAAAACATACTGGATGCCCTTCTTGTGACAAGACTGCTCCAATTGCATAGTTTGATGCGTCTGTAGTAAGTGTAAATGTTTTCTCAAAATTTGGATATCTTAGTATTGGATGTGAACTAATTAATGTTTTCAACTTCTCAAATGCCTCTATATATGTTGGAACTTTCACATTTATTTTTACATTTTTCTTTAAATATTTCGTTATTGGCTGTGCTACTCTAGCATAATCTTTTACAAATTTCCTATAATATCCCGTCAAACCTAGAAAGCTTTTAATTTGTTTCTCCGTTTTAGGAATTTCTAATGATTGAATAACTTTTATCTTGTCCGGATTTGGTTTAAGTCCATCTTTTGTTAGAATATGTCCTAGAAATTCTGTCTCTTTTTTCATAAAATTGCATTTGTCGATCTGGATTTTTAAATTTGTCTGTTCTAATACCTTAAAAATGTCCGTTATTGCCTTAACATGTTCCTTAAGGGATGTGCTGAATATTAATATGTCATCTAAATATACTACGCATGTTTTATTAATGTATTCTCTTAAAGTTTCGTTCAATAGTCGTTGGAATGTTGCTGGTGCGTTTTTTAGTCCAAAAGGCATTCTAATAAATTCATATAATCCGTGTGGTGTCACGAAAGCGGTCTTCTCTCTATCTTGTTCCCTAATTAATATTTGGTGATATCCTTTAGCTAGATCTAATGTAGTAAAATATTGTGATCTTCCTAATTTGTCTAAAATTGAATCTATGTTGGGTAATGGAAATTTATCGTCGACTGTCACTTCGTTTAATTTCCTATAATCAACTACTAATCTGTATTTTCGCTGTCCGGAGTTATCTACTTTCTTGGGTACTACTATTAAAGGGCTGGAATATCTTGAACTGCTTTTTCGAATTATTCCCTGTTCTTCCATTTCTTTTATTTGTCTTCGTACTTCGTTCTCATGTTGTGGAGGATATCTGTATAATTTGGAATTTATTTGTTCATCTGTTATAGTCCTAATTTCATGTTGTATATTCATTGTACTCGTTAGTTTGTCACCTTCTTTAAAAAATAATTTTCGAAATCTCCTTAAAATGTTCCTAACGTCCCTAGATTCCTCTGCATTTAAATGGTCCAGTTGGAGTCTATCCCATTCAAATTCAATTCCCTCTAATGTGCAAATTTCAAGATTATTATATGGGTTGAATGTAAATTTCGTTATCTTGTGGTTAAATGATATATATCCATCTATTAAATTTATCATCGTGTTAAAACAGTTAAGCAAATCAATTCCTATAATAAAACTATATTTTCTTCCTTTTAATTCTGTCATCTTCCATTTAATTTTCGCATTTCCTGGTAAATTAAATTCACTTGGTGAATCAGTTATTATTTCAAATCTAATTACATCTTTTTTTGTTATTGTGCTAAATTCTATTGGTTTTTCCAATAATATTTTTCTAAACTCTTTTACATTACTATCAATTAAACTTAAATTCGCTCCCGTATCTATTAAAGCACTGTATTTTATATTGTTAATTGTAAGCGTTATGATGGGTAAAAAGTCGGAGGGTGTTCCTGAAAAAACATATCCTGTCCATTTTGGCCTTGTCCGATTTGATTTATATTACACTGACATAGGTTTGATTCAGACTGTCCTGACAAGTAGCGTTGATTTGTTGCTATTTTCTCCGTTCTCCTTAGTTCGTTTTGGTCTTGCCTAGGTTGACTCAAGCGATTTTGGCTGAGATTTGGCCTAGGGTTTCCTACCTGGGCGAACTGCTGGGAATTACCTGCTATATTACAATGATTGGTTTCTATATTATCAACTTCCATTGGTTCGTTTTGGTCTTGCCTAGGTTGACTCAAGCGATTTTGGCTGAGATATGGCCTAGGGTTTCCTACCTGGGCGAACCTCTGGAAATTACCCGAATTATTATTATTATTTTGAGTTCTATATCTTCCTGAATTATTAAAATTGTTATTATTATTACTTCTTTCCTGCTGATACTGCAGGTTATTTTTAAAATTGTTCTGTGCTTGATAATTGTATCTATTAAAATTATTATTGTAATTAGTATTAAATTGATTCCTATTTTGGTTATTATATTTCTGAGGTACGTCTTGTGTCTTATTATACCATTGCTTATAATTTGGTCTGTCTTCCCTAAATTTCATTTTTCTATACTCTGGTCTGATACAGCTATCTTCAAATCTTCTTTTAGTTAAAATTCTCAAAATGTCATTAATGTTTCTTTCTTCGTAAATTTTGTCCAGTAACGTTCCCTGTGTCATTTCCTTAATAGTATTAACAAGTAAACTGTCCACGTTTGAAAGATCAATACAATTATCACCTCTATAATAAACACTTAATTCGTCTGCTTTGTATTTTATATTTTGTATTTCTACTATAAACTCACTTACCGAATTAACTTTAAGATTAGCAATAATTTTATATATTTGATGAGGTTCCACGCTGGGTCTGTATCTAAGTTTTAACGTCTCCTTGATGAGCTGCCAATTATCTGGTGTAGGTAAATTTATCACTACGTCCTTTGCTTGTCCTTGTATGGTACGGTAAAATATCATTCGTACTGCTTCTTTTTGTAGTAGTTCATTGTTGATTGTCGATAGTAGATATTCTATACTGCTGAAAAAGCTATTTATTGTTACTTCTCCTGTTCCTGTAAACGTTGGTAAATAGTTGATTGTTTTTGTTAGGTTCTGGATTGCATTGTTATCTCTTCCTTGGTTTTGCTGTAGTTCTATATATGCTGTCCTGATTTGTTCTAGTTGATGTTCCCTTCTGGCCAGTTCTTCGACCAAGTCTACTGCAGGTATTTGAGCTTGTTCTTGAGTCATTCTTGTTTGATCAAAGCGCCGTGCTTTGTTTTGTTTTGATACTTTTTTATACCACGAAATTTTGAAAAAAAATTTTATTTTTGTAGACTCTGTGTATATATCCTGATTCTGTTCACTTTTCTTTTTATCTAGTGCAGAATTATTCAGAATATAGTTTTTTCACACTTGTTATTGTCCACTGTTTATTTATTTTGGTCCTGTTCACTTATGTTTAGTGCAGGATTCTCAAAAATTTCTTCAATTGTTATGGTCCACTTTTCTATTTATTTTGGTCCTGTTCACTTGTATTCAGTGCAGGATTCTCAAAATTTAATTACTTGTTATGGTCCACTGTTTATTTGTTCTGGTCCTGTTCACTTGTAATCAGTGCAGGATTCTCAGAATTTAATCACTTTCACCGTATTTTATTTATTTAAAAAACGAGGTTCGAACACTGGATCCTTTTCACTTCTAAGGATCCTACCGACTGCGCCAATTTAATAAAAGATTTCTAAATTTGCGTTTTTAAAAAAGATTATTTTTATTTAAACAAAACACTCACTGTTGAACTCAAGAATAAGACTAAGACTCTTTACAAATATTTTAGTTCATTATATATAATTGACAATATTCATTTAATTAGTTTACAATTTCGCAATTTCTTTAGTTTCATACTTTTACAATTAGTAAGCATTTTACAATTAGTTTCATACTTTTAACTTCTGTATCATAAGCATTTATTTATTTTAACATAGTTATTGCTTTTGCAATTAATAAGCAATTTACATTTATTTAATTTAGCATTTTTATTGATTTCACAATGTAGGAAACATTTATTTAGTTTGACCTATTTTATTTAAGAAGTCGTCGAACTTGTCTATAGTTGAATCATCATTTGTTCTGTTTACAAGTTCGTCGACTTTGTTTAAAGTTTTGTTTTGGTCATTTTTTATATATGTAACTCGCGTAGAAAAGCCGTATCATCAGCAAATGTTGACGTGTGAAGGTTGCTGCTTAACAGTAAGTCAGAGGCATATATTAAATAAAGTAAAGCGCTAAAAAAGTTGGCTTCTCGAACTGTAAATTTTCGTTCACTTAAATAGCTTTTTAAAAGTCTGACGATGTTTGCGGCTAGATTTTGCGTTAATTTTTCTATAAGACCTTCGTGCCATACTTTATCAAAAGCCTGTGCGACATCAATAAAGAGCGCTGAGCAAAATTTCTTTTTTCAAAGGTGTCTCTAACAATGTTTACAAGTCTGTGAGTTTATTCAATAGTGCTATGTTGTCTGCGAAAACCGAATTGATGATTTGGAAAGCATCCACTTCTAGTCACTAAAGGCATCAGCTTACTCATATACAGCTTTTCAAATAGTTTTGAAATGTTGGGACAGACGATATTACAAATTTTTGATAGTAATTTTCAATAAAAATATATGTTGGTTAAAAATATTCTTCACAAAAATCATGTAATAAGTAGTGTTTTATTTGCGATTTTACGAGAATTCCCGAGCAACCACAAGCTCTAACTCGAGGATCCTTTGTGTCGTAAAAATTATATCCACTATTTTTTAAATAGCTTCGAGACGTCAAGTGAGTCTCTGAAATGAGCATAACATCGATTTGTTGATTCTTTATGAAATATTCTATTTCATTTTTATGTTGGCAGATGGCGTTTGCGTTCCAAAAACAGATTTTTAGGTTGATGGTTTGTTTAATACTGCCTGCAACAAAGTAGACTGCATTTTCAACAATTCCTGCATCATACAGGACATGTTCAGAGTAAAAGTAAGCACTGTATTGAGGTTTCAATTTGACTCAAATTAGAACCTGATTCTTCATTTGCTGGTACAGTTTTATGCGCCGCAGTCTGGTTACTTTTTAAAATATTAGCGTATGGTTTTTATTGAATAAGAGTCGTGTTAGATTTTAAAACATTTGAGTATTGATTATGGCTAGACGACGGTTGAGGTAACTGAGGGTAGTTAAAAGAGGTTTTAGGCTGAGCGGGAGTAGCATATGTTTTTTTGTTTAACGAACTCTTAAAGGCGAATAAAGAGGGCAGCCCCTGTAGTTGGCAGTGTGGTTTCCGTCGCAATTGCCACATATTTTTGCCTTGGGATCACCTTTCAATTTGTTGCAATAAGCGGTACTTAGTAACTCACCACATACAACGCAAAATGGAAACAACTTGCATTAAGCTTTGGCACAGATAACCAGAGATGACAAGAAAAAAAAAATTGGATTTCGATCATATTTTATTTGTCATAAGTAAGCATCGTGAAACAGAGACAACATTAGTGTGTTTGTTATGAAAGTACACAAGGGGAAAAGCAAAAAACAGTTCAGTTTTTAGTGAAAAATGCTACATGAAAGCACGCTTAAATTTAATAAAATGTGATAATATTAAGTATTTACGGCATATAATTCGAAAATAAAGTGATAAAACAATTTAGTGTGTGCTTATATATTCTGTATATTAAATTTATATACATACGTACATATATGAGGTAAATTTGCCAAATGGTGGTGGTTTTTTACTTACACACATACATACATACATACATACATACATACATACATACATACATACATACATACTTAATAAATTGTGATATTTTGCAGATATTATAGTGATAAAATACAACCGATCAGTGAAAACCAACTGAAATTAATTAATTAATAATATTTTGAATGTAAATTATAGAAATATATGGATATTTTATTAGTTTTGTGATTTATAATTTTAAGTTGGATAGAAAGACAGCACAAAGAAAAAAACGAAAACGAAGGATTGTATGAGTGTATACAAACCAGTATGCAAAATCTTCCGTCTCGTGTCATCTCTGGTTATCTGTGGCTTTGGTGTGGCCAAATTTTTGGCAGTTCAGGCTTTGAACAGGTCCAGCTCTTTTATGTGGAAGTTCAACCGTAACTCTTCGATGCAAAAAGTACTTTAAATTATAAATTGGGTGTGATTAATTTTTTTTTTATTTTCAAGTCACCTGGCTGTAGCTCGACTCTAAAAATAGGTTGGGGGATTTTTCCCTATTTTTAATGTTTGAAACATATTTTATCTTAAAGCCATTATTTTCAAGGCCTGACTTAACCTCTTCAGGATCAATACTAGAATCTATACCTTTTATAACGACTGTTAGTCCTTTAGCACTCTTTAGTTGGTATGTGTAAAATTGTTTATTTTTTGACTCGAAATCTGTAACAACTTTTCGGTAATGATTTTCTGGTGTTACCTGAATTTTGGTTTCTTTGATTTTACTACGCTTAATTGGAGTTACGTAAAACTCATTTTCTCCAATAAATGAGATAAGGCTTTTAACCAACAAATTGGAATTCTGTTCCCTTAAATATATGGGTGCTGGTTTACTCGAGGTTGTTGTTGTGTCTTTATCGCCTTATTCAATTAAAATCGCGGAACGACTTTCGGAATTTTTAATATTTTTTCCATATCTAGGAACTTTTGCCGTTGACGCTATTTGAGCAGACTTGGAACTTCTTCCCATTTTCAGCACGGTTATGTATCTATCCATACCTGTTTGAATTTTATTATCACTATTTTCACTTACTTTATCTATAATTTTGTTAATTTTGTGCACGTTGGTCACCTGGTTATTTATTGGTTATTGTTTTTTTGATTGTACAGCTAAGCTGACAAGTTTGCATAGGTAGTTCAGTGGAAGCCAGGAATTCATCGTTCCATAAATCATATACAGATTTGTGTTGTACAATCAACTTATTTCCTTTTAATTTTTCTTAAATTAAAGGTATAAATGCCAAATCTGCTGATCCTTATCTACTAGTGGACGGTGTCCGTGGTGGTGGTTGGCTGAGGAGTCCACCAGCTGGAGGCGGGTCTTGCCACTGGCCCTACGCCGATATACCAACAGGGAGGATTTCTAACACGGTAGACTGAATCAACCTGGTGTATTGTGACTCCCACTTCTCACTACCGTACTGTCGGCACGAGCGGTCAGAAAAGCGAAACGAACTTCCGACAACACTCGTAATTTCAGCTCGACTGCAGCGAAAAGCATTCGAGGCCCAAAGCTGGAATGTATCCCTAAGAGGCGACGTAGCAATAAGTAGGTTATAGAGCTGTCAATTATTCGCCTTTCAACTTTGTTCGAATAATTCAAATAATAATTTTTGTTCGTTCGATCAAACAATTAAAGCTAAAAATTTATTCGATTAATCGATGAGAACAACGAATAAAAAAATGCTTAAAAATAATTTATTGACAAAAAATAAATGTTTGTTATTAACACAAAAATGCATAAGTATATAATCAAAATAAATTAAAAATTAAATAGTTATTATTTGTATCAACTTTTATTTATTTGTTGCGGGTAAGCAATATCTAAATATATATTTCGTTGGTAGCCATACCAACTCATCAGTAGATGTTTTACTCTTTATGTTTAAAAAATTATAAAGCTCATCCATTTATACATAAACTCACAAATAAATTTGTGAATTACAAAGCTTTAATTTTTTTTTTTTAAATAAAGGGTAAAACATCTACTGATGAGTTGGTATAGCTGCCAACGAAATATATATTTAGATATTGCTAACCCGCAACAAATAAATAAAATTTGCAACATAAATACTTGAGTACATGCTCAAATAAATGTAAAATTTATTTATATCAACAAAAAAAATATACATAAAATTAATAATACATAAAAAAACTTAAAAATGTTATAAATGAGATGACTTCGATTTTAATATTTCAAACACACATGTTTTATTCAGTCAAAATATCTCAAATGATTTTTTTTTGTTAAGTTAGACAATTTAGGATGTTCGTAAGAAATAATCATTTAAAAACATTTTTTTTTCGCTTTCAAACGATTTTTGGTTTTTTGTTTTTATTAAATTAGATTTTGAAAAAACTCTCGATAATTGTCGAGGTAAGTGCTAGAGTGAGAAAAGCTTAAATATTTTAAATATCTAATTTTTCTGTTCTTTTTTAGATTTTTTCCCAATATATACTATATCGTCTAATATATCGCTGAATTCTATTTTATTATCCGAATTTTAATACTTTGAATAGAATTATTTAATTCGCATAAGAGATTGTTATTTTCATTAATAATAACTTCTTCTATATCATTACTTAATTATTATATTATTGTGGCTACTTTCAACATAAAATAATCTAGAGTATAATTAATTAGCATATTCTTTAGTTTAATTTAATATATTATATTATTAACGTATTTTAAAGTTTTATACGTCTCTTATTTATTCTTATTTTAATGCGTTTTAGTAAATCTTTTTTTTTTTTTTTTTTTTTTTATTAGGACCAGCACTCAGGGGATGACCCCTACGTATGCAGTACATTGTGCAGGGAACTCAGAAAGAGCGATAGAGTAGAGAACATAGATGTTGAAAATGAAGAAGGCTTAACTCTTTTACAACTCTGCTTTGCGCGTTATGTTTATTTTGATAGCAGTGTTGAGGCGCCTCCGGTGTTAGGTAGACGCATTAACTTTGTTAAGCTATATTAGCAGGCATTTTATTAATTGTTTTACTTCGCCGATGTTTCTGCTAACCGACGAAGGAGGGCGATGTTGTGTACATTAGCTTGGAACATCATCAATCGCTGTCGGAACAGTTTTTAGTGACCAGTGCTATGCCTTCATCACTTAAATAGTCCGACAACAAATTAATACAATGTCTCACTAATGTACATTACAGAAATTAATTCTGTTGATTGACTTGCTCTGGCCAGGGTTTGAACCCAGGCCCCACGTCATTGTTTGCTTAGTAGTCAACGCGCTAACCACTTCAGCCAACACCACCCTCTGTTGCAAAATAATTATTATTTTCTTTTTTTTTGTTGATCCAACAATTTTGTATACTTTAGGACACTTGTTTCATGTGACTTTGTTTTTTCATTTTTGTTCTTGGTAAAATACTTCCAAACCGAGCTCAATTTTTTGGCTTTAGTGTATTTCTAACTTATTCACCTGACAGTAAAATAACCCCTTCTTGAATATTTTTTAACGTTTCATTTAAAACAAAGCACGACTACTAGGTATGCGCAGTTCGACCACAACTACAAACATCCAATATAACATATATTTGGTTGATATAAAGTACTCGCTTTGTTTCAAATCATACAAACAAATTTAACACATTTTTTACGTATGCAAGAATATGTTTGATTAATGGACATAAATTTATCGATTTATTCGAAATTCGGCATTTTAAAATTATTCGAACAAGAATTTAGTTTTGTTTGATCGATTAATCGAATTATTTTTAATCGGTTGACAACTCAAGTAGGTTACCTAACAAAAGAAAAATTCTTTCGATCGAGTAAAGCCCGGCTCGTCCGATGTTTCTCCCCGATCAGGTCAGTACGGTAGACTGAAACAGCCTCTTGTATTGATGTACCTTCCAATTGCTATTTAACCACAAATAAGAGTAATTTGAAGAGCGAACAAACTTAAAATTATGATCTTACTCGTAGCTCGGCTATACAGCAACTGCCTCTATTGCTAATGTGATGCCTTTTATACTTTCAGACCGCATTCTTACCGATACATAAACACAAGCACACTCATATGGCAGTATACGTCAGCATCTGTTAGCTTTGTTCAGTAAGTACATGCTGTATGTGTGCAGTTGTCAGCGTTTTGCAACTGTGCGAACAGTAATGGTACAATAATTTTGACACATAGGTGGCGGCACTTCGAAACCATCCACCACTGAAGTGTCACTTATATATAATCTTACACATTATTACTTCGTGCTCAAGTATTTCTTTTTTTTTAATAAGTATAATAAAAAATAAATAATACATTCGGTAAAATAGGTACAGCAAATATAAGAACAATTCATTTTGATGAACAAAAAAAAAAAAAACAGGGTGATGTAAAATATAAAGAGCTGTATATACAAGCAAAGGTATACAAAATAAATGTATTTCAATGATGATATAAGTGCAAAATATAAAGATGTTCATTTCCAAGCAAGGGTATATAAAAATACAAATTAAATGTATTTTAATAATTTGCGTTTTGTGGGCCAAAAACGAGAGTCGACTTTTGGCATCACATTTCCCCCTTTCATCCCGAGCGGTTATTGGGGTGACAGGTCACCTGAGGTTGACCGCCACGGCTTATGTGGACTTGATAGCTCTGCACCTCCACCATCTTCATGAATGGTAATCTCTGGTGGGATGTGCCTTTTACGAGAGCTACGGTGATACTAGTTTTCATCTCTGTAGGCAACAGTTACCACGTGGAATCGAGTGGTGACGTGATCAAAGGCGACCTTTTTGTGGAGGGGTTTTTGACTCGCTAGCTGCCGCTACGCTCAATATGCTTTGTGTTGGCTGTGCTCGTGTACCGGAGGGCAGAAGATGGATGGTGTCAATGAAGAACGTGGGATCGGGTCGGGTTGGTAGTTGTATGATGGCTCTGATGCGGCTGATGACGTGGCGGGTGAGGCAAGTGACCCAGGGCTTATCCGAGCCACTGGCTTCGGGCTTGGTGCCAAGTTTGCGTGGCCACGAGTCGGGGATGCCACGTCGTGGAACAGCCAGCCACGACCTGAGGTGATGGTTTTACCTGGAGCCTGGCTTCTACCTTCCGCTGGCCGTGTAGGGGAATACAGAATTCTGTTTTCGGACTCAGCAGGTTTTCTGTGTAGGACGGGGATTGGTCGATTTCAGCCTGTTCTTGATGGTCTGGCACCAGGATACGTACAACCATGGCTTTCTCGTACGCTCTCATCCCCAATTACTAAAACTTCCGTTCCTTAAACTCTACGGTTCCGAACCCTGATCATCTGGGTGGTGTTGTGGGATGGTAATTCTCGTTTTCCCAATCCAGAGATAATGTGAAGATGAGGGAAACGGTCCACGGTCCACGTCGCGGTCCTCTGCCCCACAAAATGTACCACGAAATTCTACCAGCAATGGTTTTTCAAACAGTTCACAGTGATCGAAAAGTTCCCAGTCCTCCAGGGTGGCATAGTTTTCAATGTCGTTTTCTGAATGGCAGTTCGGCCGCGGTATGTCCTCGTCCTCGATCACTATGACATCGGGGCTTAATGAGTTGAATTGGAATGATTCATCTTCTGTCGGGGGTTCTTATTCGGCCGTGCTCATGCGGTAGCACCTTCCACCTCGGCTCCGCGGGGTCGTAGTCGATCGGCGCTGACGAGTGTTGGTTTGGTCGGATGCCCTTCTTGGTTGCTGTCGCTGGTGGCCTCTGCCTTGTTTTCCCCGCGAAATGGTTGGTACTTCATCGTCGGCTAAGGAAATTGTTCTTCTTATCTTGGCGTTTTATCGTGCCATACTCTCTCGAAATTTGCTCCGTTTTGTTTAAATTTGTTGTGTGATTTGCTAATGCTATTCGATGGTGTAGATTGACTGCCCTTTTACTTTCCCGACTCGATCTGTAAAGAAAAAGAAACAAAGCCGATAAGAAGATTAAGAGTGGTATGGTTTGAGGTCGTTCAGATGAGCGGTACGCATGTTCTTCGACTGATCGCCACCAACTTGGGCGATGACAGGGGAGACGAATTCTTTAACTATGTACGGCCCTACATATTTTGGCACAAGCTTTGCGGTGAAATTATCTACAGCCTTAGAGAAAGGATGCGTTCGGACTAAAACCTTTTTCCCTTTCTTTGGCTTCTACTGGCGTCGTCGTAGATCGTAATGTCGTTTCTGATTTTGTGCCGCCTTTTCTAAATTTTGCTGCACAATTGCCAAAACCTCTTGTAACACATCCGCTTTTGCACGTGGATCTAGCAGGTGTGCCCCGGTTCCTGCGGTGAGCACATCAAACAGTGCGCGAGGTAGTCGTGGCTCCCGCCTTTGTGTCAGATACGCTGGGGTGTATTTGGTTGAATCGGACACGCTGGTGTTCAGGGCCAGCATGATTTCAGGCACGAAGTCGTCCCAAGTGTTGTGAAGTTGGCCTGAAAACTAAGCAATGATAGTTTTAATGGTTCTATTCTCCCATTCCGTCGGATTCTCCTGCGGGGTATATGGTGCCGTACATTGTTGTTGTAATCCACACCGGTCGAAAAATTGTTTAAAAATGCTCGACGTAAATTGCTTCCCATTGTCGCTTATGATTTGCTTGGGCGCCAAATAGCTTGCTAGTATAGCGTTCTCTGAACGCTTTTACGAATCCCTCAGCTGTGGCCTTTCTCATTGGAATGAGTTCGCACCATTTTGAGAACCTGTCAAAGAAGACCAGCAGCATAGTGTTGCCATGTTTGGTTCTGGGCAAGGGCCCCACAAAGTCAGCAGAATGCTGTCACACTTGCAGACGTATTGGTGAACATCCCTGGACATTCCGGGCCAGAAATACCGGGACGCTACCTTCAGCAGGGTCTTGGTGCCAAGCTGCCCACCGGTGGCCGTGTCGTGGTTTTCCTGCAGTACCTGCATTCTCAGTGGTGAGGCTACGCAAAACTTCCAGGGCGTACAGTCTTCGGCATTCATACCTCTTGTCGAATATTATCATTGACTTTTGCAAATAACGTAAATCAGGATGTGTGCGTACTTCTTGGATTTTCCGCTCTAACCAGGAACACTTTGCTGCATTCCCACACTGTAACAAATTGGCTGCTTCCACCGATTGACGGGAGAGGGCATCCGCTACGACACCCAAAGTACCCAAATCTTATAACTATATCTTGGAAACTCATTTATCAACAGGTGAGCTTTACCCAAATAACCAGCACCTAAAAGAAAACTAATTTCTCTTCGAATCTCCTCCAATAGCCCTAAAATTTAATTGCCCCAATACGAAAAAATGTTGAAGCAGTAAGTAGAAAAATACATACTTATATATATTTTATAAAAATGTCAAAAAATAACAACAAAAAGAACAAACACGAAAAATACGTAAAAGAAAAAAAACTTTACGGCATTTATATATGCACATATATACTTATATGCATTGGAAATGCATAAACTTCCCAGAAGAGAATTTTCCTATTTTGTTGAAGAAAGTGAAAGCCAAGCTCTAGAAACTGAGTTCAGACAATTAAAATTATTGTCCTTATATAAACATTAAACTATTGGATTTTTGGAAAAAAAAATATCAGAGATGCAAACTAGGGATTCTGGTCTTTTGTTTCCGGTTTTGACCAAAAATATTACACAAATCCTAGTTTATTCAAATTCTTCAGAAAATGTGGAAATAATATGTAGTCAGGTAAACATAACTAAGACTAGAGTAAGAAACTCATTGAGTAAGTCGTCTTTGGAAGTAATATTATACACAAAAGATTAAACATATGTGGCTGCTATGCAGATGTACCTAAATTAATCAATATGGTTAATTGCAATATATATTTGTAAAATATGTTAAACATATGAATATATATGTATATGTATATAAGTCTATTTTCTTAAAAAATTATATTTTATTGTATAAATTTTATTGTGGCTTTGATATATTTTTAGAAAATGTGTTTCCAAAAATTAAATTTAAAATGCATATTTAACTAAATTGGAAAAAAATACCTTAAGGATTGTGTAGTGGTCATGTAAATATATTTCAATTGTATGTAAGTGTGTTTCAAAAAAGTTTAAGTATTTGCTGAGCACTTCTGCCGTATTATCCTGGCATCAAAATGACAATCAAATTTTATGAATGCTAAAATTATTTCTGATTTTATTAAAATTAATCAATGGCTTATAATATTTAATATTCTTGAGTTTATTTCAATACGAGATAACGCGTCTGCGTTAATGTAATTTGCTCCCTTTTTATATATGTATAATATCAAAGTCACAGTCTGATAGTTCTAGTCGAATTCTGGTCAGTTTTGAGGATGGATTTTTATGTGTAAATAAAGCGATAAGTGGTCTGTGATCTGTGATTACAGTAAATTTTTTTCCGTAAAGGTAAGGTCTAAAAAATTGTATTCCTATCATTGTTCTTGTTGTGATACTTGTTTATATGTAATATATTTAAATTGTCTGTAATTTTCAGTAGTCGTTCTTTCGTGCAGGCAATTTCATATATTTAGGTTGCGCTGCAACAACTGCTGTTCTTATTCCTTCGTACCCCACCTGGATAACAATCTTGTCGCGATGTGGTGGCTTAAGTACTGGCTGTGGTGTCTGCCTTTTGCTCGGAAACTATGGGTTAATGCTAAGCTTCCCTACAGTATCTCCGAGCCAAAGACACGAAGCTATAAAGGCCGGTATACTAAAGGTTATCCAACCCCCAAACCGAGGTGTTACGCGACCCGTGCCTATCGGATTTTTGCAGTCGGGGGCAAGAGACTGTATTTTAACGGAGCCTTGCTGATACCTGGGCACCTCAGCAAGTAATGACGCCCTTACGACGTTACAGGGGGCTATGACGTGGTGGACCTACTGACCCCCACACTCGTGGGAACCTTATGACCAACAAACAAAAAAGAACAAAAAACAACAACAACAAAAAACCAACAACAACAACTAACGACAAGGCACAACAACAGGACTCAAATGACGGGACTTTGACGACGGCGAGCGGGGTGGCTACACCAGACCCTGTCAGCCAACGAACAACTGGTGTGGTGAGTAGCCAGGGTGGTACACTCAACCTGACTACTCACCAAAAGGCATCACAGCCAACAGGCGGATGCCAAAAAACCCGCGGTGAGGTACTTGTGGATTTCGGGCCCAGTACCTCCAAAGCCGCCAAAGCCCTTGCCGCCAAGGCGGCAAAACCTACCTTTTTAGGGACCAGTTCCGTCAAGGCAAAGCCGGACGAACCGGGCACCCTCAATGTGCAAATTGCAGGCAAAAAGACCGAGAGGAAAACCTCCGGCCCCAATAACCTGCCACCCCCTGCCAATCCCGGCAACAAAACAGGTCCTGGGCACATTACGCACTCAAAAAGGGCTGCAACAACAAGGCGTTCCGCCTTGCGTTTTATTTCGACCTTAGGGTCTTTACGTGCTGATCAGCTCACAAATGAGCAGACAGCTTCCTTAACATGGGCAAAAGCCCATATGGCTGCACTGCGCAGCAATCCTCCCCCTGCTACAGGGCCTAAACGGCAACGTTCAGAGGAGGAGAACGCGTCAGCCAACCCCTCGGGGACTAAACGTCCGAAACAAGCCTCAGTCGGTAGTGGCTCCTATAGTGAGGTAGCCAAAGGCCACCTCGTAAGAGCCATCATAGACAGGGGTGTAGGTGACGGTGCCATGTCACACGATAAGTGGGACATGGTAAACAAGAAACTGGTAGGGGTTTTCTGGAAAGTCTACCATGACAATCCGGGACCCCCCCCCCAGTGCAGTGATTTTGGCTGGCACCAAAATCATATTAAGTTGATGGCCTGTGCAGACGAGCGCTCAGCGACGTTGCTAAAGCAGGCCATTGATCGTATTGGTGAAGTATGGCAGGGCGCTAGGCTGGATGCGGTTCCTATGGGGGAGATTCCCAGATTACCTAGGGCCTTTACCATCATACCAGATGAACCATCGGCACCGGAGGAAATCCTTAAGATCCTTCGATGCTGTAACCCCGACCTACCAACCAGCGACTGGAAGGAAGCAAAGGTGTCAGCAGCCGAAGGGTGTAAAAGGAAAGTGATTCTGATCCTGAATCAGGAGTCGCTGGCGCTAGTTCGGAAGAGGCAGAACAAGTTGTTCTACTGCTTCAGCACAATTTTGTTGCGCGTCTACCGGACTGACGCCAGACGGAATCGCGACCCGGGCCATGAAGGCGTACCGTCAAAAGACGGCATGCTAAGTGTTGTTGCCGCGAACTCAACTGACAGGGAAGATGCTCAATCACCCACCTCGTTGGTTGACGGCTTCTCTGAACGGTTGAACGTCGCGGATGATGACGAAGACGATCTTCTGGCCTCTGATGAGGAACAGGAGGACGTCGACGTCACAATAATAGAAAAAAAGGACAATGGTGAAGGTGACTCAAGTCAACCTACACCACTCTAAACCAGCATCAGCTGCAATGCTTCTCCGAGTGGTAGAGAGGAAGGAGGAGCTGGTAATGGTCCAGGAACCCTGGATCCATAAAGGACGGGTTTGTGGACTAAACCTCAGGGGCTACAAGCTCTTGGTGGCCAATGGTGCAGGTAACATCAGATCTTGCATATTGGCTAAAAACTCTTTACGCATCTTCATTTTATCTGATTACAGTGATGAGGATACTGTGACTGCAGCTATGGAGACTGAAACCGGCAACATTTGGGTCGTCTCCAGTGTTATGAGTCATTTTCCCCTAACCAACAGAAGTATCAGCGACAGCAGAACATACGCTGCATACACATACTGACGTTGAGTTATTTTCCCTCAACCAACAAAAAATACCTACAGCAGCAAAACATACGCTGCATACATACACAGACATATGCTGACGTTGCAATAACGCTGCATACAATACTGACGTTATTACCAGTAATTTTCCTACGGATATATGCTGACATTGCATTATCGTGAGAACCGCAATCGACTGGAAGTTCCACGGGTATGAATATGCTGAAATTGCAATAATCGCACACTCAGCAGTATCGCGGGAGCAACCACGCCAGCGGCAGCGAACGTCAGCAGCACCGTTCATCGAGCAGCACAAAAGTGGGTATAAAAGCGGAGGGTGATTTGGTATGGAGGCCCATTCAGTCTATTCAGGCTATCCAGTCAACGCTAGTCAACTGTAGTCAGTGAAGTCAGCTCTAGTCGAGTCAGTTCTTAACACATAACACACATAACAAAAACCTGATCAAACACCAGCCTTAAAAAGCGGGTCCCTGAGACGGTTATAAAATAACAAAATTAGATTAAGTAATAAAAATTGAAAAGTAAATAAAATTAAAGTAATAACTAAAATCATAATAGTCTCTTGTGTTTTTGATTCTAAAAAATAAGATACAAAATAAATTATAACATTTTGGCGCAGCCGGTAGCCGCGTAAATAATAATTACATCAAATAAAATAATCCTTGTGTTGATCTTGCTAAAAGAAAAAACTGTCCGGTGTAGCAAAACCAACAATACATAAAAGTCGAACCTCTAGCTACCTTGTATTGTTGCATCCTACATTCGACGGTATAGAACTGCACAGGGCAAATACATAAAAGTCTAACCTCTAGCTACCTTGTATTGTCGTTGCAGGACTAATCGCTAAAGCGGATCAAGGCAAAAAGGAGAATTACCTTGATTGTAAAAATTCTGCGCGGTTGCGAACAAACACATATAATAACATAATAATAATAACATAAAGTGAAAATAATCAAAAACCACAAACTACTAAGAAGATGACAAACAGCGGAATATGGGTAAGTAAAAGACAGTTTTAATGGACAACCCACAGACGCAGACAGACGACTTAATAAAACGGATAGATAAATATAATTATTCAGTGGACAGTCTACAAGTTCTTGCGTGGACAGAACTTAAGGGTTTAGAAGCAGACAAAACATTCCTGGACAACCATAGGGAAACAATAAGGATACAAAGACTGACAAAGTTAGAAGAAGTTAGTTATGTGTTACAATTAATAAGTGAATTAAGTAGGGATAGATCATTGGAGTTTGTGAAAAGAATCGAAGAACTCGAAGAGACAAAAAAATTCCTTAAGGGACATTGCGAAAAGCTAAGAGGACAAATAGAGTACACAGATACTTTGTTGGAGGACGTAGAAAAGGAAAATTCAGAATTAGTAGAACAGTTGAAAGGAAAAGGACTGAGTGAAGAGAATTTTAGGAAACAGTTAAAACAGAAACAGTTAATAGAGACACAAGACGACACTATCCAAAGGCTACAAACAGCATTGGAAAACGCAAGAAGAGAGTTGGATACAATTCACAGAGCTAGTTCACCAAATCCTTCACTGCACGAAGAACTAAACGAAGTAGGGCTACCAACAATAGTCATATCACACGAGAAAGAAACACCTGCCTTGACGCTGTTGGAAAAAGTAAAAACCCTAATAAACAACGCAAGGAAAGCGGGTAGCAGGGGATACTCCGCGGAAACAAAAGCCAGGAAATTAAAGGAGTTAAGCGAATACACCCTGAGATTCGGTGAATTGGAAGACACCGAAGAAGTTGACAGCGGAATAACGGAAGAATTTAATAGACTTGTCCCAGTGGCCCAAGAAATTTTGGAAAGACGATCACCATAACCCCGGCAAAACCATACTATTGAGAGAGCAGAAATCGAAACAATTAGAATGACGTCGCTATCCGAGATTATTAAAATAGTTAACAACACAGTCCCATCATTCTTCGGGACCGATGGACCTGACTTACCATCAGAAGTATGCAGGTACATACAAGGATGCAAGATGGTAGAAAGAGAAGTACTCACAGGTGCAAATAACGTCCTAACACAAGATGTGATACAGTGCCTGAAATTGCGACTGCTTGGGGGTGCATACTCAAAAATATCCCAGATGACTTTTGGTTCAGTGGACGCATACTGTAACACCATCAAGAAGTTATACCTAAAAAATAAAAGCCTGGATAAGATAAGGGAGCTGATCTTGGGTTGCAAACAGAGCATCAGAGAGTCAGCATGTAAATTTGGAGAACGCCTGGATAGCCTATTGAATGAGGCAAAGACAACAATAGAGAACGAATGGCCGGTGGGACCGGGCCGGGAAACCATGCTGAAGGACTTCAAGAGAATAGCGGTAAGGAACTTTATCAAGGGTTTGAAGGACCATGCACTCAAAGCTCGATTCGTGGGACAGGAAGAGGAAGAGCTCACTAAGTTGATAGAGATAGTGGAAAATGCAGAGGAATTGTTTGGCGAACCAACGCACAGCATCAACGTAATTGATTCAGAAGTCCCTTGTAGTTTTTGTAACAAGATGGGGCATGAATGGAATAGCTGCAAAAAGCGGCTAAACACACCATACTGTATGAGCTGTGGAAAATACGGTCATGAAATGGGGACACTGTGCAGGAATGTCGTGAGCTGTACGTTCTGTGGAAACAGCGGGCACGATGTGGAAAACTGCAGGAAGAGATTAGGCTCCTTATACTGCCGATTGTGTAGAATAAATGGCCAAAAGGAAACCCCTTTCTGTGAGCCAAGAAAAAACCTACCCAACCAAAATCAATTGGATAGAAGGACGGCAGAAACCAATAGAAGGACAACAAACACAGAATTCCGCGGAAGCCCACAAATAGCGATGGGACAAAATACGAACAGAGGGGCAAATAGAAACATTGGTACACTCCCAACCTGTTTTAAATGTCAGCAACAAGGACATTTTGCACGGGACTGCAGAAGCAATATCAGACAAACTCAGACAGTAGGAACAGGAATCTACCAACAGGTGCGAAATAGCAACAACGGCAGGGACCTAGCTAACAGACCAGTAGAGGCCCATAGCAACACAAATCGGACAAATGCCCAGGGAAACGAAATTCGGCCCAGTTATCGCCATTAACTGGGGTCCCGCAAATTAACAGAAAATCAAATTGGCATAAAAAAGAGAACAACTACAAATATAAAAAAGAAACAGGAGCAAGGAATCGGGTAAATAAAGATAATACGGAGACCGACTCAGAAACAGAGCAGCCAACCAGGATAGTAACCGAGGCAGTTGTACACTCGATGAATAAGGAGAACGGACAGACTATAGAAGAAAATACTGAGAAGGATAATAAATTTAACATAAACAAGGAGAAAAAAGGTGAAGAGATGATGCGAAATATAGAAGATAGTGCTGAATCATCGGGCAATGTGGACACAGTTTTCATTACGCTCCCCTGCCAAGAAGCAAGGGGGGAGGATTGGTCCTACTTGTGGATACCGGAGCAGATTTCAGCATAATAAAAGAAGACTCAATGAAAATTTTCCTCAATAAGAACAGAAAGCAAACTAAAACTCTTTCTGGAGCCTTCGGAGGAAAGACTACGACACTGGGCACTACCGAGATCAGGATAGGAGATAAAAGGCAGTTGTCGTGGGTGTTCCATATTGTGTCACGGGAAATACAAATCCCTGGAGATGGTATTCTCGGAAGAAATAATATGTGGAACCGATGTATAGTGAACACCATAGACAGAACCTTGAGTATATTTGATAGCGAACATTAGGTGAAGACGTTTACCCTTCGTACGGAAATAGATTGTCAAAAAAATCATCAACAAGGTGTCTGTCTGAGGAAAAGAGCAGTCACTATAGTACCGGTCAATATTATATCGAGAGACAAAACTGTGGTTGTGCATAAACAGGAGATTTCCCCTGGAGTTTATGTTGGAAATACTGTGGTCAACATTAAAAATGGAGGCACAGCCGTGCCCATACTGAACGCAACCGAGCAGGACATACCATGGAGGAAGGACATTAAAGTGAAATTTTCAAATTTCAACCACTACACGCAATATGGAGGGCGAGATCAACCCCCTTCGTCGGTGACAAATCAGGACGATAGAATAAGGCGTCTAAAAAACACTATTATGACGGAGAGGGATTGGAACATGGAAGAAACAGAGTCAATGAACCGGATATGTGAGGAATATCATGACTTATTCATGTTGGACAATGACAAATTGCCATTCACCACATTGGTGAAACATAAAATACCAATAAAAAGTGAACAACCACCCATTAATCAACGACAGTATCGTCTACCTCACGTCCATAAAGAAGAAATCAACCGGCAAGTGTCGGAGCTACTACAGGAAGGTATAATAAGTCCAAGCATATCTCCATGGAATTCACCAATATTGCTAGTGCCCAAAAAATCTCAAGACGGTCAGAAAACCTTTAGACTGGTAGTCGATTTTCGAAAACTAAATGAGGCTACAATAAAGCAGGTATTCCCTATTCCTAGAATTGATGAAATTTTGGATCAATTAGGAAATAGCAGGTATTTCACTACCTTAGATCTGGCGAGTGGATATCACCAGGTACTAGTTGACGAAGGAGATAAGGAAAAGACTGCCTTCAGCACCGATAAGGGTCATTTTGAATTTAATAGAATGCCCTTCGGCCTAACAGGAGCACCAGCCACATTCCAGATGGTCATGAACACGATCCTTACAGGCTTACAGGGCCTGGACTGTTTTGTGTACCTCGACGACATAGTCGTATACGGAAGAAACGTGGCAGATCACGAAACGAAGATCATGAACGTTCTATCAAGACTACGAGAGGGTGGTCTTAAACTAAACACGAAGAAATGCCAATAGAGAAATAGTTTACTTAGGACACAAATGTTCCAATGAGGGAGCGCTACCAGACCCTTCGAAAGTGGAATGTGTCAAAACAACTTAAGCCACCAAGAACAATAAAAGAAGTACAAGCACTCCTGGGCTTGATCAACTATTACCGAAAATTTGTGGCAGGAATTGCAAAATTGGCTTCACCAATAACAAAGCTGTTAAGAAAAAACGCTAAGTTTGTGTGGACGCCCCAATGCCAAGAGGCCCTGGACAAGGTCAAAGAAAATATTGCAAATCCTCCAATATTGATTTACCCGGATTTTGAACAACCCTTCAGAGTAACAACAGATGCAAGTAACGAGGCCTTAGGAGCAGTCTTGTCACAGATACGAAACGAAATGGATCATCCGATAGCATTTGCCAGCCGAACGCTCAGTGACACCGAACAAAGATATTCGACAATAGAAAAAGAAATGCTTGGTGTGGTGTGGGCAACACATACTTTCCGCCCATATCTCCTGGGGCGACACTTCACCGTATTTACTGACCATCAACCCTTAAGGGGGATAGCAAACCTCAAAGATCAAACCTCAAGACTTGCACGGTTTAGGCATAAATTATCAGAATACGAGTTCGAAATTGTGTACAAACCAGGGAAGACTAACTTGAATGCAGATGCATTAAGCAGATTACCAACAAAAAATCAAAATATCGGAGTGATAACTAGAGCTCAAGCAAGCTCGAGAAAATTGGAAGAGGAAAGGACAAAACAAAAAGAGCAACAGAAAGCTCTTGCAGAGGAAAAACAGAGTGAAAATATTGACAAAACCTCCGCGGCGACATTTTTATCTGAGAAAAAAGATATCCAAGAAGTTCTTAGAAGCTTTCATGACTCATCGCTGGGCGGACATCAAGGAGTCAGGAAGACCTACTATAGAATAAAAAAACAGTACAAGTGGAAGGGGATGCAATACGATATCAAGGCCTACATAAAAAGGTGCCCTAAATGTCAGAAAAATAAAAGTGGACTTCTCAATAGAGAGCCCATGGTCCTCACAGATACAGCAAACAGACCGTTCGAAAAGGTATATATGGATATGGTGGGGCCCCTGCCGACAACCACCATGGGAAACAAATACATTCTTACCCTACAGGATGATTTATCAAAATTTTTTGTCTGCGCACCCATGCAAGACGCCGAAGCAGAGACGGCAGCAAGAGTCTTTTATAACGAGGTAGTAACAAAATATGGTATACCCAAAAAATTAATTACAGACAACGGAACAAACTTCACCTAGAAATTGTTTGGAAGTGTGTGTAAGCTTTTGAGAATTAAGAAGCAACATATTTCTCCCTATCACCCTCAAGCTAACGGGTCATTAGAGCGAAGTCACCGACCATTAGCAGAATATTTGCGAAGTTTCGCAAAAGAAGATGGTTCAAACTGGGATCAGTGGCTTGCTCCAGCAATGCACGTACACAACCATACGGAGCACACGGCCACAAAGCAGACACCATTTAAAATACTATATGGATTTGATGCACCGCTGCCATCAAACCTACAAACACGCATACCCTTATATAACCCCTACGATTATCCCAAATTATTGAGACATCAAATACAAAGGGCTTACGAGATTGCCAAGGAAAATCAAGAAAGAGCTAAGGCTAGGGCAAAGAAGCAGTACGACAAACAGTCAAGGTCTTATACTTTAAAAATAGGAGGCAGAGTCCTAGTAAAAACACAAGCACGTAAAAACAAATTCACGCCCCTATGGGATGGACCCTATGAAATTAAAAGTTTCCCCACACCAGTAAACGTTCAAATAATGGTGAAGGGAAGACTTCGAACCCTACACCGTAACTTGGTGAAGCCATACAGTCAATAAATGATATTTTGGGAAAAAAGAAAAAAACAAAAAGGAAATAATAAGAGGAAAACTCACCACAAAATCGACACTGGTGCAGTGTTGTAATACCATGCCTCTCATGGTCTTAAGGTCTTCAATGGCTGAAATAGAAAAAAAAATACATATTTATACAGGTCTAATATAAGGAATAACGGAACTTAACATGCCGTAGGGAATTTTTTTTTTATTTATCCCTCGTTTGTAATTTCCAATTACTTTTATAGGTTGGCGTCAAGGATCTGAAAGAAGCAAAAAAATTAGTAAAAGGGAAAGGTTAAAAAAGGGATGGAACGCTACTTACACGGTATCACCTTCTAATCGACCAACGGATACTTTTCTAAAAATAAAATTAAGCAGACAGATTAGTTAGAAGCCGCAACAGATTTAAGAAAACGTATTAAAATAAGAATAAATAAGAGACGTATAAATTTTTTTTTAATAATATTTAAATTCTAGAAATTTTGCGAGCAATGAAAGTTTTTAAAAATATTCTTGAAAAATTAAACTAAAGAATATCCAAATGAATTTCACTCCAGATTATTTTATGTTGAAAGCGCGAATTACACTCACTGTCTTGCGGGACGTGAAGAATAATTGGAAACCGATAATCACGAAATCACGCCCGATTACTTATTTATTTTTATTTTTGTTTTCTTCTCCCCAAATGAAATCATTTTGTTAGACAATAACATTGAGGACTTTTATAGGAAAAAGCAGTAAATAAATTAAAGAAACACTTTAAAAAGAAACAGAACAATATTTTGAAATTAAAATATTTAAAAGTATAAATCAAAACGAAACACCAAATTTAAAGGAAACCGAGAGAAACCAAAAAATTAAAAACAGCAACCACATAAGCAGCATAATTAAAGCAAAAATTTAGTAGCAGAACCAATAGTCAAATACACACTAGTTTTTAGCACGAAGATCAACAGATTCTACACCAATTTAATGAAACATATCGGAAAGATTAATTTAATAACAAATTTTAAAAAGAGAAAGAGAAGACCGATATAATTATTAGGAACGAGTTAATGCAGACATTCAAATTACCTGTATTACTGCGTTTTTTTTTTTTGTTGGAAAATTGTTTTTTTTTTGGCTTCTAGACAACCGGCTGCTGTTGTTGGTTGATTTGCAGTTGGCGAAAATTCCTTTGGTGTGGAAGTATTCTTATCGTTTTCTGTTGAAACCATTGTGCGGAAGAAAAATGTTGGCTTTACAAAATTTGTACACTTCACTTGTGTATAATTAACTCAATATTTTGCTTAGTTTTATCCAAAAACTATTTGTTTTTAGTGCCCATGGATTTTGTTTTTTTTTTCAATTTATTGAAAACTTTTTGTCACTTCATGGAACAATTTTTTTTTTCTTCTCAGTTTGTATTTGTATAAAGTTTTTACAAAACACGCACTTAATTTTAATTAAATTTAAACGAATTTAGTTAAAGAAAAAGTATTCACATCTACATATGTACATATGTAAATTTTTAAGAAAATTAATGACTGCATAGCAGTAGAAACAGAAAGCAATTGCAAAAATTTTTAATGTTTGCACATGCTTGCGTCGGTAGATGTTTGAATAATAGAAACAAAATAATAGTAATAAAAACAAAATAAAACCCTGCAGTTTTATGCACATTAATAGAAACATAAATAAAGCAATTGAAAACATTTTAAATGTTTGCACATGCTTACAACTACAGGGTAAAAAATGAATGCAATATATCCAAACTGAAACAATTTTTTTTTCTTAATTTTTTTTTGCATGACCTTAGTTGAGTACTTGACTGTGAAATATGATTACACAGCAAAATTCTGCCAGACTATTTCACAGCCGGGTACAACTGAATAAACAGATATACACATGCATGTATGTGTGTAAGAATACAAGTAAGTTTGGCATTGACATTGAAACAAAAAATAAAAGCCAAACATACATACATGCATGGTATTTCAGTAATACTAACAATAACAATAAAAAGCACGAATTAATCTATGTTTGAATGTAAGCTTTTAAGCTAAAATGAAGAATGAACAATGAACAATAAATAAAAATTTCAAGTACAGAAACTAAAATTTAATTTTCAAATAAAGAAGAACATGCAACTTATGAAATAATTTCAACAAATTTCCTATTAATATTTATTTTTGTCTTTCTTCTAAAAAACAAACTATTTGCAATTTTAAACTTTCCTAATTTCTTTCCATTTTTGCTGTTGATTTAAAAAATTATACGCAAGTGTATAATTTTTCGTTCAAATCATTAAAACAGCAAAGGTGTTAAATTTCTTCCACAAAGACAAGGATAAATACAAGCTAAACTAAACTCATTTTTTTTTATATATATAAAAAAAAAAGGAGAAGAAAAAATGTTTAAATAAGTTGAAATTTGATATATGTAGTACTAAATATAATAAAGTTTTGTTTTTTTCCTACTCATTTTTGCAACGTTTTAAAATGTTTTTAAAAAAATTTTCAATTTCATGTAAAAGTTATTTCAAGGTTAAGACAAAAGATAAAGCCAATGTTAAAAATTTTATCAACTAAAGAATTTGTCACAATTTACAATTTAATATTAAGTAAAAATTAAGATCATACTCATACACAATACACTTATAGAAAATTCATATAATTTTGAAAATAACTTGAATCGAAAAAGATTACACTAACATTCTTTTCTCTATCTGTAGGCAGAAGATCTTATTTTTTATTATTTAGTAATTACATTGTTAAGAAAAAATCTTACTGAATTCCTTTTTGAAGAGAAAACTGCCACATAAAAATAAGGTTAATAATTTTTTTAATACCGGTAAATGTCCTGTAAATTAACAGTCAAGACTGATATCAAGGCCGAAAAATTCTTTTTAATAGAGAAAATAAAATACCTATGTAAAATCGTAAAAGTAAATTACGAAAAATTGAATTTATATTAAATTATTGAAAAATGTTAAACAAAATATGATTTATTTCAGGCATATGTACATACAATTTAAAGTTGAAAATTATAGGAATTATATTTTTAACACAACTCTTCTCAACTAGTAATAAGGAAAAATTGTAAGAAAAGAAAATTTTATATAAGTATACGTAAGAAGAAATTGTTAGTTATAAGATTAAAAATATTAACCAGCGTTTTAAAAAAAACAACTAACAATCATCATCCCGTTAACATGAAGAATCCAACAATCATCAACAGCAGCCTATACCTATCAACCTCACGCAACCGCAAAACCTACATATGATACTACAACGCATACATGGACGAAAAACCCAGTTCCGACAACAATAAAGAATCCAATCCAAATATCAACAGACAGACAGCCATAACCTTCAACCTCACACAACCATAATCAACAGTTAAAGCTATATGCGATGGCACAACACATACATGGACGGAAAACGCAGTTCCGTTAGAAAATGGGAAATCACCCCAACGTCAGTAACAACCTCAACATTTCACCAACAACATCATATTTTTTCCTTGGTGACGCAGCAAACGTACCAAGTCGACAGACACTTAGCAGTCACCAACTAATGGTAAACTGCGAACCTTCAGGCAATCGAGGCTCGGGAGATAATTACATATTACTCCGAGAGCTGCCAAAGCTGTATCGCCAAGGTAGTCGGATGCATACACACATCTATTTTGACTTGATTCCAGAAGGATGGCTACGAAACATCCTAAGACAGGATGTTTCTTGTCCGTAAGGGGGGAGGGATGTTATGAGTCATTTTCCCCTAACCAACAGAAGTATCAGCGACAGCAGAACATACGCTGCATACACATACTGACGTTGAGTTATTTTCCCTCAACCAACAAAAAATACCTACAGCAGCAAAACATACGCTGCATACATACACAGACATATGCTGACGTTGCAATAACGCTGCATACAATACTGTCGTTATTACCAGTAATTTTCCTACGGATATATGCTGACATTGCATTATCGTGAGAACCGCAATCGACTGGAAGTTCCACGGGTATGAATATGCTGAAATTGCAATAATCGCACACTTAGCAGTATCGCGGGAACAACCACGCCAGTGGCAGCGAACGTCAGCAGCACCGTTCATCGAGCAGCACAAAAGTGGGTATAAAAGCGGAGGGTGATTTGGTATGGAGGCCCATTCAGTCTATTCAGGCTATCCAGTCAACGCTAGTCAACTGTAGTCAGTGAAGTCAGCTCTAGTCGAGTCAGTTCTTAACACATAACACACATAACAAAAACCTGATCAAACACCAGCCTTAAAAAGCGGGTCCCTGAGACGGTTATAAAATAACAAAATTAGATTAAGTAATAAAAATTGAAAAGTAAATAAAATTAAAGTAATAACTAAAATCATAATAGTCTCTTGTGTTTTTGATTCTAAAAAATAAGTTACAAAATAAATTATAACACCAGCTACATGGCTCACGACCACGGAGAGCGTCCACCAAACAAATTGGTACGTGGGGTTGTGGCTAAAGCAGAAAGCACAAGGACGCCTATCATAATCTGTGCTGATGCGAACTCGCACCACATCACATGGGGCAGTAATGACACCAACGCACGAGGTGAGTCTCTCTTCGATTTTATTATCAATAATAATCTCGAAATAGTAAATAGGGGTTCAGAACCAACTTTTATCGTCTCAAACCGGAGTGAGGTTTTAGATATTACACTGATTAGTGCACACCACAACAGTTTAATTAGCGACTGGAAGGTTTCGGACGACTGTTCCTTCTCTGACCATCGTTATATTGATTTCTCCATAGGGTTTCGTGAAAATAGACCGAATCCTCTGATAAAGAGAAGGAAAACTAACTGGGAGTTGCAGAATAATCTCCTCCGCAGCACTCTTAGCTCCGTCCCCATTATTAACAACACGACGGATATCGATACGGCAATAGATCTCTTCAACGAATCTTTCTGCTATGCAACAAATCTGTCTTGCAAAACCACGATACGCAAAGGCAAAAGCAAACCACCATGGTGGTGCCCTGATATCGCTCAGCCGCAGACTCTTTAACGACGCTAAGCGAACAGGCGACTGGTCGAGATACAAGTCCTCACTTAACAGGTTCAAAAACCTTGTTAGAAACACAAAAAGGAAGTCTTGGAGGAATTTCTGCAGTGGTGTAGAAAGCTCCTCCGAAACCAACCGATTGCGTAAGATAATAGCTACCTCACCGGTGGTACCCAGCTACATACAAAAACCATGTGGAAGCTGGACTCTAAGTAGCCAAGAAACGCTCAGCGTACTACTTGATACTCACTTTCCCGGAAACGCCCCGGTTCCGACAATAGGGACCGATGCAGGCGATATAAATACTTCGCCTGATTCAGTTATTATACCGCTGGACAATGACAGAATCAAATGGGCGATCAATACTTTCGATCCATTCAAATCTCCTGGACCAGATGGTATCATTCCAGCGGATCTACAGAGAAATATGGATCTAGTCGTGCCCTGGCTCTCTGAAATTTTTAAAGAATGTCTGAGAAGGGCATACATTCCGGCTTGCTGGAATCTGTGCAAGGTCGTCTTCATCCCCAAGGGGTGCAAGACGTCTCACACTAAACCTAAAGACTTCAGGCCTATCAGTCTGACGTCTTTTCTGCTCAAAACACTGGAAAGAGCTATAGATATACATCTAAGAATGTGCATACCGAAGGAACTTCTATCCCCCTCACAGCACGCCTACACAAAGGGCAAGTCTGTGGAAACTGCTCTCCACTCCCTGGTCAGCCACATAGAGAAATCTCTCGAATACAGGGAATTCACTATGGTGGCTGGTCCTGGACATAGAGGGCGCCTTTAATTTTGTCAAACCGGACTCAATCATCAACAGCATGGTAGAGATGGGAATCGTTATCAATATCTGCAGGTTTGTAAAAAATCTGCTAACTAAAAGGGTCATAAGCGCATCGTTTGGATCTGCAACTGAATACAGGGCAGTGAATCGAGGCACTCCACAAGGGGGCGTCTTGTCACCTCTCTTGTGGAATCTGACCATCAACTCTCTTCTGCTAAGCCTAGAGCGGAAGCTGGTTAAAACCGTAGCTTACGCTGACGACGTGGCAATAGCTATCTCCGGCAAATGCCTGAACGCAATATCTCAGTGTATAGAGTCTGCTCTGACGATCCTCAGCAAATGGAGTGTCAGCTGTGGGCTCGGCGTCAATCCGGCGAAAACCGAATTGGTGCTATTCACCAGGAGGCACAAAATCGAAGACTTTGCGCCCCCTAAATTAAACGGGACCACACTAAAAATCTCGGATAACGCTAAGTACCTGGGCGTAATCCTAGACAGTAAACTATCTTGGAACCTAAATACCCAGTATAGAGCAAATAAGGCCCTCGTGGCTATTTACACCTCTAAAAGAGCGATTGGTCGCAGCTGGGGCATCGAACCCCGAGGGACCAATTGGATCTTTGAGACGATAATTAAGCCCATTTTAATACTTTGAATAGAATTATTTAATTCGCATAAGAGATTGTTATTTTCATTAATAATAACTTCTTCTATATCATTACTTAATTATTATATTATTGTGGCTACTTTCAACATAAAATAATCTAGAGTATAATTAATTAGCATATTATTTAGTTTAAATTTTTAAAGAATATTTTAAAAACTTTCATTGCACGGAAAATTTCCAGAATTTAATATATTATATTATTAACGTATTTTAAAGTTTTATACGTCTCTTATTTATTCTTATTTTAATGCGTTTTAGTAAATCTTTTTTTTTTTTTTTTTATTAGGACCAGCACTCAGGGGATGACCCCTACGTATGCAGTACATTGTGCAGGGAACTCAGAAAGAGCGATAGAGTAGAGAACATAGATGTTGAAAATGAAGAAGGCTTAACTCTTTTACATCTCTGCTTTGCGCGTTATGTTTATTTTGATAGCAGTGTTGAGGCGCCTCCGGTGTTAGGTAGACGCATTAACTTTGTTAAGCTATATTAGCAGGCATTTTATTAATTGTTTTACTTCGCCGATGTTTCTGCTAACCGACGAAGGAGGGCGATGTTGTGTACATTAGCTTGGAACATCATCAATCGCTGTCGGAACAGTTTTTAGTGACCAGTGCTATGCCTTCATCACTTAAATAGTCCGACAACAAATTAATACAATGTCTCACTAATGTACATTACAGAAATTAATTCTGTTGATTGACTTGCTCTGGCCAGGGTTTGAACCCAGGCCCCACGTCATTGTTTGCTTAGTAGTCAACGCGCTAACCACTTCAGCCAACACCACCCTCTGTTGCAAAATAATTATTATTTTCTTTTTTTTTGTTGATCCAACAATTTTGTATACTTTAGGACACTTGTTTCATGTGACTTTGTTTTTTCATTTTTGTTCTTGGTAAAATACTTCCAAACCGAGCTCAATTTTTTGGCTTTAGTGTATTTCTAACTTATTCACCTGACAGTAAAATAACCCCTTCTTGAATATTTTTTAACGTTTCATTTAAAACAAAGCACGACTACTAGGTATGCGCAGTTCGACCACAACAACAAACATCCAATATAACATATATTTGGTTGATATAAAGTACTCGCTTTGTTTCAAATCATACAAACAAATTTAACACATTTTTTACGTATGCAAGAATATGTTTGATTAATTGACATAAATTTATCGATTTATTCGAAATTCGGCATTTTAAAATTATTCGAACAAGAATTTAGTTTTGTTTGATCGATTAATCGAATTATTTTTAATCGGTTGACAACTCTAGTAGGTTACCTAACAAAAGAAAAATTCTTTCGATCGAGTAAAGCCCGGCTCGTCCGATGTTTCTCCCCGATCAGGTCAGTACGGTAGACTGAAACAGCCTCTTGTATTGATGTACCTTCCAATTGCTATTTAACCACAAATAAGAGTAATTTGAAGAGCGAACAAACTTAAAATTATGATCTTACTCGTAGCTCGGCTATACAGCAACTGCCTCTATTGCTAATGTGATGCCTTTTATACTTTCAGACCGCATTCTTACCGATACATAAACACAAGCACACTCATATGGCAGTATACGTCAGCATCTGTTAGCTTTGTTCAGTAAGTACATGCTGTATGTGTGCAGTTGTCAGCGTTTTGCAACTGTGCGAACAGTAATGGTACAATAATTTTGACACATAGGTGGCGGCACTTCGAAACCATCCACCACTGAAGTGTCACTTATATATAATCTTACACATTATTACTTCGTGCTCAAGTATTTCTTTTTTTTTAATAAGTATAATAAAAAATAAATAATACATTCGGTAAAATAGGTACAGCAAATATAAGAACAATTCATTTTGATGAACAAAAAAAAAAACAGGGTGATGTAAAATATAAAGAGCTGTATATACAAGCAAAGGTATACAAAATAAATGTATTTCAATAATGATATAAGTGCAAAATATAAAGATGTTCATTTCCCAGCAAGGGTATATAAAAATACAAATTAAATGTATTTTAATAATTTGCGTTTTGTGGGCCAAAAACGAGAGTCGACTTTTGGCATCACATTTCCCCCTTTCATCCCGAGCGGTTATTGGGGTGACAGGTCACCTGAGGTTGACCGCCACGGCTTATGTGGACTTGATAGCTCTGCCCCTCCACCATCTTCATGAATGGTAATCTCTGGTGGGATGTGCCTTTTACGAGAGCTACGGTGATACTAGTTTTCATCTCTGTAGGCAACAGTTACCACGTGGAATCGAGTGGTGACGTGATCAAAGGCGACCTTTTTGTGGAGGGGTTTTTGACTCGCTAGCTGCCGCTACGCTCAATATGCTTTGTGTTGGCTGTGCTCGTGTACCGGAGGGCAGAAGATGGATGGTGTCAATGAAGAACGTGGGATCGGGTCGGGTTGGTAGTTGTATGATGGCTCTGATGCGGCTGATGACGTGGCGGGTGAGGCAAGTGACCCAGGGCTTATCCGAGCCACTGGCTTCGGGCTTGGTGCCAAGTTTGCGTGGCCACGAGTCGGGGATGCCACGTCGTGGAACAGCCAGCCACGACCTGAGGTGATGGGTTTACCTGGAGCCTGGCTTCTACCTTCCGCTGGCCGTGTAGGGGAATACAGAATTCTGTTTTCGGACTCAGCAGGTTTTCTGTGTAGGACGGGGATTGGTCGATTTCAGCCTGTTCTTGATGGTCTGGCACCAGGATACGTACAACCATGGCTTTCTCGTACGCTCTCATCCCCAATTACTAAAACTTCCGTTCCTTAAACTCTACGGTTCCGAACCCTGATCGTCTGGGTGGTGTTGTGGGATGGTAATTCTCGTTTTCCCAATCCAGAGATAATGTGAAGATGAGGGAAACGGTCCACGGTCCACGTCGCGGTCCTCTGCCCCACAAAATGTACCACGAAATTCTACCAGCAATGGTTTTTCAAACAGTTCACAGTGATCGAAAAGTTCCCAGTCCTCCAGGGTGGCATAGTTTTCAATGTCGTTTTCTGAATGGCAGTTCGGCCGCGGTATATCCTCGTCCTCGATCACTATGACATCGGGGCTTAATGAGTTGAATTGGAATGATTCATCTTCTGTCGGGGGTTCTTATTCGGCCGTGCTCATGCGGTAGCACCTTCCACCTCGGCTCCGCGGGGTCGTGGTCGATCGGCGCTGACGAGTGTTGGTTTGATCGGATGCCCTTCTTGGTTGCTGTCGCTGGTGGCCTCTGCCTTGTTTTCCCCGCGAAATGGTTGGTACTTCATCGTCGGCTAAGGAAATTGTTC
This sequence comes from Lypha dubia, assembly GCA_947311025.1. Classification (NCBI taxonomy): domain Eukaryota; kingdom Metazoa; phylum Arthropoda; class Insecta; order Diptera; family Tachinidae; genus Lypha; species Lypha dubia. The sequence goes on along the minus strand of OX371260.1, from coordinate 81,919,418 downwards.
TTCTTATCTTGGCGTTTTATCGTGCCATACTCTCTCGAAATTTGCTCCGTTTTGTTTAAATTTGTTGTGTGATTTGCTAATGCTATTCGATGGTGGAGATTGACTGCCCTTTTACTTTCCCGACTCGATCTGTAAAGAAAAAGAAACAAAGCCGATAAGAAGATTAAGAGTGGTATGGTTTGAGGTCGTTCAGATGAGCGGTACGCGTGTTCTTCGACTGATCGCCACCAACTTGGGCGATGACAGGGGAGACGAATTCTTTAACTATGTACGGCCCTACATATTTTGGCACAAGCTTTGCGGTGAAATTATCTACAGCCTTAGAGAAAGGATGCGTTCGGACTAAAACCTTTTCCCCTTTTTTTGGCTTCTACTGGCGTCGTCGTAGATCGTAATGTCGTTTCTGATTTTGTGCCGCCTTTTCTAAATTTTGCTGCACAATTGCCAAAACCTCTTGTAACACATCCGCTTTTGCACGTGGATCTAGCAGGTGTGCCCCGGTTCCTGCGGTGAGCACATCAAACAGTGCGCAAGGTAGTCGTGGCTCCCGCCTTTGTGTCAGATACGCTGGGGTGTATTTGGTTGAATCGGAAACGCTGGTGTTCAGGGCCAGCATGATTTCAGGCACGAAGTCGTCCCAAGTGTTGTGAAGTTGGCCTGAAAACTAAGCAATGATAGTTTTAATGGTTCTATTCTCCCATTCCGTCGGATTCTCCTGCGGGGTATATGGTGCCGTACATTGTTGTTGTAATCCACACCGGTCGAAAAATTGTTTAAAAATGCTCGACGTAAATTGCTTCCCATTGTCGCTTATGATTTGCTTGGGCGCCAAATAGCTTGCTAGTATAGCGTTCTCTGAACGCTTTTACGAATCCCTCAGCTGTGGCCTTTCTCATTGGAATGAGTTCGCACCATTTTGAGAACCTGTCAAAGAAAACCAGCAGCATAGTGTTGCCATGTTTGGTTCTGGGTAAGGGCCCCACAAAGTCAGCAGAATGCTGTCACACTTGCAGACGTATTGGTGAACATCCCTGGACATTCCGGGCCAGAAATACCGGGACGCTACCTTCAGCAGGGTCTTGGTGCCAAGCTGCCCACCGGTGGCCGTGTCGTGGTTTTCCTGCAGTACCTGCATTCTCAGTGGTGAGGCTACGCACAACTTCCAGGGCGTACAGTCTTCGGCATTCATACCTCTTGTCGAATATTATCATTGACTATTGCAAATAACGTAAATCAGGATGTGTGCGTACTTCTTGGATTTTCCGCTCTAACCAGGAACACTTTGCTGCATTCCCACACTGTAACAAATTGGCTGCTTCCACCGATTGACGGGAGAGGGCATCCGCTACGACACCCAAAGTACCCAAATCTTATAACTATATCTTGGAAACTCATTTATCAACAGGTGAGCTTTACCCAAATAACCAGCACCTAAAAGAAAACTAATTTCTCTTCGAATCTCCTCCAATAGCCCTAAAATTTAATTGCCCCAATACGAAAAAATGTTGAAGCAGTAAGTAGAAAAATACATACTTATATATATTTTTTAAAAATGTCAAAAAATAACAACAAAAAGAACAAACACGAAAAATACGTAAAAGAAAAAAAACTTTACGGCAAGTATATATGCACATATATACTTATATGCATTGGAAATGCATAAACATCCCAGAAGAGAATTTTCCTATTTTGTTGAAGAAAGTGAAAGCCAAGCTCTAGAAACTGAGTTCAGACAATTAAAATTATTGTCCTTATATAAACATTAAACTATTGGATTTTTGGAAAAAAAAATATCAGAGATGCAAACTAGGGATTCTGGTCTTTTGTTTCCGGTTTTGACCAAAAATATTACACAAATCCTAGTTTATTCAAATTCTTCAGAAAATGTGGAAATAATATGTAGTCAGGTAAACATAACTAAGACTAGAGTAAGAAATTCATTGAGTAAGTCGTCTTTGGAAGTAATATTATATACAATATTGGAAGTAATATTATACGCAGATGTACCTAAATTAATCAATATGGTTAATTGCAATATATATTTGTAAAATATGTTAAACATATGAATATATATGTATATAAGTCTATTTTCTTAAAAAATTATATTTTATTGTATAAATTTTATTGTGGCTTTGATATATTTTTAGAAAATGTGTTTCCAAAAATTAAATTTAAAATGCATATTTAACTAAATTGGAAAAAAAATACCTTAAGGATTGTGTAGTGGTCATGTAAATATATTTCAATTGTATGTAAGTGTGTTTCAAAAAAGTTTAAGTATTTGCTGAGCACTTCTGCCGTATTATCCTGGCATCAAAATGACAATCAAATTTTATGAATGCTAAAATTATTTCTGATTTTATTAAAATTAATCAATGGCTTATAATATTTAATATTCTTGAGTTTATTTCAATACGAGATAACGCGTCTGCGTTAATGTAATTTGCTCCCTTTTTATATATGTATAATATCAAAGTCACAGTCTGATAGTTCTAGTCGAATTCTGGTCAGTTTTGAGGATGGATTTTTATGTGTAAATAAAGCGATAAGTGGTCTGTGATCTGTGATTACAGTAAATTTTTTTCCGTAAAGGTAAGGTCTAAAAAATTGTATTCCTATCATTGTTCTTGTTGTGATACTTGTTTATATGTAATATATTTAAATTGTCTGTAATTTTCAGTAGTCGTTCTTTCGTGCAGGCAATTTCATATATTTAGGTTGCGCTGCAACAACTGCTGTTCTTATTCCTTCGTACCCCACCTGGATAACAATCTTGTCGCGATGTGGTGGCTTAAGTACTGGCTGTGGTGTCTGCCTTTTGCTCGGAAACTATGGGTTAATGCTAAGCTTCCCTACAGTATCTCCGAGCCAAAGACACGAAGCTATAAAGGCCGGTATACTAAAGGTTATCCAACCCCCAAACCGAGGTGTTACGCGACCCGTGCCTATCGGATTTTTGCAGTCGGGGCAAGAGACTGTATTTTAACGGAGCCTTGCTGATACCTGGGCACCTCAGCAAGTAATGACGCCCTTACGACGTTACAGGGGGCTATGACGTGGTGGACCTACTGACCCCCACACTCGTGGGAACCTTATGACCAACAAACAAAAAAGAACAAAAAACAACAACAACAAAAAACCAACAACAACAACTAACGACAAGGCACAACAACAGGACTCAAATGACGGGACTTTGACGACGGCGAGCGGGGTGGCTACACCAGACCCTGTCAGCCAACGAACAACTGGTGTGGTGAGTAGCCAGGGTGGTACACCCAACCTGACTACTCACCAAAAGGCATCACAGCCAACAGGCGGATGCCAAAAAACCCGCGGTGAGGTACTTGTGGATTTCGGGCCCAGTACCTCCAAAGCCGCCAAAGCCCTTGCCGCCAAGGCGGCAAAACCTACCTTTTTAGGGACCAGTTCCGTCAAGGCAAAGCCGGACGAACCGGGCACCCTCAATGTGCAAATTGCAGGCAAAAAGACCGAGAGGAAAACCTCCGGCCCCAATAACCTGCCACCCCCTGCCAATCCCGGCAACAAAACAGGTCCTGGGCACATTACGCACTCAAAAAGGGCTGCAACAACAAGGCGTTCCGCCTTGCGTTTTATTTCGACCTTAGGGTCTTTACGTGCTGATCAGCTCACAAATGAGCAGACAGCTTCCTTAACATGGGCAAAAGCCCATATGGCTGCACTGCGCAGCAATCCTCCCCCTGCTACAGGGCCTAAACGGCAACGTTCAGAGGAGGAGAACGCGTCAGCCAACCCCTCGGGGACTAAACGTCCGAAACACGCCTCAGTCGGTAGTGGCTCCTATAGTGAGGTAGCCAAAGGCCACCTCGTAAGAGCCATCATAGACAGGGGTGTAGGTGACGGTGCCATGTCACACGATAAGTGGGACATGGTAAACAAGAAACTGGTAGGGGTTTTCTGGAAAGTCTACCATGACAATCCGGGACCCCCCCCCCCCCCCCCCAGTGCAGTGATTTTGGCTGGCACCAAAATCATATTAAGTTGATGGCCTGTGCAGACGAGCGCTCAGCGACGTTGCTAAAGCAGGCCATTGATCGTATTGGTGAAGTATGGCAGGGCGCTAGGCTGGATGCGGTTCCTATGGGGGAGATTCCCAGATTACCTAGGGCCTTTACCATCATACCAGATGAACCATCGGCACCGGAGGAAATCCTTAAGATCCTTCGATGCTGTAACCCCGACCTACCAACCAGCGACTGGAAGGTAGCAAAGGTGTCAGCAGCCGAAGGGTGTAAAAGGAAAGTGATTCTGATCCTGAATCAGGAGTCGCTGGCGCTAGTTCGGAAGAGGCAGAACAAGTTGTTCTACTGCTTCAGCACAATTTTGTTGCGCGTCTACCGGACTGACGCCAGACGGAATCGCGACCCGGGCCATGAAGGCGTACCGTCAAAAGACGGCATGCTAAGTGTTGTTGCCGCGAACTCAACTGACAGAGAAGATGCTCAATCACCCTCCTCGTTGGTTGACGGCTTCTCTGAACGGTTGAACGTCGCGGATGATGACGAAGACGATCTGCTGGCCTCTGATGAGGACCAGGAGGACGTCGACGTCACAATAATAGAAAAAAAGGACAATGGTGAAGGTGACTCAAGTCAACCTACACCACTCTAAACCAGCATCAGCTGCAATGCTTCACCGAGTGGTAGAGAGGAAGGAGGAGCTGGTAATGGTCCAGGAACCCTGGATCCATAAAGGACGGGTTTGTGGACTAAACCTCAGGGGCTACAAGCTCTTGGTGGCCAATGGTGCAGGTAACATCAGATCTTGCATATTGGCTAAAAACTCTTTACGCATCTTCATTTTATCTGATTACAGTGATGAGGATACTGTGACTGCAGCTATGGAGACTGAAACCGGCAACATTTGGGTCGTCTCCAGCTACATGGCTCACGACCACGGAGAGCGTCCACCAAACAACTTGGTACGTGGGGTTGTGGCTAAAGCAGAAAGCACAAGGACGCCTATCATAATCTGTGCTGATGCGAACTCGCACCACATCACATGGGGCAGTAATGACACCAACGCACGAGGTGAGTCTCTCTTCGATTTTATTATCAATAATAATCTCGAAATAGTAAATAGGGGTTCAGAACCAACTTTTATCGTCTCAAACCGGAGTGAGGTTTTAGATATTACACTGATTAGTGCACACCACAACAGTTTAATTAGCGACTGGAAGGTTTCGGACGACTGTTCCTTCTCTGACCATCGTTATATTGATTTCTCCATAGGGTTTCGTGAAAATAGACCGAATCCTCTGATAAACAGAAGGAAAACTAACTGGGAGTTGCAGAATAATCTCCTCCGCAGCACTCTTAGCTCCGTTCCATTATTAACAACACGACGGATATCGATACGGCAATAGATTTCTTCAACGAATCTTTCTGCTATGCAACAAATCTGTCTTGCAAAACCACGATACGCAAAGGCAAAAGCAAACCACCATGGTGGTGCCCTGATATCGCTCACTAGCGAAGCTAGTGCCGCAGACTCTTTAACGACGCTAAGCGAACAGGCGACTGGTCGAGATACAAGTCCTCACTTAACAGGTTCAAAAACCTTGTTAGAAACGCAAAAAGGAAGTCTTGGAGGAATTTCTGCAGTGGTGTAGAAAGCTCCTCCGAAACCAACCGATTGCGTAAGATAATAGCTACCTCACCGGTGGTACCCAGCTACATACAAAAACCATGTGGAAGCTGGACTCTAAGTAGCCAAGAAACGCTCAGCGTACTACTTGATACTCACTTTCCCGGCAACGCCCCGGTTCCGACAATAGGGACCGATGCAGGCGATATAAATACTTCGCCTGATTCAGTTATTATACCGCTGGACAATGACAGAATCAAATGGGCGATCAATACTTTCGATCCATTCAAATCTCCTGGACCAGATGGTATCATTCCAGCGGATCTACAGAGAAATATGGATCTAGTCGTGCCCTGGCTCTCTGAAATTTTTAAAGAGTGTCTGATAAGGGCATACATTCCGGCTTGCTGGAATCTGTGCAAGGTCGTCTTCATCCCCAAGGGGTGCAAGACGTCTCACACTAAACCTAAAGACTTCAGGCCTATCAGTCTGACGTCTTTTCTGCTCAAAACACTGGAAAGAGCTATAGATATACATCTCAGAATGTCCATACCGAAGGAACTTCTATCCCCCTCACAGCACGCCTACACAAAGGGCAAGTCTGTGGAAACTGCTCTCCACTCCCTGGTCAGCCACATAGAGAAATCTCTCGAATACAGGGAATTCACTATGGTGGCTGGTCCTGGACATAGAGGGCGCCTTTAATTTTGTCAAACCGGACTCAATCATCAACAGCATGGTAGAGATGGGAATCGTTATCAATATCTGCAGGTTTGTAAAAAATCTGCTAACTAAAAGGGTCATAAGCGCATCGTTTGGATCTGCCACTGAATACAGGGCAGTGAATCGAGGCACTCCACAAGGGGGCGTCTTGTCACCTCTCTTGTGGAATCTGACCATCAACTCTCTTCTGCTAAGCCTAGAGCGGAAGCTGGTTAAAACCGTAGCTTACGCTGACGACGTGGCAATAGCTATCTCCGGCAAATGCCTGAGCGCAATATCTCAGTGTATAGAGTCTGCTCTGACGATCCTCAGCAAATGGAGTGTCAGCTGTGGGCTCGGCGTCAATCCGGCGAAAACCGAATTGGTGCTATTCACCAGGAGGCACAAAATCGAAGACTTTGCGCACCCTAAATTAAACGGGACCACACTAAAAATCTCGGATAACGCTAAGTACCTGGGCGTAATCCTAGACAGTAAACTATCTTGGAACCTAAACACCCAGTATAGAGCAAATAAGGCCCTCGTGGCTATTTACACCTCTAAAAGAGCGATTGGTCGCAGCTGGGGCATCGAACCCCGAGGGACCAATTGGATCTTTGAGACGATAATTAAGCCCATAATGTTTTATGGGGTTATAGTCTGGTGGGAAGCGACAGAGAAAGACTCCCACCGACGAACTATAGAAAAAATTTTTAGGCTAACGGCGATCCTGATAACGGGAGCGCTCAGGTCTACTCCAACGAAAGCACTGTTCGCTATGCTGAACTGGCTTCCGGTGGACGTTCTGGCCAAACAGCTAGCTCTGTTCGCGGCGATCAGATTGAACGCTACATGCTCATGGACGAGAACCGATCTTGGTCACTCCAAGATTCTCAGGCAGCACCAAGCGCTCCATGACTTTACTGACTACTGCCCACCGGAACCTTATTTCGGCGGGCTATTTAAATCTATTGTTCCCAATAGGGAAAACCACTACTCACCCCCTGCCACCGATGGAGCCACCAGAGTATTCGCTGATGGCTCCAAAAGAGGCGTAAACACCGGGGGCGGTTTCTACGTGGAAAACTTCAATGTGAAGGTTCCATTCAGACTTCGGGATGGCTGTAGCGTCCTACAAGTCTCGGCCATTACAAAAGCGGCAAGATGGCTTAGGTATTACAGGATATCGGGAGACATCCTTATTTTTACCGACAGCAAAGCGGCCATTGCCGCTATCAATGGTGTATACACTACATCTACGGTGGTGAATGAATGCCGGAAATCTCTAAACGAGATAGCGAGACATTCAAGAGTAACACTAGTTTGGACTCCAGGGCACTCAGAGTGCGCTGGAAACGATATTGCGGACGAAATTGCCAAAAGGGGCGCATCATTGAGCAACTCGATGATATGCCACTTCGTTGGCGTTCCTCTATCTTACTGCAAGCGATTGATCCAGCAGGAATCATACAATCTTGCTCAAGAAAGGTGGGAACAAGAGCATACCTGTCAAATCTCCAGGTCCACTTGGCCCCGCTACAGCCTGCACAGAACTCGTGATCTGCTCAGGCTTGGTAAATTTCATACAAGACGATTAATAACAGTGCTAACAGGGCACTGGTGCTTCGGGACTCATGCCAGAAGGATGGGCCTAAGTTACAATGCCTACTGCAGAAGTTGTAACGATGAGGAGGAGGAAGAAACAGTTCTTCATCTTCTATGTCAGTGCCCCGCCCTTGATAGCGTTAGCGCGAGTACTTTGGGCTTCAATACTCTGCCAGACCTTGACAGTCTGGCGAACATGAGGCTAATCAGCCTATCCTCCTTTTTACAACAATCAGGATGGTTTGATTCGGCGACAGGACAATCACAGGAAATTGAATAATCAATCGACTGTGCCCTGTCCGCTGCAGGGTATCACAAAGGGACCGAATTAACGGACCCAAGTGCGTCTCGTCTTGGACGTGACGGCCCTCGAAACCTAACCTAACCTATTCCTTCGTACAGTCCTTCCTGAAAAATTTCTAATGCCAGTTTCTTATTCAGCATTTTGATAGTGGAACGTGCTATTTCATAAGGATTTTCTCCTAAGTCTGTCATTTGTGTTATTGTCAATTCTGCAATTAATGTAGTTAATTTTTCTTTGTAGTTTTCGACATTGCCTCTTTGTTTTGTATTTCTAATATCAGAATGTAGGGCACTTGCTGTTTTTGTAGATTTAAAATTTTTTGAAAGCGTTGTTTTAAGTTCATTCAATGTCGTTGGTATATTTTCAGTTATCAAAACGATCCTAACTCTTTCACTTAGTTTCATAGCTACTACATATTTAATTAAGTTGGTTTTTCCCTGTTCATTTAATTCGCTAGATACTACTTCTACCATGGATAAAAATGTTTGAAGATTTTTATGTCTCCCATCAAAGATTGGAATTGTATCCGAGGCCTGTTTGCTGTTAAAATTCGACATGATTGGGTCTTCGCTATTATGTTCCATTAATATTTCAATTACGGACTTTTTTAATATTTTAAATTTTGTTATATTTTCTTCCCTTGTTTGTTTGTCTATATAAGAAACTAATTTCTCGAATTTGCTACAAGTTCTTTAATGAAATTTAATTTTTCGTTTACTGTTTCTTTTGTATATTTCCTATTGATAGATTTCTTTGCATTCGCTATAATTTTGTGAAGTTCTTCAAAAATTTGTTCCATGTGGAATTATATTAAAATATAATTTATTTTTTTTGCTAGTTTCTTACATTATTGTTTATTACTTGTTTTTTAACATAGTGTTTTAGGAATTTCCATAAACTAAATATTACCAAAATAATTAATAAAATTACTATCAATTCCAAACTTATCTCTACCCTATTTTCGTTTATGGCATATGCATTTGCCTTGCCTTCTACTTTGGTGTCTCCTATGCCCATTGCTCTGATGTTTTGCAAATTATGTTGAATTCTGTCTTCCAATGTTATATTAAAATTATCGCTCATTTAAAATTTTTTTTCATCCGTTCCTTTTTAATGTGTCTAATTTGAGGATCAAGTTTCTCTTCTGCGAACCTTTACTAATATTAATTACTCGTTGCAATTCTGCACAACTTTGTTCGAATCTCTTCTTTCTCCCTCCTCTTTTTTTTTTTTGTTTGTAAGCTGTATTATCTTCAGTGAATTTCGTTCTGTATTTCTTCTGTCTTTCTCTATATTGTTTTATTGATATAGGTTTTGGACCAGCGTTTTTTGGTGTTGGTACGTATTTTGGTGGTGGTTCCGTAGTTTGAGTTATGGGTTCGGGAGTATATTCCTCGTCTTCTTCTGTTGTTAATAGTTTCTCCCACTTTTTGAAAATGTTGTCGATTTCCTCTTGGGATGTCATTGATTTTTAAAAAATATTTTTAGGGAAATTTAGGATGATTTTTAATTTAAAAAAATTTTTAAAAGATTCCAAGTATTAAAAAAAATTAGGCAGGATGATTTTTAATTTGAATTTTTAAAAGATTCCAAGTATTAAAAAAAATTAGGCAGGATGATTTTTAATTTGAATTTTTAAAAGATTCCAAGTATTAAAAAAATTAGGCAGGATGATTTTTAATTTCAATTTTTAAAAGATTCCAAGTATTAAAAAAATTAGGCAGGATCGCCATGTAGTGGTCTTGTAAATATATTTAAATTGTCTGTAAGTGTGTTTCAAAAAAGTTTAAGTATTGGCTGAGCACTTCTGCCGCATTATCCTGGCATCAAAATGCCCTTTTGTTGAGAAATAGACAAATAGACAATCAAATTTTATGAATGCTAAAATTATTTCTGATTTTATTAAAATTAATCAATGGCTTATATACTAAATTTTACCTATCATCAGCATTTACCCAAATTGATTTTGTTCACATTAATTGAACTTAAATTTCTTAAACCGTGGGAATTGCTGATGTTGCTTTTTTTGTTTTTTTACAAATTTGGCTTGTGACAATGAAAAATAAAAATACTTAAAATAAACAAAGTTCTTTAATTAAAAACTAAATAGTGGTGTGCATAAAAATAGCACACTCACTACAATTGAATTTTTTCCCTACAATGTATATATATATATATATTTCAAAGTATTGAAAAACATACAGTCTATTTACATGTGATTTTATTGTGAATTGTAATTGAAGTATCTGATCTCTGTATTGAAAAAAATGCTGTTTTATTAATAAGATTCATTGATTTAAGATTTTTGGTATGTTTTGCTTCTTTTGTTGGTAAAAACGTTTTTTTTTTTATTTGACGTTTTTATGACGATTTCAATAAGCTATATTGACGATAATGACGATTTTTGCCCAAATATATGACGATATTACCTCTAAAAAAGCTGGCAGCTATGCTCGGAACTCCTGTTAAAAATCGTGTGAGAGAAAATCTCAAAAGGTTTCAGTTCGGAACATGGTAAAACTAACAGGTATGCGCAGTTCGACAACAACTACAATAATCCAAAAAACAATATTTATTTTATTAGTGTAAAGTACTCGCTTTAGATCAAAATACACAAACAAATTTTAAGCATTTTCTTACGTACGAGTACCAAATGAGTACCATTATTTATGTACTCTCTTCAAACTATATCAGTTTGTATGAAAATTTGCTATAAAGCGAACTCAGTCAGCTGTGCTAGTAAGCTCACCTGTTGCATACGCCGTGATAAGTGGTTAAATTTGTTGCATGTATTTATATAATTGTAGTGTTGTAATCACAAAACGTTTTCACTTCTGTCGGCACTCCCGGAGTGCTACCCGTAGTTTTTTTATTCTGTAGTTTGTTTTTCTATTTTTTTGGTGTGTGATTTTCTTTTGTTTTGGTATTCCCATAATTCATACATATATATGTATGGACGTAGGTTGTTGCTTATGTTTCTTTGTTTTATTTGCGTTTGCGGAGTTCAGTTTCAACTTTCGTAGTGAACAGACGCGTTTTTATAATCGTCGAAACTGAATATAAAAAAAATATAAAAAAAATAATTTTTCAAGTCACAAAAAATATAAAAAAAACAAAACATTTATTGAACAGTTATTTTACTGGTTTTATTTTATTTTTTGCTTGTGTGCAATATACATAAATATTTGCATACACAAACTAATATAAGTGAAAATATAAAAAAGAGAACTCTGATGAGTTCATCTTCTGATAAAAACAACAATAATCCTACAAGCAGTAGGAATGTACAATATATAACTTTAGTTGCTGATGACGACAATAAAAAAAATGAATTAAACAAAAACCTGAATTTAACAGAAAACACAAATACTCGTGCGCGATCATTGTCTCTGAACATGTTAAATAGTGATCAAGAAGCAACAACAAATGCACCCATCAGCAAACTTGTCAGCTTAGCTGTACAAACAAACAAACAAACAATAAGTAACAAGGTGACCAACGTGCACAAAATGGTAGATGCGGTGAGTAAAATATATGATAATAAAATTCAAACAGGAATGGACAGATACATAACCGTGTTAAAAAGGGGAAGAAGTCCAAAATCAGCTCAAATAGCTTCAACAGCGAAAGTTCCCAGAGATGGAAAAAACAAAACAAAAAATTCCGAAAATCGTTTCGCGATTTTATCTGAACAAAACAATGAAAACACAACTACAACAAGGTCGAGTAAACCTCCACCTATATATTTAAGAGAGCAGAACTCTAGTTTGTTGGTAAAAAGCCTTATCTCCTTAATTGGAGAAAATGAGTTCTATGTAACTCCAATTAAGCGTGGAAATATTAACGAAACAAAAATCCAGGTAGTGCAAGAAAGTAATTACCGAAAAATAGTTTCTGACCTTGAGTCAAAAAACAAAAATTTTTATACGTACCAATTAAAGAGTGCTAAAGGTCTAACCGTCGTAATAAAAGGTATAGACTCTAGTGTGGATCCAGAAGAGTTTAAGTCTGGCCTTGAAAATAATGGCTTCAAGGTTAAAAATGTTTCTAACATCAAAAATAGGGAAAAAATCTCCCAACCTATTTTTAGAGTCGAGCTACAGCCAGGTGACTTGAAAATTAAAAAAAATGAATCGCACCCAATCTATAATCTAAAGTACTTGTTACACAGAAGAGTTACAGTTGAGATGTCACATAAAAAAAATGGACCTATTCAATGCATGAACTGTCAAGAATTCGGCCATACCAAAACTTATTGCAAGTTGCCTACCGTTTGCGTTGTATGTGGTGAGTTGCACAGTACCGCTAACTGTGACAAAATAAAAGGTGATACCAAGGCAAAAAAATGCGGCAATTGCAGTGGAAACCACACTGCTAACTATAGAGGCTGCCCTCTTTACTCTTTTTTTAAAAATTCGTCGAACAGAAAAACAAATGCTACTCCCGATCAGCCCAACACCCCTTTAAACTACCCTCAGTTACCTCAACCGTCGTCTAGCCATAATCAATACTCAAATGTTTTAAAGTCTAACACGACTCTTACTCAGCAAAAACCTAATAGTCAATTTTCATACGCTAATATTTTAAAGAGTAACCAGACTCCGGCGCAAAAAACTGTACCAGCTAATGAAGAATCAGGGCATAATTTTAGTCGTATTGAAGCCTCGATAGAGATCCTAATACAAACAGTAAATACATTTACTCTCAACATGTCCTGTATGATGCAGGAAATGTTGAAAATGCAGTCTACCTTGTTGCAGGCTGTATTGAAAAAACCATGAACTTAAGAATCTGTTATTGGAACGCAAACGGCATCTGCCAACATAAAAATGAAATAGAATATTTTCTTCTGGATAAACAAATCGACGTTATGCTTATCTCAGAAACTCATTTGACGTCTGGAAGCTATTTTAAAATTAGTGGATATAATTTTTACGATACTAAGGATCCTCGAGGTAGAGCTTGTGGTGGCTCTGGAATCCTAATAAAAACTCGAATAAAACACTACCTGCTGAATGAACTTCGTGAAGAATATCTTCAAGCAACAAATATCTGTATTGAAAATTTTTATCAAAAGCTTGTGATATCATCTGTTTACTCTCCTCCCAGGTTTTCAATTTCAGAGAGTCAATATACCGCATTTTATACAACACTGGGGTCCCGTTTTCTAGCAGCTGGCGACTACAATGCTAAACACACTTTTTGGGGTTCACGTTTAATCAGTCCTAAGGGTCGTGTTTTGTTTGACACAATTTCAAAAATGGGTTTGAATGTAGTTTCAAGTGGTCAGCCAACATATTGGCCAACGGATCGACAAAAAATTCTTGATGTTATCGACTTTGGAATCTCGAAAGGTGTGCTCAGCGAAATGACGGAAGTAGAAACATCTTTGGATTTTTCTTCAGATCACTCGCCTACTATTATCACTATTTACTCAGACACAACCGCAAGACCAACATGTGATTTACCGCTGACATCTGCACGTATTAACTGGCTGAAATACACAAAATATTTGAGTGCTCATTGCACGGAAAATATGCCATTGAGAACACCTACTGACATAGAAAATTCTATAAGGTTGTTTGAAGCACATGCCAAACAAGCTGCTCTTAATGCTTCTTCAATTCAACCAAATCAACAAGCGAGATTTAACAATATTTTTTGTGCAGATATAGAAAGGCTATTGACTGAAAAACGGAGAGCTCGACGAGAATGGCAACAATACAGATCGCCTCAGCTAAAATTAAGGAGTGTACCAAGCAGCTTAGAAAAGTTTTGTAAACACAAAAAACAGCTTCGCTGCAAAAATTTCTGCAAGAACTCGATGCAACACCATCAACAGATTATTCGCTGTGGCGTGCAGCCAGAGGACTTAAAAGGCCGGTGATATGTCAACCTCCATTACGAGCTTCAAATGGTGACTGGGCAAGAACTGATGCTGAAAAAGGTGCTCTTTTTGTTAAACACTTAGAAAAGGTATTTACTCCAAATATTTCTGCTGATATTACTGAACTGCCGCCAGTCGTCGCTTTACCAGAAATTCCGCTAAGATTTAATATTGTGGATATTCAAAAGGCTATTACAAGTCTAAACTCAAAAAAAGCCCCAGGTATTGATAGAATAAGCAACAAAATGCTGCAAGAATTGCCTTTCATTGCAAAACGAATAATACTATTCATTTTTAATAGTATTTTACGACTGCAATACTATCCAGCAGAATGGAAGGTTTCGATGATTACTATGATACTAAAGCCCGGTAAGGATCATACAAAGGTTGAATCCTATTGGCCTATCAGTCTATTGTCCAATATGTCGAAACTTTTTGAAAAACTGTATTTGAGCAAGCTGACTCCTATAGTAACTAGCAGTGCATGTATTCCAGATCATCAATTCGGTTTTCGCAGTCAGCATAACACTATTGAACAAACTCACAGACTTGTGAATGTCATTAGAGAAACTTTTGAAAAAAAGAAATATTGTTCAGCGCTTTTTATTGATGTCGCACAGGCCTTTGATAAAGTATGGCACGAAGGTCTTGTCCACAAATTAACACAAAATCTACCCGCAAACTTCGTCAGGCTCTTAAAAAGCTATATAGAGGAACGAAAATTTGTAGTTAAGGAAGGCAATTTTTTAAGCCCCCCGCAGTCGATTGAAGCCGGAGTCCCTCAAGGCAGTATCTTCGGTCCTTTACTTTATTTAATATATGCCTCTGACTTACCGTTAAGCAGTATCATTCACACGTCAACATTTGCTGATGATACGGCTTTTCTAAGCGTTCATGAAAATCCTGTAGAAGCTTCCCGGAATCTACAAGGGTACATCTCAAAATTGGAAACATGGCTAAAACAATGGCGGATAAAAGTGAATGAGCAGAAATGTGTACACGTTACTTTTACTTTACGCAGGGAAACATGCCCGCCTATACAAATCAACACCGAGACTATACCGCAACACACTGTAGTAAAATATCTAGGCGTTCATCTTGATCGTCGTTTAACATGGAAATCGCATATAGACGCAAAGTTGACACAAATGAAATTAAAAGCAGCTTAAATGAATTGGCTTATTGGAAGAAATTCTATATTAAGTCTTGACTGTAAACTTTTGTTATACAACGCGATCCTGAAACCAATATGGGCCTATGGAATCCAGTTATGGGGCACTGCCTCAGCATCAAGTGTAGAAAAAATTCAAAGGCGACAAAACAAAATTCTACGTACAATTACTGCAGCCCCCTGGTATATCCGAAATCAGCGAATTCACAAAGATCTTGATGTTCCGTTGGTGAAGACAGTATTTTTAAAACACGCTAAAAAATATATTGAAAAACTAGTATTGCACCCAAATCCACTTGCGCGCAACATTCTAAATTATAGAGGCCACACCCGGTTGAGAAGGAGGGATACTCTTTCTCTCAGCCGTACACGAGAGATGTAAAACATCAAAAATCAACAGTTGGAATTAAAAATTTTGTTTAGCACTGGCTAAACATATATTTATGTATTTTTAGATTTAAGATTTGAAAAACTTATTGATGTTTCAATTTATAATTGAAGATTCAATATATAATAAAACTACCACTAAAAAAAAAAAAAAAAAAAAATTTGCGTTTGCAAATTTTCTTTTATTTTATTTAGGATTTATATTGGCCGATGCAATTATGTTCGATATGTATCTGTCTTTGTTTTAAATTTGTTGGTGTATTTTGATATGAAGCGAGTGCTTTATACCAACAAAATACATGTTGTTTTGAATTATTCTACTTGGTGCCGAACTGAGCATACCTGTTAGTTTTACCATGTCTGGTATGTAGTTATCTGTTAAGTGTCAAATGTCCGGGCATTACTACACCTGTAATTTGTTTGGTAGGCATTCGCACAAACAGAGATGCTACAAGTGTCAAAAAGCGTGACGGTGTCGCGAGTTCTGAGATTTTGTCTCATCCAAAACCTTCGTACCACGCCAATAGAAGTTTTCACTTCAAAAATAAAGGTAAATAATTATGGGAGTATATGCAAACATACATACATACTCAAGTCATTAATGCTTATTTAGAAAATTTTAAACATCAAAACTGTCTCTTGCTATAATAATTAATTACATTATTAATTATTAAGTAATTATCACTCTGAAAAGTAGTAGTAGTAGCATATAGTGCTATTTCAAAAGCCCCTTAATAAAAGATAATTTGCAAAAGCAACCCCAAGGTCCTTTTCAAATACGCTTTGCTGAATTTCGACTAGATAACAGGTATCTAGAAATCGTTAACCCCTATCGCACAAAGCTCGTATAAAGATAAACATTCAGCAAGCAGACAGCTCAAATACCCCATTAATTCTGGATAATGGGTATCCAGTAAAAAAACTAAAAACCCCGATTAACAACAAATTGAATAATTTACTAAAGCTATATAACAGGTATAGAGTATTATATTTAAACCCCTATTATAAACAAATCTAGTTACTCGTGCTCAGTTCACATTTTCATTTAAATAGAAAATTTTAAATAATCGTTCAAAACTCTGTCGAAACCATGGGTCCAAAATAAGACGACTCTTCAGGAAATAGTGACCAATATTATTTAGGGAAGAAAACAGCGTCTCCTCTTCAAGATCTGTTCTTGTTTGATAGCGAAAATTTACTAAATTTTTGCAATATCTTTAATCAATCCAATACAAAAAAAAAAAAACAAACAGAATCGGTTTTAGAAATTAAATTAAAATTATTTTTATTTGATTGATGAGCTTGAGGTCAATTTTTTTATAAAAAACGTTATAAACTTTTATTTATCGAGATTTCGCTACTCCTTTGTGTAGCTTCTTCAGGATTAGATTTGTAAGTAACAAAAAACCAAATAACAACAATATTTTAAACAAAACAATATTCGCTTTAAATTGAATTTTTCCGGTTTTTGAAATAAATTAAAAATTGTTTTTATATTTCAAATGGTTTTTGAATTAAATAATTTTTTCCAAGTTGTCAATTGAAAAAAAAAAAAAATATTTTAGTTTGAAACATGAGGAAATGAAAAAGTTTTGGAAAAACTTTAAATAAATTAGAAGGGTTTATAAATTTTGAAAACATAATGCTATTTAAATATTAATCTTTATAATTTATTTTGCCCTTTAGCTTTATATACTAAATGCCTTTAACTCTGAGCTACACTATCAGTATCTGCTTTGAAGTTAATTCTTTTTGCTGGTAGTATATTAATTATCTGCAGCATTTTTAACATATATCTGCGTTTATATATATTTTCTGTATTTAAAATGGATATTTTTTCAAAATCTGGATAGTGATCTGAATCACGACAGTGTAAAGATAATGCAGTCTTTTGTGATGATGTATAGTTTCTATATTTTAAATTTGTTTTGTGTCCAGCTAATCTAGTTTTAACTTTGTTTTTTGTAGTACCTACATAGACCTTATTACAAATTTCACTATCATTTCCTTTACAAGGTATTTTATAAACTACATTAGATTTTTCTAATTTATGTAATCCATCTTTTGTTTTGCTAAACAATTTACCTAACGTTTTACATGATTTATGTGCTATTTTATATCTGTTAGTTTCGAAAACATCTGACTTTTCTAACCGTTCTGAAATTATAGGAAGGTATGTTAGAGATTTGTATATTGTCGGTTGAGTTACTACATCCGCTTGAGTATTTCCGCGTCTACTATACTGTTGTATTAAATTGCATGTTAGACCGATTGGAAAATCATTCCTAACCAATAATTCCTTAATAATATCCTTATTCTTCCTGTGGAATTGTACGTCACTTATAATCAAAACTTTATCTATAAGATTCTTCGCTGTATTAATATTTATTCTCTTTGGGTGCTTTGAATAATAATTAATAATTCTACCTGAAGCTGTTGGTTTTCTATACCAATCCACTAACAAATTATTGCCATTTCTAATTACCAATGTGTCTAAATAAGGAATTCTGTTATCTTTTTCTTTCTCAAATGTAAATTGTATATCACTATGAAATAAATTAAATGATGTTAAAACTTTCTCTATCTCAGAATTTGGAATTATACAAAAAATATCATCAACATATTTTGTTATAATTTTTGGTTTCACCGACAAACTACCTAAGCAACAATCTAATAATTCTTCCATAACAATATCAGCTATTATTGCTGATATTGAAAGTCCCTTTTGTTGCATATATGATTTTTTATTATATTGAAAAAATCTGTTATCAACAATGCAAAATCTTAAAATTCTAAAAAATAAGTCCTTTTCTATATTAGTATGTTCTGCAATCTTATTCCAAATTCGCTTCTATAACATTAATCGCTAATTCTACAGGTATACTTGGAAATAATGAAATAACATCAAATGAGACCAATATTTCATCATTTTCCATTCCTACATTTTTGATCTTTTCCTTAAATTGAAAAGAATCCCTTACGTTATATCTTGAGTCTTTAGTTAAATTTTCTAAAATTCCTGTAATGTATTTACTAAGTCCATAAGAAGGTGAATTTATAAATGAACAAATCGGTCTCAATGGGAAACCTTCCTTATGGATTTTCGGAACTCCATATAATTTGGGTTCTGTAGCTGATAATGTAGCTCAGAGTTATAGGCATTTAGTATATAAAGCTAAAGGGCAAAATAAATTATAAAGATTAATATTTAAATAGCATTATGTTTTCAAAATTTATAAACCCTTCTAATTTATTTAAAGTTTTTCCAAAACTTTATTTATTTGTTGCGGGTTAGCAATATCTAAGTATATATATTTCGTTGGTAGCCATACCAACTCATCAGTAGATGTTTTTCTCTTTATGTTTAAAAAGTTTTAAAGCTCATCTATTTATACAAAAACTCACAAATATATTTTTGTGAATTACAAAGCATAAAAACAGCTTTCAAAATTGTTTAAACACATACAACAAATAATTTTCCATTATGAATGTGTTTACTTTTCTACACCTATACAATTAGACAACCGCTGGTTGCCATTAAAAGTATTTATAAGGCAAAAAGCTGTTTTTAAACATAAAGAGTAAAACATCTACTGATGAGTTGGTATGGCTACCAACGAAATATATATTTAGATATTGCTAACCCGCAACAAATAAATAAAGTTTAAAACATAAATACTTGGGTACATGCTCAAATAAATGTAGAATTTTGTTTTTGCAAAACTTTTTCATTTCCATTTGAAACATTTCAATTGACAACTTGGAAAAAATTATTTAATTCAAAAACCATTTGAAATATAAAAAACAATTTTTAATTTATTTCAAAAACCGGAAAAAATTCAATTTAAAGCGAATATTGTTTTGTTTAAAATATTGTTGTTATTTGGTTTTTTGTTACTTACAAATCTAATCCTGAAGAAGCTACACAAAGGAGTAGCGAAATATCGATAAATAAAATTTTATAACGTTTTTTATAAAAAAATTGACCTGAAGCTCATCAATCAAATAAAAATAACTTCAAGAAAAGGTCGAAAAATTAGCAATACAAATCAATTAAATTAAAAGATTTAGAGTCAAGATACAAGAAAATGGAAGCTTCATACCAAGAGCTAATACTATGGCACGATGGCTCAGTTGACTCAGATTTCAAAGCTACGGCTAAAAACGATTATGCGTCACACGTTACCGCATATTACCAGTGTCATGGCGAATTACGTAAATTATTAAAAGCAAATCGCGTAGAAGATCCAAATGGACAAGGGTTTCATTCAACTGTTCGATACTCAATCCCAAATTTTGGATTCGCTCAACATAGAGAACGGGATAGCTCCAGTAACTGTATAAAGCTACCACCCTGTGATACAGAGTAATTTAAAGGCCTTCGTTCCTTGATATTTTTTTTTTTTTTTTGATAATTTTATTATTTATTGAATCTTTAATTATTTATATTAAATTATCAATAAGTTTTACAAATCTTAAATCTGAAAAATATTAAATGTAAATTAAAAAATTAAAAATGCTAAACAAAATTTTTAATTTCAACGGTTAATTTTTGTTGTTTTACATCTGTCGTGAACGGCTGAGAAAAAGAGTATCCCTTCTTTTCAGCCGGGTGTGGCCTCTATAATGAAGAATATTGCGCACAAGTGGATTTGGGTGCAACTCAAGTTTTTTTATATATTTTTTCGCGTGTTTTGAAAATACTGTCTTCACCAACGGCACGTCTTGGTCTTTATGAATTCGATGGTTTCTGACATACCAGGGGGCTGCTGTTATTGTACGTAGGATTTTATTCTTTCGCCTTTGAATTCTTTCGACATTCGATGATGAGGCAGTGCCCCATAACTGGATTCCATAGGACCATATTGGTTTCAGGATCGCGTTGTATATTAGAAGTTTACAGTCTAGGCTCAGTATAGAATTTCTTCCCATAAGCCAATTAATTTGGGCAGTTTTTAATTTCATTTGCATCAACTTTGCGTCTATATGCGATTTCCATGTTGAACGGCGATCAAGGTGAACGCCTAGATATTTGACTACAGTATCTTGCGGAATAGTCTCGGTGTTGATTTGTATAGGCGGGCATGTTTCCCTTCGCAACGTAAAAGTGACGTGTACACATTTCTGCTCGTTAACTTTTATACGCCATTGCTTAAGCCATTTTTCCAATTTGGATATATACCCTTGTAAGTTGATGAAAGCTTCTACTGGATATTCATGGACGCTTAAAAAAGCTGTATCATCAGCAAATGTTGATGTATGAATGTTATTGCTTAACGGTAAGTCAGAGGCATAAATTAAATAAAGTAAGGGACCGAAGATGCTGCCTTGGGTAGCTCCGGCTTCGATCGACTGCGGAGGGCTTAAAAAATTGCCTTCCCTAACTACAAATTTTCGTTCCTCTTGATAGCTTTTTAAAAGCTTGACGATGTTTGCGGGGAGATTGCGTGTTAATTTGTGGATAAGACCTTCGTGCCATACTTTATCGAAAACTTGAGAAACATCTATAAAGAGCGCAGAGCAAAATTTCTTTTTTTCAAAGGTGTCTCTAACTACGTTTACAAGTCTGTGAGTTTGTTCAATAGTGCTATGTTGTCTGCGAAAACCGAATTGATGATCTGGAATGCATCCACTTCTAGTCACTATAGGCATCAGCTTGCTCATATACAGCTTTTCAAATAGTTTTGAAATTTTGGGCAATAAGCTAATAGGCCGATAGGATTCAACCTTCGTATGATCCTTGCCGGGCTTTGGTATCATAATAATCATCGAAACTTTCCATTCTACAGGATAGTATTGCATCCGTAGAATACTATTAAAAATGAAGAGTATAACTCTTTTTGCAATATAAGGCAGTTGTTGAAGCATTTTGTTGCTTATTTTGTCGACACCTAGGGATTTTCTGGTGTTAAGACTAGTAATAGTATTTTCAATCTCCGTCATGTTAAATCTCATCGGTATTTCTGGTAAAAAGACGACTGGTGGCAGTTCAACAATATCAGCAGAAATATTCGGGGTAAATACTTTTTCTAGGTGCTTAACAAATAGATCACCTTTTTCAGCATCAGTTCTTGCCCAGTCACCATTAGAGGCTCGTAATGGTGGTTTGCAAATCACTGGCCTTTTAAGTCCTCTGGCTGTACGCCACAGCGAATAATCTGTTGATGGTGTTGCATCGAGTTCTTGCAGAAATTTTTGCAGCGAAGCTGTTTTTTGTGATTGTAAAACTTTTCTTAGCTGTTTGGTACACTCCTTAAGCCTTAATTTTAGCTGAGGCGATCTGTAACGTGGCCATTCTCGTCGAGCTCTCCGTTTTTCAGTCAATAGCCTTTCTATATCTGCACAAAATATATTGTTAAATTTCGCTTCTTGATTTGGTTGAATTGAAGAAGCATTAAGAGCAGCTTGTTTAGCATGTGCTTCGAACAACCTAATAGAATTTTATATGTCAGCAGCTGTTCTCAATGGCATATTTTCCGTGCAATGATCACTCAAATATTTTTTGTATTTTAGCCAGTTAATACGTGCAGGTGTCAGCGGTAAATCACATGTTGGTGTTGTAGTTGTGTGTGAGTAAATAGTGATAATAGTAGGCGAGTGATCTGAAGACAAATCCAGAGATGCTTCTACTTCAATCATTTCGCTGGGCACGCCTTTCATAATCCCAAAGTCGATAACATCAGGAATTTTTTGACGATCCGTTGGCCAATATGTTGGATGACCACTTGAAACTACATTCAAACCCATTTTTGAAATTGTGTCAAACAAAACACGACCCTTGGGACTGATTCAACGTGAGCCCCAAAAAGTGTGTTTAGCATTGTAGTCGCCAGCTGCTAGAAAACGGGACCCCAGTGTTGTATAAAATGCGGTATATTGACTCTCTGAAATTGAAAACCTGGGAGGAGAGTAAACAGATGATATCACAAGCTTGTGATAAAAATTTTCAATACAGATGTTCGTTGCTTGAAGATATTCTTCACGAAGGTCGTTTAGTAGGTAGTGTTTTATTCGAGTTTTTATTAGGATTCCAGAGCCATCACAAGCTCTACCTTGAGGATCCTTGGTGTCGTAGAAATTATAGCCACTAATTCGAAAATAGCTTCGGGACGTCAAGTGAGTTTCTGAGATAAGCATAACATCGATTTGTTTATCCAGAAGAAAATATTCAATTTCATTTTTATGTTGGCAGATGCCGTTTGCGTTCCAAAAACAGATTCTTAAGTTCATGGTTTGTTCAATACAGCCTGCAACAAGGTAGACTGCATTTTCAACATTTCCTGCATCATACAGGACATGTTGAGAGTGAATATATTTACTGTTTGTATAAGGATCTCTATTGAGGCTTCAATACGACTAAAATTATGCCCTGATTCTTCATTTACTGGTACAGTTTTTTGCGCCGGAATCTGGTTACTCTTTAAAATATTAGCGTATGAAAATTGATTATTAGGTTTTTGTTGAGTAAGAGTCGTGTTAGACTTTAAAACATTTGAGTATTGATTATGGCTAGACGACGGTTGAGGTTACTGTGGGTAGTTTAAAGGAGTGTTGGGCTGAGCGGGAGTAGCAGTTGTTTTTCTGTTCGATGAATTTTTAAAATGAGAATAAAGAGGGCAGCCCCTATAGTTGGCAGTGTGGTTTCCGCCGCAATTACTATATTTTTTTTGCTTTGCTATCACCTTTTATTTTGTCACAGTTAGCGGTACTGTGTAACTCGCCACATACAACGCAAACGGTAGGCAACTTGCAATAAGTTTTGGTATGGCCAAATTCTTGACAGTTCATGCATTGGATAGGTCCAGTTTTTTTATGTGGCATCTCAACGGTGACTCTTCGATGCAACAAGTATTTTAAGCTATAGATTGGGTGCGATTCATTGTTTTTAATTTTTAAGTCGCCTGGCTGTAGCTCGACTCTGAAAATAGGTTGGGGGATTTTTCCCTGTTTCACTTTGAAGCCACTATCTTCAAGGTCAGAATTTACCTCTTCCGGAACCACGTTTGAATCTATTCCTTTTATAACTACTGTTAGGCCTTTAGCACTCTTCAGTTGATATGTATAAAAGTTTTGGTTTTTAGTCTCAAAATCTGAGACAATTTTCCTGTAATTATTTTCTCGTGTTACCTGAATTTTAGTTTCGTTGATTTTGCCACGCTTAATTGGAGTTACATAGAACTCATTTTCTCCAATTAATGAGATAAGGCTTTTTACCAAAAAGTTGGAGTTCTGTTCTCTTAAATATGTCGGCGGTGGTTTAGTGGACCTTGTTGTACTTGTATCTTCATCGACTTGTTCATTCAAAATCGCAAAACGATTTTCAGAATGTTTAATATTATTTTTCCCATCTTTGGGCATTTTCGCCGTTGACGCTATTTCAGCTGATTTGCGACTTCTTCCCCTTTTTAGCACGGTTATGTATCTGTCCATACCAGTTTGGATTTTATTATCACTATTTTCACTCACTGCATTTACAATTTTGTGCACGTTGGTCACCTGGGTATTTATTGTTTGTTTGTTTGGTTGTACAGCTAAGCTGACAAGTTTGCAAATAGGTGCAATTGTTGTTGCTTCTTGATCGCTATTTAACATGTTGAGAGATAATGATCGCGCACGAGTATTTGTGTTTTCTGTTACATTCAGGTTTGTGTTTACTTCATTTTTTTTGTCGTCGTTAGCAACCAAAGTTATATATTGTACATTCCTACTGCTTGTAGGTTTATTGTTGTTGTTAGAAGGTGAACTCATTTAGAGTTCTCTTTTTTGTGTTCACTTATGAGTTGGTGTATGCAAATATTTATGTATTTACACACAAGCAAAAAATAAAATAAAACCAGTAAGATAACTGTTTAATAAATGTATTGTTTTTGTATATTATTTTTTTGTGAATTTTCTTTCAATAAATTTTTAATATTCAGTTGCGACGATTATAAAAACGCGTCTGTACACTACAAAAGTTGAAACTGAATGTTTCGTTTCTTGATATGTTCACGGCAGTGTACATTAATCACTCGAAACTCACCCCGGTTACAAAATTATTCACCTTCGAAATAAAACAAGAGGTGAAGCAGGAGATATTGTAAAAAGATATCCCCTTTCCCATGACAACTTCAATCTCACATGGGACGCTTTAAAATCCCGCTACGAGAATAAACGAGTTCTAGATAATCAAATAAAAATCTTATTTGATATTCCCGAAGAAACTAATGAAGAGAGCGAGTCTATTAGAAGAATTCAGTCATCAGATAATGACTCTTTCGTAACTCTGGGCACTAGGGATATCGATCGAATATTATTCGGCCGGTTTTAACCGGTTTTTTAGGATTCGCTGAAGCCGGGATTTTTTAAATATGCATTTTTCGAATATCAAATAAACCGGTTATATTTATACGATTAACCGGTTATTTGAAACGTACAATTGCTTACATTTTACTTATTTTTATTGCAAATATGCACTTAATTGAAGTCTCTCTGAGAGTAAATCGTAATGTAAATATTTTGGAAGTGTCATAAGAAGTCTGAAAGACTTGAAAAATTACTTAATGCCTTGTATTCTATAAACCCAACAAGCACGCTAAGTGAAAGTGCATTTTCGATTTCAAGTTCTATAAAAAACAAAAGAAAAAAAAATAGATATATTTCAAAACATTTGAATTTGATTATTTTAAAAGAATCAATTAAATAGCTGTTTTAAGTAGCTTGCATTAAAATATCTTGGACAGTGTGAATAAAAATGTAGTTTATACTACATAGTACTAAGTACTAGCACTAGCTTTAACTTTTCAGTACTAGCTAAGTTGAAAAGTATAAACTACAAAAAGTGTGAATAAATCTTTGCTAGTACTGAAAAGAGATAGCTAGTACTGGAAAATTAAAACATATGCGGCTGAAAAATCAGCTGATGGAAACTGTTTGGAAGTTGCCTCTGTTTAAAAAAAGTTTGTTTTGAATATTTATTGTCATAATGGGCAGCAAAAATAGCGCGAAATTTTTTGATATGCTCCAAAAGCATAAAATTATATTTAAAAATTCGCGTCAGTGAGAGTGGCAAAAAATATGCCTTGTTTTCACTCCATGAAGAGTATTTGGAACAGTTTGGCCAGGAAATTACAATTGGTCAATTAAAAAACAAATTAAAAACATGAGGAATGATCATAATTCATTAATGTAGTCATCATATTTAAATAAATATAAACGACAATGCACTTTTTGACGAATAAACCAACAATATATTATCTTCAGAACCTCAATGACTTGCTTACAAAAATTCAAGCACTAGCCTAATCTGAAAATTTTATTCACTTCAAAACTAGTTTAAACTTAAGATCTGCTAGTTTTAGCTAGAACTACATTTTTATTCACACTGCCCATTTACTACTTCAAAACGTGAACTTCTTTTTCAAACTTTTAAATTTAATTTTGTAAAAGTTTTGGGGTTCCCCGCTGAAGAATTTTTGAAGTGAGTATCCATCCACTAAAAACATTTTTATCAAGTTATATAAAGCCTTTCAATGAAATAATTTTAACTGACTCTGTTTTATTTTAAGAAATTATTTATTTTTCTTACAAAAAGTAGAATCGAAAAATGTTTCATAGGTAAAAAACCACGTACTCTATTTTAATATAAAACAAACGACAAAAGAGACTGAAAAAGTGATACAAAATGCAATCTAAAACGTGAACAAAGTCAAAAATGTGAACCCCTTGGGTAAAAATTAGTGCACATTTCTGCGAGTTCTCTTATACATACATATATGTGGGATGACGTGATAATATAAAGGATAGAAACAATACGTATCTACATACTAATTTATACAACTCTTACGAACGTGAAGCAAGGACAGAAATGTAGATTAGAGTCAGTCGTAAAATATCGAGTAGTGAAGAAAGAAGTAAAGTCGAAAGTTTAGTAATCGCAAGTTGAAAAGTTGATAATTATAATTAAAACTCTCTATTAAATCTATTTATTCAAATTTAATTTGAACTCAAAACCTCATGTAATAATTTGAACTTAAAAACTTAAAACTGAATTTTTTTTTTTTTTTTTTTATTATTGAAATTTATATAACATACTTTTCTAACAAATAAGGAGCCTCGAGCCACGTATGGCTTGAAGAGACAAGTTGGCAAAACTATATTTAGTAAATATATTTTAATGTTATACAAATGTATAATAATTTCTAGTTAAAAAAAATTGAAAATACTACATTACTATAAAATATATATGTGTATATTTTTTCTCAAAGAAGCATTTCTAAGTTCTGGAAGAGATAGTTTTTTATATTTGTTTTAAATATTGATAAACGATTGCAAACTTTCAAGTTACTTGGCAAGTTGTTAAAGTTTAAACTGCCTGCATATTCTAATCTTTGTTTTGTGGTTTCCAATCTACACCTAGCTATTCTGAGGTTGTTTGAATATCTCGTGTTGAAAAAGTTCTGGTTTCTACTAAATTTTATGGTTCTGTTCCCAATGTTGTTAACGGATTTATATGTATAAAATAATAACTGCTTTAAATACAAACCGTGTATTGGAAGAGTTGTTTCGCAATAATCCTTGAACAGAGAAAATGTACTGAATCTTATGTTCAAATTGAACACGCATTTTAAAGCTTTATTTTGCACTGACTGGAGAGATTTCAATTCCGTCGTTTTCTTATAGGCATAAGCTATGGCAAGGTATTCTAGTCGACTGTGTATTAAGGCATTATAAATCATCATTTTTGTTTTGTTATTTAATTTTCTTTTTAACTTATATAGAACTCCGACAGCAGATGTAATCTTAGCTTTCAACGATGTGATATGAGAGTCCCATGATAAATTACTTTTTAAAATTATGCCTAAATATTTGACTTCATGTTCCTCTACTATAACATTTCCATCAACATAAATACTAAAATCATTATTTATAATTTGTGAGTGCGGTCTAAAACGTATTAATTTTGTTTTAGCTGCATTTAAGACCAGGCCGTTAATTCGGGCGAATTCAAATATTAAGGCTGCATCTCTCTCCATATGCGTTTTTAAGGCTAAATCATACTTATAAGGATAAAATAGTGAAATATCATCCGCAAACATTATAATTTTTCCAGAAAGCCCTAAGTTGTTAATATCGTTTATATATATCATAAAAAGAAGGGGCCCAAGAACACTACCTTACGGAACACCGTATCTTATAGGAAGAATTGAACTTTTTCCACCATCAATTTCAACGTATTGTCTTCTATTGGACAAAAAGCTTCTAATAACTTCCAGTGCATCACCAAAAACACCATAATACTTAAGCTTATCAATAAGAATTTTGTGATCCACTAGATCAAAAGCCTTGCTAAAATCGTAAAATGCACCAGCCACCCCACTAAAACCTCTATCCAAACCATCACATATTGTATTCAACACATTTATCACAGCTTCGTCCGTTCCACTTCCTTTGACATACCCAAATTGATTTGTGTACAACATAGACTCTTTTTCTAGATATTCCAGAAGCTGGGCATGAATTATTTTTTCATATATCTTATCTATAATAGATAACAAAGCTATAGGTCTATAGTGTTCTATATGTTTAGCATTATGTGTCTTTGGTATTGGCACGATTTTATGTAATTTCAAAACCTCTGGATAGATACAATTGTTTAACATGGTGTTAAACATGTTTAATAGGTGCGGTAATAGTATATCACAACAGTTTATGATTACCTTAGAAGCAATATTGTCGTGACCTGGACTTTTAGAAATTTTCATATCCATAATTACATTTCGCATCTCATCTATGGTTAAACTCCTAAAATAAAAACATTTGTTACTATAACTGAGTGTTCTCAACGAATTGAAAGTGTCATTAGAATATATTGTAATACTCTGTTTAAGCCTATCAACAGCATTTATGAAATACTCATTTAAAAGAGTAGATTTTAATTGGTTGTCATCTACACTTAATCCTTCGCTATCAACTATGTTGACTACTTTTTCATGAGATCGACCCATCGCACTATTTAAAAATTTCCAACAACTCTTAACATCGCTCCCAAATTTTTCTAGATTATTTTCATAATAAAAATTCACAGATTCCCTTGTAGCTCTTCTTATTAATTTGCTAATTCTCTTTAATCTATCAGCAACTGCAGCATCATTCTTTTTTCTTCTTCTTACTTTTAATAGTTTCTTTTTAATTTCCATTAAAGTCCACAAGTTATCATTAAGCCACGGCGCTAGGTCATGATTAATAGGTTTCTTTATGCTTACTACAGAAGTGCTAGCACTAACAGCTCTATTTATAGTGTTAATTAAGTTTGAAGTTACATCCGATGATAAATCAACTTCATAAATACGTTCTATGTTCCGATTCAAACATTGTTTGACTTTTTCATAATTGCAATTATATTTTGTTTTTTCAATAAACATATTCGTATTCATATTTATTTCACTTTTCAATTTACAGCAACTAAGGTTGTGGTCAGTTAATTCACATTCTACTGAATCTATAACAACTTTTTCATCCACGTTACTGAACACATGGTCAATACAAGTTCCACTACTTGGTCTTGTAACCATATTGTGACAACTTTTCATCCCATAGCACTGGAATAAGTTAACGATATCGCTAGCCTGTACAGAATTCAGCAAGTCAATGTTTGCATCACCTACAATAACTGATAATTTATTTGCCAAATTACTTACTTTATTTTCTAAAATTTGCAGAAAATCGGTTATATTACATTTCTGAGAACGATAAAATGACATAATTTCAAATGGCTTCCCTATTATTTTAAAATTATTGAGTCTTAGCTGAATAATTTCTACGTAGCGATCACTTTCACAACAAATTACTGAATACTGACACTTCTGCAACAGTGTACACAATTGTAATATGGTAATGCATACATTTGCGAACAATTCACATCAAACCAAGTCTCCTGAATCGCAATAATATCAGGTAATTTTGATAGCTTTGCTATAAAGGTTCTAAAATTATTAAATTTCTTGAGCGAAGAAATGCTTCTTACATTAATTGAAAAAATATTCAGGTAATTATAATCTATATTACACAAAAATGTTTCAAAAGGAAAAATATTTTTGAAATATTGATTTTGATTCATATTGGAATAATAATAAATGAAAAAACAAATAAAATAATATATAGTATAAATGTAGAAATATCAAAGAAAAAAAAAAAATGTGGAATAATAAAATAGAGTAGAAAAAATAAAATTTAAAATTCAGAAATTAGGTTATTCTTCCTCTTCGCTGCACAATACTTGATCACTGATTTGTGCACTATTGACTGATCTACGAAATTTAGGTTTACTAGAACTAGCTTCAAGCAAAAGCTTATCAACATCATCCTCATCTCGTAATGAACGAGGTCGAGATGTCTCACTCTTTTTTACGAAAATTCGGCCATGGTTGTGATAAACGAAATTATACCCAACCTTTTTCAAAGTTTTTGCATAATTAAGCAATGACAGGGTCTCCTTACCAAGCAAGTCGTTTACAATTACTTTCTTAGTTTCTTCTTTGTCTTTTAATTTAGATTTTACAGCCATTAATTTATCTTTTGAAGTTTTTCCATTAAATTTTACAATTATATTTCTCTCCTCCGCCGTTTTATCTCGCTTTTTTAAGAAGTAAGCTTCTTCAATACTTTCTGCAGTTACGTCAGCACCAATATCTTTTGACAGATTTATAACAGCTTCGGCGGCAGACAACTTTTCACCTGGCTTCAATCCCATTATAATGCAATGACTCCTAACTCTTTCGTCATTTAAATATTTCATAGAAGTTTTTAAGTTCTTAACCTCTTCTTTTAAATAAACATTTTCCTTTTCAACTTCATCCAATCTTCTCTTGTTTTCGACCAAAGTTCTCAAAACGTCCTCATACTGATTCGATAAAAAATTAATTGAATCACGTATAGATGTAAGTTGATCCAGCTGATTTAATTTAGTTTTAATAATTGTTAATTCTTCTTTTATTGTTTCTTTCGCTCCTCCATCGCACAAATAACATATGAACTCTTCATTCTCATTTTCAATTAAGCGATCATATTGGCGCTTATCCAATTTAGTACACTGAGCATGATATATTTTATTGCATGTATCGCATGCAATATTATTTTCTGTTTCTTCATTTACTATTAATTTGCATTGTGCACAATATAATTTATTGATTTTTTCACTTTTACGAGTTACTCTCTTCATATTTTTTTTTAAATCGATGTTAATTCTTTTCAGCTTTGTCCGTAGACAATTTATAAGATTTTTTGTTTAATAAGACGCTATAAATTGTATTTTTGTTAAAATCAATGTGGAGAGGCCAAAAAAAAAAAGCACTTTACTTAAATAGGGTTGCCAAATGATTCCTACATATTTTAAATATATAAACTATCAGTGTTTAATTTAACCTTTGCTACATTTGGGG
This sequence comes from Lypha dubia, assembly GCA_947311025.1. Classification (NCBI taxonomy): domain Eukaryota; kingdom Metazoa; phylum Arthropoda; class Insecta; order Diptera; family Tachinidae; genus Lypha; species Lypha dubia. The sequence goes on along the minus strand of OX371260.1, from coordinate 81,888,318 downwards.
GCTCGTCCTATGCAAATTATTATAAATTTTATTAATTATTATTAAAAAGAAAGTGCGTAAAAAGTGTAGTGTATTTTATATTATTTTATATTATTTTTATTATTTTATAGTATTTACCTATAATTAGTACTACCTTCGTAGGGTACTGTATTTAAATTCCTTTATAAATTCCTTAATAAAACTTATAATAACTATTATTAATATTGGAATTATAATTGGAATAGTATTGGAATATTTTGTAGTTTTAAGATACAGTTAAGTTAGTATTTAAGTCCTTGTTTTTAAGTAAATAAATCACTCATTATTCAGCCTCAAATCGGCTTACATTTTTATTTAAAACACAGGCATTTATCTTCCTTGCAAATTTAGGCCAGTGGCGTTCTTAAGCGCCGGCACCCTCGATAGGTAGGTCTTTTGAAACCCACTAAAAATATAAACACACATTACATGGCGATCCTGCCCAACGAACTACATACCTGTTGAAGAATACGTGCGTACGTAAATTCAACACCGCCTCCATCCTGGGAAATTGCGTCAGAGATGTGGATACAAATTGGCCGGCTTGAAGCAGACATGGACCAACACAGGCAGAAATAAACTGTCCTTTTTAAGCAAATTTTTTTTCTATTTTTGCATAAAGCATGCAATTTTTTTAAACACGCTTTTTTTTCTAAACGGTGTTTATTAAATATATTAAATTAACTAATTATATACATAAAACATGAATTCCTAAATCACATGCTGATTTATATATAATATAATATAATTAATACCAAGATGCACTAACTTAATTTTGCAAAAATTAAACAAAATTATTATCACTTTATTGATCAAAGAAATAACACAACTTTTAAAAAAAAAATACACGAATAAAAGCAAAATATAAAACACTAAATTATTTTTGCACAAATGAAATTAAAAGAAACAGAAATGAAAGAGAGAATTTAAAGAAAAGAAAATGTCAGAATTTTAAGAGTTGCCACATTAAACAATTATAACAAAATATATATAGAAGCTAGAAAATATAAAATGTTAAAAAAAAATGTTGCCAGCATTTTAAAATATAAAAAGAAAATATAAATTTTATATATTATATATTAAATGGAAATAGTACACGAATATTGTATTGAATTAGAGAAACTAGAGAAAAATTTAAAAAAGAGTAAAGACCGAATTTACACCTCTGCGTATAAATTAGAAAAATTATCGTGTTTGTCGCATATTAAAGAAGAAGTAGAGAGTATTAGTGAACATTTTGAGGAAAAAGAGACTAAGTCAGTTATATTAAAATTTAGAGAATTATACACAAAGGTTGAGAAATTGATCAATAGTATAGTCATAAAAGAAACTAAAGAATTACCAAGAGATACACTTGAAGAAAAAATTGTCAATATGGCACATTTTGACATAAATGTCGTAGGTAAAAACCTACATGTTTTTGTGTTGGAAGATTTTATAGTTCAAACAGAATTATTACATGATATTTTGAGAACAGAAGACCGAGAGATATTCATCAAGTACGTCTATAACTTCAAACTAGCTGCGCATGTCCGAAGTGTCTTAGGATATTCCAACAGACCAACTACGTTTTCGGAGTTGAAGAAGTTGCTAATTGATGCGTACCCAAACCCTAGAACTTTGCAACAAGTCTTAAATGAGTTAGGCACAATGAAGCAAGGAAACATGAGTATTTTAGCCTACAGGGAAAAAATTGCATTACTATCAGAACAATTAAGTAATTTTGAATTAAAAGCAATAGAAAATCCAACGCTAGAGACAAAAAATGCAATTTTTAAATGTATTTACGAAAGGTGTTAATATAGAATACCAAAACGTATTACTGGCAAGTAGTCCCAAAACGCTTAGCGAAGCAGTTGAGAAATGTGTAACTATAGAGAGATCGTTACAAACAGATAATAATAATAATAGCATTTTCAGAATCAACAGGCGTGAAAATGAACGCATTAATAACTATAATTCACAAAGAAATAATAGAAATTACACAGGGTACAGAAATCAAGGGTATTATAATCAAAATAATAATAGAAATTATAATAATCATAATAACAGTTTTAATCGTGCTGAAACAAACTATTACAATCGTAATGGATACGGAAATAACAATAATAACAACAACCCTGATAGATATAGAAATAATAACAATGGTGCAAATAGAAGTAGTGCAGCAAGAAGTAATAATCCATTTAATAATAACAATAGAAACAGCTTCTCGAATAGATCTGGCAACAATAGAAATAATCAGGGAAACTAACAAACCCGGATAACAAAGTTTGTTATCCAGAAGGGCAAAAATGTTTCAAAATTTCAAACAATACAGATAATTATATAGCAATTAATTGCAATACAATTAATAAAGAACTCAAGTTTTTAATAGATACTGGAGCCGATATTTCAATTTGCAAACAAGATAATATAGATAATATAGATGAACGTGATATATCATCACTGAGTGGTATTACTGCAGGTACTATAGAAAGTCTTGGTACTGCAGAATTAACTCTAAAGTTAGATAACAAACGCATTACACACAAATTTCACATAGTTGAAGATAATTTTCCGATTAATACTAATGGAATTATTGGTAGGGACATTTTAGAAAAGTATGGATGTAAAATTGATTTCGAAACTTATACAACGTCTTTCAATATAGATAATGAAGAAGTTATTCTACCGATAACCCCTAAACGCGTTTATAAAACTGAAATATGTATACCAGCGCGATCAGAACTAATAGCACCAATTAATATATGTACCAATGAGGAGAGCATCGTTTTAAATCAGGAAATAAGTCCTGGAATTTTCGTAGGAAATAGTGTGATACCAGCCGTGGGAATAAAACACGTGAAATTATTAAATACTACTGACAAAGATGTAGTTTTGAATAAGTTAAAATTAGAAACTAAACCGTTGTCGAAGTACAAGATATATAGTTACAACAAAATAGCTAATAAAGACAAAGAACGAGTGCATAAAGTTTTACAAGATTTAAAAATAGAATCAATAGATCCGTCAGCAAGACAATCTTTGAAAGATATAATTGCAAAATATAGCGATGTCTTCCACCTTGATGGTGACAAGTATAACTGTTAATAATTTTTATAGTCAAAAAATTGCGATGGCCGATTCGGCACCGGTTTATATAAAACCATATAGGCTCGCTGAGTCACAAATGAGCGAAATAAACAAACAAGTAAATACATTGCTAGAAGGTGGCATAATTGAACCATCTGTGAGTCCGTACAACTCTCCATTGTTAGTAGTACCAAAAAAATCAGCAGATGACACGAAGAAATGGAGATTAGTAGTTGATTTCCGAAAGATAAATGAAAAAATCATAAGTGATAAGTTTCCATTAACTAGAGTTGAAGACGTATTAGACAAGCTAGGCAGAGCTAAATATTTTTCTACGCTAGACATGACTAGTTCTTTCCATCAAATCAGTTTAGATAAAGATTCTAGACCAGTAACATCATTTTCTACTAGAAATGGTCATTTTCAATTTACTCGTTTACCCTTTGGATTGAAAATATCATCCAATAGTTTTCAGAGGATGCTCACAATTGCATGGAGTGGATTAGATGGCGAAGCATTTTTATATGTCGATGACATTATTGTGTTTGGTTGTAGTATGCAACACCATCATGATAATTTAGTAAAAGTTTTTGAAAAGTTGAGAAAATATAATTTAAAATTAAATACAAGTAAATGCTGTTTTTTAAAAACAGAAGTAGTCTATCTAGGTCACCTGATAAGGGAATATGTACAGACCCTGCAAAGCATGATGTAATAAAAAACTATCCAGTTCCTAAGAATGTTGATGAAGTCAGACGTTTTGTTGCGTTCTGTAATTACTACAGACGTTTTGTTAAAAATTTTGCAGAAATAGCTAAAGATTTAAATACTTTATTAAAAAAAGATAAAATTTTTAAGTGGGATGAAAATTGTCAAAAGTCTTTTGAGACATTAAAATCAAAATTAATTAAACCACCAATACTTCAATATCCTGATTTTAGGAAACCTTTTATATTAACAACAGATGCATCCAATTTTGCACTAGGAGCAGTATTGTCGCAAGGTGAAATTGGGTCAGATTTACCAATATCATATGCGAGCAAATCGTTAAATAAACACGATATAAACAAACCTGTTATAGAAAAAGAATTGCGAGCCATACATTGGGCAATACATTTTTTCCGGCCATACCTCTATGGTAGAAAGTTCTACGTAATTACTGATCATAGACCCTTAGTATCATTATTTTCTCACAGAAACCCATCATCAAAGATGACTAGAATAAGATTGGATTTATGTGACTACGATTTCGAAATATCGTATAAAAAAGGTAAAATGAATACCAATGCCGATGCATTATCTAGAATAGTTATAAATAGCGAATCGTTGAAAACATTAATTCCTACCGAAAGTGAACATACACGTAAAGACATATTAGTCGTAACTAGAAATATGAAAAATAAATTAAAGGCGCGAAAAGATATAGAACATATACTTAATACTTCCAGTAAAGAGACTGATGAAGATTATGTTTGGGAATGCACTTCAATCTCTGATATTAAAGGGATGAAGAAACTTAGATTTGAAATAATAAAAAAATGTAAATTAATACAAGTTGTAATGCACGATTTAGAAATAGTAGTGAGATGTGGTGATAGTCCAACTAATACACAGATGTATTTGGAGAAGCTATTATCAAAAATACTATTAAAGAACGTGAAAGAACTAGCATTAAATGCTAAAGATGAAATTTTTAAATTAATATCGAAAGAACAGTTTAAAGAAATATTTAAAGAAGTAAGAAGTAAAAGTAAATCAATTTTAAAAATTCTTATATATAAAGAACCAGAAAGAATAAGAAATAGAGAAGTACAGAATAGTCTCATTAGTGAGTACCATAGTTCAACGATAGGAGGACATTTAGGTGTCAGAAAAACAACACTAAAGCTTAAACAAAAATATGTATGGAAGAATATGAATAAGATGATTAAACAATATATAGTAAATTGTAAAGAATGCAAAATCGATAAACAAACAAAACACACTAAAGAATAATTAACTGTAACAGATATGCCAGGGACAAGTTTTGAAACAGTGTCAATAGACACAGTAGGCTCGCTTAGATTTTCGAATAACTATAGATACGTACTAACTATACAATGCGATTTAACAAAATACATTATAGCATGTCCCATTGAAACGAAAGAAGCTAAGACTATTGCAAAGGCTCTAGTAGAAAATTTGATTTTAAGGTACGGACACTTCAAAGTTCTCAAATCAGACAAAGGTACTGAGTTCGTAAACGAGTTGATGTCGGAAGTATGCCAATTATTAGAAATAAAACAAGTTTTTAGTACACCATACCACCATGAAACTCTTGGTTCAGTTGAAAGGAGTCATAGAGTGCTAAATGAATTTCTTCTAGGCTTCTGTAAAGATAATGAATGGGACAAATGGATCCCTTATTTTTGTTTCGCGTACAACACAACACCACAAGATATTAACTTTCGAACCGGTATATAATATTGATAATTATTCGAAAGAACTAAAAGCAAGGTTAAAATTTTCATTGCAAAAAGCAAAAGAATTACTAGAAATATCTAAGATCAAACGCGTCGACCAGTGTGTAAAATTCAATACATTAAATTTAAATATAGGAGACATGGTCTTAGTAAAAAACTTTAATAGAAAAAAGAATCAGCCACCTTACCATGGCCCGTATAAAATTGTTGAAACGAAAGGGGTAAACTCTGTCATAGATATAAGAGGCAAAACAAAAGAAATACACAATAATAATTTAAAAAAATATTAATTGTAAAAATATTAGTAAGAAATTTTAACATTTTTATCCTCAAAATTGTAAAATTTTTCTTAAGGGGTAGGGTGTAGTGTATTTTATATTATTTTATATTATTTTTATTATTTTATAGTATTTACCTATAATTAGTACTACGCTCTTAGGGTACTGTATTTAAATTCCTTTATAAATTCCTTAATAACAATTACAATAACTATTATTAATATTGGAATATTATTGGAATATTTTGAAGTTTTAAGATATAGTTAAGTTATTATTTAAGTCCTTGTTTTTAAGTAAATAAATCACTCATTATTCAGCCTCAAATCGGCTTACATTTTTATTTAAAACACAGGCATTTATCTGCCTTGCAAATTTAGGCCAGTGGCGTTCTTAAGCGCCGGCACCCTCGATAGGTAGGTCTTTTGAAACCCACTAAAAATATAAACAAACATTACAAAAGCTTAAGATCTAAAGCAAAAGTTCTTTAAATGAAAAATCATCTTTAATACACGAAACGGTATTTTACATAAAGTACATGAAATAAGTAAAACAAGTTTAAACAACAAAAACAACAGATATATATTTCCACAGTTACGGTTTTTAACAGTTACCAAAATGAAAAAAATAAGAAATAACAAAAAACTCTATTTTTTTTTGTATATATGTGCATACCTCAACGAATATGTCAGAAAAAGGGAACGACTATGAAAGAGTAAAAACGCGTTCAAAGAAAAAAGAATCAAAACTAAAAGAAGATAAAGTACAATACCCAGAAAATTTCGAAGATAAAAGTGGTCACAATAGTGCAAATGAAAATATAGAAAATAAAGAAACAATAACAATGTCTCAAAAAGCGAACATAAATCTATGTATATCTTAGCCAAGTGGCGGTTGAAAGAGCAATTCCTACATTTGAAGGTGATAGTGGTATGCCAATTAAAATATGGATAGGAAATTTTGAAGATAATGCAAACGCCTATGGTTTGACTGATATACAAAAAATTGTTTTTGCGCGAAATAAAATGATAAAATCCGCAAACTTATTTCTACAATCGGTATCTGTTGTTGATTTTCAAACTTTAAAAGAACTTTTAATTTAGGAATTCCACAAGGAATATTCAAGTGCAGAAATTCATTCGCAGCTTCGCGACAGGAATTGCGACGAATTGCTTCCTTCGGTGAAGTAGATGAACGTTCAGTTATCCGGTATATGGCTGACGGAGTAAAATGCAAACGCGAAAATAAAATAAACTTATATAGTGCAAAAAATTATAAAGAGTTTAAAGAGCAATATGAAATATACGACAGCATATTTCGGGGTAAAAACGAAGGTGAAAATTATTATAAAACTAACAAAAATATTAACAATAACAAAGCAGTTCGTTGTTTCAATTGTGGAGCGCAAGATCACAAACGTAGTTCTTGTCCTTCTGCAGGCCCAAAATGCTTTAAGTGCAACAAAACTGGCCACATATCAAAAGAATGCAAAGAAACGTCTGCTGATAAAGTGAATTGTACAATGAAAAAAACTAGTCTGAAAAACTAATAATAGATGAAAAAGAGTTTGATTGTTTAATAGACAGTGGCGCAGACATTTCGCTAATAAAAGGATCTACTTTTAATAAGAAATTTAAAAAAAATATTGGAAATTATCAAAGAGAAATAGTCGGCTTCGGGGGTGAAGTGACAATACCAATTGGCATCATAAGTGTGACTTCCAAATTCAATGGAAAAAATTTGAAACACAAACTTGTCGTTGTTCCAGACAATGCAATCGGTTATGATATTGTTATCGGGTTTGATGTTTTAGAAAAATTCCGGTATTGCTCTGACGAGGAAGGTTATAAATTTAACTCGTTAATAAAAACAGATTTTTTTTTTTTTTTTTTTTTTTAAGTAGGACCAGCACTCAGGGGGTGACCCCTACGTATGCAGTGCACTGTGCCGGAACTCAGAGAGAGGGATAGAGCAGAGAAGATAGATGATGAAAATGTAGAAGGCTTAACTACTCTTTTACAACTCTGCTTTGCGCGTTATGTTAATTTTTATAGCAGGGTTGAGGCGCCTCCGGTATTAGGTAGACGCATTAACTTTGTTAAGCTGTATTGGCAGGCGTTTTATTAATTGTTTTACTTCGCCGATGTTTCTGCTAACCGACGAAGGAGGGCGATGTTGTGTACATTAGGTTAGAACATCATCAATTGCTGTCGGAACAGTTTTTTAGTGACCAGTGCTATATGCCTTCATCACTTAAATAGTCCGACAACAATTAATACAATGTCTCACTAATGTACATTACAGAAATTAATGATGTTGATTGACTTGCTCTGGCCAGGGTTTGAACCCAGGCCCCACGTCATTGTTTGCTTAGTAGTTAACGCGCTAAACACTTCAGCCAACACCACCCTCTTTTTGAAAAAATAATGAAAATAAGTGTTAACGAAGAATCGAATGTTATAGCGCCAACTTCTTAAAAACAAATAGAAGAAATGAGAAATAATTATCTGCCGGTTTCATCTGTAATAAACAATATTAAAATGAAAATCGTGTTAGAAAGAGAAGATCCAATTTATTCATCGCCAACACGTTTTCCGCCACCAGAGCAGAAAATAGTTGAGGAGCAAGTAAAAACGTGGCTCCAAGAAGGTAATATTCGGAAATCTGTATCTCAGTATTGCAGCCGAGTGGTCTTAGCAGACAAAATAGATGGTTCTAAAAGTCGGCTTTAAGGACCGTTTTCCAGTTACTAACATGGAAGATTTAATGGACTGTTTGAGGGTTCGTAAGTATTTAGTGTTTAGATATAAAAAATGCATTTCTACATATGCCAATCGAAGAAGAATGCAAAAAGTTTACAGCATTTGTAACAAAAGAAGGAATATATGAGTTCAACTACGCACCGTTTGGTTTTTGCAATTCACCGGCTGTGTTCATACGTTTCATAAACACAATTTTTGTTGACTTGGTGAATGACGGCATAATGCAAATTTATATGGACGATATTATTGTTTATTCTGCTGATGAAAGTACTGGTTTGAGTTACCTGAAAAAAGTTTTTTCTGTTGCGGCTGAAAATAATTTAGAGATAAACTGGAAAAAATTTAAGTTTTTGCAAAAGAAAATTGAGTTTTTGGGAGTTATTGTAGAGGAGGGTAGAGTCTCACCTAGCGAAGAGAAAATAAAAGCAATAAAGAATTTTCCAGAACCATGCAATATTAGAGGAGTACAATCATTTCTCGGTGTTACTGGATTTTTTAGAAAGTTCATTGCAAATTATTCCATAATTGCTCGACCATTAACGAACCTACTTAAGAAAAATGTTAAATTTGTAATAAATGATGAAGTTAAAGCGGCTATAAATAAATTAAAAACAATGCTGACATGCCCACCAGTTTTGAAAATATTTTCAAGGCAAGCTAGGACTGAGTTGCATACAGATGCGTCAAAGTTAGGTTTTGGAGCTATACTTGTCCAGCAATTTGATGAGAAGTTGTATCCCGTCTATTATTATAGTAAAAAAACATCTGAATCTGAGTCGAGATTTCATAGCTATCATTTGGAAATTAAGGCCGCATTTTAAGCCATTAAGAAGTTACGACATTATCTGTTGGGGAAGAAATTTAACTTAGTGACAGATTGTTTAGCATTCAAACAAACGCACGACAAAAGTGAACTAATACACGCAATTTCCAGATACGTGATGTATATGAAAGACTTCGATTATAGCCTTAAACATCGAAAAGGCAATAGCATGAACATGTAGACGCTTTCAGCAGAAAGCGCAAAGCAGTGATGAAAATATAAAATCTATAATTGAAATATTGAAGATTCGCCCATACTCCAACTATAAATTAATAGGAGGTGTATTAGGCAAATCAATTGAAGGACAAGATATTTTTGTTGTGCCTCGTAACATGGAAAAAGAAATAATAACTAATGGTGTTTTCTTTTCTACACACAAAATGGCACCTTATTGAAAGGTATATATATAAAATGTCTTGCCAACCTTGTAATAATACAGCTTATTATTTGACTAGAACTGAACACAACTTATTAAAAAGTAGAACGCCCTGTTTTCAACAGCTGACAGCTAAGTTTTACATGGCACTATCAACACTGCTGATTTTTACGAGGCCACCCTTAGTGAGGGCAATTTTTTTAGAATCAAACACACTGCCCTTTTAGAGAGCAAAACATTTTTAAGAAACGAACACCAAAGTACATTTTCTGCATGGAATGTAGCATTTTTTTGTAGAAAAGGAAACACCATAAGAGACATGAAATTGGGCATTTTAGTAGCGCCAACACTATTTATCAAATAAAGCAGCAATATTTTATTCCACACCTAGAGAGCAAAGTCAAAAAAATTATACAAAACTGTATAAAATGTATTCTTTTTAATAAAAAGCAAGGCAAACTAGAAGGATTTTTAAAGTGCATCGATAAAGGTAGTTTGCCACTATCTACGATCCACATCGACCACTTGGGTCCCATGGATGCAACTTCAAAGCTGTACAAACATATTTTTGCTGTAGTGGACGGTTTTAGATAATTCGTTTGTATATATCCCACAAAAACTACGGGTGTTGATGAGGTAATTAGCAGGTTGGAGTGTTGGCGTTCTGTTTTTGGTGACCCACAACGCATAATAAGTGATCGAGGTACCGCGTTTACTTCGAAATCATTTGAAGAATTTTGTAATTCAAAAAACATAGAAAATGTCCATCTATCATTATCTACAACGGGTGTGCCGAGAGGAAACGGCCAAATTGAACGTGTCAACAGAGTAATAGCATCAGTATTATCAAAACTCTCTTCAGAAAAACCGGAAATGTGGTATAAAGAAGTTAATAAGGTTCAAAGAGCTTTAAATAGTACACTACATAGATCTACAAACCGAACACTATTTGAACTAATGTGTGGGGTAAAAATGAAGCACGAGAATTGCCAAAACATAATGGACATCCTGCAAAACGAACTTATTTCTGAATTTGATGATCAACGAACACAGATGAGATATGAAAGTAAACAGCAAATACAAAAGACACAAGATGAATACAAGAAGAATTATGATCGCAAGAGAAAGAAAAATGTAGAATACAAAAAGGGTGATTTAGTAGCTATCAAAAGGACCCAGTTTATTGCCGGAAAAAAGCTTGCAAATGAGTACCTTGGCCCTTATGAAGTTACGAAGGTGAAGAGTAATGGCCGAGACGAAGTTCGAAAAGCTGCTTCGTTTGATGGACCAAACTTAACCGGCACAAGTAACGATCACATGAAGCTATGGTGTTATTCTAAAGTTGACGACAGTGGCAGCAGTTCCTCCGAGACGGATGAAGAGTCGGATGGCCGAATGTGGGATGACATGATAATATAAAGGATAGAAGCAACTCTTACGAACGTGAAGCAAGGACAGAAATGTAGATTAGAGTCAGTCGTAAAATATCGAGTAGTGAAGAATGAAGTAAAGTCGAAAGCTTAGTAATCTCAAGTTGAAAAGTTGATAAAGTCGGACGGACATAATTAAATGTTTAACTTCACACACATCATAATTAAAACTCTCTATTAAATCTATTTAGTCAAATTTAATTTGAACTCAAAACCTAATGTAATAATTTGAACTTAAAAACTTAAAACTGATTTAAAGATATTTTAAATATATAAACTAACAGTGTTTAATTTAACCTTTGCTACATATATATGTATATAAATATATATAATAAATAATATGTATGTTAAGTATAATAATGTAAGTATGAACTTATGTAGTTATGAATTGTGAACTTAGGTAATTTTTTATTTACTTACTGTTGTGAATTCCTTTATTTTATATAAAGAAACCTTGTTTTTTAACAAATTTTTTATATATTTTGATGAAATAATCGATTAATCGGTTATTTTTTAATTTTTAGCCGAAAACCGGTTTTTTTAAATTGCAACTATTCGAACTATTCGGAAACCCGGTTTTCAGAAAAAATCAAATAATCGATCTCCCTACTGGGCACCCTTGGAGTTGAAGTGGAACGTTGGGATCCCATTCTCATTCGCCTAAACTCCACTAAACAACCCTATGTAGCCTTAGCCCTATGGGAACAATCGCACACATCGCCCTGTGAGCTTCCAAAATGGTCCCAAATGTCACAGTTTTTAGTAAATAGATATGAAACTGTTGAACGTGTAAAAACCATAAAAAATTCGAAAGACGTCTTTAGTCTCAGTAAGACACCCAATGTGCAAACTTTTATAGCACAAGAAAATAGTGACTCATCCTGCGAATTGTGCAAAACAGAACACACACTAAGAACATGCCCAAAGTTCAGAGCATTTGCAGTTCAACAAAGAGTTGATTTCGTGTTCAAAAATAAACATTGCAATAATTGCCTAGGACATACTCACATTAAGGCAAATTGTAAAAATAAGAACACATGTATGTATTGGAAAAAATCACATCACACGCTTTTACATATGGCAAAAAGAGTACAAAACTCACCCAATAATACAGAAAACCATTAACAAATAGATGGTGCACATAAAGCCACAAATTTCAGAAATTCATCATCAAACTCAGCCAGAATCGAAGCTCACGATGAATTACGCAGTTCGTCACACCATCTTCAAGCTAATTGTTCCACCAGCAACGAAAATATACTTCTACGGACTGCATTAATGCAGATTGAATGTAGAGGTGAGCGGTACCATGAAAAGCGAAACAGTTCATGCATTCACAACATTGAATCCTATCGGCCTATCAGTTTATTGCCCAATATGTCTAAACTTTTTAAAAAGCTGTACATGAGCAAGCTGATGCCTATAGTGAGTAGAAGTGGATGCATTCCAGATCATCAATTCGGTTTTCGCAGTCAACATAGCACTATTGAACAAACTCACAGACTTGTGAACGTAGTTAGAGACACCTTTGAAAAAAAGAAATATTGTTCAGCGCTTTTTATTGATGTCGCACAGGCTTTTGATAAAGTATGGCACGAAGGTCTTGTCCACAAATCAACACAAAATCTACCCGCAAACATCGTCAGGCTCTTAAAAAGCTACCTAGAGGAACGAAAATTTGGAGTTAGGGAAGGCAATTTTTCAAGCCCCCCGCAGTCGTTTGAAGACGGAGTCCCTCAAGGCAGTATCTTCGGTCCTTTACTTTATTTAATATATGCCTCTGACTTACCGTTAAGCAGTAACATTCACACGTCAACATTTCCTGATGATACGGCTTTTCTAAGCGTTCATGAAAATCCTGTAGAAGCTTCCCGGAATCTACAAGGGTACATCTCAAAATTAGAAACATGGCGGATAAAAGTGAATGAGCAGAAATGTGTACACGCTACTATTACTTTACGCAGGGAAACATGCCCGCCTATACAAATCAACACCGAGACTATACCGCAACACACTGTAGTAAAATATCTAGGCGTTCATCTTGATCGTCGTTTAATATGGAAATCTCATATAGACGCAAAGTTGACACAAATGAATTTAAAAGCAGCCCAATTGAATTGGGTTATTGGAAGAAATTCTATATTAAGTCTTGACGGTAAACTTTTGTTATACAAGGCGATCCTGAAACCAATATGGTCCTATGGAATCCAGTTATGGGGCACTGCCTCAGCATCAAGTGTATAAAAAATTCAAAGGCGACAAAACAAAATTCTACGTACAATTACTGCAGCCCCCTGGTATATCCGAAATCAGCAAATTCACAATGATCTTGATGTTCCGTATTTTAAAAACACGCAAAAAAATATATTGAAAAACTAGAATTGCACCCAAAACCACCTGCGCGAGTTACGACACCCACTACACCAACAACAACAACCACTACTACACTACCACCACCAAAACCACAAAGAGCAAAATGCTGAGCAGCAACATATTATTTAATAGCACACACTTTAGTTCATACCAATATCAATCATTACATTGTATTAATAAACATAGCCTCACCAAATTCCAAGAATTCCTAAAACCACTTTAACTCCACTTAAATGTCCAATATCAATTGCAACATAAACATAGTAAGCAATTAATTTTAGGTCAGCTAATTTTTGTTTATTCAAATTCTCGATAACTCTAAATCAATTAAATTGTGTTTACTCAAATTCTTAAGAATTGTAGAATGTACTTTTACTTTTATTTCTTTTATTGTATTTCATTTTTTTTTTGTTAAGTTAAGTTACTTTAAGATCAATATGTGAAAATAAAATTGAGTTTGTTTTGAGTGTTGAAAGGAACAAGTTGTGTTTTCTTTTAAGCCCGGGAGTCCACCCACATATAACTGGCGCAGTCGAAAGTTCAGTGAACGGTTTCGGAAAAATAGTGTCCTTTTTGTTTTCGCAAATTGAAAACATATATACAAAATGCTGAAAAAAAAACGACATCCAGGCAAAACAACCGTGGGTTTTGACCCTTAATTCACTGGAACCCCCACTCCCAACAATAGGAATAATCAACACGATCATCATACCATGTGGTTTATCTTAACATTCCTGATCGGGTGCATGTAAGTGTTTTTGTGATGTTGTATATACAATAGTAAAATAGAAATTTTTGTATAATATTTAAGAGAAAAAAAAAAACAAAAAAGGATTTAACCTTAAGTGTAAGAAAAGAGAAATAACAAACTAAACATTTAAATTTACCATAATACACAAGATTTTAATAGTATCGAGGGCATATCGGTACACAATTAAAACCCGGTATTCAGTACGAAAGTAAATGAAGTCTTGATAGAAATATATATGTACACTTGTATCGAAGGCATATCGATACAAATTTAACAAAAAGAAAATATATAAGATGAATAGAATAAAGTGATTCCAATTAGAAAAGGGAAAAGTATCGAAGGTATATCGATACAAATTTAACAAAAAGAAAATATTTAAGAGGGACAGATTAAAAGTGATTTTAATTAGAGAGGGAAAAGTATCGAAGGTATATCGATACAAATTTAACAAAAAGAAAATATTTAAGAGGGACAGATTAAAAGTGATTTTAATTAGAGAGGGAAAAGTATCGAAGGTATATCGATACGGATCTATAAATTAAATCATTATCACTAACAAAATACTTTAAATACCAAATTAAAATAAATTGACAAACATTCTTTTATGCCGAATAATAAAGAACCAAAACAGAAACTCCGTTTCTTGCCTTATAATCTAAGAAAATTTGCTAGTTTGACATCTATTCCTGAAAACACTAGTTCTACCTCCGCTGAGAAGTTAAATATCACTTTCGCCGGAAGTAAAGCGACCATTTCCGACTTTAATTCTTGTTCCACTTCTGACATAATGTCAACGGAACAACATGCTCAAAACCAGGCGAATAGTCAAATTGATATTTTCAATTCAGAATTCCCGATGCGATTAAGGATTTGCCGAAGTTCGACGGCAATTCTAAACTTCTTTATGAATTCCTCAACAACGTTGAGGAAATCCTTCTTTACATACGGGGTACAGACAATACTCCTTACGGCCAGATTTTATTAAGGGCCATACGGAACAAGATTGAAGGACAAGCCAATGAGGTCCTTAACATGTATGGAACCCCGCTTATTTGGGACGACATAAAGAACAATCTCGTTCTACATTACTCCGACAAGCGGACCGATACGTCTCTAATACGAGACCTACATACAAGTAGACAATTTAATAACACTATTGAATCTTTCTACGGAGAAATTATTGAACTCCAATCCTCCCTTTGCAACAACATATTCATTCACGAAAGAGATACTGGCGTCATAAACGCAAAAAAGAGCCTTTACTCTGAAATGTGCCTAAATTCTTTTCTTGTTGGCCTTAATAAACCACTAGGATCAAGAGTAAGAGCAATGCAACCAATTTCGCTTTCCACGGCACTATCCTGTTGCATAAAGGAACAGAACATTTCCTATCAAAGAGTCCCAACATCAAATAGGAGGCATTACTCACAATACAGACCATATGTTTAAGTTTGACTTCATATAAACATTTTGAAGACAAATTATTATAATTATTGAGAGAATATGATTATGATTAAGGATGATAGACTTCTTATTCGATTGATTTGAAAACTTACATATTTTATTTAGCGAGATTGCGCAATGTTTATTTTTCGATACAAAGTTCTGGGTTTGTTGAAGGTTACAAAAGAAGTGAGGTTTTTTCAAGTCATAACAAATTATTTTGCACTATCCGCATATTTTTTTGAATTCACAATAATTATCCATATGTTCGAGCAGGGATGGAAGTTTTTTACAATTCAAAATCTATTATTTAATATTATATTTAATAATCCATAAATTCACTAACTATGTTATGACATGAAATTGAAAAAAAAGGAGGGAAAATTAAAAATATAAATTCAAATGTTCTTTCTCACGAGTTTACACATATTGGGCCCCTTGGTCAATATGACCAACTGCTTTACAGCGTATTGGCTAGACGTTCAAGCGCACGTAGGGCCCCCAGTAGGACACGCTTTGGATCAATTATTGCTGAATGCGGCGAGCTTCGGTGGCCACGGTTGGAGCGCTCATTCCCTGGTTGATGTACCTGTGAATATGGACCAAGTCGATTTCTTATTGTTGGTCTTGGTGATGATTGCGGTGAGTGACGTGAGTTCGATCATTGTCGCCGATTACGGGATATTGCCCGGTTGGTGTTGCGATGGGCTGATTGGTTGTTGCGAGAATTTGTCTGGTTCGTGTTGCTGGACTGGTGTGAGGAGGTGGACACTCGATTGGACTGGTGAAGCAACGTGTGGTGTGCCCAGCCACACTTCTGGCATACTTCTGCCGATGTGCAATCATCTGTTGCGTGTGACCGAGCTAAACAATTTCCACAATATCGATGTATCCGAACCCTTCTCTTTCTCTCTTCCACGTTCATTGCTAAAAATTGTTTACAAAATCTTAATGGGTGAAATCTATGGCAGATTAAACATTCTTGTAGTGTTGAATTTCGATGCGACCTGTGAAATAGAACATCATTAGTATGGGAATTAACCACGTGGTAATAATATGTGTTTGAATATGTGAATGATTTTGTGATAATAGATGATATGAATGAGTATTGGATGGGAATGGGGAATTTAGAAAATTTAATAACTTGTCTTCCTATGTAGGTCTATCAGTGTTGACGGGAAGCACACATATTTTCGTAATGGCTCTCGTGATCGTACCTAGTTGAGTTCGTATATCGGCGACGCGTACGAACCCGTCATTACCAAAATATATCTTTGTTATACGGCCTAATCTCCATTCATTGGGAGGAAGAAGATCGTCCTTGATTAGGACAAGTTGGCCGATGCTCAAATTATCTTCCGAATTCTGCCACTTATATCTCTTTTGAATTTCTTTTAAGTATTCATCCTTCCATCGCTGCGCAAACTGATGGTGTAGAACCTTTAGTTTTTCCCAGCGATCTCGGAAGGTAAGGGTTGTTGTTAGTACTTCGGGCAGAGCGAGCAGAGGAGCACCGCGTAAAAAATGCCCGGGGTAAGAGCGATTAACTTATTTGGGTCATTGGACATAGGTGACAAGGGTCTTGAATTTAAGATGGATTCAATTCGGGTTAAGAGGGTGGTGAATTCCTCAAACGTATATTTACCATTCTGGGCAACCTTTTTGAAATGCATCTTGAAGGACTTTACCCCGGCTTCCCACAATCCACCCATATGTGGCGCATTCGGGGGAATGAAGGCCCACTGGATTCCTTGAGATGCATATTTAGCAGTGATGTCTTGAGAGGTGGCTGTTATAAATTTCTCAAACTCTTGCCGAAGCGCGCGTTCGGCTCCCACGAAATTTGTTCCGTTGTCAGACATTATTTTTTCGGGAAGACCTCGACGACTAACGAATCTCGTAAAGGCGTATAGAAACGAGCCTGTGGTTAGGTCTGAACATAATTCAAGGTGTATGGCCTTTGTGCAAAAACAAACAAAGACACATACATAAGATTTATGGTACGAGGCATTTCGCAATATGGAGGTTTTTGTCGAGAACGGACCGGCGAAATCTAGACCCGTATGGGTAAACGGGAGGGAAAACGAACTTCTCTCTAATGGAAGGGCTCCCATTAGCTGAGCTCTTATTTTTTGCTTATAGCGAACACAGGGTAGGCAATTTCGAATGAAAAATCTTATGGTTGACCTTAGTCGAGACACGAAATATTCTGCTCGGATTATTCGTAACATTAAATTAAATTCAGCATGCATAAGGAGGTTATGCGTGAAAGCTATGTATAATTTGCAGTATGTTGAGTGTACGGGTAAAATAATTGGATGGCATTCATTGAAGGGAAGAGAAGAATTCGAAATTCTACCATTTACTCGAATGATTTTATTTTTATCTATATATGGGTTTAAAGGGAACAAAGGGCTCTTGTTATCGACCTTTCCATATTTTGTTAAACAATAATATTCTTTGGGGTAATGAATACACTGAGCTATATGTATAAATCTGATTTTGGTTGTCGCGAACTCTTTACTGTTTATATACGGAATGTTTCTTATTGCCTCGGCGACAGACAATCTCCGGGGGCGAGAAGGGGAGGAAGATCGAATTTTCGAGGGATTTGACAGATTTACCTTAAGGGAGTCAATAAATCGAAATACATAAGTCATAACACGTATGGCTTTATCCCATTTTGAAAACCGATTTAAAATATCTTCATATATCACAATTTTTGGATCCTCGCTCTCATCAGCAATGGCCATTGATACATGAAAAATTCCGACTTTGTTCTTTGCTTCCGGGGGATCTTGATATGTTATGGGCTTCGGCCATTCCTCGGGTGTTTTTTGGAGCCAAACTGGTCCCTTCCACCACAAGGAGTTGTTCATGAGTTGAACAGGGTTACAACCACGGGATCCTAAGTCTGCGGGATTGTCAGCAGACCTTACATGACGCCAGGAAATATTTCCAACGTTGCGTATTATTTGTGACGTCCTATTAGCAACGTAGGTTTTCCAGGTATTGGGGGGCTTGTCTAACCACCCTAGCACGATGGAGGAATCCGTCCAGAGCTGTATACTGTAATTGTTGTACGGGATTGTGCTAGTAAGACTTTTTATCAACTTCGATAATAAAAGAGCTCCACAGAGTTCTAACCGGGGAAGACTGATGGGATCAATAGGGGCTACTTTTGTTTTTGAGACTAATAAATGGGATGTAACTGATGTGTCATCCGTCTGTATACGGACATACACAGCTGCACAATAGGCCTTCTCTGAGGCATCGCAAAATCCATGAATTTGTGTTATTAGAACAGGAGAAAATCCAATCCATCGAGGTATTTTAATATCAGAAATCATCGGGAGATTCTCTACGAATTCGTGCCATGTTCTTAGGGTAGCGGGCTTGACATTCTCATCCCAACCGGTTCCATCCAACCAGAGCTGTTGAAGAATGATTTTGGCTTGTATAATAACAGGCGAGATCCAGCCGGCTGGGTCAAAAAGTTTGGCAACATTAGAGAGAATTTGCCTTTTAGTAATAGCGCTGTTGGCATTAATTGGCTCAAGAGTGTATGAAAAACAGTCAGATAGTGCATTCCATTGTATTCCAAGAGTTTTGGTTGCACTTGTTTCACTGAATTTGAGAAATTCAGAATCTAAAATGTTTTCTTTTGGGACTGACGCCAAGATTTCGGGAGAATTAGATGTAATTTTCTTTAATGGGAAACCTGCAGACTTCAGAGCTTCAATAACTTGAGATAAACCATTAATAGCCGAATATACATCATGAGAGCCTGATAGTATATCGTCCACATAGGTTTCTTGCATTAAAATATTAAACGCTTGGGGATACATTTCTTTATAATCACGTGCTAGCTGATGAAGAGTTCTAATCGCTAGATATGGGGCACAGTTTACTCCAAACGTAACTGTCTTTAAAGCGAAATCTTGAAGCGGTTCATTTGATGCTTTTCGGAATAGAATCCGTTGATATTGAGAATCTTCTTTGTGAACGAGTATTTGACGATACATTTTTTCTATATCACCGTTGAACACGTACTTATAGAATCGCCATTTCAAAATCAAGTTCATCAAATCTGCCTGTAGAGTGGGACCTACATGGAGGACGTCATTGAGTGACAGCCCTGAACTTGTTTTCCGGGACGCATTAAAAACTACTCGAACCTTTGTGCTTCGTCTGTCGGGTTTAACCACTGCGTGATGTGGCAAATAAAAAGAGTTATACCCGTTACGAGATACATTTTCGGAAGAAATAGTGGGTGCCATGTGACCTAAACTTATGTATTCCTCTAGCACACTCATATACGTTTGAGCTAATTCTGGGTTCTTGTTCAAGGTGCGTTCCATGTGAAAGAATTGAGCTTTTGCCATGGATCGGGAATTTCCGAGAGTTATATCACATGGGAATTCAGGCTTGAATGGAAGTTTTACCACGTAGCGTCCTTCATTATTTCGGAAGGTAGTTTTTTGGAAAAGTTGTTCACAAAACACATCTTCTTTCGAAACTGGACGGTGAGGAGAGACCTCTTCCTGTTCCCAAAACTTTTTTAGCTGGTCACTTAGGGTGTCGGAATCACCTTCAGTGACACCAATTGAAAATGTAGATACAGATTCGCTTTGAACAGGGCCACTAATAATCCATCCGAATATGGTTAATTGTGCCATCAGTGATTTAGAGACAGATTTTACTCCTTCTAGAACGACCTGTGGAAGGACATTGCTCCCAATGAGTAAATCTACATGACTAGACTGATGGAAATCAGGGTCTGCCAGTTCCATATCTCTTAACGTAGACAAGGGAATGTCGGATTTGGAAAGGGGAAAGCTGGGTAGCATACGAGTTATTTTTGGAACTACTATTGCCTGAAGGTTAACGTAGCGGTTATTTCTTCTGGAATATTAAGTCAAGTGACATAAAGAATTCGAATACGCTACTATCTGCCCACCAATTCCATGGATTTGAAATGATCTAGGCTGCGTGGGAAGCATAAGGCTTTGCTGAAGTTTCTTGGAAATGAAATTTTTCTCAGAACCTTGATCTAGGAAAGCACGGGCTCGAAAATTTTCCCCTTGATGGCTAATATGAACTATTGCAGTAGGTAGAAGTGTATTTTCAGTATGTAACTTATCGTTAGAATGGGCTACATGAGCATTCGTGGATGCAGACGCTCTTGCTCTCGCTTGGGCTGACGTTTCTGGCTTCTCGTCTTGGAATGAACTTGAAGCATTGGGCGTGAAAGTTCGAAAGTGCAATAACGAATGATGATTTTTCTTGCACTGAGAACAAGTGAATTTGCTCGGGCATTCATTTCTAAGATGAGTGTAGGCTAAACAATTGAGGCAAATTTTATTGTTCGCGACATATTGATTCCTCTTTTGAGGATCAAAACTTAGAAATTGGGGACAATTTTTAAGAGGGTGTTGAGCGCCGCATATCTTGCATGCATATTGGGACGATTCTAATTTGGCGGGTTTGCTCTGAATTTCTTTTCTTTGAGAATTTTGGTGGGAATCTTGTTTTCGATATTCGAGGCGTTCCACAACTTCGCATCTATGAGAAAGAAACTTTTCCATTTTTTCCCACCTAATCAGATCTCTATGGGATTCTAGAGACTGTTCCCATAAATACAGGGTTTCTAATGGAAGCTTACTGGAGCATAAATTATGAGTGGATCCCATTCGTTTATTGGAACATCTTGAGCTTTTATCGCTGATAGACAGTCATTGATGGTAGTTTGCATCTTCTGCAGGGATTTGCTACTTTCTATAGTTGTGGAGGGCAGATTAAGGAGAATCTTAATCTGGTTTTCGACGAGAATCCTTTTATTCTCGTATCTCTCTTTTAAAGCATCCCATGCAAGGCTGAAGTTGCTGGCACATAGATTATATTTTCTAATTATACTTCCCGCCTGACCTTGCGCTTTTAATCTGAGATGATAAAGCTTCTGTACAGGGGGAATTCGCGGGTTGTCAATGTATACGGCGGTAAACATATCTCGGAATGACGGCCATTCCTCGTAACCACCGTAAAACACATCTGTATCGCAAGGGGGGACTTTGACGTGTGCAAAACTGTCTTCACTGATAGTGGGTTGGACTGGGTGTGCGGGGACATCGTTTACAAAAGTTTTTTGTATTTCTAAAATCATGGCTTTACATTTGTGAAATTCTCGTGTGCACGTTAAATATTTTGCCCGGGCTGACTCTAAGAACTCCTTCTTTGGCTTCTCCTCCTTTGTGGTACAAACCAGTCTGTATGATTTTTTCACATTTTCCCATCGATCGTTCAGGTCTTGGAGGTTTACCTCAAGAAGGGTCTCTGTGAATTCATCGATTGGAGTATTGTTGAGTTCCGAGCAGAAGGTGATTAAATCGTCGGAATCAAAGATGAATTCTTCTGCCATAGTGGAGAGTGACTGTCTTGTTTTCACGATCTTGACGAGATTTATGTAAAATCAAGAAATAAATATTCGCGGTATTTGCGAGTTTGGAGTGGGGAAAGATAGATTTTTTGTTTAACTGCTCGCTAGGTTTCGCGAGATTTAAATCCAAAATTCAAGGAATTTAAAATTTATAAAAAAAAATTTCGGAAACAAATATTCGCTTTTATTTGCGAATTGATTTTAGGGGAAATCAAACTTCTTATTAAACACTCGCTGGGATTCGCGAGGTTTGTGTGAAAATTTTCAAGATATTTAAATATTTAATAAATTTTTGTAAATAAATATTCGCTGGGATTTGCGAATTGAGTTTATGGGAAATCAAAATTCTTATTAAACACTCGCTGGGATTCGCGAGGTTTAAGTGAAAAATTCAAGATATTTAAATATTTAATAAATTTTTTGTAAATTAATATTCGCTGGGATTTGCGAATTGAGTTTAGGGACAATCAAAATTCTTATTAATTACTCGCTGGGATTCGCGAGGTTTGAGTAAAAAATTCAAGATATTTAAATATTTAATAAATTTTTGTAAATAAATATTCGCTGGGATTTGCGAATTGAGTTTATGGGAAATCAAAATTCTTATTAAACACTCGCTGGGATTCGCGAGGTTTAAGTGAAAAATTCAAGATATTTAAATATTTAATAAATTTTTTGTAAATAAATATTCGCTGGGATTCGCGAGGTTTGAGTAAAAAATTCAAGATATTTAAATATTTAATAAATTTTTTGTAAATAAATATTCGCTGGGATTTGCGAATTGAGTTTAGGGACAATCAAAATTCTTATTAATTACTCGCTGGGATTTCCGAGGTTTGAGTAAAAAATTCAAGATATTTAAATATTTAATAAATTTTTTGTAAATAAATATTCGCTGGGATTTGCGAATTGATTTTATGGGAAATCAAAATTCTTATTAAACACTCGCTGGGATTCGCGAGGTTTAAGTGAAAAATTCAAGATATTTAAATAAATTTCGGGAATAAATATTCGCTGGGATTTGCGAAAAATTGTAGTCGAATTTGAAAATTAGGTTAATTAAAATTGCAAGATAAATGTTCTTTTAAATTATTCGCGGGGATTTGCGAATTTATATTGGGAATGTGACTAATTTTTTGTTAAAATGCTCGCTGGGATTTGCGAGGTATTAATATAAAATTTAAATATTCTTTCAAAATTATTCGCGGGGATTTGCGAATTTATATTTGGAATATTATTTGTATTATATGGAAAATTTTGTAAATAAAATTAAACTTTTGTTGGGATTCACGTAGTTTAATTTGGGAGAGAACTTTTCAGGTTTTAAATATATTCGCGGGGATTCGCAAATTTTGTATTATATGGGAATACTTTTAAATGAAATCAAACAGTCAGGTGGCAGACGCAACTTAAACTTCAGAAATTTCAAATTTTTATATAATAGATTTCTTTATTTTATTTCATATAAATTTCACACAATTATAAATGTTCGCGGGGATTTGCGATATTTATTTTATAATTATTCAATTTGGGCGTTCTAACTTGGGGCTTTTTAATTTTATTATCGGGGATTTTAATATTCCTTATGGTTGATATTGTTCTGTGCGAATATGGTATCTCACATGAATTAAATATATTTGCGTACTGTTAATTAACAGAGTATTTAACATACATATGTAAGCACTTAAGATAATATTCTTGTGGAACATAAGTGATTATTCTCTTAATTTCTTATTTATTTTTTATAAAGTGGTTGAATTTTTTCAACCAAAAACAAAATACTCAGCCCTTGCGGTAGTTTTTTGCCATGTATTTTGTTTTTGTGTTTGTTAGCAATTTTTAAAATTTAAGCACTTTTATTTTCTTGATTTTGTGTATATATGTACATATGTTGAATTTTAAAGAACAAAATACTCAGCACTTGCGGTACTTTTTGGGCCTGTATTTTGTTTTTGGGTTTTTTTTTTAATTTTATTTCTAGCTTTATGTATGTACATACTTATGTATTGATGAACTTACAGTATGTATGTATGTGCTCTTGGATGTTGATTTTTATTTTTAGCTTTATGTATGTATGTATGTATTGATGGATGGACAGCATGTGTATACGTAAATTTATGTATGTATAACCTTTTACTTACGGTTTTCCTGAGATTCCGGGCGAATGGTTTTTAAAGGCTGTTGGTTTTGTTAGTATTGTTGTTATTATTACTTTGCAATTGCATGTACATACTTATTTTTTGCTTTATCTTCGAGACTCACTTTTTTTAAATATATAATAAATAAATAAATTGGTTTTTGGTATGTGACACATTGACTTTCAACACATTAAGCGAGCAATGAAGTTTTTTTTTTTTTTTATTTTATTTATTTATAATTTTCACTTCTTCAATACAATATATGCATGTACTCGCATATACTTAATTTTTTTGACAACTTCTGGAATTTTTATTCTGTCTTTGATGAATCGAATCCTTATATGTTGGCCTCTTTTTTATTTATGTATCCCTTTATATATTAGTCTGCTTCTTAATCATCCTATGCTATTATTAGATTTTTCACAAAATAATTAATGGCAGACAAATTCTTTCTCGTCAGCGTCTGCTTTCTTCAACTGGGTAAGTATGTACATACATACATATGTATGTGCAAGTGACTTTACAACGTTGGTTTTCTTCGTGTCTAAAGTTGACAATGCACAATAATAGTGGACTGTATGTATGGATTCTAAATATATACAGGGCTGCCAGTGTGATTAAAACCAACTTCTTGGTGTGAGGAACTTTGTTAATCCCACTAGTAGTCCCTTTTTATATTTAAATAAATTTTATGTTTATGACCAAATTCAATAAAATTTTTAATATTTCTTGGTATCGAAGGACCATGTTTAAGTTTGACTTCATATAAACATTTTGAAGACAAATTATTATAATTATTGAGAGAATATGATTATGATTAAGGATGATAGACTTCTTATTCGATTGATTTGAAAACTTACATATTTTATTTAGCGAGATTGCGTAATGTTTATTTTTCGATACAAAGTTCTGGGTTTGTTGAAGGTTACAAAAGAAGTGAGGTTTTTTTCAAGTCATTACAAATTATTTTGCACTATCCGCATATTATTTTGAATTCACAATAATTATCCATATGTTCGAGCAGGGATGGAAGTTTTTTACAATTCAAAATCTATTATTTAATATTATATTTAATAATCCATAAATTCACTAACTATGTTATGACATGAAATTGAAAAAAAAGGAGGGAAAATTAAAAATATAAATTCAAATGTTCTTTCTCACGAGTTTACACACCATATGACAACCGTTTTTACAGGGATCAGAAATATCAATCTCCAAACATATAACAACAACCTCAACAGACTAATTGGAACCGTAATTGGCAACGAAATCACGATCATAGGGATCAAAGATACCAACTTTCAAATAGACAACAACAGCCCCAACAACTAACCAAAATTTTAGGAACAATTAAAAGCACCAGAACACTCTACAAATAAAAGCGAGCCCAAGCCAGCAAACCCGATTTGCTGGAAACATAAACTTAAATTAAACGATTCCTTCCAACAATTACCAACAATTGGATAAATATATTGATAACGACCCAAACAACTTCAACTCTGATCAAAATCCTCACTACAGAGATAACTTTTTTGATAACGCCAATTCAAACGGACCAAGTACCTCCGGTAATAATAACCAACAATCATACGAACACTAAAATATCAAACCGACCAACATTGAAGAAGCCCAAAATTTTTTTTACCACAGCCTCGAACAACCAACCGGTTACATAAACCCAGCTAAACATCCATCAAACTTACCCTACATAACTATACATCTACCTTCTGGAAAACCCCTAAAATTTCTTTTAGACACTGGAGCATCTTCGTCCTTTATAAACCCTGAATACGTTTCACCTAAAGATCAAATTAAATGCGAACCAATTACGATTACGACCGTTTTCAAAAGCTATCAAGTGGACAAACAAATAATATTACCAATATTTTCAAAATTTAATCAATCAGGATCATTAAAATTTCTCATTTTCAAGACCCACAATTTCTTCGATGGCCTTTTGGGCATGGATACACTACTATTGCTCAACGCCAAAATTAACCTTGAGAATAGAACCCTAATTACGCGTAATGCCATTAATAGTATCAATTCCAAAACTAACCAATCTACGGGTATGTTGAACATACCGGCCAATTCAAAAATACTAGTAGAATTACCTATTAATAAACAGAATGGCACTGTCTACATAAATTCCATTGAGTTAAAATCCGAGCTACTCATTAGTCCAGGTTTGTACAATGTTAGACTCGGCGTGGCTACGTCGAAATAACAAATTTCTCGCACGAAGACCAAACATTTTTATTAGAATCCCCATTGGTCGCTGAACAATACGATGCAATAAATTACATCGAGCTAAATAATTATAACGTTGAGTATAGTAATACTAAAACCCCAAACGATCAGTCAACTCCATTGAATTTAAACGATTTATTAAGAACAGATAAACTCAACAGTGAAGAACGAAAGAAAATTTTGATATTGTGTAGGCAGTTTAGCGATATTATTTACAAAGAGGGCGAATTACTATAGTAACTAAAGGCAAAAAGAAAATACACAAATGTAGATTAAGAAAACAGACGAATAATAAATAGATACGGAACACTGCACTCGTGCTATACTAACGCACTAACTTATTTTTTTTTTCCTACAGAACCCCTCCAACCCACACACAAATTCTCGAAATACATAACTTGATAACCAACCAGAATATTTTACCTCTACGATTGGGTCCTGCAAGATCCATTACAAATTTTGACATCTTTATACATATTATTAATCTTGAAGACTACAAAGCTAACATTGACGATATTGAGACCACCATTACACTTTTTGAGAAACATACATCCGACACTAACATTGAAAAAGTAACTATACTGAAACTCAAAGAATTAAAGAATAAATTCTTACCGTTATACCCAACCCAAAGACAAAAAAGAGGGTTGTTCAACGGGCTAGGTTCCGTGATCAAAGTAATAACGGGTAACATGGACGCTAAAGACGCTCAAACGATTAACGAACAAATAGCCAATGTATACACTAACCTTAACAATGTCACAAATACACTCTCACTCCAACACTCAATCAATTTCAAGATGATAGAAAGATTCAAGAACATCACATCACACATCAACAACGAAAAACACATAATAGAAAAATACATAACAAACACAGCCAACAGAATACAGCACGAAGAAGACATTATTATTAGAACACAATATCTAAATCAGGTTAACTTTAATATCGACTTATTAACAAATCACTTATCAATTATAGCCGAAGCAGTGGTTCTATCGAAACTTAATATAATTTCAAGATTCCTGCTAAGCCCAGAGGAACTTGACATTATTGAACTTAAACTAAGAACTCAGGGCATAAAAATCGAATCAATCGAGAACATTTATGAAATGCTAGGCATGCAGGCCTACTATAATAAATCAGTTATTATATTTAACATACTTATACCTAATATTTCAAATGAAAAATATTTTTTATACCATATATTTCCTTTACCTATATATGAAACGAAAATTGTAAAAACTGAACCATATATAACATTTAATGAAAATTCCACACAACATCACAAAGCACTTTGCCCCAAGATCGAAGGAACATATTACTGCGACAAACCAATTAAAGAAGAAGATACCAGAAACTCAATTTGTATTGGAAACCTAATGAACAACAAAGCAGCAAACTGACCTCTCAATGACGTGGGAAAAATAGAATCAATCTTACAAGCTGAACCAAATTATATTATTTTTATTAATTCACCAGAAACACTAATAAACTCTACTTGCAGCACCAAAACTTTCAAGGTAGAAGGCACTGCTCTAATACATTTTTAACACTGCGATGTCTCAATAAACGGCATAACATATCACGATGATACTGATACCTTCTGGGACCAAATTCATATTCCCCCGTTACCAAACAGCAATGTCTCCGCAAACTCCACAACTGAAGTTCTAAACCTAAAGAAACTAAAAGACTTAAACATTCAAACGGACTCCAGGGTCAATAAACTCGAAGTAACAACAACGACAATACATTCAATCACAACTTCTACAACCATAGTATGTACCATAATCATCATCACTATACTCATCATAGTCATCAAAAGAAGAAACAGCTACAAACATATTAGTGCTGGCAAATTCTACTACTTTTCATTACTCAATAATATTCAATACTTTTCATTTGGGTACTCAATACTACTCGATACTTTTAACGAATTTTTTGAATTTGTAACGCATACTTTTTATCTGCAAATTGAAGTAGTTTCTTCAAAATTAAAAATAGATCTTAAACTATTATTGGTTTTGTATGTCTTTTATTATTAAATCAAAAATAAATGTAAAGCTAAGTTTTAATTCAACGTTAACAACTTAAGCAATAATTTAATTTTTATCAAAAAAAATTAGTTATGCATATAAGGGTTCATTGGAAAATTAATTGTTTTTATTTGATTAAAGAATTGAAAATATTTACATATGCGTGAACATAGATACATATGTGCCTCCATGTGTAATACATTGTGTATGTACATAAAAATTAAAATATAATATTTACATGTATGTATGTATGTATGTATATATACATATTTAACTAATATACATTTTTAAGTACTTTTAAAATGTAATTTATCACATGTGGTTGTTCTATTTTATTAACAGCTTTATTTCGGCGGTTGGTTTAATTCTGTAGCTTACACATTGTTGTCTTTCTGTATTTTTATACACTATTTTATACTAAGTTCACACTTGTGTTTTTAAACGTGTTTAAGGCAAATGTTTTAGAATCTAAACAGAACCGTTCACATTACATTTGAGATGTTTAAGATTGACGTTTCGTCAGCTGATTATTGTGTTTTTGTAATATTGCGAGTTTGAGAAACTAATATTATATTACAACTGGAAAGAAATATCAGTAAAAAACTATTATTTATATTATTATTTTCTTTCTCATGAAATTAGTAAAATTGCTAGCCTATTAAAAGGTGAAATATATGCTTATATGCATACATAATTTTTTTTTTTTTTTTGATGTGACATCATGTATAGCATGGCAAAATGACAGAGTTGATGAAAAATTTTTGACGTGGCGCCATTTAATAGGAATACAAACAGTACAGAGTTGTCAAAAAACGCACTGAACATACTCCAAATACATTTGTAACCCTGCCTTTTGCGTGTTTAGCGATATGTTTAAATCTAAAACTTGTCATTTGAGATGTTTAACAAAACAAGTCAATGTATGGTAAAACATATCAAAATCGAAGTGTTTAAGCTCTTAAACACGAATGAGACGTTAAACACATAAGTGTGAACATGGTATTATTAGCCTCTCAACTTGCTGACAAATACAACTCTGAAAGTATCGAGTAACTACTTTTGAGTATTGAGTATCGAAAAAAAGGGCAAATACTCGATACTCAGTACCCACTACTCAATACTTTGCCAGCACTCAAACATATCCTACCCGACCTACAGTATGTCGCTCCGACCCCAACAACATCATTGTGGCCATCGCTCTATCTTAAGGCGGGAAGAGTTACGACACCCACTACACCAACAACAACAACCACTACTACACTACCACCACCAAAACCACAAAGAGCAAAATGCTGAGCAGCAACATATTATTTAATAGCACACACTTTAGTTCATACCAATATCAATCATTACATTGTATTAATAAACATAGCCTCACCAAATTCCAAGAATTCCTAAAACCACTTTAACTCCACTTAAATGTCCAATATCAATTGCAACATAAACATAGTAAGCAATTAATTTTAGGTCAGCTAATTTTTGTTTATTCAAATTCTCGATAACTCTAAATCAATTAAATTGTGTTTACTCAAATTCTTAAGAATTGTAGAATGTACTTTTACTTTTATTTCTTATATTGTATTTCATTTTTTTTTTGTTAAGCTAAGTTACTTTAAGATCAATATGTGAAAATAAAATTGAGTTTGTTTTGAGTGTTGAAAGGAACAAGTTGTGTTTTCTTTTAAGCCCGGGAGTCCACCCACATATATGTAACTCGCGCAACATTCTTAATTATAGAGGCCACACCCGGTTGAGAAGGAGGGATACTCTTTCTCTCAGCCGTACACGAGAGATGTAAAACAACGAAAATCAAAAGTTAGAATTAAAAATTTTGTTTAGCATTGGCTAAAAATATATTAATGTATTTTTAGATTTAAGATTTGAAAAACTTATTGATGTTTCAATTTATAATTGAAGATTCAATAAATAATAAAACTACCAAAAAAAAAAAAAACAACTGAAGTAGTCAGCTATGCGATCTCAGAATTATATAAAATTTTAAGAAAATGAAGAAATTCCTTCTAATACATAAAACTCAGTAGAAGATGAATTTTGCGAAAACTACCGTTTAAAGCAGAATTCCCCAGTGAAATCTTCCTTGAATCATCACGATTCATAGCTCTCGCCCAATAATCCAGAATGGAAAAAACGCTGGCAAAAAATCTTGAACTTCAGTCCTATTATTATTATTTTTTTTTTTTTGTGGTACTTTTATAACGCAGAAGAATATATTGCTTTAGATCATATAGAAAAATCTACATCTAAAGAAATCATAATAGAAGGTAAATACCACTAATTTTATTTGCCTCATCATGAAGTTGTGCGCCCAGAACATAAAACAACAAAAGTGCGAGTCGTATTCAACGCTTCGAGAAAAACAAAATTTCAGTTTTCACTTAACGACGTTCTACACACAGGCCGAACACTCCAAAATGATTTAATAACAACAATTCTCAAGTGGATAAAATATTAATTTGTATTTAGTGGCGATATACAAAAAAAGTAGTATCGCCACCGCTGACAGGCAATTCCAAAAAATTGTATTTCAGAGAAATTCAGGTAACCCTGTACAAGATTTTCAGTTGAAAACTGTAACATTTGGAGTGAATTGCGCGCCATTTTAGCAATTTGTTCTTTGTTACAACTTGCTTCAGACTCTGAATCTAACTACCCTAAAGCCGCCTCAATTTTAAAAGCTGAAACTTATGTCGACGACATATTGTCGGCAGGTTTCACAATAGAAGAAACTCTGAATGCTCAAACTCAACTTATAGAAGTACTAAATTCAGCAGGTTTACCATTAAAAAAGATAACTGCAAATGATCCACAGCTAATCATGCATTTGCCAAAAGAAGATCTGTATGATTTGGACTTCCTTCGCTTCCATGAAACAAGCTCAACTAAAACCCTTGGTATAAAGTGGAATGCGCTCAGTGATTCATTTACATATAGTTTCTCGCCCATGGATCAAGTTTCGAAAATTACCAAACGCCAAATTCTATCGGCAATAGCAAATATGTTTGACCCAGCTGGATAGCTAGCCCCTATAGTCATCGGAGCGAAAATATTAATGTGTAATAAAATAGTAATAAAATGCGTCTCAATAGACTTCTCTAAGATATTTTGAGAGTTTTCAATGTGTACAATAATTTGAAAAGCTTTAGCATTTTTCTAATCAATTTTTCCAATAGTAATACCTCATTGATTTTTCTATTGTTCTATATATTCCACAATGTCCTCCTTCTATTAGATCATTGTGGTATTTCAGCATTAGATCAAGAATTACCTGAGCATTCTTATCATTTATATTGGTCACCTCATTAAGTAGTAGCGCTACTTTTATGCCTTTTTATTTATAATTTATTTAATTGATATAAATTCTAAAATTTTCTCGTTAGGTGCCTATTTGTTCACCGGCCACTTTCTCAAGCCTTGGGAAAAATTGTCCTAGGTCAATATTCCCATTAATGAACATTATATTTAATTTACCGGCCACTTTTTCAAGCCTAGAGAAAACTTGTCCTTAATCAAGATTTCCTTTAGTAAACAGTTTTCTTCTGACGTCATATTGGGCTTTTTATCATTATTTTTAAGTTGATGCTGAGTATTTTCGATATTACTTTGCTGTTTATATGCCATAGATTTTGTTGTGATTTTTAATATTGTATTAGTTTTTGTATTTATATCTTTTACTGCCACAAAATTGGGTTGTACATATGTTTATTTATAGTGACATTTTATTTCTAATATTATTATTTGATGAACTACAGATTTTAGCATCAGGCTATTAATGCCTTGGCTGTATAATTGTGACTTATATCTTAATTTTGGCGTGTAATGGGTCGTCTACACTAATACATTTTTAAATTATGTCAAATTATTTTTATTATTATTTTCTAAAACTACTAGCAATATTTCAAATATATCTTAAGTAATAGATTTATTGCTGATATTATCACCTATATCAGCAATAGTAGCCATAATGAATTTATTTCTGACTTATGGTCTATGATTTCCAAATTGGTAAGCACGTTTGCACTGGGATTTTCTAATTTTGATTCTGTTTTGCCCATCTTTTAATTTTATAATATTATTTTTATGAATATTATTTTGTCTTAAAACATTAAAAAGTCAAATTAACTTTAATTATTTTATTCTAATTGTTAAAATTTAATTTAATTTTATTATCTTTAATCCATTATAAAGTTATAATTTTCTTGAAAAATTTAAAAATATTCTTTTTGTTTTTTATTTAGGTAAGATTTTAGCTTTCAGTTATTTAGTAATCCATAGTTATGAAAAAATGTTTGCCACGAGCGGTTAACGCTTACTGGCCCTAATGTGCGACTTTACCGAACCAATTTTAATATAACGGTCTATAAGCGTATATAGGTATATAAAAAATATCAATTGTTTTTGTTATTATTATTTTTTTTTTTGTATTCTTGTCTGGGGTGGCAGTCTTCCTTCTGTTATATTTGGTGGTGGTATTTTAGTGGATGATGTTGGCTATCTTAAAGCCTTTTAACTAGTCAGTCATCCTTCTTTTGGTTGCCTCTTGGCCAGGCGGACCTTTATTTAATTCGTCTGTTGGGACCCTTATTTTCCTCCAAAGTTTCATGTTGGGGTGCCTTTTTGCTAGGCGGACCCTCTCTATTCTGATCCTTCCAAGGTCCTTATTATTTTACAGCACTCTTGGAACTGGCAGGATCGCCATGTAATAAAATAGTTTTTATTTATTTTATTTTTGTCTTAGAGCTTGTGTAGTTGCAGCTCCTAAGACTGTTGATTTATTATTTGAATTATAAACTAAAAGACATTGGCTTATATACTAATTATGAGAATAATTCTTAGGGGTACCTTAACGTAAGAGTAAAAGAATAGAAATATATATTATTGTTGGGTAAGCATATATAGCTTTCCAGTATTTATGTATGGCATGTGTTCAACAGTTTTAAGGTCTAACGAGTTTATACCTAGAAGCAACAGATACTCTGTGTTGCTTATATTTACAATCAAACAAATGCACTTAATAAATGTGATTCATTTAAGTGCATTGTGCTGCTGCACTTGATTAACCGTACAAGTGTCAAATTACCGCCACACAAAATATCTTGCTTGCAGTTTGTCAACGCTTGCATGTTGCGGTACTATTGAATCGCAATGCATACTACTCACTGTTGGTCACATGTTACAAATGCAACAGTTGTGGCTAGAAGGTCTACATTGGGACGAAGAAATTTCGACAAATTCCCTGCAAAAATGGAACAACCTCGTACAAGATCTTTCTAAAGTAGAGTCTATTACTATACCCCGTTGGCTACAATATTATACAGAAGATACCATACAAATTCATGGGTTCTCAGATGCATCTAAGTCAACATATTGTACAGCAGTATTTACAAGATTGTTAGTAGCCAAAAGCAAAGTTGCACCCATACAAACAGTATGTAATGGCTTCAAAGTTAAAAATGTTTCCAACATCAAAAATAGGGAAAAAATCCCCCAACCTATTTTTAGAGTCGAGCTACAGCCAGGTGACTTGAAAATTAAAAAAAAAAGAATCGCACCCAATCTATAATCTAAAGTACTTGTTACACAGAAGAGTTACAGTTGAGATGCCACATAAAAAAATGGACCTATCCAATGCATGAACTGTCAAGAATTTGGCCATACCAAAAATTATTGCAAGTTGCCTACCGTCTGCGTTGTATGTGGTGAGTTGCACAGTACCGCTAACTGTGACAAAATAAAAGGTGATACCAAGGCAAAAAAATGCGGCAATTGCAGTGGAAACCACACTGCTAACTATAGAGGCTGCGCTCTTTACTCTTTTTTTAAAAATTCGTCGAACAGAAAAACAAATGCTACTCCCGATCAGCCCAACACCCCTTTAAACTACCCTCAGCTACCTCAACCGTCGTCTAGCCATAATCAATACTCAAATGTTTTAAAGTCAGGCTGTATTGAAAAAACCATGAACTTAAGAATCTGTTTTTGGAACGCAAACGGCATCTGCCAACATAAAAATGACATAGAATATTTTCTTCTGGATAAACAAATCGAAGTTATGCTTATCTCAGAAACTCATTTGACGTCTCGAAGCTATTTTAAAATTAATGGTTATAATTTCTACGACACTAAGGATCCTCGAGGTAGAGCTTGTGGTGGCTCTGGAATCCTAATAAAAACTCGAATAAAACACTATCTGCTAAATGACCTTCGTGAAGAACAAATATCTGTATTGAAAATTTTTATCAAAAGCTTGTGATATCATCTGTTTATTCTCCTCCCAGGTTTTTAATTTCAGAGAGTCTATATACCGCATTTTATATAACACTGGGGTCCAGTTTTCTAGCAGCTGGCGACTACAATGCTAAACACACTTTTTGGGGTTCACGTTTAATCAGTCCTAAGGGTCGTGTTTTGTTTGACACAATTTCAAAAATGGGTTTGAATGTAGTTTCAAGTGGTCAGCCAACATATTGGCCAACGGATCGACAAAAAATTCCTTATGTTATCGACTTTTGAATCTCGAAAGGTGTGCACAGCGAAATGATTGAAGTAGAAGCATCCTTGGATTTGTCTTCAGATCACTCGCCTACTATTATCACTATTTACTCACACACAAGAGCAAGACCAACATGTGATTTACCGCTGATATCTGCACGTATTAACTGGCTGAAATACAAAAAATATTTGAGTGCTCATTGCACGGAAAATATGCCATTGAGAACACCTACTGACATAGAAAATTCTATTAGGTTGTTTGCAGCACATGCTAAACAAGCTGCTCTTAATGCTTCTTTAATTCAAGCGAGATTTAACAATATTTTTTGTGCGGATATAGAAAGGCTATTGACTGAAAACGGAAAGCTCGACGAGAATGGTAACGTTACAGATCGCCTCAGCTAAAATTAAGGATTAAGGAGTGTACCAAACAGCTAAGAAAAGTTTTGCAAACACAAAAAACAGCTTCGCTGCAAAAATTAATGCAAGAACTCGATGCAACACCATCAACAGATTATTCGCTGTGGCGTGCAGCCAGAGGACTTAAAAGGCCAGTGGTATGCAAACCTCCATTACGGGCCTCTAATGGTGACTGGACAAGAACTGATGCTGAAAAAGGTGCTCTTTTCGTTAAACACTTAGAAAAGGTGTTTACTCCAAATATTTCTGTTAATATTGCTGAACTGCCACCAGTCGTCTCTTTACCAGAAACACCGCTAAAATTTAATATTCTGGAGATTACAAAGGCTATTGCTAGTCTTAACACAAAAAAAGTCCCAGGTGTCGACAATATAAGCAACATAATGCTTCAAGAAATGCCATATATTGCAAAAAGAATAATATTATTCATTTTTAATGTTATTTTACGGATGCAATACTATCCGGCAGAATGGAAGGTTTCGATGATTATTATTATACCAAAGCCCGGCAAGGATCATACGAAGGTTGAATCCTATCGGCATATTAGTTTATTGCCCAACATTTCAAAACTATTTGAAAAGCTGTACATGAGCAAGCTGATGCCTATAGTGAGTAGAAGTGGATGCATTCCAGATCATCAATTCGGTTTTCGCAGTCAACATAGCACTATTGAACAAACTCACAGACTTGTGAACGTAGTTAGAGACAACTTTGAAAAAAAGAAATATTGTTCAGCGCTTTTTATTGATGTTGCACAGGCTTTTGATAAAGTATGGCACGAAGGTCTTGTCCACACATTAACACAAAATCTACCCGCAAACATCGTCAGGCTCTTAAAAAGCTACCTAGAGGAACGAAAATTTGTAGTTAGGGAAGGCAATTTTTCAAGCCCCCGCAGTCGATTGTAGCCGGAGTCCCACAACGCAGTATCTTCGGTCCTTTACTTTATTTAATATATGCCTCTGACTTCCCGTTAAGCAGTAACATTCATACATCAACATTTGCGGATGATACAGCCTTTCTAAGTGTTCATGAAAATCCTGTAGAAGCTTCCCGGAATCTACAAGGGTACATCTCAAAATTGGAAACATGGCTAAAACAATGGCGGATAAAAGTGAATGAGCAGAAATGTGTACAGGTTACTTTTACTTTACGCAGGTAAACATGCCTGCCTATACAAATCAACACCGAGACTATACCGCAACACACTGTAGTAAAATATCTAGGCGTTCATCTTGATCGTCGTTTAACATGGAAATCGCACATAGACGCAAAGTTGATCCAAATGAAACTAAAAGCAGCCCAAATGAATTGGCTTATTGGAAGAAACTCTATACTAAGCCTAGACTGTAAACTTCTACTATACAATGCGATCCTAAAACCAATATGGGCCTATGGAATCCAGTTATGGGGCACTGCCTCCGCATCAAATGTAGAAAAAATTCAAAGGCGACAAAACAAAATTCTACGTACTATAACAGCAGCCCCATGGTATATTCGAAATCATCGAATTCACAAAGATCTCGATGTTACGTTGGTTAAGACAGTATTTTCTTAACACGCGAAGAAATACATTAAAAAACTTGAGTTTCACAAAAATCCACTTGCGCGCAATATTCTGGAGTATAGTGGCCACACCCGGCTTAGGAGGAGGGATACTCTTTCTATCAGCCGTACACGAGAGATGTAAAAACAACAAAAATCAACCGTTGAAACTAAAAATTTTGTTTAGCATTGGCTAAACTTATATTTAATATTTTTAGATTTAAGATTTGAAAAACTTATTGATGTTTTAATACATAATTGAAGATTCAATAAATAATAAAATTAAAAAAAAAAAAAATTGATGAAATCGTTGAGAATTGTATTCGTGTCATTAAGGTTTATAACTGCCAAGATATCATCTACATATTTGACTATGTATTTTATGTTAATATTTTTTTGTTGTAATTCAGCAAGCGATGCGTCAAGAAGGTCATCTAATACAATATCAGCTATTGTGGGCGAAAAGGGACTACCCATTGACATGCCAAAAATTTGGTTGAAAAAAGTTTTATTACATAAAAAGTAATTGTTGTCAATAAGGCAGGCATCTTGAGAAACATTATTTTAGGTATTGTTGTGTAATTCTGAATGATGTCCGATTTACCCATTATCGTTGTGATGGCAATGTGTAATGGTATATTAGTGAAGAGGGAAACTATATCAAATGATATAAATATTTCATTTTCATTGATTTTTAGATCTTTTAATTGATTTTTCAAATACATATGTTGAATTTTTAATGTTGTATTTATCAGATATTATGTGCTTAAGAACTTGCCCTAATGTTTTGCCAGTTGGTAACAAGGTACTTTTGCGGACGAAACAATGGGTCTTAGAGGCGTTCCAACTTTGTGGATTTTGGGTAATCCATATATCCTTTGCGCTATAGCAGCGCAACATTGTAAGCGACGTTTTTGATAAATATCAATATGCTCTTTTTTGTGTAGTTCATCAATGATGTTGTTATTTTGTTGTTGCAATTTTGTTGTAGGATCTATTCTCATGGGCCTGCTTATATTAATTTTTAGAAAAATTTTATTTTAAATTAAAAAAAAAAACTTGTTCGAAATTAAAAAATAAAAAATTTTTTTATATATGAAAAGTAATATTATCAGGCTCAAGTTCAGTTTTATTGAATTAATGAAAATTCAAAATTACTAAGAGTTTTTTTATGTTGGAAAATATTATTATTTATATCCAATCAGTTTTTCGCAGAACGTATCAGTACTGATTTCAAGGCCGCTACACCTCTCATCAGCGTTCAATTGTCCATCTTTACAAACATTGGCAAATGACAGCTGTTGCCAACAGTGATGTTACTTCTAGCGTAAAACCATAATATTAAATTACGAAAAGTTTTGCTTCTTTACAAAACCATTTAGCCAGAAGTTAACTTTATTCAAAGAGATGACGTTTCAAAATTTGAAATGTAACTTCTTTCCCAAAAATGGCAAAAAGAAAATACATTTCAAGAAAAACAATATACATATGTACATATATATGTACATATATGCATATACATATGTATACAGAAATTTTTTCGTAGCAAATCTAGTTTTCCTTATGTTGTAGGAAATTGAACAATAATAAGAAAATGGTATTTCCC
This sequence comes from Lypha dubia, assembly GCA_947311025.1. NCBI lineage: Eukaryota > Metazoa > Arthropoda > Insecta > Diptera > Tachinidae > Lypha > Lypha dubia. Next base: position 81,849,583 of record OX371260.1, on the reverse strand, counting down.
GACGCAGGGCTATTTAGAAAAGATTCTCTGTACATATCTTTTAAAAGACACCTATATTATCCCATTATCTTCTCAACTTTCATATGAAAACTTCATGGGGGTTATTATGCATTTTGATTCGAATCGAAAATGCTTTCGAAAGGAATTTATTGCTTTCCGAAAGGGATTAAAACAATTTCCATAAATTAAGAAAGTTCGGAAATAAATTTTCGAAAATCGATGTAATACCATTCGTAAATTTTCCGATTCGAATCGAAATACATAATAACCCCCCAGAAGCATATTACTCGAAAAATATGGGTCGCAGCTAACTTACAACATGAGCTAATTTTTATTTCTTTTGAACCGGTTTGGCTAAACTAGCTTTGTCAATACATATCATCAACAACAAACATACAGTTGATTTTGATAATGTGAGAATTTTAGACAGAGAAAATATAGAGAGAAAAAGATACACAATTGAAAGCTTGCGCATATAAAAGAACATAGAGAGAATGATGAACATAAAAGAGGACACCGACAATATCGGCGCTAGTTATATTGTTGCAATCAAATAATAACACCAACTGTGTGTGTTTTTACAGTATAATTTTATTTATTAATTTTTAAAAAATTTTTTTCGGCATTAAAAAATGTCAAAAACAATTTTATATTGCAATTCTTTTTAATTAAACATTTGTATTATTGTAAGTAAAAAATGTACGGTGCAAGGTATATTAATTATAAGGTAGTCGCATTAGCTAAAATTGACATCAGCTGATTGATTTTTTGTTGTCAAAATTTTGTTATGTTTTTATAAAAATATTGTGACACTTTTTTTTATTTAATTAAAATTTAAAAAAGTGAAAAAACAAGCGTGAAAAATTTTTAATATTTAATTAAAATTAAAAATATCGGTTAAAATGCGTGTATGTAGTGTCTGCAAAAAAATTTGCAAAAGGGGAAGGAAAGTTGTTCCAAGTACCCAAATAAAAGACACATCCTGATTTTATACATACATCTATCAACACCTTTTTGTTTTCTTTATTGTAAATAATTTTAATTTATATTTTTATTTTATGCAATTGATTTTTTTTTTTAATTTAATTTTTGTTTTCTTTACACATCACATTTTGATAACAGCCAAGTTTTTACACTAACAAAATGCCTGTTGTTTTTGTGACTTTGTATTTGTTTTAGGGACAAGACTACCTTATTTATTATACCATGGTACGGTGAAAAAACTTTTTCAAAATATACATATAATGTTTTTTAAATTTTAAATAGACGAAACCCCTGAAGAAGTCAACAAACAATTGACGAAACGTAGGGTAAAAAATGTAATAAAGCTGTTTTATTAACATTAACTACGTTAGGCCTTATTAGCTTAAAGATTGAAAAATATCATTATCAACAAAATTGCATCATTGGCCAAATAATTCCTACAACACGTATGGCTAAACTAGATTTAAGTCAGTTCTTCATATTAAAATAAATATATTTATACTTACGTAACAGACAACTTTACAAATCCACCGAATATTGGAGTTGCAAGTATATCACGTCTGTTCTGCAAATCACAATATTTAAAATCACAAAGTGATTTCAAAATCACAATTGCAATTTTATGCTGTTTTGCAAATCACAAAAATGTTTACTTTTCGATGTGTTTTTGGATTTTCGAAAACACAATAAAACAGCTGACTTTTGTTTTGATGTGGCGACATTTTTTATGGATTGAAAAATAAATAGTGTTTTAAACAAAATATTTAAAGAAAATAATATTTTAATATTTTTAATAAAATTTAAAATATTAAAATTCAAAAAGTTTTGTGCGCAGAAACCTTTTTTTGTGATTTCAAATCACTTCCACAAAAAGTGATTTGCAGAAAATTCATATATAATATGTGTAACAAATTTTTACTAAACTATCTGGGAAATCATATTTTTAAATTTTGACACTTTGGTTAAACCTTTGTATTAAATATTTTGTTTGACATAAGTGTGACCGCACAGAAAATATTTTTTCGCATGTTTGCACATGACACTATTTGATGGATGTTTTACCAAACAAAAATGGTCAAATAAATATGCGATGTGTGACCACAAAACAAATTATCTTTAATTTTGAAAACATTTTATTGCGATATGGGGAAACATATTTAAAGCAAATGTTTTCTCAATGTGACCGTACCTTAAGAGTTTTTTTATGTTGGAAAATATTATTATTTATATCCAATCAGTTTTTAGCAGAACGTATCAGTACTGATTTCAAGGCCGCTACACCTATCATAAGCGTTCAATTGTCCTTCTTTACAATTTTCGTAAAGTGGATACTAATTGAGAAGAATATCAACTATCTAACCAGTTTTCAACAGATATATAATATGAGAATTAATTTTTAATTCAATTTTTATTCTACAATGAAACAGTGCTGGTTAGACCGAAATTCCCTCATTACTGTTTGGAACTAATAATCAACACAAGCTTTTAGTCCGTTATCATCAAAGTATTCTACTTTGTATTTTAACGTTTTTGTTGTTTTTACTCTATATTAGGGAAATTCACATAATACTGTGGCCCTTGTTATTAGGGTATTTATAGCTCGTGCCCAAGCGGCATTAATATTTTTATATTATTATTATTACGAATAAACGTAGTTATTATTTGAACTTATATTGATTTACATATGAAAAGTAATATTATCAGGCTCAAGTTCAGTTTTATTGTATTAATGAAAATTCAAAATTACTAAGAGTTTTTTTATGTTGGAAAATATTATTATTTATATCCAATCAGTTTTTAGCAGAACGTATCAGTACTGATTTCAAGGCCGCTACACCTCTCATCAGCGTTCAATTGTCCATCTTTACAATTTTCGTAAAGTGGATACTAATTGAGAAGAATATCAACTATTTAACCAGTTTTCAAGAGAAATAGAATATGAGAATTGATTTTTAATTCATTTTTTATTCTACCTTGAAACAGTGCTGGTTAGTACGAAATTCCCTCATTACCGTAAATCAACACAAACTCATAGTCCGTTATCATCAAAGTATTCTACTTTGTATTCTAACGTTTTTGTTATTTTTACTCTATATTAGGGAAATTCACATATTACTGTGACCCTTGTTATTAGGGTATGTATAGCTCGTGCCCAAGCGGAATTAATATTTTTATATTATTATTATTACGAATAAACGTAATTATTATTTGAACTTATATTGATTTACATATGAAAAGTAATATTATCAGGCTCAAGTTTAGTTTTATTGAATTAATGAAAATTCAAAATTACTAAGAGTTTTTTTATGTTGGAAAATATTATTATTTATATCCAATCAGTTTTTAGAAGAACGTATCAGTACTGATTTCAAGGCCGCTACACCTATCATAAGCGTTCAATTGACCTTCTTTACAATTTTCGTAAAGTGGATACTAATTGAGAAGAATATCAACTATCTAACCAGTTTTCAACAGAAATATAATATGAGAATTAATTTTTAATTCAATTTTTATTCTACAATGAAACAGTGCTGGTTAGACCGAAATTTCCTCATTACTGTTTGGAACTAATAATCAACACAAACTTTTAGTCCGTTATCATCAAAGTATTATACTTTGTAATTTAACGTTTTTGTTGTTTTTACTCTATATTAGGGAAATTCACATAATACTGTGGCCCTTGTTATTAGGGTATTTATAGCTCGTGCCCAAGCGGCGTTAATATTTTTATATTATTATTATTACGAATAAACGTAATTATTATTTGAACTTATATTGATTTACATATGAGAAGTAATATTATCAGGCTCAAGTTCAGTTTTATTGTATTAATGAAAATTCAAAATTACTAAGAGTTTTTTTATGTTGGAAAATATTATTATTTATATCCAATCAGTTTTTAGCAGAACGTATCAGTACTGATTTCAAGGCCGCTACACCTCTCATCAGCGTTCAATTGTGCATCTTTACAATTTTCGTAAAGTGGATACTAATTGAGAAGAATATCAACTATTTAACCAGTTTTCAACAGAAATAGAATATGAGAATTAAATTTTAATTCAATTTTTATTCTACAATGAAACAGTGCTGGTTAGTTCGAAATTCCATCATTACTGTTTGGAACTAATAATCAACACAAACTCATAGTCCGTTATCATCAAAGTATTCTACTTTGTATTTTAACGTTTTTGTTGTTTTTACTCTATATTAGGGAAATTTACATATTACTGTGACCAGTTATGAGTCATTTTCCCCTAATCAACAAAAGTATCAGCGACAGCAGAACATACGCTGCATACACATACTGAAGTTGAGTTATTTTCCCTCAACCAACAAAAATACCAACGGCAGCAAAATACCGCTGCATGCATTACTGACGTTATTACCAGTAATTTTCCTACAGACATATGCTGACGTTGCAATACCGCTGCATACATATATATGCCAGTAATTTTCCTACAGATATATGCTGACATTGCAATATCGTGAGAACCGCAATCGGCTGGAAGTTCCACGGGTATGAATATGCTGAATTTGCATACTAACACACTTAGCAATATCGCGGGAATGCACACGCCGGCGGCAGCGAATGTCAGCAGCATCGATCAATCAGACAGCGAAATTGGGTATAAAAGCGGAGGGTGATTTGGTATGGATGGTCTGTAGAGTCTTGGCTGAATAGCAGTTCGGGAATATTCTTTAAACCTGTAACAACTAACCAAAAACCTGATCAAACACCAGCCTTAAAAAGCGGGTCCCTGTGAAGGCTTAATGAATGAATGTAAAACCGGATAAGTAATATTTTAAACTAGATATAAAGCTAACATTTTGTAGTCTGTGGTTAATAAATAAAAATAATAATAAATAAATAGTAAAAATAATGTTTTAATCTAAACATAACATTTGGCGCAGCCGATAGCCGCGTTAATAATAACATCAAAGAAATATAATAATCCTTGTGTTGATCTTGCTCAAGAAAAAACTGTCCGGTGTAGCAAAACCAACAATACATAAAAGTCTAAATCCTAGCTACCTTGTATTGTTGCATCCTACATTCGACGGTGTAGAACTGCATAGGAGTCGACAATTGAGTAACGTCTAAATCCTAGCTACCCTCATATTGTCATGACTTAGTGCAGGACTAATCGCTAAAGCGGATCAGGACAAAAAGGAGAATTACTTGGATTGTAAAAATTCTGCGCGGTTGCGAACAAAAAATAATATAAGGTGAAAATAAGCCTAAACCACAGACCACTATAAAGATAATAACCAGCGGAACATGGGTAAGTAGAAGACAGCTTTAATGGACAATCCACAGACAAAGACAGACGAATTGATACAACGGATCGGCAAGTGTAATTATTCAGTGGACAGTCTACAAGTTCTTGAGTGGACAGAACTTAAGGGTTTAGAAGCAGACAAAACATTCCTGGACAACCATAGGGAAACAATAAGATACCCAAGACTGACAAAATTAGAAGAAGTAAGTTATGTCCTACAATTAATAAGTGAGTTAAGTAAAGATAGATCACAGGAGTTTATAAAAAAGATCGAAGAACTAGAAGAAACAAAAACATTTCTAAAGGGCCAAAAACATTTCAAAGCTAAGAGGACAAATAGAATATACAGACAATTTATTAGAGGACGTAGTAAAGGAAAATACGGAATTAGAGAAACAATTGAAAGGGAAAGGACTGAGTGAAGAGAATTTTAGGAAGCAATTTAAACAGAAGCAGTTAATAGAGACACAGGATGACACCATTCAAAGACTACAAACAGCTTTAGAAAACGCAAGAAGGGAATTAGACACAATTTATAGAACGAGATCACCAAATCCTTCACTGCACGAAGAACTTAACGAAGCAGGACTACCGACGATTGTCATATCACGCGAGAAAGATTCATCTGCTTAAAAATTAAAAACCCTGACAAACAACGCAAGGAAAGCAGGTAGCAGAGGGTACTCCGCTGAGACAATAGCAAGGAAACTGAACGAGTTGGGAGAATATAAGGCGAAATTCAACGAGTTGCAAGAAACAGAAGACATTGACAGTATAGTAGCGGAGGAATTTAATAGATTGATACCAGTGGCTCAAGAAATTTTGGAAAGACGATCACCATCACCCCGGCAAAACCATACTATTGTGAGAGTAGAAAACGGAACGATCAGAATGACTTCGCTATCTGAGATCGTTAAAATAGTCAACAACATGGTCCCATCATTCTTCGAGACCGATGGACCAGACTTGTCATCAGAAGTATTGGTACATACAAGGATGCAAAATGGCGGAAAGAGAGCTACTCACTGGAGCAAACGATGGCTCAATCCAGGATGTGATACAGTGTCTGAAATTGCGACTACTGGGGGGTGCATACTCAAGAATTTCCCAGATGAATTTCAATTCCGTGGACGCATGTGTGCTGCTTATATACTATTTTCTAAACACAGTTGTCTGCAAAAGTAGTTTAAGCATAGAATGAATTGTGAAAACAATTCACAATTATTTCCGTTAAATTCAAATGTTATTAATGAAATGCGACAACATTGCCAAATTGTTTCAAATATTATTAAGAAGGCATGCAAGTTGTACTATGTATGTGAATGATTTCCGTTAAGTTCAAAATAAAGTTTAAATGTATAAATGTGTATAAATACTAAATAATTAAATAAATGCACTGCTTCAGTCTCCCCCTTTGATGCTGACAGCGTCCCGATGAAGCATCAAAATTAAATTTCGTAGGTGCCCTCCCTGAAACTGAATTTTTTTTATCTGCAGAAGACTAATATCATCAGATTCTTTGAGAATTTTTATATCCATAGAAAACAATATTACGTGTTTCGGATTGGTTTGCGCCTGTAGCATAAGAGTTGTGGGGTGTTTGTTTTTCTTAAGAAAACATTGCTTTAAATATTGACTGCATGTACTCAAAGGACTCGTTTTCCTCATCTAGTAATGGTATACCCATTATTTTTTCTTCAATACGTTTTTCTATTAAATTTGAATCATCATGATTTATAAATGAAGGCGTTTTGGGTAAAGGAGAGACATTGTTTATAGTTTTGGCTGTTTTTGGTACACCGAGTATTGGTGACTGCAATTTTTCGAATTTAATTAATGCTGAAATCTCTTTCATTACCTTTGTGCATGGGGATAGTTCTTGGGTAACTTGCATTGAACAAATTGTTGTTTCCATGGGCTCGGTAAAGTTGTACTTTAAATTAGGCTGGTCCTCAAAATTCCAAAATTTTTGGGCCATGTTAAGAACAATACCCATTTGTTCGAGGAAATCGGCTCCGAGTAGCATTCTGTTTTTGGTAGCATTTGGAAGGCAAATTAACCTTATTTTCCGTATAGTGTTACCAATTACAATATCGCAAATAGTAGACTTGACGCTGTTTGTTGACACTGAACCATCAGTAAGCGTAACTTCTGCACGTACTTCTTAAAAGTTACACCTATGTGCTGTAAGTATTTTGGTAAGTTCTAGACGGGCAACACTGGTTTTTGCTCCACTGTCAAGGATAGCTTCCCCTTTGAAACCAAAGAACCCAACATCCGTTGTTGGTAACAAATGCCCAATTCTAGATGATGACAGTGAATTAAATGATAAATACTGTGGGCTGGTTGATACTGCGAGATTTCTACTACAAGTAGGACAGTTTGATCTGTATACAGCAGGTGCATCGCATCCATAGCAAGAATATATTGGCTTCTTATTGATCTTTTGTTTCTGTGGTAGTGGATTTTGATGATCATCTTGCTTTTGTTGTGGTTTTTGTAGATGATTTCTTCGTTCGTCATGCATTTCCTTTTTAAGGCTCTCTTCTGTAGAATGACCCTTGATTCGACAAAAACTGCAGCGTTTGTTGTTAGGGATTTCTCTTCCTTCTTCAGTAGTAACAGTTGATTTTGCCTCGAAAAGAAACATCTCTGCTTCGCGGCTGGCTGAAATCAAGTCCTCAAAGGTTTTGATGTTTTCCCGGTGAACAGGGTCTCGTATATTTATGTTGAGAAGACCATACAACATATTTATTTGGATGTCTTCATTTGGACATACTTTAAGTTGTGACAGTAAAAGCCTCTTTTTGCACACAAAACTATCAGTTGGCTCTGTTTTCTGCTGTTTGGTTTCAAGAAATGTTGTAAATATGCGCCAGTCAGCAGCAGGAGGCGTAAACGTGTTACGAATGCTATCTGTAGCTTGCTTAAAAGTGAATATGGTGTCTTGGATACCAATCCACCAAGATGCAGCGTAATCCTCCATAAGTAGCGGAATCGCACGTAAAGCATCGACATTGGAAATCTTTTCATGTCCTTGAAAACACCAATCACCGATAAAAATTCTTTAACAACAGCCAGATCTCTTTGTCCTCTAAAACGGGCAGTGCAATGCGTAAAAGTCCCACCTCTGGAATTTACAGCCATTGCAGCCAAGATTTGTTGAAATTTCTCTTGCGAAAAAGTTGCCATTTCTTCTGTTTGAAGGCCTCTGTTGAAATAGTTGCGTTGTCTTCTTCTTCTTCCTCTTCTTCGGTAGTTGAGTTGTCTTCTTCTTCTTCGGTAATGGTTTCTGAAGCCAATAAGTTTGGCGCGACTGAAATAATCTTGTTCCTAAGATTATATATTTTGTTTATTTAAGAACAATTAAAACAACAAACTGTTTAAACGTAAACGAAACTTGACTTTACTTTTCTAAACTTCAAAAAACTGTTTACACGCCTGGCAATTTAATGCTGGACAGAGGATACTTATTAGTTGAAGGCAGAATTCGAAGTGATTTTATTCATCAAATGTGTGCTGCTTATATAAAAAAAATCATTTTCGGTAAATTTCTCATCACTACCTGGCTGTGTACCAAATTTTAGCTTTCTAGCTATACTAGAAGTGCCCCATACAAAGAAGGGGCATGATTGTCCCCCAGATGAAAAGTGCCCAATAAAAAATCATTTTCGGTAATTTCTCATCACTACCTGCCTGTGTACCAAATTTTAGCTTTCTAGCTATACTGGAAGTGCCCCATACAAAGAAGGGGGACCGTAGTCCCCCCCGGGTGGAAAGTGCCCGTTTTCAGATTTTTCTGGTAATTTTCTCACCAAGACCTACCTGTGTACCAAGTTTCAGCTCTCTAGCTTTACTGGAAGTGCCCAATAATATTGTTGAGTGAGTGAGTCAGTGAGTCAGTGAATATATACTAAAATATGGACTTTTCACACCTTAATATCTCGGGAAGCTTTTATGGTAGAACTTTCAAATTTAACCTGTGAGGTCTCCTCTGTGAGAAGACTTTACGTTTCAAGTTTTATTATATTATGATCAGGGGGAGCAAAGTTATGAGGGGGGTAAAACAGCTCGAATGGTTTCGTTTAAATATACACACTGTGTGGCCGAACTTGGCCTGGCGCACTACCGTATAAATGTATAACGTTTTTTATAAAAAAAATTGACCTCATCAATTAAATATAAATAACTTCAATAAAAAGGTCGAAAAATTAGCAATACAAATAGTCTTCTACTTTATATTTTTTTGTGATTTACAAGAAAATAAAAAAAACTACTCATAGTCAGAGCTTTCAGAATTAAGGCTGTCAGGTAGGCAATTTATATTTAAAAGAAGCTGCTTGATCTCATCATCATTTTCGAAATGTTTTGTAGAGTATTTTGAAGTGCGTTTAGATTTAGATGTAATAAAAGGATCCGACGAAAAAAATAAAGCGTGCAGTAAGCCCTCCACTGTATGCAATCTCGAGTCTTTTCGCGTGTGATTCAGCCTATAACTGCGAAAATCTTTATTTCATGCCTCAAGTGCCTCTTCAGACATCATTCCTAAAGGTAGGGAAACTTTTTCAATAATATCTGCTCCATGTATTAATATTTTATATACTGATGGAGGCATATAACACCAAGGGTATTCGGAAACAAATAATATTACTGTTTCCCAGGCAAAAATGCAAAAGGCCAATACGTTACTATAGAGACCAAGGTTGGCTGCTGGAAAAACCTTCGGGTGGTATTCCCAGTGTTTGTATTCCCCGAACCTGTCGTTGGAATGTACACTAATATACCCATTTTTTTCTTTTAATTCAAGTTGAATTTTTATTTTAGTTTGTTGAGCAATTTCTTTGTTTTCTCCACGAATTTGCCAATTTTATAGCAGTAGGCGATATGAATTATACACTCGTAGCACCGTATCCAAGCATGAAGTGTTGACAATCCATATTCGTACAAGTGGTTTTGGGGCTGCCTGAGTAAAACTACATTGAGATTGTTCATCAATTTTGGTGTCGCCCCACATTCCACAAGCCAGAGATGATGACTCCGCTATGGTATTAAAAACTTTTCCATCGATCATAGTCAAATGAAATTCGTGTGTTACTTCAAAAAAGCTTAATTTTTTTGGGAAAATTTGTGCTATTTCTCGATTTACATTTTCTATCTCAGCCGTAACTAAATCCGCTGACTCTTTTTTAAACATTATTTTAATGGGTCTGCAGAACCGAGTTAAAGAAGGTCGGTTATTTTGCCATAGTATTGCGGGACCTTTTCTAATTTGCAAGGGAACAATACATACAGCAAATAAATGCTCATCAATTGTTCCAGTATCAGAAACACTGAAACGTTGACAGTAAGTAGAGTGAGCACTGCTACCATCACAGCCCCATTTAAATAATGCTTTTATGCAGTAGTTATTGTTGCCTACAGTCATGAGATCCGCAAAATCCGCTGAAAAACCTTGCACTATACCTCCAATCGTATGGTCTACGAGACTTTGCAAGCCAACTACAGCTGAACGTTCAGTTACGTGTATGTTACTGGGGTAACACTCCGTTGTAGTTTTAGCCTGTTATGTTTTATTTACAATTTTTATTTATTGTAGTTCTTAATTTTAAAGTTAAATCTAATTATGGGCCGCCTCATGGAGCCGCTTATGAGGCTTTTTGTGAGTTGTTGATTAGTACTCTGTCTATATTAAACTACCTCGCTTCTGCTTTATTACTGTGTTTTTATACTGCCTGATGGCCGGTGCTGTTGACGTTCGCTGCCAGCGTGGTTGTTCCCATGATATTGCTGAGTGTGCGATTTTTACCAATCATATGCAACTTCAGCATAAAAGCGTGGAACTTCCAGACGATTGTGGTTCTCACGATATCGCAACGTCAGCAGTATGTATGCAGCGCATGTTTTCGCTGCTGCTGATATTTTTGTTGGTTGGGGGAAAATGACTCAAAACAAGCCAAAATATCGTAGCTTGGATAAATATTGCAGTTTCGTTCTTTGGAACCATATTGAATTAATGTGCATGACCTTTTTGAGTATCCACCATCTATATAAAGAGCTAATGCTTCTGTTAATTCTTTATGATTTTTTTGTTTGTTAACAAATAAAAAGAATCATTATTCGAATTAATCCACAAAGATTTATATTTCTTGTTCTACTTAACACGCGCAAACTTATTGTCTACGTTTTATTTAAAGCGTGAGATTCGATCAGTCAGCAGAATTTTTGATTTTAACTTTTGTTTTGTTTATATTTTTTTACTTTTTATTTTATTTTTTCTACATCGCACTTTATTTATTTATTTTATAATTTGCAATTTAATTTCATTATATTTTTGTTTATGTTTTTTCTTTAGTTTTTAGTATAAATAATTTTGAATTTGCAATAAAAATTGTCATAACTGATCAATCAATCAACCTGCGATTTTCCGTCCGCTACAAGTTATTCTTGCGTACCACTTGAATAACTTTAGTATTCTATAAATCTACTCTAAAATAGTTTGGTGAACTACCAACCTATTAGCCCCTTTTATTCTTAACCTATTTATTCCGTTAGGGAGAGCAAACGAGCCTAATCACGAACATTTTTGGCGACCGTGACAGGACATTTCTGCAACACTATCCTCATCAAAAACACCATCATGGAAACAGCGGAAAAGCTACTCATTTAACTGAAGCAGATTAGAGATGACATTGCCACTATTATTTGGAATTTTTCAAAGGATTCCAGCAGTCGTAAAACAAAACCGTACTATCAAGGACGACTATCCCGGCTAAATACAGCTTGGACAGAGTTTAATAGCGCAGACACCAAGTTGCGGACATTAAAGGATGTATATACAACAGACGAAAACTTTACATCCGACTTCTACACTCGCAATCATACTATGGTGTCAATATATATCACGTTGATGGAACGTGAACTCAATGAACAAGACCATGGAGCAGTCGCAAAGTTATCTCACGCTCCCACACCTAAAAGGGGGATCATAAGCCACATCCTGAAAAAAAGGATAACCCACAACCTACAACTGTGCATGATGGACTCATCAGCCGAGCGATTAGAAAAATGGCGGCTCTCACTCTTCAACTAGAAGGACTGCACCTGCAAACAGAAAATGAAACTTCTTTTTACGAAGTTAAGAAGGCTACTATCACACAGCTTTGGCAACAATTGAAACACTTTAACGACGAAGTTTTAGATAAGTATGCGGACCCAACCTCAGCTGGCTATGACTGAAGACGATATATTAATCTCGAACAAGAGGCTAAGTCAGCGATCATCAAACTCACGACTGTCAACCGAAGCGATCACTCTGCCTCTCCATCACTGGCTAGACCGACTACACTACCCTTGCCCAAAATTACCATTAAAAAATTTGACGGCGACTACATCACTTGCCGATCTCTTTAAAAAGGTTGTTCATGAGCAACAAATGCCTGATGCTCACAAAATGTGGTACGTAAAGACCCATGGCGCTGGAGAAGCAGCAAATCTCATCCGTCATCGCTCCATTACTGAGGGGAACTACCAAGCTGCTTGGCAACTGCTGCAGGATCGCTACAACAACAAGAAGTTGATGGTGTCAACAGCAATTCCGAGAATTCTCGACCAACCATCAGGTGCTTGTACGCTGATTGCTGTCAAGCGATTGCACGACACCACAAGGGAGTGCTTAGCAGCCCTCTCTAACGTGGCGCTGCAAACTGCGTCATGGGAACTGCTTTTATTTCACCTTCTCCTTAAAAATATCGACAAAACAGTTTACACTCAACATGATCAATCCACCTCTAACCCAAAGGAGTTACAACCAATCAGCAGATTTCTTGCTTTCCTCGAAAAATATTTCCAAACTTTAGAAGCAATGGGACAAAAGAAGAAAACCTCTTTCTCAACTAAAAAACATGCACTCTGGTATTACACCCTAAACAGGAGATTCGACGATGCATAGTTTGCAAGCGAGACTATCATCCCATAAATCGGTGCAAGGAATTTCTACTCGATGCAACACCACAAACAGATTATTCGCTATTGCGTGCAGCCAGAGGACTTAAAAGGCCAGTGATATGCAAACCTCCGCTACGAGTTTCGAATGGTGACTCAAGAACTTATGCTGAAAAAGGTGCTCTTTTTGTTTAGCACTTAGAAAAAGTATTTACACCGAATATTTCTACTGATATTGTTGAACTGCCACCAGTCATCTCTTTACCAGAAATACCGTTAAGATTTAACATTGTGAAGATTGAAAAGGCCATTACTGTGTTTTTATACTGCCTGATGGCCGGTGCTGTTGACGTTCGCTGCCAGCGTGGTTGTTCCCATGATATTGCTGAGTGTGCGATTTTTACCAATCATATGCAACTTCAGCATAAAAGCGTGGAACTTCCAGACGATTGTGGTTCTCACGATATCGCAACGTCAGCAGTATGTATGCAGCGCATGTTTTCGCTGCTGCTGATATTTTTGTTGGTTGGGGGAAAATGACTCAAAACAAGCCAAAATATCGTAGCTTGGATAAATATTGCAGTTTCGTTCTTTGGAACCATATTGAATTAATGTGCATGACCTTTTTGAGTATCCACCATCTATATAAAGAGCTAATGCTTCTGTTAATTCTTTATGATTTTTTTGTTTGTTAACAAATAAAAAGAATCATTATTCGAATTAATCCACAAAGATTTATATTTCTTGTTCTACTTAACACGCGCAAACTTATTGTCTACGTTTTATTTAAAGCGTGAGATTCGATCAGTCAGCAGAATTTTTGATTTTAACTTTTGTTTTGTTTATATTTTTTTACTTTTTATTTTATTTTTTCTACATCGCACTTTATTTATTTATTTTATAATTTGCAATTTAATTTCATTATATTTTTGTTTATGTTTTTTCTTTAGTTTTTAGTATAAATAATTTTGAATTTGCAATAAAAATTGTCATAACTGATCAATCAATCAACCTGCGATTTTCCGTCCGCTACAAGTTATTCTTGCGTACCACTTGAATAACTTTAGTATTCTATAAATCTACTCTAAAATAGTTTGGTGAACTACCAACCTATTAGCCCCTTTTATTCTTAACCTATTTATTCCGTTAGGGAGAGCAAACGAGCCTAATCACGAACATTTTTGGCGACCGTGACAGGACATTTCTGCAACACTATCCTCATCAAAAACACCATCATGGAAACAGCGGAAAAGCTACTCATTTAACTGAAGCAGATTAGAGATGACATTGCCACTATTATTTGGAATTTTTCAAAGGATTCCAGCAGTCGTAAAACAAAACCGTACTATCAAGGACGACTATCCCGGCTAAATACAGCTTGGACAGAGTTTAATAGCGCAGACACCAAGTTGCGGACATTAAAGGATGTATATACAACAGACGAAAACTTTACATCCGACTTCTACACTCGCAATCATACTATGGTGTCAATATATATCACGTTGATGGAACGTGAACTCAATGAACAAGACCATGGAGCAGTCGCAAAGTTATCTCACGCTCCCACACCTAAAAGGGGGATCATAAGCCACATCCTGAAAAAAAGGATAACCCACAACCTACAACTGTGCATGATGGACTCATCAGCCGAGCGATTAGAAAAATGGCGGCTCTCACTCTTCAACTAGAAGGACTGCACCTGCAAACAGAAAATGAAACTTCTTTTTACGAAGTTAAGAAGGCTACTATCACACAGCTTTGGCAACAATTGAAACACTTTAACGACGAAGTTTTAGATAAGTATGCGGACCCAACCTCAGCTGGCTATGACTGAAGACGATATATTAATCTCGAACAAGAGGCTAAGTCAGCGATCATCAAACTCACGACTGTCAACCGAAGCGATCACTCTGCCTCTCCATCACTGGCTAGACCGACTACACTACCCTTGCCCAAAATTACCATTAAAAAATTTGACGGCGACTACATCACTTGCCGATCTCTTTAAAAAGGTTGTTCATGAGCAACAAATGCCTGATGCTCACAAAATGTGGTACGTAAAGACCCATGGCGCTGGAGAAGCAGCAAATCTCATCCGTCATCGCTCCATTACTGAGGGGAACTACCAAGCTGCTTGGCAACTGCTGCAGGATCGCTACAACAACAAGAAGTTGATGGTGTCAACAGCAATTCCGAGAATTCTCGACCAACCATCAGGTGCTTGTACGCTGATTGCTGTCAAGCGATTGCACGACACCACAAGGGAGTGCTTAGCAGCCCTCTCTAACGTGGCGCTGCAAACTGCGTCATGGGAACTGCTTTTATTTCACCTTCTCCTTAAAAATATCGACAAAACAGTTTACACTCAACATGATCAATCCACCTCTAACCCAAAGGAGTTACAACCAATCAGCAGATTTCTTGCTTTCCTCGAAAAATATTTCCAAACTTTAGAAGCAATGGGACAAAAGAAGAAAACCTCTTTCTCAACTAAAAAACATGCACTCTGGTATTACACCCTAAACAGGAGATTCGACGATGCATAGTTTGCAAGCGAGACTATCATCCCATAAATCGGTGCAAGGAATTTCTACTCGATGCAACACCACAAACAGATTATTCGCTATTGCGTGCAGCCAGAGGACTTAAAAGGCCAGTGATATGCAAACCTCCGCTACGAGTTTCGAATGGTGACTCAAGAACTTATGCTGAAAAAGGTGCTCTTTTTGTTTAGCACTTAGAAAAAGTATTTACACCGAATATTTCTACTGATATTGTTGAACTGCCACCAGTCATCTCTTTACCAGAAATACCGTTAAGATTTAACATTGTGAAGATTGAAAAGGCCATTACTAGTTTTAACACCAAAAAAGCCCCAGGTGTCGACAAAATAAGCAACAAAAGGCTTCAACAACTGCCTTATATTGCAAAAAGAATTATACTATTCATTTTTAATAGTATTCTACGGCTGCAATACTATCCTGCAAAATGGAAGGTTTCGATGATTATTATGATACCAATCCTATCGGCCTATTAGTTTATTGCCCAACATTTCAAAACTATTTGAAAAGCTGTATATGAGCAAGCTGATGCCTATAGTGACTAGAAGTGGATGCATTCCAGATCATCAATTCGGTTTTCGCAGACAACATAGCACTATTGAACAAACTCGCAGACTTGTGAATGTTATTAGAGACACTTTCGAAAAGAAGAAATATTGCTCTGCGCTCTTTATAGATGTTTCTCAAGCTTTCGATAAAGTATGGCACGAAGGTCTTATACACAAATTAACGCAAAATCTACCCGCAAACATTGGTAGGCTTTTAATAAGCTACCTAATGGAACGAAAATTTGTCGAAGCCGGAGTTCCCCAAGGCAGTATCTTCGGTCCATTACTTTATTTAATATATGCCTCTGACTTACCGTTAAGCAGTAACATTCATACATCAACATTTGCCGATGATACAGCTTTTCTAAGCGTTCACGAAAATCCTGTATAAGCTTTTCGCAATTTACAAGGGTATATATCCAAATTGCAAAATTTGCTCAAACAATGGCGTATTAAAGTTAACGAGCAGAAATGTGTACACGTAACATATATGTTGAGTAAGGAAACATTCCCGCCTATACAAATTAACACCGAGACCATACCGCAACACACTGTTGTCAAATATCTAGGCATTCATTTTGATCGTCGTTTAACATGGAAATCGCATATGGACGCAAAGTTAACACAAATGAAATTAAAAGCAGCCCAAATGAATTGGCTTATTGGAAGAAATTCTATACTAAGCCTAGACTGTAAGCTTCTATTATACAACGCGATCCTGAAACCAATATGGTTCTATGGAATCCACTTATGGTATGTCTGAAATCATCGAATTCATAAAGATCTAGATGTTCCGTTGGTGTGAAGACATTATTTTCAAAAAACGGTAAAAAATATATAAAAAAACTTGAGGTGCACCCAAATTTACTTGCGCGCAATATTTTAAATTATAGAGGCCACACCCGGTTGAAAAGGAGGGATACTCTTTTTCTCAGCCGTACACGAGAGATGTAAAACAACATAAATTAACCGTTGAAATTAAAAATTTTGTTTAGCATTGGCTTTAATATATGAAAAACTTATTGTAATTTAATCTATAATTGAAGATTCAATAAATAATAAAATTTATCAAAAAAAAACTTAACACGTGCAAACTTATTATCTACGTTTTATTCAAAGCGTGGATTCAATCAGTTAGCAGAATTTTTTATTTTAACTTTTGTTTCGTTTATATTTTTTTTATATTACTTTGTCTACATTTCACTTTATTTATTTATTTTATAACACTAGGTCACAAATAACAAACTTTTGTCTGTTATTTGTTTCTAGCATACTTTTTCTCATGGATTTGGACCTACTGAACACGAAAATGAATTTTAAAAATTTTTCTGTCGATTGGTTTGCGAGATACAAATTTTTTAATTTTTTTTTTTTAATTTTTGGAGGTACACTTACTATTTTGAGCATATCTTTAGTCTTCTTTGACCTATTTTATCCTACTACTACTCAAATTAAAGACAATTGAGCCGTCTACAACTTATTCTCAGAAAATTTTCAAATCAGGTTAGTAGTTTTGATGTTGGCGGCTTAAAAAGGTTAAAAAACTGCGTTTTTTTAGTAAAAATGTGGCTGAAAAATTCATAGAAAATATAAAACGCGATGTTAACAGCGATTTTAATTTTTTTACGTATAGCTGACACTTTTCCAAAGAAAATAAGCCCTTACTTAACAAAATCTGATGACAAATGGCCGACTTATTATTTTTTTGGTAAACGACCGAAATTCCGCTATTTCACGATTTTTTGATTTTCATTATTTGCACAGCTTACCTACCCAACGCAAACGAATAAATACATTTGAACTTAATTTAAAATAAACAAATTAGTCTTCGTATATTATTTTTTAATTTATTTACAGTAAAACAAAGATATAAGTGTACATTTTATGCCATGTAGAAAAACTGCTGACTTCTTCTTTGTTTTTTGTATTCGCTGCAATCGGTCTCACGTATTAGGGTCCAAATATAGTCACCCATCATAGCCGTGTCATAGATGCCCTGATGGCGTCGTTCCATAGCCTTCAATTCCTGATGAAAGCGCTCGCCGTGTTCGTCGCTCACGTGTCCTAAATTCTCAGGGAAAAAATCCAAATGAGAATGCAGAAAGTGTATTTTAAGTGACATGTGCACTCCCATGGCTTCATAGTTCTTTACCAGATCCTCAACTATGTCCTTATAATTCGGGCTTTTGTTGTTTCCTAAAAAGTTTTCCACAACAAGCCTGAAGGAATTCCATGCTGCGGCTTCGATGGGTGATAACAGCTTTGGGAATTTTTCATCTTTCAACATTTTTTTTATCTCGGGTCCTGCGAAGACTCCTTCTTTAATTTTTGGCAGCGAAAGGTAAGGGAAAATTGACCGTAAATAGGCAAGAGCTTCACCTTCTTTGTCTAATTTTTTGACAAAATTTTTAATCAAACCCAATTTTATGTGCAGCGGCGGAAGTATTATATTTTCACGGTTCTCTATTAGTGGTTTGCGCTGAACATTCGCTTCTCCAAGTACAGGTTTCGTTCGTACCGGCCATTTTTTTTTTATATAATGCTGATCATCAGCGCGGCTATTCCAAAGGCACAGAAAACAGCAATGTCGCGTATAGCCTCCTTGGAGTCCACACAGGATGGCCACAACTTTAAGGTCGGCGCATATTTTCCAATTGTATTTCCTATACTCTATGCATTTCAGCAAAATGTCCATAGTTTCATAATTCTCCTTTGAATGAACCGCATGAGCAATAGGAACAGATGGCTTTTCATTCCCATTATGTAAGAGAACTGCCTTCAAGCTCTCTTTATTGCTGTCAATAAACAACCTCCATTCGTTGGGGTTGTGAATTTGGTGAAGCTCTTGGAACAAGCCTGAAATGTCGCTGCAAAAACATATTTGGTCTTTCTTTGTATAAAATTTTGCATACTCCTTGTGACGGTTTCTGTACGCTGATACTTTCACTTCTGAAGCCGCAAATCCACACTGTATCATCCGAGACGAAAAAAGTTCGGATTTCTCCTTAGTGAGACCAAAATCGCGCACCCAATCATTTAGTTCGGCCTGTGACAGTAATTTTCGCTTTGCACCCGGCTCAAATTCGCTTGCATTTGACTCGGACTCTTCTTCTGACGATTCTGCTTTTTGAAGAGATGCACCAGGGCACACTGGATATGGCACATCATGCGAATGTGGTACTGGAATCGCAAACGATCCCACTTGAGCGTAGTTCCATTTAAAAAATCTTCCTACCCCACTGTTTGTGGTGAGGCAAAAATAACAGTCTGTGGAATGGCATAGCGGCTTTTTCCACATCATTGGTGTATCGAATTTCATATGGCGGCTAAAATTAAAATAAATTACTATATTCGCTATGTATAATGTGTTTAAATAAAAATTCTTACCTTCCGCCAGCTGCCCAGTTGGTTAAGATTATATAGCAAAGATCACACAGCGACTTAGGTGTCCATGGTTCTGTGATATTTGGTGAAATACCAAAATAATTCAAATAGTGCAATTGTACTGCTGGAGTAAACTTGTGTGCGTGATTTTTTTTTATAAACTGGCCACAAACATTGCAGAAATTGTCTGGATCGATCAAACACTCGAACACACGTAGTCTTTTACTCATTGTCTTCCTTGCGTTTTCTAAATATTAACTTCTTTACACTTTCACAGACAGTTTTGAAATGCAATTGATAACCGTGTCTCCTTATGTTTAAATATGTATGAGCATGTAGTGCTGTAAATAAATTAAAAAATAATATACGAAGACTAAAAAAAAAAAGTATGCTAGAAACAAATAACAAAATGGCTGTTGCCTAGTGTAATTTGCAATTTAATTTCATTATATATTTGTTTATGTTTTTTCTTTAGTTTTTAGTATAAATAATTTTGAATTTTCAATAAAAATTGTCATAACTGATCAATCAATCAATCTGTGTTTTTCGTTCCTCCACTACAAGTTATTCTTGTGTACAACTTGAATAACTTTATTATTCTATAAATCTACTCTATAATAATTTGGTGAACTACCAACCTATTAGCCCCTTTTATCCTTAATCTATTTATTCCGTTAGGCAAGGCAAACGAGCCTTAGCACTAACAGCTTCTTCAGGTGTATACGGAATAGGGGTTTTTGGATCCGAGTCTACAGATTTATGCATTTTTTGAGCTATTGTAAGCTCTGAACATAAACAAACAACCTATGAAGCACTTCTTTTTCCCGCTTTGTAAAGACTTACGCTCGCCGCTACAATTAACTCTTGGTTTGGTGTTTCATTGATGATTGATGTTTTTTTTTTTAGTGTTGCTAGTGCACACTAAAATAGGTTTTTGTTTACATTGGGCAACGGCTGGCTTAGGGAAAATAATGTCTTCATCCAACCCTTTCCCATTTCACTCTTTGAACACTGCTAAAATCCTATGACATTCTTTCCATTTTTACGCAAGTTTTTTAATCAAATTTCTTAACTGTTTTTGAATTTTGTAGTATTGTTCTTCACTATATTTCTATCGAACGATGAGATGGGAAAATATATGATTTTCAACCATTAAAAATTTTTTGTTGGCACTGGTTCACTGTGCCATATTAAAAAAGGGCGCGTTTAGATTCTGCCATTGTAACCAAATAACGAAAAAATCAAAAATTAGCAAAAAATGTCAGCGTATTTTTTAACTTGGCATTGATAACAACCCATTTAAACAAACTATACAAACACTTAATCGAATCCGGTAGAATCGACCCTACTTTTATTCCACACAAAATTGGATTACATATGTAAAAACACTTTCGCAAATACATATTCTTTTCCACTGTTAAGCACTAAAACATACAATCATAGATCACAAACTAAATTTTTTATATTAATACATACCTAATAATTCAAATAAAATCGAAAATCGTATTAAAAAAATAAATATTTAATTTTTTGCTGTCAACAAAATTGCACTAGAAAAAAGCTAAACAATACTTGTTGCACTTACTGAAACATGTGTTAAGTTTGAATGCTCACAGCTGTGCGAATATAAGGAACAAAACAAAACAGAAAAAATTCCGTTGGGTTTTAAATTTTCAAAAAACAAATATAGTTTGCCGAATTTTTAATTTTAAAATTTCGCTAAAGCGCCGCTAGATTGGCCATTTCTCCCACAGTGCAGCGTAGGCGACTATCTTCCGACCGTTCCTAGCATACTTTTTCTCATGGATTTGGACCTACTGAACACGAAAATGAATTTTAAAAATTTTTCTGTCGATTGGTTTGCGAGATACAAATTTTTTAATTTTTTTTTTTTAATTTTTGGAGGTACACTTACTATTTTGAGCATATCTTTAGTCTTCTTTGACCTATTTTATCCGTCTACTACTCAAATTAAAGACAATTGAGCCGTCTACAACTTATTCTCAGAAAATTTTCAAATCGGGTTAGTAGTTTTGATGTTGGCGGCTTAAAAAGGTTAAAAAACTGCGTTTTTTTAGTAAAAATGTGGCTGAAAAATTCATAGAAAATATAAAACGCGATGTTAACAGCGATTTTAATTTTTTTACGTATAGCTGACACTTTTCCAAAGAAAATAAGCCCTTACTTAACAAAATCTGATGACAAATGGCCGACTTATTATTTTTTTGGTAAACGACCGAAATTCCGCTATTTCACGATTTTTTGATTTTCATTATTTGCACAGCTTACCTACCCAACGCAAACGAATAAATACATTTGAACTTAATTTAAAATAAACAAATTAGTCTTCGTATATTATTTTTTAATTTATTTACAGTAAAACAAAGATATAAGTGTACATTTTATGCCATGTGGAAAAACTGCTGACTTCTTCTTTGTTTTTTGTATTCGCTGCAATCGGTCTCACGTATTAGGGTCCAAATATAGTCACCCATCATAGCCGTGTCATAGATGCCCTGATGGCGTCGTTCCATAGCCTTCAATTCCTGATGAAAGCGCTCGCCGTGTTCGTCGCTCACGTGTCCTAAATTCTCAGGGAAAAAATCCAAATGAGAATGCAGAAAGTGTATTTTAAGTGACATGTGCACTCCCATGGCTTCATAGTTCTTTACCAGATCCTCAACTATGTCCTTATAATTCGGGCTTTTGTTGTTTCCTAAAAAGTTTTCCACAACAAGCCTGAAGGAATTCCATGCTGCGGCTTCGATGGGTGATAACAGCTTTGGGAATTTTTCATCTTTCAACATTTTTTTTATCTCGGGTCCTGCGAAGACTCCTTCTTTAATTTTTGGCAGCGAAAGGTAAGGGAAAATTGACCGTAAATAGGCAAAAGCTTCACCTTCTTTGTCTAATTTTTTGACAAAATTTTTAATCAAACCCAATTTTATGTGCAGCGGCGGAAGTATTATATTTTCACGGTTCTCTATTAGTGGTTTGCGCTGAACATTCGCTTCTCCAAGTACAGGTTTCGTTCGTACCGGCCATTTTTTTTTTATATAATGCTGATCATCAGCGCGGCTATTCCAAAGGCACAGAAAACAGCAATGTCGCGTATAGCCTCCTTGGAGTCCACACAGGATGGCCACAACTTTAAGGTCGGCGCATATTTTCCAATTGTATTTCCTATACTCTATGCATTTCAGCAAAATGTCCATAGTTTCATAATTCTCCTTTGAATGAACCGCATGAGCAATAGGAACAGATGGCTTTTCATTCCCATTATGTAAGAGAACTGCCTTCAAGCTCTCTTTGTTGCTGTCAATAAACAACCTCCATTCGTTGGGGTTGTGAATTTGGTGAAGCTCTTGGAACAAGCCTGAAATGTCGCTGCAAAAACATATTTGGTCTTTCTTTGTATAAAATTTTGCATACTCCTTGTGACGGTTTCTGTACGCTGATACTTTCACTTCTGAAGCCGCAAATCCACACTGTATCATCCGAGACGCAAAAAGTTCGGATTTCTCCTTAGTGAGACCAAAATCGCGCACCCAATCATTTAGTTCGGCCTGTGACAGTAATTTTCGCTTTGCACCCGGCTCAAATTCGCTTGCATTTGACTCGGACTCTTCTTCTGACGATTCTGCTTTTTGAAGAGATGCACCAGGGCACACTGGATATGGCACATCATGCGAATGTGGTACTGGAATCGCAAACGATCCCACTTGAGCGTAGTTCCATTTAAAAAATCTTCCTACCCCACTGTTTGTGGTGAGGCAAAAATAACAGTCTGTGGAATGGCATAGCGGCTTTTTCCACATCATTGGTGTATCGAATTTCATATGGCGGCTAAAATTAAAATAAATTACTATATTCGCTATGTATAATGTGTTTAAATAAAAATTCTTACCTTCCGCCAGCTGCCCAGTTGGTTAAGATTATATAGCAAAGATCACACAGCGACTTAGGTGTCCATGGTTCTGTGATATTTGGTGAAATACCAAAATAATTCAAATAGTGCAATTGTACTGCTGGAGTAAACTTGTGTGCGTGATTTTTTTTTATAAACTGGCCACAAACATTGCAGAAATTGTCTGGATCGATCAAACACTCGAACACACGTAGTCTTTTACTCATTGTCTTCCTTGCGTTTTCTAAATATTAACTTCTTTACACTTTCACAGACAGTTTTGAAATGCAATTGATAACCGTGTCTCCTTATGTTTAAATATGTATGAGCATGTAGTGCTGTAAATAAATTAAAAAATAATATACGAAGACTAATTTGTTTATTTTAAATTAAGTTCAAATGTATTTATTCGTTTGCGTTGGGTAGGTAAGCTGTGCAAATAATGAAAATCAAAAAATCGTGAAATAGCGGAATTTCGGTCGTTTACCAAAAAAATAATAAGTCGGCCATTTGTCATCAGATTTTGTTAAGTAAGGGCTTATTTTCTTTGGAAAAGTGTCAGCTATACGTAAAAAAATTAAAATCGCTGTTAACATCGCGTTTTATATTTTCTATGAATTTTTATATGAATTTTTCAGCCACATTTATACTAAAAAAACGCAGTTTTTTAACCTTTTTAAGCCGCCAACATCAAAACTACTAACCCGATTTGAAAATTTTCTGAGAATAAGTTGTAGACGGCTCAATTGTCTTTAATTTGAGTAGTAGTAGGATAAAATAGGTCAAAGAAGACTAAAGATATGCTCAAAATAGTAAGTGTACCTCCAAAAATTAAAAAAAAAAAATTAAAAAATTTGTATCTCGCAAACCAATCGACAGAAAAATTTTTAAAATTCATTTTCGTGTTCAGTAGGTCCAAATCCATGAGAAAAAGTATGCTAGAAACAAATAACAAAATGGCTGTTGCCTAGTGTAATTTGCAATTTAATTTCATTATATATTTGTTTATGTTTTTTCTTTAGTTTTTAGTATAAATAATTTTGAATTTTCAATAAAAATTGTCATAACTGATCAATCAATCAATCTGTGTTTTTCGTTCCTCCACTACAAGTTATTCTTGTGTACAACTTGAATAACTTTATTATTCTATAAATCTACTCTATAATAATTTGGTGAACTACCAACCTATTAGCCCCTTTTATCCTTAATCTATTTATTCCGTTAGGCAAGGCAAACGAGCTTTAGCACTAACAGCTTCTTCAGGTGTATACGGAATAGGGGTTTTTGGATCCGAGTCTACAGATTTATGCATTTTTTGAGCTATTGTAAGCTCTGAACATAAACAAACAACCTATGAAGCACTTCTTTTTCCCGCTTTGTAAAGACTTACGCTCGCCGCTACAATTAACTCTTGGTTTGGTGTTTCATTGATGATTGATGTTTTTTTTTTAGTGTTGCTAGTGCACACTAAAATAGGTTTTTGTTTACATTGGGCAACGGCTGGCTTAGGGAAAATAATGTCTTCATCCAACCCTTTCCCATTTCACTCTTTGAACACTGCTAAAATCCTATGACATTCTTTCCATTTTTACGCAAGTTTTTTAATCAAATTTCTTAACTGTTTTTGAATTTTGTAGTATTGTTCTTCACTATATTTCTATCGAACGATGAGATGGGAAAATATATGATTTTCAACCATTAAAAATTTTTTGTTGGCACTGGTTCACTGTGCCATATTAAAAAAGGGCGCGTTTAGATTCTGCCATTGTAACCAAATAACGAAAAAATCAAAAATTAGCAAAAAATGTCAGCGTATTTTTTAACTTGGCATTGATAACAACCCATTTAAACAAACTATACAAACACTTAATCGAATCCGGTAGAATCGACCCTACTTTTATTCCACACAAAATTGGATTACATATGTAAAAACACTTTCGCAAATACATATTCTTTTCCACTGTTAAGCACTAAAACATACAATCATAGATCACAAACTAAATTTTTTATATTAATACATACCTAATAATTCAAATAAAATCGAAAATCGTATTAAAAAAATAAATATTTAATTTTTTGCTGTCAACAAAATTGCACTAGAAAAAAGCTAAACAATACTTGTTGCACTTACTGAAACATGTGTTAAGTTTGAATGCTCACAGCTGTGCGAATATAAGGAACAAAACAAAACAGAAAAAATTCCGTTGGGTTTTAAATTTTCAAAAAACAAATATAGTTTGCCGAATTTTTAATTTTAAAATTTCGCTAAAGCGCCGCTAGATTGGCCATTTCTCCCACAGTGCAGCGTAGGCGACTATCTTCCGACCGTTCCTAGCATACTTTTTCTCATGGATTTGGACCTACTGAACACGAAAATGAATTTTAAAAATTTTTCTGTCGATTGGTTTGCGAGATACAAATTTTTTAATTTTTTTTTTTTAATTTTTGGAGGTACACTTACTATTTTGAGCATATCTTTAGTCTTCTTTGACCTATTTTATCCGTCTACTACTCAAATTAAAGACAATTGAGCCGTCTACAACTTATTCTCAGAAAATTTTCAAATCGGGTTAGTAGTTTTGATGTTGGCGGCTTAAAAAGGTTAAAAAACTGCGTTTTTTTAGTAAAAATGTGGCTGAAAAATTCATAGAAAATATAAAACGCGATGTTAACAGCGATTTTAATTTTTTTACGTATAGCTGACACTTTTCCAAAGAAAATAAGCCCTTACTTAACAAAATCTGATGACAAATGGCCGACTTATTATTTTTTTGGTAAACGACCGAAATTCCGCTATTTCACGATTTTTTGATTTTCATTATTTGCACAGCTTACCTACCCAACGCAAACGAATAAATACATTTGAACTTAATTTAAAATAAACAAATTAGTCTTCGTATATTATTTTTTAATTTATTTACAGTAAAACAAAGATATAAGTGTACATTTTATGCCATGTGGAAAAACTGCTGACTTCTTCTTTGTTTTTTGTATTCGCTGCAATCGGTCTCACGTATTAGGGTCCAAATATAGTCACCCATCATAGCCGTGTCATAGATGCCCTGATGGCGTCGTTCCATAGCCTTCAATTCCTGATGAAAGCGCTCGCCGTGTTCGTCGCTCACGTGTCCTAAATTCTCAGGGAAAAAATCCAAATGAGAATGCAGAAAGTGTATTTTAAGTGACATGTGCACTCCCATGGCTTCATAGTTCTTTACCAGATCCTCAACTATGTCCTTATAATTCGGGCTTTTGTTGTTTCCTAAAAAGTTTTCCACAACAAGCCTGAAGGAATTCCATGCTGCGGCTTCGATGGGTGATAACAGCTTTGGGAATTTTTCATCTTTCAACATTTTTTTTATCTCGGGTCCTGCGAAGACTCCTTCTTTAATTTTTGGCAGCGAAAGGTAAGGGAAAATTGACCGTAAATAGGCAAAAGCTTCACCTTCTTTGTCTAATTTTTTGACAAAATTTTTAATCAAACCCAATTTTATGTGCAGCGGCGGAAGTATTATATTTTCACGGTTCTCTATTAGTGGTTTGCGCTGAACATTCGCTTCTCCAAGTACAGGTTTCGTTCGTACCGGCCATTTTTTTTTTATATAATGCTGATCATCAGCGCGGCTATTCCAAAGGCACAGAAAACAGCAATGTCGCGTATAGCCTCCTTGGAGTCCACACAGGATGGCCACAACTTTAAGGTCGGCGCATATTTTCCAATTGTATTTCCTATACTCTATGCATTTCAGCAAAATGTCCATAGTTTCATAATTCTCCTTTGAATGAACCGCATGAGCAATAGGAACAGATGGCTTTTCATTCCCATTATGTAAGAGAACTGCCTTCAAGCTCTCTTTGTTGCTGTCAATAAACAACCTCCATTCGTTGGGGTTGTGAATTTGGTGAAGCTCTTGGAACAAGCCTGAAATGTCGCTGCAAAAACATATTTGGTCTTTCTTTGTATAAAATTTTGCATACTCCTTGTGACGGTTTCTGTACGCTGATACTTTCACTTCTGAAGCCGCAAATCCACACTGTATCATCCGAGACGCAAAAAGTTCGGATTTCTCCTTAGTGAGACCAAAATCGCGCACCCAATCATTTAGTTCGGCCTGTGACAGTAATTTTCGCTTTGCACCCGGCTCAAATTCGCTTGCATTTGACTCGGACTCTTCTTCTGACGATTCTGCTTTTTGAAGAGATGCACCAGGGCACACTGGATATGGCACATCATGCGAATGTGGTACTGGAATCGCAAACGATCCCACTTGAGCGTAGTTCCATTTAAAAAATCTTCCTACCCCACTGTTTGTGGTGAGGCAAAAATAACAGTCTGTGGAATGGCATAGCGGCTTTTTCCACATCATTGGTGTATCGAATTTCATATGGCGGCTAAAATTAAAATAAATTACTATATTCGCTATGTATAATGTGTTTAAATAAAAATTCTTACCTTCCGCCAGCTGCCCAGTTGGTTAAGATTATATAGCAAAGATCACACAGCGACTTAGGTGTCCATGGTTCTGTGATATTTGGTGAAATACCAAAATAATTCAAATAGTGCAATTGTACTGCTGGAGTAAACTTGTGTGCGTGATTTTTTTTTATAAACTGGCCACAAACATTGCAGAAATTGTCTGGATCGATCAAACACTCGAACACACGTAGTCTTTTACTCATTGTCTTCCTTGCGTTTTCTAAATATTAACTTCTTTACACTTTCACAGACAGTTTTGAAATGCAATTGATAACCGTGTCTCCTTATGTTTAAATATGTATGAGCATGTAGTGCTGTAAATAAATTAAAAAATAATATACGAAGACTAATTTGTTTATTTTAAATTAAGTTCAAATGTATTTATTCGTTTGCGTTGGGTAGGTAAGCTGTGCAAATAATGAAAATCAAAAAATCGTGAAATAGCGGAATTTCGGTCGTTTACCAAAAAAATAATAAGTCGGCCATTTGTCATCAGATTTTGTTAAGTAAGGGCTTATTTTCTTTGGAAAAGTGTCAGCTATACGTAAAAAAATTAAAATCGCTGTTAACATCGCGTTTTATATTTTCTATGAATTTTTATATGAATTTTTCAGCCACATTTATACTAAAAAAACGCAGTTTTTTAACCTTTTTAAGCCGCCAACATCAAAACTACTAACCCGATTTGAAAATTTTCTGAGAATAAGTTGTAGACGGCTCAATTGTCTTTAATTTGAGTAGTAGTAGGATAAAATAGGTCAAAGAAGACTAAAGATATGCTCAAAATAGTAAGTGTACCTCCAAAAATTAAAAAAAAAAAATTAAAAAATTTGTATCTCGCAAACCAATCGACAGAAAAATTTTTAAAATTCATTTTCGTGTTCAGTAGGTCCAAATCCATGAGAAAAAGTATGCTAGAAACAAATAACAAAATGGCTGTTGCCTAGTGTAATTTGCAATTTAATTTCATTATATATTTGTTTATGTTTTTTCTTTAGTTTTTAGTATAAATAATTTTGAATTTTCAATAAAAATTGTCATAACTGATCAATCAATCAATCTGTGTTTTTCGTTCCTCCACTACAAGTTATTCTTGTGTACAACTTGAATAACTTTATTATTCTATAAATCTACTCTATAATAATTTGGTGAACTACCAACCTATTAGCCCCTTTTATCCTTAATCTATTTATTCCGTTAGGCAAGGCAAACGAGCCTTAGCACTAACAGCTTCTTCAGGTGTATACGGAATAGGGGTTTTTGGATCCGAGTCTACAGATTTATGCATTTTTTGAGCTATTGTAAGCTCTGAACATAAACAAACAACCTATGAAGCACTTCTTTTTCCCGCTTTGTAAAGACTTACGCTCGCCGCTACAATTAACTCTTGGTTTGGTGTTTCATTGATGATTGATGTTTTTTTTTTAGTGTTGCTAGTGCACACTAAAATAGGTTTTTGTTTACATTGGGCAACGGCTGGCTTAGGGAAAATAATGTCTTCATCCAACCCTTTCCCATTTCACTCTTTGAACACTGCTAAAATCCTATGACATTCTTTCCATTTTTACGCAAGTTTTTTAATCAAATTTCTTAACTGTTTTTGAATTTTGTAGTATTGTTCTTCACTATATTTCTATCGAACGATGAGATGGGAAAATATATGATTTTCAACCATTAAAAATTTTTTGTTGGCACTGGTTCACTGTGCCATATTAAAAAAGGGCGCGTTTAGATTCTGCCATTGTAACCAAATAACGAAAAAATCAAAAATTAGCAAAAAATGTCAGCGTATTTTTTAACTTGGCATTGATAACAACCCATTTAAACAAACTATACAAACACTTAATCGAATCCGGTAGAATCGACCCTACTTTTATTCCACACAAAATTGGATTACATATGTAAAAACACTTTCGCAAATACATATTCTTTTCCACTGTTAAGCACTAAAACATACAATCATAGATCACAAACTAAATTTTTTATATTAATACATACCTAATAATTCAAATAAAATCGAAAATCGTATTAAAAAAATAAATATTTAATTTTTTGCTGACAACAAAATTGCACTAGAAAAAAGCTAAACAATACTTGTTGCACTTACTGAAACATGTGTTAAGTTTGAATGCTCACAGCTGTGCGAATATAAGGAACAAAACAAAACAGAAAAAATTCCGTTGGGTTTTAAATTTTCAAAAAACAAATATAGTTTGCCGAATTTTTAATTTTAAAATTTCGCTAAAGCGCCGCTAGATTGGCCATTTCTCCCACAGTGCAGCGTAGGCGACTATCTTCCGACCGTTCCTCTCCGAACGCCTAAGAATAACGTTTACAGCTAGCAGCCACAGAAGGGGTGATAATACTCCCCCTTTCGGCGTACCTCTTGTCACTTACCTCCTTAGGTCTTCCACCCCCATACTCGAGTTGGTAATCCTGCTGCTGAGCATGAGAACTATCCACTCCACCAGGAGGCTACTAACACCGAGTTCCTCTAGCGACTTCCTAATAGCCTCTATCCTAATATCATCAACATACCTGCCTTTACGATAGGCTTATTGAGCATCACTGATGACCCGGGCTTCTATGTGTTCCTAAGATATTATTCGATCAGTCTCTCTAATGTTTTCAAAAGAAAAGACGACAGGCTTATCGGTCTAAAATCCTTCGGCATTGAGTGGCTTGCTTTACCAGCCTTGGGTGTAAAGATTACCCTAACCTCTCTCCAGCATTTGTGTATAACCCTCCTGCTCAAAAAATTCCTGAAGATATTTACCAATGACAACAGTACTTGTTCTGAGACATTCTGTAGGATGGCCACAAAAATACCATCTGGGCCTGGTGATTTATACGGCTCAAAAATATTTATAGCTAATGCTGTTTTCTCCAATGTCACCATGTCTTCCATTATCTCCCTTGATTGCCCCAACGATAAGGGTTTGAAAGTATCCCCCATCGTTGACTCTCTAGCTACTTTGGAGGATTGATGATGTTTTGAGTTTAAGATAAATAAATATTTGTGCCGGCGCTTAAGAACGCCACTTGCTAGTGTTTATTAGAGGCAGTTTAATATGCCTGTGGTTTAAATAAATAAAAGTAAGAGCCGATTTGGGGCTGAGATTATGAGTGATTTATTATTTCGAAAACAAGGACTTAAATACTAACTTAACGGTAATCTTAAAGCTACAAACTTAATATTAGTTGTTGTCCTAAACTACAAATATTCCAATGTAAATTCCAAAGAATGTCATAGGAATTTACATTAGGGTAGTTCAAAACAAAGCGATATAAATAATAATGAAAAAGTATAATAATAAAAAGTATAATAAATAATGTTGTGATATAGGATACAATACACCCTATTTTAATTATCTTTACTCTTCTTCTTTTAATTATTTTTACTCTTCTTCTTCTTCTAATTATCTTTACTCTTTTTCTAATTATCTTTACTCTTCTTCTTTTATTTATCTTTACTCTTCTTCCAATTATCATTACTCTTCTTCTTCTTCTAATAATCTTTAATCTTCTTGTAATTATCTTTCCTCTTCTTATTTTATTAATCTTTACTCTTCTTCTTTTATTTATCTTTACTCTTCTTCCAATTATCTTTACTCTTCTTCTTCTTCTAATTATCTTTACTCTTCTTCTTCTAATTACCCTTACTTTTCTTCTTTTAATTATCTTTTCTTTTCTTCATTTAATTATATTTACTTTTCTTCTTTTAATTATCTTTACTTTTCTTCTTTTAATCAGCTTTGCTTTTCTTCTTTTTCTAATTATCTTTAGATGTTGAAGTGTATTCCTAAACAAGTTGATCAGGCTTTTTATTAGGAATACAGTTCTCACTGTTTTTATTTATTAATTTTTTGTAAAAATGATTTTAAATCATATCGTTACATGAAAGTGGATTTTTATATCTCTTGAGATTGTCAAAATAAGGACCAAGTTCTTGATAGGTGCAATTCCATCTCATTTCTAGGTAACCTGTAAGCTTGGCAAAATTTGTTTGCCTTTCTAATATGGGAAAGAAATCTTGGAAAAATATTGCCAAGCTTATAGGTTGCCTAGAAATGAGATGGAATTGCACCTATCAAGAACTTGGTCCTTATTTTGTTCTCAGTACTTTTTACGGCCGAAACTTTTTGGATACGAACTTGGCCTTATTTTCACATTAATGTTTTTGTGTGGATCTCACTTCTTTTTTCTAAGTTGTTTTTGTATAAATATTTATATGTATTGCTTATCAGGACCTACTTGTGTACCAAATTTCAGCTTTCTAGCTATACTAGAAGTGCCCCATACAAAGAAGGGGCATGATTGTCCCCCCAGGTGAAAAGTGCCCGTTTAAAAATCATTTTAATTAATTTCTTATCAGGACCTACCCGTGTACCAAATTTCAGCTTTCTAGCTATACTAGAAGTGCCCCATGCAAAGAAGGGGCATGATTGTTCCCCCAGATAAAACGTGCCCGTTAAAAATCCTTTTCGGTAATTTCTCATCACTACCTACATGTGTACGAAATTTCAGCTTTCTAGCTATACTAGAAGTGCCCCATACAAAGAAGGGGCATGATTGGCCCCCCAGATGAAAAGTGCCCGTTAAAAAATCATTTTCGGTAATTTCTCATCACTACCTGCCTGTGTACCAAATTTCAGCTTTCTATCTATACTAGAAGTGCCCCATACAAAGAAGGGGAACCCTAGTCCCCGCCGGGAGGCAAGTGCCCGTTTTTAGATTTTTCTGGTTATTTTCTCACCGAGACCTACCTGTGTACCAAGTTTCAGCTCTCTAGCTTTACTGGAAGTGCCCAATAATATTGATGAGTGAGTCAGTGAGTGAGTGAATATGTACTAAAATATGCACTTTTCACACCTTAATATCTCGGGAAGCTTTTATGATAGAACTTTCAAATTTAACCTATGACGTCACCTTTGGGGCGAGACCTTATTTTTTAAGTTTCATAATATAATGAAGGGGGAGCGAAGTTATAAGGGGGGTAAACAGCTCGAATGGTTTCGTGTAAATATACACACTGTGTGGCCGAACTTGGCCTGGCGCACTCCCGTGCGCATTGATAGCTCATTTAAAGAATCAATAGCCTCACAGTAATTCCTCCATGAGGCTCTTTTCGCCCTTTTGAGCTACCCCTTGTAAGCATTGTACAGATCTTTATAGCTGTCCCAATCCTCTACTCTGCCTGTAAGTTTTACCCTATTGAACTTCCTTCTTACCGCAGACCGTAGATTTTTAAGATCACTTGTCCACCACGATGGCTGTGTCCCTTTCACTGGGAAAACTAGTAAACAGGATAGCTTGAAACTCCCTCCAAATATGTTGGTGAAGTAATCCACTTTCTCTTCCACGCCTCTTGTTGAATCAATCCCCCAAGGAGCGTCCCTTACTTTACTATCTACAGTGGCCCTGAAGTTGTCTTTCTCGGATTCCTATATGGGTCACGCCTTGATCCTGCAAAGTTAAGATTGAAGGATATCCTTCTGTGGTCTGAAGAAGAACTGTCCGCGTCAACCCTCCAATTCTTTACAAGATTCCTATTCCTGTTGGCAAGTGTTAAGACTATACAGTTACAAATAGACGTATTACGTGGTGGACGAAGCCCCACTCGTCACCCTAGCCTCAACTCTATTTTTAGAGATGGTTGTGAATGCTGTTATTGCCCTTACATCCGTGCGAAATGCATCCAGGGCTTTTTCACCTTTTTTTTTTTAAGGTTTATTTTGTTCCCACGATTACGCCAGTAAAAGGAAGACCATCCGCGCAGTGACGGCGTGCGCGCGACTGGGCAAATTCTACAACTTGCCCGTACCATAGGCACCGGAGGGAATAGCTAGTTGGGACTAAGTATTCTTTATACAATAAACCAGCCGTTCAGGACCTCGGCACAGCTCTATAGCAGCTTGAACTTAAAAAGTATACGAGTGAGCTAGTGCTACACGCCTAGTGGAATAACTATGTACTAAGCACCTGTTGCAGTTTGACAACCTTTTGTATGCATGCCTTTAAAGTCACTGCCCTTGATTCAGAAACCACTAGAACAAGTCAGATAGCTAAAAAGGTGGGGTGGCACATGGGTACTTTTATGTTATTTTTTATGAATTTGGTACACGGATTGCATATGACATAGAATAAAGTATAGGGTTCTTTTTAAGGACAAACACGGTGCATTGAGAACATTTTCTGGGGGTAAAATGAGAGAAACCTGGTACTTATGGAACCTTTTTTTGTTTTTGAATAAAAATTAATTGCGAGAAATTTTGTTTTTTTAGAAATGTTGTTTGAAATTGTGTTTTCTTTTACAATGAGCTATACACCTAGGCTTGTGAATTGAGCAATAAATGCAATTTTTATATAAATTACTATAAAAAAAATGTATTAAAAAATATGAAATGTAAATAAATTTTGTATCTAATATTTATACTTCCAATTTTATCCATTTTAAAAACACATTTTCTTACTTTTAATTCCTTTTATTGTTTTAAATGTTTATTGCAATTTTATAATAATTTGTACTTTTTGGAATAGTATTTTAATAACTAACTGCAGCAAACGTGAAATTTCATAGCAGAGAGTATTATATTACGTGTGGACATCAATATTAGTATTATAGCTATATTATATCAGATATTATAAGATTGTTTTCATAATATATACTTAGAAAACAATATTATGATATCAAATGTCAAAAAACGTACACATACTTACATACAAAAGTAGATACGAGAAAATAATTTTGTGTATTGAGAAGATCTTTGTGACTTAAAACAAATGCCGAAAATAATTTAAAAACAAATAAATTATGTATTTTTATATTATTATTATTACGAATAAACGTAATTATTATTTGAACTTTTATTGATGTATATATGAAAAGTAATATTATCAGGCTCAAGTTCAGTTTTATTGAATTAATGAATATTAAAAATTACTAAGAGTTTTTTTATGTTGGAAAATATTACTATTTATATCCAATCAGTTTAAGCAGAACGTATCAGTACTGATTTTAAGGCCGCTACACCTCTCATCAGCGTTGAATTGTCCATCTTTACAATTTTCGTAAAGTGGATACTAATTGAGAAGAATATCAACTATTTAACCAGTTTTCAATCGAAATAGAATATGAGAATAATTTTTAATTCATTTTTTATTCCACCTTGAAACAGTGCTGGTTAGTACGAAATTCCCTCATTACTGTTTGGAAAGTACTAATAATCAACACAAACTCATTGTCCGTTATCATCAAAGTATTATACTTTGTATTCTAACGTTTTTGTTATTTTTACTCTATATTAGGGAAATTCACATATTACTGTTATTCTTGTTATAAGGGTACTTATAGCTCGTGCCCAAGCGGAATTAATATTTTTATGTTATTATTATTACGAATAAACGTAATTATTATTTGAACTTATATTGATGTATATATGAAGAGTAATATTATCAGGCTCAAGTTCAGTTTTATTGAATTAATGAAAATTCAAAATTACTAAGAGTTTTTTTATGTTGGAAAATATTATTATTTATATCCAATCAGTTTTTAGCAGAACGTATCAGTACTGATTTCAAGGCCGCTACACCTCTCATCAGCGTTCAATTGTTCATCTTTACAATTTTCGTAAAGTGGATACTAATTGAGAAGAATATCAACTATTTAACCAGTTTTCAAGAGAAATAGAATAGGAGAATTAATTTTTAATTCATTTTTTATTCTACCTTGAAACAGTGCTGGGTAGTACGAAATTCCCTCATTACTGTTTGGAAAGTACTAATAATCAACACAAACTAATAGTCCGTGATCATCAAAGTATTCTGCTTTGTATTCTAACGTTTTTGTTATTTTTACTCTATATTAGGGAAATTCACATATTACTGTGACTCTTGTTATTAGGGTACTTATAGCTCGTGCCCAAGCGGAATTAATATTTTTATATTATTATTATTACGAATAAACGTAATTATTATTTGAACTTATATTGATGTATATATGAAAAGTAATATTATCAGGCTCAAGTTCAGTTTTATTGAATTAATGAAAATTCAAAATTACTAAGAGTTTTTTTGTGTTGGAGAATATTATTATTTATATCCAATCAGTTTTTAGCAGAACGTATCAGTACTGATTTCAAGGCCGCTACACCTCTCATCAGCGTTCAATTGTCCATCTTTACAATTTTCGTAAAGTGGATACTAATTGAGAAGAATATCAACTATTTAACCAGTTTTGAAGAGAAATAGAATATGAGAATTAATTTTTAATTAATTTGTATTGCTAATTTTTCGACCTTTTCTTGAATTTATTTTTATTTGATTGATGAGCTTGAGGTCAATTTTTTTATAAAAAACGTTATAAAATTTTATTTATCGATATTTCGCTACTCCTTTGTGTAGCTTCTTCAGGATTAGCTTTGTAAGTAACAAAAAACCAAATAACAACAATATTTTAAACAAAACAATATTCGCTTTAAATTGAATTTTTTCCGGTTTTTGAAATAAATTAAAAATTGTTTTTTATATTTCAAATGGTTTTTGAATTTAATAATTTTTCCAAGTTGTCAATTGAAAAAAATATTTTAGTTTGAAACATGAGGAAATGAAAAAGTTTTGGAAAAACTTTAAATAAATTAGAAGGGTTTATAAATTTTGAATATATAATGCTATTTAAATATTAATCTTTATAATTTATTTTGCCCTTTAGCTTTATATACTAAATGCCTATAACTCTGAGCTACACTATCAGCATCTGCTTTGAAGTTAATTCTTTTTTCTGGTGGTATATTAATTATCTGCAGCATTTCTAACATATATCTGCGTTTATATATATTTTCTGTATTTAAAATGGATATTTTTTTCAAAATCTGGATAGTGATCTGAATCACGACAGTGTAAAGATAATGCAGTCTTTTGTGATGATGTATAGTTTCCATATTTTAAATTTGTTTTGTGTCCAGCTAATCTAGTTTTAAGTTTGTTTTTTGTAGTACCTACATAGACCTTATTACAAATTTCACTATCATTTCCTTTACAAGGTATTTTATAAACTACATTAGATTTTTCTAATTTATGTAATCCATCTTTTGTTTTGCTAAACAATTTACCTAACGTGTTACATGACTTATGTGCTATTTTATATCTGTTAGTATCGAAAACATCTGACTTTTCTAACCGTTCTGAAATTATAGGAAGGTATGTTAGAGATTTGTATATTGTCGGTTGAGTTACTACATCCGCTTGAGTATTTCCACGTCTACTATACTGTCGTATTAAGTTGCATGTTAGACCGATTGGAAAATCATTCCTAACCAATATTTCCTTAATAATATCCTTATTCTTCCTGTGGAATTGTACGTCACTCATAGTCAAAACTTTATCTATAAGATTCTTCGCTGTATTAATAACTATTCTCTTTGGGTGCTTTGAATAATAATTAATAATTCTACCTGAAGCTGTTGGTTTTCTATACCAATCCACTAACAAATTATTGCCATTTCTAATTACCAATGTGTCTAAATAAGGAATTCTGTTATATTTTCTTTCTCAAATGTAAATTGTATATCATTATGAAATAAATTAAATGATGTTAAAACATTCTCTATCTCAGAATTTGGAATTATACAAAAAATATCACCAACATATTTTGTTATAATTTTTGGTTTCACCGACAAACTACCTAAGCAACAATCTAATAATTCTTCCATAACTGTTGAACCCAGTTCAAGAAGAGTATCATATTTTTTTTTTAATTCTTTGTTTAATTAATTTTTTTGGTACCACCGATTGGCTACCCCTGAACTCATTTATTAATTTTCTTTGTTTTTACTTTCTACCGATCAGGTTTAATATTAAGTTTTTTTTGCTTTTTTTAACGAAACATTCTTAACTGTTTTTTTTTATATATATATATTTTGTTGGAGAAGTATTCAAGTTACTTTTTTTTGAGTTAGTTACCTTTTGTAGTTAAGCAAGGCAAGAAGCCAAATCTAATAAAATTACATTTAATAAAAAAACCAAAAGGTGTTTGGTCTTCTTATTTTCATCAAGAAGATAATCAATTGGGAAAAGGAAATACCTGATCCCAACATATGGTCCTTCGACTATCCTAGAGTAGGCTAGGATTGATTGAACTGGTCAACAGCTACCGCTGCTCCAGAAATTGTGCTTCAACATACATAACTCAAGGTACGAGTGAAGAAGCAATAAAGGTAAAAAAAAAGGCAAGGCCTCCCGTGCCCAGAGAAATATCATTTACACGAAGCCTCCCGTGCTTTAAAAGACGAATAAATCGTCAAGGGCTCCACTATTCCACACACATACAACGAACGAGTTCATCAGGAAAGGTTAGAATAATCTGTCCATTCAGCTAGACGAAAAGAAGCTTCACATCAAGAAGGGAGCAGAAACTGGGTATGTACAGTGTATAGTTATAGTTGTGTGATTACATTTTTTTATCTATGCAAACCAAATATGGCTTTAAAATAATTAAAACCCAAAAAACAAATTATTCGCCCAAAATTAATATTCGCCGCAATGCAAGAAATCCAATTAATCAAATAATACAAAGTACCATCCCTGCCACAAATCGCCATCGTTAACTAAAGGCTGCTTTAGCCGACCGTAACTCTAGAAATGTAAATGCTGATGTGTCAGCTGATTGCTTCTGTTATATGCAAAAGCTATGAAAATACTTACTTGACTGAAATGAAATGTTGCCGTAACGTACCAACCTGCAGAAAATAGAATTTCATTACGAGGTTACGTGACAATTGTAGACAGTGATGGGATGGTTGTATTTTGAATTGCAATGGGGCACAGAAGTCCTTTGTTGGAAATTTTTTTTTGTTTTGACTAGTTTTAGTTGTTAAATATGTACACATGCATGCTTTATTAAGTAAAGAAAGTTTTCTAAATAATTTTTTTTTCAATATCTAGCAAGAGACTGTACCGATCGTTTGTGCTTATATATTTTATTGTAATGAATTTGATAATTGTTTAAATTATAGTTTAACATTCATACCTATGTATGTGTGTACATCATAGTTTTGATTATTAGTGTTACTTATTATTTAAAAGTTTTTTTTGTATACTTGAATGTATGTATGTATGCACATATGTATGTACATAAGTACAATATATGTATATGAAATTACAAAGTAAGCATATCACTTTATGTACATACATATATACATACATACATTCAAGTATACAAAAAAAAATCTTTTATATAATAACTGCCTTGCACATGATGTCGAACGAATTTTTCTTTCGTACAAATTACATTTAAAACAAAAACAAAATTTTTAAAATTGTATGTACATACATATGTATGTACATACATAAATTGATATGCTTACGTTGTAATTTCATGTATAGTGTACTTATGTACATACATATATACATACATACATACATTCAAGTATACAAAAAAAAATCCTTTAAATAATAAGTAACACTAATAATCAAAACATATAGATATGAATGTTAAACTATAATTTAACCAATTATCAAATTCATTACAATAAAATGTGTAATAATATGATTCGGTACCTTTTATATAATATCGTACTATTTGCGAACAATCACAAATATTGTAAACATTTGGAACTTCCATCAACGTTTGGAACAGCTGTTTTGTATATTATTTATAATTTTCAAAGTGATAAAAAGTTGCAATAGACGACAAGAAATTAATACTACTGGTGAAGCAAAATGAACAATAAGAATTCTCCGGGGCACATGATTTCGAAGAAGAACAGAAAAATATGATTTAATATGTTTAATAAGAATTTTTGTTCTTTTTATGTATGTATGTACATATGTACATATGCATGTCTGCACATTCATGTGTCACGTGACACGTTTTTAAGCATTCTATAACTACAAAAATGTTGGCTCTTACCTTACATCAACATTTAGCTTACATCTACGATTTCAACCGTCGGCTAAATAGGCCTTAACACTTCGACTGAACATACTACTTGCACGTACATATACATATGTATACATACTTACGTCTGTAAAAACAAGTGCGCGCATACACAAAGTGAAAAAAGCAAAGCAAAAATATTAAAACTATTATGGCGTTTTCTTTTCTGAAAAAAGTGTTGCATTTATGCTACATTCTTTAATTTTCGTGATCCATTCTAAAAAATATGTAACATATTTAAAAGCGATTTCGTTCCTGTCTAATTATGTTGCACCAATAAATGGCAAAATATGCAACATATTTTGACCTCAACTATCAGGTCGGGGTGTGATACTGCCCATTTTTACAACTTTGTTTAGTATATTTTTATACAAGTAAGAACTTGTATTTTTGTCATTCTACTTACTTAAGCGAAAAAACTTATAATTAAAACGATAATTAATTAATTAATGTTAATTAATGTTAAGCCTCAAATATTTTGTACCATTGTGGCAATAAAAAATGTACCACTTTTTAAAGGTAGGTACAAACTGTAAAAAGTGTTACACATTGAAAGGGCAACATTTTTGTTCAGAAAAGAAAACACCATTAGACAAATAAAAGTTGCACAGAAAATCGTAAAGACAAAAATAAAAGTTAATAGACACATAAAGAGTGAAAACAATATAAGAACAGAAATAGTGGTGTGTGGAATAAAAGTGAAGGCAAAGAATTTGTCATAAATACATACATACAAAACGCAACGCCAACAACAACAGCAAATAATTCCACCAGAATAAAAATCAAAAGCCAACAAGGGTTCCCGGTAAAGAAAAAAAAAAGTGGGGAAATAAAGGTGAGTGGGAATTTAAATTTGAAAACATAAAATATTTCGCGTTAATTAAAAGAAAAAAATTTTTACAATTAAAATTCTTCACATTGAGCGTGATACATAACATAATTTCACGAGTCAAGTTAATTTGTGGTGGTTGAGACTTTGGGTGGAAATTATTAACACAAAATTTTTCTCTCAACCTGAATGAAGAGGGTTAGTAACACAATATTACGAGTAGTTACGTTAATATAACTTTGCTGATCCGAATATTTAAAAAATTTATTATTGGCATTAAGATGGCAGCTAAAAGGAGGTGCAAGTTTGATATAAATCAGGTGGAAATATTTTGTAAAGACTACGAGCAAACTCTTACTGAGGAAAAAACTGTCCCGTATTTAGAATTATCGCTTAGTGAATTGGACAGAAGGTGGCAAAAAATTATTGGTTCATACGAATCATACGTGATGGAATCTGATAAAGAGGTCGAGCCAAACTATCAGGATGAAGTGTCTTTGGGGTACGAAAAGGCACATAATAGAGTACATAAAACGAAAGCGAAAATATTAGGGCTGATTTCTGCGGCTGAAATAGAAAATTTTAATGAGGCAAGGGTAGTTAATCAGCCCTCCATGGCACTCAAACTACCACCCTGTGAGATAGAAGCGTTTGAAGGGGGTTATACAAAATGGCCAGCGTTTAGGGACATGTTCCAATCAGTAATAGGGAATCACCCACATTTAGCGCCAGCTCAAAAGCTTTACCACTTGCGTAGCAAAACAAGGGGGGAGGCAAACCAAATCGTAAAACGGTTCGATTTGGTTGATGAAAACTTTTCGTTAGCCTGGGAAGCCTTAAAAACCCGATTTGAGAATCCACGAATTTTAGCTCATCAGCAACTAAAACAAATATTCGGACTTCAACACATTCCAAATGAAACTGCAAAATCTATCCGAAATCTTCAGAGCATACTCAACGAGAGTCTAGCTATTTTTGAGTCACTCCAGCTTACGCGAAATTGGGATGCCATTTTAATTTACTTATGCGTTTCAAAACTCCCTGAAGAAACCATGCGGTCGTGGGAAAATTCCTTAGCTGACCATAAAAATTGGCCCACTTGGCAGGAGATGTCAGACTATTTGTCGAGAAGAATAGAAACGCTTGAAACTGTTTGTGATATGAAACCATGTGGTAAAGAAACTCATATTTCCAGAAATCAATCATTTCACTCTCACTTAGAGCAAAATAAAATTAAATTCAGCTGCAAAACATGTCAGCAAAACCATCCGCTGCGTTTCTGCTGGTTCAGAAAAAACTTTTATTTCTACACGGATTCAACAGAATCTTGGCCTGCCAGCAGAAAGCCACAAAACACAAATATCTGGTCTTGGGGGGACAATAGTAGGAAGGTCACGAGGTAGGTGCTCTGTCGTTTTGAAATCCAGAATATCGGAGTTTCGACTTCACCTTGAAGCTATAGTGATACCAAAACTATCCCACCTTTTGCCGTCTAGGCAAGTCAAATTAAAAACTGAAGATATCAGACATTTGACATTAGCAGATCCCTACTTTTTCAAACCAGCAACAATTGATATGATCATTGGAAGTGATTACTTACCACTAATCAACTTACAGGGCGTAAAAACAAAAATAGCAAGTTGTCTCGAAGCAAGAGTCGGAATTTGGATGGTATCTGTCAGGCACCGTGCCAAACAACGAAATTCAATCGTTTTCAACAATTGTGACCACTTCTGACGACATCATTCTCCAAGAGCAGTTAAAACAGTTTTGGGAAATAGAAGAGGCAGAACAAACTTTGTGTGAAACAAAAACCGATCAATATTGCGAAAAGTTCTATGTAGACACCACGCGGCGACAATTAGATGGTAGATATGTTGTCCGTCTTCCTTTCAAGGCTGAATTTCCGCAGCACATATTTTTAGGCCCATCGAGAACTATGGCATTAGCACAGTACCATCGGTTAGAAAAAACACTCGACAAGTAAAACCACAAAGGTTAGGGTGGTGTTTAATGCATCGAAGAAAACTAATAGCGGCTTCTCATTAAACGACGTGTTACACCAAGGACCATCACTTCAGACGGACTTAATGCAAATAGTGTTGAAATGGCGGCACTACAAGTATGTATTTACCGGCGATATTCAAAAGATGTACCGGCAAATTTTGGTGCATGAAGCAGATAGGCCGTATCAACAAATTTTGTTTCGCCAGCACAGCGGAGGCCCAATCAAATCCTTCCGCCTAAAGACTGTAACCTTTGGCGTCAATTGCGCACCATTTTTGGCCATTCGAACTCTACAAGAGCTAAGCAAAGACAGCCAGAAGCTTTACCCAAAAGCATCGGCTATTTTAAAGGACGAAATTTATGTCGACGACATACTGTCTGGTGGTCATACGTTGAGAGAAACGAAAGAAAAACAACAACAGCTGTATGAAGCCTTGAATTCGGCAGGATTTCCTCTGAAAAAAGTTACAGCAAATGATCGGTTTCTTCTTGACTATT
Source organism: Lypha dubia (assembly GCA_947311025.1). NCBI lineage: Eukaryota > Metazoa > Arthropoda > Insecta > Diptera > Tachinidae > Lypha > Lypha dubia. The sequence continues at coordinate 81,806,232 of OX371260.1, read as the reverse complement.
TGCCCCGGGAGGATCTTCTGGATGAAGAGTTTTTGAGGTTAGATGACTCCAGTACAGTGAAGACCCTAGGTATACGCTGGAACGCTAAAGCTGACCACTTTTACTACTTTTCAGGCCGCATAGAAATCTCACCCTCCACTACGAAGAAAAAAATCTTGTCCGTGATTGCAAGGCTATTTGACCCACTAGGCTGGGTAGGTCCAATTGTAATTTTGGCCAAACTCTTGATGCAGGAGTTGTGGAAAGAAAAATCTGAATGGGACGAGGCAGTTTCATCGGAAGTTTTAGTGAAATGGAACACTTTTGTTGAAAACTTACCGCATATAGGCAATATTAAAATCCCCCGATGGACAACATTTTCACCGACTTGCCGAACACAGATTCACGGGTTTTGTGACGCCTCAGAAAAGGCTTACTGTGCGGTGGTTTTTATGAGGACTGAAAGCTTGGAGGGCAAAATAAATAGTAATTTGCTTGTGACAAAAACCAAGGTGGCCCCGTTAAAAAGCATGACGATTCCGAAACTCGAACTATGCGGAGCTTTGCCACTTACAAGGTTGATCCGAAATTTATTCAGTAGCTCTAACAACTCAGAGGAGCTTTTCCTTTGGACGGACTCATCCATCGTGCTCGGGTGGCTACAAAAGGATCCCCACACTTTGAAAACTTTTGTGGGTAAAAGAGTCTCCCAAATACTTAGCATATCCACCGTAAGTAAATGGAAACATGTAAAGTCCGAAGACAATCCCGCCGATTTGGGAAGCCGAGGCAGCCTTCCACAAGAACTCATTCAAAATACCCTCTGGTGGAATGGGCCCACTTGGCTCCAGCAACCCATGGCGGAATGGCCAACACCCCGAATTTTCGACCCTCACAACTTGGAAGAAAAGAAAAAAAGTGAAAATATTTCAAAATCTGCCAGTCAGAAAGAAACACCCATACTTAATTTCAATTTAAAGACTTCATATCTAGAAGATAGTCCGTACGACATTCTACAAGAATTTTCATCACTGGATCGCGCGCTACGAGTTGTCAGCTACTGTCTGAGATTCATTCATAGAGCTGGAAAAAACCCAGCAGCCGCTACCACCTTTGTCACATCCGATGAAATTACTTTTACCAAAAATAGGCTTATCTCTATGGCCCAAAGAATATATTTTTTCAAGGAATATGAATGCTTAAAGGGAAAACGACCCATATCTCAAAAAAGTCGACTTCTGCCTCTCAACCCATTCCTCGATCAAAATGGTCATATGAGAGCCCATGGACGGCTTCGCAATTTAGAACTACGGTATGAAGAGCAGCATCCTATTATTCTATCTGAAATGTCGCATCTCTCAAAGCTACTACTCGATTTTACTCACCGCATTCTTCTCCACGCTGAACACCACACTATGGTACGAGCAATCAGACAAGGATTCTATATGCCTAGGCTAAAAAGTTGTATACGAAAATATATTCGCAATTGCAAAGCATGTACCATCTATAAACGACGGTTCCAGCAACAAATCATGGCCGCGCTGCCGCCTGAAAGAGTCAACTTTTCCCTGCCCTTTACCTATACTGGTGTTGATTTTGCAGGGCCATTTAATATTAAGTCGTCCACCCTCAAAAACGCCAAGATTCTAAAGTCATACGCAGCTGTCTTTATCTGCTTCGCTACGCGGGCTGTTCACCTAGAACTCTGTTCAGATCTTTCTGCTGACGCCTTTCTAGCCTGCTTTAGTCGATTTACCGGACGCAGAGGGCTCCCAAAGACACTCTTTTCCGATAACGGAAGAAATTTCTTGGGAGCAAATTATGCCCTTCTAAAAAGCCATAACCTGTTTCTGAAAACCGCGAAAGAAGCCTTAATCAACAAGTATAGCTCCTTAGGGTTCACCTGGTCCTTCATACCGCCTTACGCACCCCACTTGGGTGGAATCTGGGAGGCAGCAGTTAAAAGTATGAAAACTCATCTTAAAAAAATAACCACGAATGTCTCCTTTACATCCGAAGAATTCTCTACGTTGCTTGTGCGAATAGAGGCAGTGCTCAACCCGAGACCACTGTCTCCGATAACCGAAAATACGGATGAAGTTTTACCACTGACTCCTGGTCATTTGTTGCGCGGCGCTCCTATCACCGCTCCCCCTGAAGGACCAGCTCAACCTTCCGTAAATGAATTAGGTTTTTTAAAACGCTGGGAACGGCTGAAGGCAATCCAGCATATATTTGCGAGACGCTGGAAGAATGAGTATGTCACAGAACTGCAACGACGCTATAAATGGAAGACCGAGAAACAAAACATTAAAATTAACGACATCGTCGTAATAAAGGATGACTTTTTGCCCCCCACTGAATGGCGTCTAGGACGCGTCACTAACATAATATACGGAAGAGATCACAAAGTTCGAGTCGTCGACATCCGCACCCAAAAGGGGACTGTCCGACGAGCCATAGTAAAACTGTGCATTCTTCCAACCACCATAGAAACCCAACAATAAAAATGCTGTCGAGAATGCTGCTAGCTACCGCCACCCAAAATCCACTCGACTAATTTTCCGAACAGCAAAACTGCCCATAGCATATCATCATTAGCCATAGATAGTAATCACACAATCTGCATTGACACTGTATATATTCCTTTTTTGTTTCTCTTTCTTTATTCTACAGATGGACGGCAAACGCCCAAGATGCCATATTTGCAAAAAAATCATCCCCTTAAATATTGCAAGGAATTCATAACTTGGAATGTCGAGCTTCGGCGAGCGTCAATTAAGGACAAGGGGTACTGTTTAAATTGCTTGGCTCATTCTCACACCCGGGAATGGTGCACCTCCCGAACCCGATGCGGATTCTCAGAAGGAAACAACAAATTTTGCAATGCGTTTCACCATACGCTACTGCACCACGATGAGCGGGACCCCGAGTCATCTTGTAGTGAAGACAATTTTCCCTATTCCTTAACAGAAACCTCCGGCCTGGAAGACGACACCACGCCCACGATATTTCCTGGCGCTGCTGTACCTCCCCTTGAGGACCCCGCTGCGCTTCAACATAACCCCGACAACAAAGGTGTCAGTTCACCTCCTCCTGAGGCTTCCCCATGAAGTTCACGCCTCGCACCCGCGATGAGGCGCTAGGATCTCCTCCTGAGATAATACTGCGGCAAGCCTTGGTTCTCGCACCGACCGAAGTGAGCAAGTCTGCAGGTACATCCACAACAATTTTGCCACTGGTCAGGGTGAATCTAAATTACCGCGGCCAGAAAATGTACACCACCTTCCTCCTAGATCCCTGTCAGGAAAATTCCATAGTTCTGCACAGCGTGGCAAAGATGCTCCCCGAATTCACTCCGACATCAGGGGGTCTGGCGGGAATATTAATGTTGGAGCCTGCATTCCCGCACCCTGAGCGCGATAACATCCGTCACGCACTTCAGTTAGTCGAACGAGTCGACTGGAACGCTAAAGCTGACCACTTTTACTACTTTTCAGGCCGCATAGAAATCTCACCCTCCACTACGAAGAAAAAAATCTTGTCCGTGATTGCAAGGCTATTTGACCCACTAGGCTGGGTAGGTCCAATTGTAATTTTGGCCAAACTCTTGATGCAGGAGTTGTGGAAAGAAAAATCTGAATGGGACGAGGCAGTTTCATCGGAAGTTTTAGTGAAATGGAACACTTTTGTTGAAAACTTACCGCATATAGGCAATATTAAAATCCCCCGATGGACAACATTTTCACCGACTTGCCGAACACAGATTCACGGGTTTTGTGACGCCTCAGAAAAGGCTTACTGTGCGGTGGTTTTTATGAGGACTGAAAGCTTGGAGGGCAAAATAAATAGTAATTTGCTTGTGACAAAAACCAAGGTGGCCCCGTTAAAAAGCATGACGATTCCGAAACTCGAACTATGCGGAGCTTTGCCACTTACAAGGTTGATCCGAAATTTATTCAGTAGCTCTAACAACTCAGAGGAGCTTTTCCTTTGGACGGACTCATCCATCGTGCTCGGGTGGCTACAAAAGGATCCCCACACTTTGAAAACTTTTGTGGGTAAAAGAGTCTCCCAAATACTTAGCATATCCACCGTAAGTAAATGGAAACATGTAAAGTCCGAAGACAATCCCGCCGATTTGGGAAGCCGAGGCAGCCTTCCACAAGAACTCATTCAAAATACCCTCTGGTGGAATGGGCCCACTTGGCTCCAGCAACCCATGGCGGAATGGCCAACACCCCGAATTTTCGACCCTCACAACTTGGAAGAAAAGAAAAAAAGTGAAAATATTTCAAAATCTGCCAGTCAGAAAGAAACACCCATACTTAATTTCAATTTAAAGACTTCATATCTAGAAGATAGTCCGTACGACATTCTACAAGAATTTTCATCACTGGATCGCGCGCTACGAGTTGTCAGCTACTGTCTGAGATTCATTCATAGAGCTGGAAAAAACCCAGCAGCCGCTACCACCTTTGTCACATCCGATGAAATTACTTTTACCAAAAATAGGCTTATCTCTATGGCCCAAAGAATATATTTTTTCAAGGAATATGAATGCTTAAAGGGAAAACGACCCATATCTCAAAAAAGTCGACTTCTGCCTCTCAACCCATTCCTCGATCAAAATGGTCATATGAGAGCCCATGGACGGCTTCGCAATTTAGAACTACGGTATGAAGAGCAGCATCCTATTATTCTATCTGAAATGTCGCATCTCTCAAAGCTACTACTCGATTTTACTCACCGCATTCTTCTCCACGCTGAACACCACACTATGGTACGAGCAATCAGACAAGGATTCTATATGCCTAGGCTAAAAAGTTGTATACGAAAATATATTCGCAATTGCAAAGCATGTACCATCTATAAACGACGGTTCCAGCAACAAATCATGGCCGCGCTGCCGCCTGAAAGAGTCAACTTTTCCCTGCCCTTTACCTATACTGGAGTTGATTTTGCAGGGCCATTTAATATTAAGTCGTCCACCCTCAAAAACGCCAAGATTCTAAAGTCATACGCAGCTGTCTTTATCTGCTTCGCTACGCGGGCTGTTCACCTAGAACTCTGTTCAGATCTTTCTGCTGACGCCTTTCTAGCCTGCTTTAGTCGATTTACCGGACGCAGAGGGCTCCCAAAGACACTCTTTTCCGATAACGGAAGAAATTTCTTGGGAGCAAATTATGCCCTTCTAAAAAGCCATAACCTGTTTCTGAAAACCGCGAAAGAAGCCTTAATCAACAAGTATAGCTCCTTAGGGTTCACCTGGTCCTTCATACCGCCTTACGCACCCCACTTGGGTGGAATCTGGGAGGCAGCAGTTAAAAGTATGAAAACTCATCTTAAAAAAATAACCACGAATGTCTCCTTTACATCCGAAGAATTCTCTACGTTGCTTGTGCGAATAGAGGCAGTGCTCAACCCGAGACCACTGTCTCCGATAACCGAAAATACGGATGAAGTTTTACCACTGACTCCTGGTCATTTGTTGCGCGGCGCTCCTATCACCGCTCCCCCTGAAGGACCAGCTCAACCTTCCGTAAATGAATTAGGTTTTTTAAAACGCTGGGAACGGCTGAAGGCAATCCAGCATATATTTGCGAGACGCTGGAAGAATGAGTATGTCACAGAACTGCAACGACGCTATAAATGGAAGACCGAGAAACAAAACATTAAAATTAACGACATCGTCGTAATAAAGGATGACTTTTTGCCCCCCACTGAATGGCGTCTAGGACGCGTCACTAACATAATATACGGAAGAGATCACAAAGTTCGAGTCGTCGACATCCGCACCCAAAAGGGGACTGTCCGACGAGCCATAGTAAAACTGTGCATTCTTCCAACCACCATAGAAACCCAACAATAAAAATGCTGTCGAGAATGCTGCTAGCTACCGCCACCCAAAATCCACTCGACTAATTTTCCGAACAGCAAAACTGCCCATAGCATATCATCATTAGCCATAGATAGTAATCACACAATCTGCATTGACACTGTATATATTCCTTTTTTGTTTCTCTTTCTTTATTCTACAGATGGACGGCAAACGCCCAAGATGCCATATTTGCAAAAAAATCATCCCCTTAAATATTGCAAGGAATTCATAACTTGGAATGTCGAGCTTCGGCGAGCGTCAATTAAGGACAAGGGGTACTGTTTAAATTGCTTGGCTCATTCTCACACCCGGGAATGGTGCACCTCCCGAACCCGATGCGGATTCTCAGAAGGAAACAACAAATTTTGCAATGCGTTTCACCATACGCTACTGCACCACGATGAGCGGGACCCCGAGTCATCTTGTAGTGAAGACAATTTTCCCTATTCCTTAACAGAAACCTCCGGCCTGGAAGACGACACCACGCCCACGATATTTCCTGGCGCTGCTGTACCTCCCCTTGAGGACCCCGCTGCGCTTCAACATAACCCCGACAACAAAGGTGTCAGTTCACCTCCTCCTGAGGCTTCCCCATGAAGTTCACGCCTCGCACCCGCGATGAGGCGCTAGGATCTCCTCCTGAGATAATACTGCGGCAAGCCTTGGTTCTCGCACCGACCGAAGTGAGCAAGTCTGCAGGTACATCCACAACAATTTTGCCACTGGTCAGGGTGAATCTAAATTACCGCGGCCAGAAAATGTACACCACCTTCCTCCTAGATCCCTGTCAGGAAAATTCCATAGTTCTGCACAGCGTGGCAAAGATGCTCCCCGAATTCACTCCGACATCAGGGGGTCTGGCGGGAATATTAATGTTGGAGCCTGCATTCCCGCACCCTGAGCGCGATAACATCCGTCACGCACTTCAGTTAGTCGAACGAGTCGACTGTGTTGCGACACTGCCGATCACCGATGAGTCCGTGGCGAGACACTTTAAGCAATACGAGCCCCTTGCTCACCCCGCCTTCACCACCTCTCAGGAAATCGATGGCGTACTGGGAAAGGATATTGTGAACCGAATCCTCACACCCCGTAAAACCCCAGCTACCAGTATTTTAACCCCGGCCCACCAAACGTCCTTCGGATGGGTGATTTCCGGCGAGTGGAAGGGTTGCACATGCCACACTTAAGGCCCGCAGTATGTTGAACCCAGTTCAAGAAGAGTATCATATTTTTTTTTTTTAATTCTTTGTTTAATTAATTTTTTTGGTACCACCGATTGGCTACCCCTGAACTCATTTATTAATTTTCTTTGTTTTTACTTTCTACCGATCAGGTTTAATATTAAGTTTTTTTTTGCTTTTTTTAACGAAACATTCTTAACTGTTTTTTTTTTTTTTTTATATATATATTTTGTTGGAGAAGTATTCAAGTTACTTTTTTTTGAGTTAGTTACCTTTTGTAGTTAAGCAAGGCAAGAAGCCAAATCTAATAAAATTACATTTAATAAAAAAACCAAAAGGTGTTTGGTCTTCTTATTTTCATCAAGAAGATAATCAATTGGGAAAAGGAGGTACCTGATCCCAACAATAACAATATCAGCTATTATTGGAGATGCTGGAGATCCCATAGGAAGTCCCTTTTGTTGCATATATGATTTTTTATCATATTGAAAAAATCTGTTATCAACAATGCAAAATCTTAAAATTCTTAAAAATAAGTCCTTTTCTATATTAGTATGTTCTGCAATCTTATTCCAATTCGCTTCTATAACATTAATCGCTAATTCTACAGGTATACTTGGAAATAATGAAATAACATCAAATGAGACTAATATTTCATCATTTTCCATTCCTACATTTTTTTCTTTTCCTTAAATTGAAAAGAATCCCTCACGTTATATCTTGAGTCTTTAGTTAAATTTTCTAAAATTCCTGTAATGTATTTACTAAGTCCATAAAAAGGTGAATTTATAAATGAACGAATCGGTCTCAATGGGAAACCTTCCTTATGGATTTTCGGAACTCCATATAATTTGGGTGCTGTAGCTATATTCGTTACTAATTTATTTTTCTCTAAAGGTGTAATTAATTCTAATCTGAAAAGTTTTCCTACAATTTCATTATTTACCTTCTGTAATTTGCTTGTTGGATCTTTTTCTAAAATCTTATATGTTGAGATGTCATTAACAATATTTTCCATCCTCGAAACATAATCAAGTCTATTCATGGCTACTGTTGTGTTTCCCTTATCTGCATTTAAAATAAGTACTTCCCTGTTATTCTTCAAAAACTGTTCAGTATCATGTACCTTATTTAATATAAACTTATCTCTACCAGTCAGTTTCATTTTGTTCATATGGTCATCTATTATGGTTGTTAATATTGTTCTAGCTATTTCCTGATTTTCTTTTCCTTCTATAGTCTGAACAAGATCTTCTCCGTCCGATATCATTTTTAATACCGGAAAATGTTCTTTTCTAACTGGTAATGAATATTTTTGTCCTAATGAAAGAGTCCATTGAATGTCTGTGGGAATGTCTACACCGGTCTTATTTACAAACCACCCCTGATTAAATTTTATTCCTAATTCCCTTCTTTGTAAATTTTGCAAATTTTCAAATTTCTTTATATGTACCTGTTTTAATCTATTTGTTAATGAATCTGCCATTATGTTTTCAAATTCAAAAAACCTTTTCATTTCCGCATCACTCAAACATCTTCTTAATCTAATTGTAATAAAATGTATCTCCCTTTTCGCCCCATTTAGTAATTGGTGTCTATCTTTAATTGCCAAATTCAGAATTTTGTTGTGGATGTTTTCCAAATATCTCGTATGTTTTGAACATATATGAAAAAGATTGGAAATGTTTTTAGTTGAATTTTTGACAAACTTAGGAATAATACCTGAATTTCTGCAGCGAATAAGGAACGTTATATTCGCTTTAAATCTAATTATCTTATCCCTCACTGTTTTGAAACGATTAATTACCCTTCTAATCTCTTGGTTTCTCTTCAAGTAATTGTAGTTCATAATTCTTAAATTGTAAGTTCTGTTTTCTTCTATTTCAGCTAAAACCTTTCACTCAATTCTTGATAAATAGACGTGCTCTTCTTGTTTTGATTTGTATTGCTAATTTTTCGACCTTTTCTTGAAGTTATTTTTATTTGATTGATGAGCTTGAGGTCAATTTTTTTTATAAAAAACGTTATGAAATTTTATTTATCGATATTTCGCTACTCCTTTGTGTAGCTTTTTCAGGATTAGATTTGTAAGTAACAAAAAACCAAATAACAACAATATTTTAAACAAAACAATATTCGCTTTAAATTGAATTTTTTCCGGTTTTTGAAATAAATTAAAAATTGTTTTTTATATTTCAAATGGTTTTTGAATTAAATAATTTTTTCCAAGTTGTCAATTGAAAAAAATATTTTAGTTTGAAACATGAGGAAATGAAAAAGTTTTGGAAAAACTTTAAATAAATTAGAAGGGTTTATAAATTTTGAAAACATAATGCTATTTAAATATTAATCTTTATAATTTATTTTGCCCTTTAGCTTTATATACTAAATGCCTATAACTCTGAGCTACACTATCAGTATCTACTTTGAAGTTAATTCTTTTTTCTGGTGGTATATTAATTATCTGCAGCATTTCTAACATATATCTGCGTTTATATATATTTTCTGTATTTAAAATGGATATTTTTTCAAAATCTGGATAGTGATCTGAATCACGACAGTGTAAAGATAATGCAGTCTTTTGTGATGATGTATAGTTTCCATATTTTAAATTTGTTTTGTGTCCAGCTAATCTAGTTTTAAGTTTGTTTTTTGTTGTTATTTTATTTTTTATAAACTACATTAGATTTTTCTAATTTATGTAATCCATCTTTTGTTTTGCTAAACAATTTACCTAACGTGTTACATGATTTATGTGCTATTTTATATCTGTTAGTATCGAAAACATCTGACTTTTCAAACCGTTCTGAAATTATAGGAAGGTATGTTAGAGATTTGTATATTGTCGGTTGAGTTACTACATCCGCTTGAGTATTTCCACGTCTACTATACTGTCGTATTAAATTGCATGTTAGACCGATTGGAAAATCATTCGTAACCAATAATTCCTTAATAATATCCTTATTCTTCCTGTGGAATTGTACGTCACTAATAGTCAAAACTTTATCTATAAGATTCTTCGCTGTATTAATAATTATTCTCTTTGGGTGCTTTGAATAATAATTAATAATTCTACCTGAAGCTGTTGGTTTTCTATACCAATCCACTAACAAATTATTGCCATTTTTAATTACCAATGTGTCTAAATAAGGAATTCTGTTATCTTTTTCTTTCTCAAATGTAAATTGTATATCATTATGAAATAAATTAAATGATGTTAAAACATTCTCTATCTCAGAATTTGGAATTATACAAAAAATATCACCAACATATTTTGTTATAATTTTTGGTTTCACCGACAAACTACCTAAGCAACAATCTAATAATTCTTCCATAAGAATATCAGCTATTATTGGAGATGCTGGAGATCCCATAGGAAGTCCCTTTTGTTGCATATATGATTTTTTATCATATTGAAAAAATCTGTTATCAACAATGCAAAATCTTAAAATTCTTAAAAATAAGTCCTTTTCTATATTAGTATTAGTATTAGAAGAATATCAACTATTTAAACAGTTTTCAAGAGAAATAGAATATGAGAATTAATTTTTAATTAATTTTTTATTCTACCTTGAAACAGTGCTGGTTAGTACGAAATTCCCTCATTACTGTTTGGAAAGTACTAATAATCAACACAAACTCATAGTCCGTTATCATCAAAGTATTCTACTTTGTATTCTAACGTTTTTGTTATTTTTACTCTATATTAGGGAAATTCACATATTACTGTGACCCTTGTTATTAGGGTATTTATAGCTCGTGCCCAAGCGAAATTAATATTGTTATATCATTATTATTACGAATAAACGTAATTATTATTTGAACTTATATTGATGTATATATGAAAAGTAATATTATCAGGCTCAAGGTCAGTTTTATTGAATTAATGAAAATTCAAAATTACTAAGAGTTTTTTTATGTTGGAAAATATTATTATTTATATCCAATCAGTTTTTAGCAGAACTTATCAGTACTGATTTCAAGGCCGCTACACCTCTCATCAGCGTTCAATTGTCCATCTTTACAATTTTCGTAAAGCGGATACTAATTGAGAAGAATATCAACTATTTAACCAGTTTTCAAGAGATATAGAATATGAGAATTAATTTTTAATTCATTTTTTATTCTACCTTGAAACAGTGCTGGTTAGTACGAAATTCCCTCATTACTGTTTGGAAAGTACTAATAATCAACACAAACTAATAGTCCGTTATCATCAAAGTATTCTACTTTGTATTCTAACGTTTTTGTTATTTTTACTCTATATTAGGGAACTTCACATATTACTGTGACCCTTGTTATTAGGATATTTATAGCTCGTGCCCAAGCGGAATTAATATTTTTATATTATTATTATTACGAATAAACGTAATTATTATTTGAACTTATACAGTAAACCCCGGTTAATTACCTCATCGAAAATGTTATTAGTTTTGAGGTAATTATCCAAGAAAGGCGTTAAAGAGGATACGTTTAATTACCTCATATGGGTAATTGTGAGAATACACTTGAATACCTTTAAAAATCCATTTATCCGAACTCACTGAAGTATGAAGTTGGTACATATTACTTGAAATAAAATGTACATATGTATTTCATCAAATAAAATATTTTATTAAATAACAAAAACTATTCATATCACAAAAAATAAATAAGGAACAAAAAAACATTCGATAACATCGAAAAAAAAATTGTTTGAATACAAAATATGTACTAAGTTTATATGTATGTACTACAAAATAAATTCGCTTGCAGAGTTGCATAATTATGTACATAAGTATTTAGTTAGTTTTGGGCAAATAAACGAGGAGATTTTAGGGAAAATTTTATTTTGGGGTAAAATATTTCTGGGTAATTACCCTAAATGGGTAATTAAACGAAACTTAATTAAGCGTGGACTTTTTTGTGAAAATGAGTGTAAAAAAAAGCGTATTCAATATTTGGGGTGCATAAGCGATAAAGATATTTAAGAGATAGGTAATTAACCGGGGTTTACTGTATTAATGTATATATAAAAAGTAATATTATCAGGCTCAAGTTCAGTTTTATTGAATTAATGAAAATTCAAAATTACTAAGAGTTTTTTTATGTTGGAAAATATTATTATTTATACCCAATCAGTTTTTAGCAGAACGTATCAGTACTGATTTCAAGGCCGCTACACCTCTCATCAGCGTTCAGTTGTCCATCTTTACAATTTTCGTAAAGTGGATACTAATTAAGAATATCAACTATTTAACCAGTTTTCAAGAGAAATAGAATAAGAAAATTAATTTTTCATTCATTTTTTATTCTACCTTGAAACAGTGCTGGTTAGTACGAAATTCCCTCATTACTGTTTGGAAAGTACTAATAATCAACACAAACTCATAGTCCGTTATCATCAAAGTATTATACTTTGTATTCTAACGTTTTTGTTATTTTTACTCTATATTAGGGAAATTCACATATTACTGTTTCCCTTGTTATTAGGGTATTTATAGCTCGTGCCCAAGCGGAATTAATACATATTTTTATATTATTATTATTACGAATAAACGTAATTATTATTTGAAATTATATTGATGTATATATGAAAAGTAATATTAGCAGGCTCAAGTTCAGTTTTATTGAATTAATGAAAATTCAAAATTACTAAGAGTTTATTTATGTTGGAAAATATTATTATTTATATCCAATCAGTGTTTATCAGAACGTGTCAGTACTGATTTCAAGGCAGCTACAACTCTCATCAACGTTCAATTGTCCATCTTTACAATTTTCGTAAAGTGGATACTAATTGAGAAGAATATCAACTATTTAACCAGTTTTCAAGAGAAATAGAACATGAGAATTAATTTTTAATTCATTTTTTATTCTACCTTGAAACAGTGCTGGTTAGTACGAAATTCCCTCATTACTGTTTGGAAAGTACTAATAATCAACACAAACTCATAGTCCGTTATCATCAAAGTATTCTACTTTGTATTCTAACGTTTTTGTTATTTTTACTCTATATTAGGGATATTCACATATTACTGTTTCCCTTGTTATTAGGGTATTTATAGCTCGTGCCCAAGCGAAATTAATATTTTTATATCATTATTATTACAAATAAACGTAATTATTATTTGAACTTATATTGATTTACATATGAGAAGTAATATTATCAGGCTCAAGTTCAGTTTTATTGAATTAATGAAAATTCAAAATTACTAAGAGTTTTTTTATGTTGGAAAATATTATTATTTATATCCAATCAGTTTTTAGCGGAACGTATCAGTACTGAATTCAAGGCCGCTACACCTCTCATCAGCGTTCAATTGTCCATCTTTACAATTTTCGTAAAGCGGATACTAATTGAGAAGAATATCAACTATTTAACCAGTTTTCAAGGGATATAGAATATGAGAATTAATTTTAAATTCATTTTTTATTCTACCTTGAAACAGTGCTGGTTAGTACGAAATTCCCTCATTACTGTTTGCAAAGTACTAATAATCAACACAAACTCATAGTCCGTTATCATCAAAGTATTCTACTTTGTATTCTAACGTTTTTGTTATTTTTACTCTATATTAGGGAAATTCACATATTACTGTTTCCCTTGTTATTAGGGTATTTATAGCTCGTGCGCAAGCGGAATTAATATTTTTAGATTATTATTATTACGAATAAACGTAATTATTATTTGAAATTATATTGATGTATATATGAAAAGTAATATTATCAGGCTCAAGTTCAGTTTTATTGAATTAATGAAAATTCAAAATTACTAAGAGTTTATTTATGTTGGAAAATATTATTATTTATATCCAATCAGTGTTTATCAGAACGTGTCAGTACTGATTTCAAGGCAGCTACAACTCTCATCAACGTTCAATTGTCCATCTTTACAATTTTCGTAAAGTGGATACTAATTGAGAAGAATATCAACTTTTTAACCAGTTTTCAAGAGAAATAAAATATGAGAATTAATTTTTAATTAATTTTTTATTCTACCTTGAAACAGTGCTGGTTAGTACGAAATTCCCTCATTACTGTTTGGAAAGTACTAATAATCAACACAAACTCATAGTCCGTTATCATCAAAGTATTCTACTTTGTATTCTAACGTTTTTGTTATTTTTACTCTATATTAGGGAACTTCACATATTACTGTGACCCTTGTTATTAGGATAGCTCGTGCCCAAGCGGAATTAATATTTTTATATTATTATTATTACGAATAAACGTAATTATTATTTGAACTTATACAGTAAACCCCGGTTAATTACCTCATCGAAAATGTTATTAGTTTTGAGGTAATTATCCAAGAAAGGCGTTAAAGAGGATACGTTTAATTACCTCATATGGGTAATTGTGAGAATACACTTGAATACCTTTAAAAATCCATTTATCCGAACTCACTGAAGTATGAAGTTGGTACATATTACTTGAAATAAAATGTACATATGTATTTCATCAAATAAAATATTTTATTAAATAACAAAAACTATTCATATCACAAAAAATAAATAAGGAACAAAAAAACATTCGATAACATCGAAAAAAAAATTGTTTGAATACAAAATATGTACTAAGTTTATATGTATGTACTACAAAATAAATTCGCTTGCAGAGTTGCATAATTATGTACATAAGTATTTAGTTAGTTTTGGGCAAATAAACGAGGAGATTTTAGGGAAAATTTCATTTTGGGGTAAAATATTTCTGGGTAATTACCCTAAATGGGTAATTAAACGAAACTTAATTAAGCGTGGACTTTTTTGTGAAAATGAGTGTAAAAAAAAGCGTATTCAATATTTGGGGTGCATAAGCGATAAAGATATTTAAGAGATAGGTAATTAACCGGGGTTTACTGTATTAATGTATATATAAAAAGTAATATTATCAGGCTCAAGTTCAGTTTTATTGAATTAATGAAAATTCAAAATTACTAAGAGTTTTTTTATGTTGGAAAATATTATTATTTATACCCAATCAGTTTTTAGCAGAACGTATCAGTACTGATTTCAAGGCCGCTACACCTCTCATCAGCGTTCAGTTGTCCATCTTTACAATTTTCGTAAAGTGGATACTAATTAAGAATATCAACTATTTAACCAGTTTTCAAGAGAAATAGAATAAGAAAATTAATTTTTCATTCATTTTTTATTCTACCTTGAAACAGTGCTGGTTAGTACGAAATTCCCTCATTACTGTTTGGAAAGTACTAATAATCAACACAAACTCATAGTCCGTTATCATCAAAGTATTATACTTTGTATTCTAACGTTTTTGTTATTTTTACTCTATATTAGGGAAATTCACATATTACTGTTTCCCTTGTTATTAGGGTATTTATAGCTCGTGCCCAAGCGGAATTAATACATATTTTTATATTATTATTATTACGAATAAACGTAATTATTATTTGAAATTATATTGATGTATATATGAAAAGTAATATTAGCAGGCTCAAGTTCAGTTTTATTGAATTAATGAAAATTCAAAATTACTAAGAGTTTATTTATGTTGGAAAATATTATTATTTATATCCAATCAGTGTTTATCAGAACGTGTCAGTACTGATTTCAAGGCAGCTACAACTCTCATCAACGTTCAATTGTCCATCTTTACAATTTTCGTAAAGTGGATACTAATTGAGAAGAATATCAACTATTTAACCAGTTTTCAAGAGAAATAGAACATGAGAATTAATTTTTAATTCATTTTTTATTCTACCTTGAAACAGTGCTGGTTAGTACGAAATTCCCTCATTACTGTTTGGAAAGTACTAATAATCAACACAAACTCATAGTCCGTTATCATCAAAGTATTCTACTTTGTATTCTAACGTTTTTGTTATTTTTACTCTATATTAGGGATATTCACATATTACTGTTTCCCTTGTTATTAGGGTATTTATAGCTCGTGCCCAAGCGAAATTAATATTTTTATATCATTATTATTACAAATAAACGTAATTATTATTTGAACTTATATTGATTTACATATGAGAAGTAATATTATCAGGCTCAAGTTCAGTTTTATTGAATTAATGAAAATTCAAAATTACTAAGAGTTTTTTTATGTTGGAAAATATTATTATTTATATCCAATCAGTTTTTAGCGGAACGTATCAGTACTGAATTCAAGGCCGCTACACCTCTCATCAGCGTTCAATTGTCCATCTTTACAATTTTCGTAAAGCGGATACTAATTGAGAAGAATATCAACTATTTAACCAGTTTTCAAGGGATATAGAATATGAGAATTAATTTTAAATTCATTTTTTATTCTACCTTGAAACAGTGCTGGTTAGTACGAAATTCCCTCATTACTGTTTGCAAAGTACTAATAATCAACACAAACTCATAGTCCGTTATCATCAAAGTATTCTACTTTGTATTCTAACGTTTTTGTTATTTTTACTCTATATTAGGGAAATTCACATATTACTGTTTCCCTTGTTATTAGGGTATTTATAGCTCGTGCGCAAGCGGAATTAATATTTTTAGATTATTATTATTACGAATAAACGTAATTATTATTTGAAATTATATTGATGTATATATGAAAAGTAATATTATCAGGCTCAAGTTCAGTTTTATTGAATTAATGAAAATTCAAAATTACTAAGAGTTTATTTATGTTGGAAAATATTATTATTTATATCCAATCAGTGTTTATCAGAACGTGTCAGTACTGATTTCAAGGCAGCTACAACTCTCATCAACGTTCAATTGTCCATCTTTACAATTTTCGTAAAGTGGATACTAATTGAGAAGAATATCAACTTTTTAACCAGTTTTCAAGAGAAATAAAATATGAGAATTAATTTTTAATTAATTTTTTATTCTACCTTGAAACAGTGCTGGTTAGTACGAAATTCCCTCATTACTGTTTGGAAAGTACTAATAATCAACACAAACTCATAGTCCGTTATCATCAAAGTATTCTACTTTGTATTCTAACGTTTTTGTTATTTTTACTCTATATTAGGGAACTTCACATATTACTGTGACCCTTGTTATTAGGATATTTATAGCTCGTGCCCAAGCGGAATTAATATTTTTATATTATTATTATTACGAATAAACGTAATTATTATTTGAACTTATATTGATTTACATATGAGAAGTAATATTATCAGGCTCAAGTTCAGTTTTATTGAATTAATGAAAATTCAAAATTACTAAGAGTTTTTTTATGTTGGAAAATATTATTATTTATATCCAATCAGTTTTTAGCGGAACGTATCAGTACTGAATTCAAGGCCGCTACACCTCTCATCAGCGTTCAATTGTATATCTTTACAATATTCGTAAAGTGGATACTTTTCATATATAAATCAATATAAGTTCACCGAGGTATATCACTACTAACCGTAGCGGGAAAAATTTACTCACGAAAATTAACAGAAAGACTCAAGAGCAAAATAGAACACCAACTTGAAGAGGAACAGTGTGGTTTTAGACCAAATCGGGGAACCCAAGATTTAATTTTCACAATGAGACAAATATCCGAAAAAACCATTGAATATAATAAGAAAACTCATTGTTGCTTTATAGACCTGGAGAAAGCTTTCGACACGGTGAAATGGCAAGAACTATGGAAGGTGCTTCAAAAAAGGAACATCGGCAACATTTTAATTAGAAGAATAAAAAGTTTTTACGAAATATGCCGAAACTATGTGAGAACCGGGAACACCTCATCCGAGGAGTTTATCACAACACAAGGTGTCAGACAAGGCGATATTCTGAGTCCATATTTATTTATAATATTGATGGATGACGTTATTAAAAAGTGCAAAGAAACATTCACCACAATGACAGTAGGTAACTGGAACATGCAACCAGTAAAAGTCTCAATGCTAGCATATGCGGATGACGTGACAATTATAGAATAGCTAAATCTCTACAACAAAACCACAATATTTTCGCTGAAGAGATGTCTAGAAGAGGCCTCCGTATAAATACAAAGAAATCAGAAACTATGATAATAAGTCGCGACAAATGCCAACACCAAATACATATAGTTTCTGAAATTTTAAAACAAGTTGATCATTTCCGCTACTTAGGAGTCATAATAAGTGAAGATGGAAAAGCGGATAGAGACTTGAAT
Organism: Lypha dubia; assembly: GCA_947311025.1. Lineage (NCBI taxonomy): Eukaryota > Metazoa > Arthropoda > Insecta > Diptera > Tachinidae > Lypha > Lypha dubia. The sequence continues at coordinate 81,788,100 of OX371260.1, read as the reverse complement.
CGTAGGATATCTACTACTACCAATCTATACTATAGTTTAAACAAAAACTTTATTAGTAAGAGAGAAGTAACTTCGGGTACTAAACTAGCGGTATACAACTCCACGTATATACCAACTCTTACATATGGCTGCGTATCTTGGGCGCTTACAACAAAAAATCAGAGCAGAATCCAGGCATCAGAAATGAAGTATTTACGGCGTGTAGCAGGAAAAACTCGACGAGACAGAATACGAAACGACACCATACGGGAAAATCTGTCAACAGAACCGCTAAACAACAAGATTGAGCGCAATAAGCTCAGATGGTTTGGGCATGTAGCAAGAATGCCAGTAGATCGCTTGCCAAAACGAGTGTCAGAGGCAAGACCGACTGGTACAAGAAGCAGAGGGAGAAGAAGAACTACCTGGCAAGATACAATTAATAAAATTTTGACTGAAAGAAGAATCGAGCCCAGAACAACCAAAACAGCGGCACAAGATAGAAATGAATGGAGAAGTCTTTGCAAAAACCTCTACACTGCAAGGCAGAAAGAGGTCCGGAATATGATGATGATGATGATAAGTTCAAAAAATAATTACGTTTATTCGTAATAATAATATAAAAATATTAATTCCGCTTGGGCATGAGCTATAAATACCCTAATAACAAGGGTCACAGTAATATGTGAATTTCCCTAATATAGAGTAAAAATAAGAAAAACGTTAGAATACAAAGTAGAATACTTTGATGATAACGGACTATGAGTTTGTGTTGATTATTAGTACTTTCCAAACAGTAATGAGGGAATTTCGTACTAACCAGCACTATTTCAAGAGAGAATAAAAAATGAATTAAAAATTAATTCTCATATTCTATTTCTCTTGAAAACTGTTTAAATAGTTGATATTCTTCTCAATTAGTATCCACTTTACGAAAATTGTAAAGATGGACAATTGAACGCTGATGAGAGGTTTAGCGGCCTTGAAATCAGTACTGATACGTTCTGCTAAAAACTGATTGGATATAAATAATAATATTTTCCAACATAAAAAAACTCTTAGTAATTTTGAATTTTCATTAATTCAATAAAACTGAACTTGAGACTGATAATATTACTTTTCACATATACAAATAAATTATGTACAATATTTATGTAAAATAAACATCAAAATATTCGTTAAATACACAACATTGTTAAAATACACCGAGATGTTCAATGCAAGGCTGCCGGATAATTATGAAATATTATGACATTTAAAAAAGTACGTCTACCCCTAGCTATGTATATACAGTACAATACGCATATAAGAAAGTGTGAAAATGTACAGATTTTGTTTCTTATATGCGAGTTTTTCTTATAAAGGGAGCACGCATATAAGAAAGATATTTTCTTATATATGTAACACGCTTTTAGGAAAGATATTTTCTTATATGCGTCAGAAATAATATTAATACACGTTATTTGGTACAACAAAAAAAAAAAAAACAACGAAGCCGGCTGATTTCACCAAAATTAACGATTTCATTTGACATTTGGACCAGTATTCACAGATGTAAATTGTAAAATATAATCAAAAAATTTATATATTTCCCCAAATTGAAAAAAATTTCATTGTGAGAATACTTTCTTATACACGTACAATTTTCTATGGAAGGAATGTAATTTTTCATAAAAATTTGTTTCTTATAGCAGAGTTTTTCTTATAAGCGAGTTTCTTATATAAGGATTATTTAGCACGTAGTTATATGGAAATGTACATGGTGTCTGGAAAAGTGTTTCTAATAGCCGAGTTTTTCTTATAAACGAGTTTCTTATATGCGTATTGTACTGTATCAACTAAAATATTTATATTTTTTTCTTCTTATTCTGCCGACGTTCTCTCTCATATTATATTATATATTATATCAGTTGTGGACGCTTTATCAGGTTCTGTCTAAGTTTTTGTTTCAATTTTTATTTAATTCAAAACATTTTACTATTATACTAACACATTTTGAAATATATTGAAAACTTGATATTAATGTCTCTTTTAATTTGCATTCACGTACATAAATAACTAATACCTATAGCCCTATTATTCAAACATTAAAAAACTTGTATTTAGGATGCTATCTGACAGATAAAACCAAAGATTAACTTTGTAAGTACATAATTCAAAAGCATAAAGCAAATATGAAATGATGAAAATTGGTAACATAGTTTACTATGACTTTTACTCGGCATTGCTAAACATAGGTTTTTATCAATACTCGTTTGTCACAGCATTGCGATATCTAAAATAGGCATCGTTTTATATGAAATCTGCAGATGCATATAGCTTAGAAAATATTCATTATTTATTTGCAAAACTCTGATAATACTAGAGAGAAAATGTGAACTAATAACAGCTTGTGTAAATGCTGCAAAGAATTATTAGCATGTTTAAACACCGCTAGAAAGAAAAGGCGGCTTTTGTTGAGCCACTGCCATCAAGAGAAGGCGGTGGTGATGCATAAAAAAGGGGGAACGGCTGTATAATTTTTTCATGCATATTAGAAAGGTTGGTACACCCAACCAGTTAACATAAATTATAAAAACAAAAATACGTTGTATGAAATTTGTAATATAACAGAACTATGTTGTAGGATATTAAAAAATAAGAAGAAAATATTATATAAAAAACTTAGCAGCAACCCATAGCTTACGAGTTATAATTAAGGTATATATTTAGTCGCATTAATTCGCTTTAGATATGTAAATATACTTATTATAGATCGTAATTCTGACCTGTCTAGAACACCATTTATGAGCTCTAGTTGTGCTGCTATTTGCTCGTGATGATTGAACTGGTTACAAAGAAAACCTTATTCTGAGAAAACTGAACTGAAACAGCTACGGCGATTTAATTTTGCCTTGATATCACTTAACGCTTATTTATATAAGGTACAGTTGCCTCAATTCGCTTTAAAAATACTTAATTCGATTGTATAAAAACTATTCCAAATAATGAGTTAATAAAGCAAAATACATCGCAACTGGATAACAAATACATGGTGCAAAAACCACGAAAATTATCACCTGAGTTGTAAAACCGATTGTTTCATATTTGCCTCATTCAGTTTCAACTCTCGTAGTGTACAGATGCGTTTTTATAATCGTCGCAACTGAATATTAAAAATTATTAGAAGTTAATCACAAAAAAAAAAACAAAAACAAAACTTTTATTAAACAGTTATTTCACTAGTTTTATTTTATTTTTTGCTTGTGTGCAATATATGTACATAAATATTTGCATACACAAACTAATATAAGTAAATACAAAAAAAGAGAACTCTAAATAAGTTCATCTCCTAACAATATCAACAAACCTACAAGCAGTAGGAATGTTCATTTAACTTTGGTTGCTGATGACGGCAATAAAAAAATGAATTAAACACAAACCTGAATTCTACATAAAACACAATTACTCGTGCGCGATCATGCTCTCCGTACATATTAAATAGTGGTCAAGAAGCACCAACAATTGCACCCATTAGCAAACTCGTCAGATTAGTTGTACAAAAAAACAAACAAACAATAAGTAACAAGGTGACCAACGTTCACAAAATGGTAGATGCGGTGAGTACAATAAATGATAATAAAATTCAAACAGGAATGGACAGATACATAACCGTGTTAAAAAGGGGAAGAAGTCCAAAATCAGCTCAAATTGCTTCAACATCGAAAGTTCCTAGAGATGGAAAAAACAATATAATAAATTCCGAAAATCGTTTCGCGATGTTATCTAAACAAGGCGATGAAGGCACAACTACAACAAGTTCGAGTAAGCCCCCACCCATATATTTAAGAGAGCAGAATTCCAGTTTGCTGGTTAAAAGTCTTATCTCATTAATTGGAGAAAATGAGTTTTATGTAACTCCAATTAAGCGCGGAAACATCAATGAAACAAAAATTCAGGTAGCTCATGAAAATAATTACCGAAAAATTGTTTCAGATTTAGAATCTAAAAATAAAAACTTCTACACGTACCAATTAAAGAGTGCTAAAGGTCTAACAGTCGTAATAAAAGGTATAGACTCTAGCGTGGATCCGGAAGAGGTCAAGTCTGGCCTTGAAAATAGTGGCTACAAGGTGAAAAATGTCTCAAACATTAAAAATAGAGAAAAAATCCCCCAACCAATATTTAGAGTCGAGTTACAGCCAGATGGCATAAAAATAAAAAAGAATGAAGCGCATCCAATATATGACTTAAAGTACTTGTTGCATCGAAGAGTTACTGTTGAGCTTCCACATAAAAGAGCTGGACCTGTTCAATGCCTGAACTGCCAAGAATTTGGGCACACGAAGACTTATTGCAAGTTGCCTACAGTCTGCGTTGTATGTGGTGAGTTACACAGTACTGCTAGCTGTGATAAAATAAAAGGTGATACCAAGGCGAAAAAATGTGGCAATTGCGGCGGAAATCACACTGCCAACTATAGAGGCTGCCCCCTTTACTCGTTTTTTAAGAATTCATCAACCAAAAAAACCAATGCTACTCCCGCTCAACCTAAAACCCCTATTAACTATCCACAGTTACCTCAACCGTCCACCAGCCAAAATCAATTTTCAAACATTTTCAAGTCTAACGCGACTAGTGATCAACAACAATCTAACAACAAATTTTCATACGCTAGTATTTTAAAAAGCAATCAGAGTACGGCGCAAAAAACCGTAAATGTAAATGAAGATTCGGGGTATAATTTTAGTCGTATTGAAGCCTCAATTGAGAGCTTAATACAAACTGTAAATACATTTACTCTCAACATGTCCTGTATGATGCAGGAAATGTTGAAAATGCAGTCTACCTTGTTGCAGGCTGTACTAAGCAAACCATGAATTTAAAAATCTGTTTTTGGAACGCAAACGGCATCTGCCAACATAAAAACGAAATAGAATATTTTCTTCAGGATAAACAAATCGATGTTATGCTTATCTCAGAAACTCATTTGACATCTCGAAGCTGTTTCAGAATTAGTGGATATAATTTTTACGACACCAAGGATCCCCGTGGCAGAGCTTGTGGTGGTTCGGGAATCCTAATAAAAACGCGAATAAAACACCACCTGTTGAATGAGTTTTGTGAAGATTATCTTCAAGCAACGAACATCTGCATCGAAACTTACTATCAAAAACTTGTAATATCATCTGTCTATTCGCCCCCCAGATTCACAATTACCGAGAGTCAATATACGGCTTTTTATAAATCACTGGGCCTCCGTTTTCTAGCAGCTGGCGACTACAATGCTAAACACACATTTTGGGGTTCACGTTTAATCACACCTAAGGGACGAATTTTATTCGACACAATATCTAAAATGGGTTTGAATGTAGTTTCAAGTGGACAGCCAACATATTGGCCAACAGATCGACAAAAAATTCCTGATGTTATCGACTTTGGAATTGTGAAAGGCGTGCCCAGCGAGATGGTTGAAGTTGAAGCATCTTTGGACTTATCCTCAGACCACTCGCCTACTATTGTCACTATTTACTCACACACAACATGTGATACAGCGACGACATCTGGACGTATTAACTGGCTGAAATACAGAAAATATCTGAGTGCTCATTGCTCGGAAAAAATGCCGCTGAGAACACCTTCAGACATAGACGATTCTCTCAGGTTGTTTGAAGCGCATGTTAAACAAGCGGCTTTTAATGCTACTTCAAATGAAATAAACCAACCAGTGAGATTTAACAATATTTTTTCTGTAGATATAGAAAGGCTATTGACTGAAAAACGGCGAGCTCGACGAGAATGGCAGCGCTACAGATCGCCCCAGCTAAAATTAAGGCTTAAGGAGTGTACCAAGCAGCTTAGGAAAGTTTTGCAAGCTCAAAAAACCGCTTCCCTTCAAAAATTCCTTCAAGAGCTAGATGCAACACCACAAACAGATTATTCACTGTGGCGTGCAGCCAGAGGACTAAAAAGGCCGGTGATATGCAAACCCCCATTACGAGCCCCAAATGGTGACTGGGCAAAAACTGATGCTGAAAAAGGGGCACTCTTTGTTAAACACTTAGAAAAAGTTTTCACTCCGAATATTTCTGCTGATATTGTTGAACTGCCACCAGTCGTCCCTTTACCAGAAATACCGATGAGATTTAACATGACGGAGATTGAAAATACTATTACTAGTCTTAACACCAGAAAAGCCCCAGGTGTCGACAAAATAAGCAACAAAATGCTTCAAGAATTGCCTTACACTGCAAAAAGAATAATACTATTCATTTTTAACAGTATTCTACGCCTAGAACACTATCCTAAAGAATGGAAGGTTTCGCTAATTACTATGATACCAAAGCCCGGCAAGGATCATACAAAGGTTGAATCCTATCGGCCTATTAGTTTACTGTCTAACATTTCAAAACTATTTGAAAAGCTGTATATGAGCAAGCTGATGCCTATAGTGACTAGTAATGGATGTATTCCAGATCATCAATTCGGTTTTCGCAGACAACATAACACAATAGAACAAACTCACAGACTTGTGAATGTCGTTAGAGACACTTTTGAAAAAAAGAAATACTGCTCTGCGCTCTTTATTGATGTCTCAGAAGCTTTCGATAAAGTATGGCACGAAGGTCTTTTCAATAAATTAACACAAAATCTACCAGCAAACATCGTAAAGCTTTTAAAAAGCTATTTGATGGAACGTAAATTTGTAGTTAGGGAAGGCAATTTTTTAAGCCCTCCGCAGTCGATTGAAGCCGGAGTCCCTCAAGGCAGTATCTTCGGACCCTTACTTTATTTAATATATGCCTCTGACTTACCGTTAAGCAGTAACATTCATACATCAACATTTGCGGATGATACAGCCTTTCTAAGCGTTCACGAAAATTCTGTAGAAGCTTCCCGCAACTTACAAGAATATATATCCAAACTGGAAAAATGGCTCAAACAATGGCGTATAAAAGTTAACGAGCAGAAATGTGCACACGTCACTTTTACGTTGCGCAGGCAAACATGCCCGCCTATAAAAATTAACACCGAGACTATACCACAACACACTGTAGTCAAATATCTAGGCGTTCATCTTGATCGTCGTTTAACATGGAAATCGCATATAGACGCAAAGTTGACTCAAATGAAATTAAAAGCAGCTCAAATGAATTGGCTTATTGGAAGAAATTCTATACTAAGCCTAGACTGTAAACTACTATTATACAACGCGATCCTGAAACCAATATGGTTCTATGGAATCCAGTTATGGGGCACTGCCTCAGCATCAAATGTCGAAAAAATTCAAAGGCGACAAAATAAAATTCTACGTACAATTACAGCAGCCCCCTGGTATGTCAGAAACCATCGAATTCATAAAGACCTAGACGTTCCGTTGGTGAAGACAGTATTTTCAAAACACGCGAAAAAATATATAAAAAAACTTGAATTGCACCCAAATCCACTTGCGCGCAATATTCTTCATTATAGAGGCCACACCCGGCTGAAAAGAAGGGATACTCTTTTTCTCAGCCGTTCACGAGAAATGTAAAACAACAAAAATTAACCGTTGAAATTAAAAATTTTGTTTAGCATTGGCTAAACTTATATTTAATATTTTTTTAGATTTAAGATTTGAAAAACTTATTGATAATTCAATTTAAATAATTAAAGATTCAATAAATAATAATATTATCACAAAAAAAAAAAAAAAAACAAACAATAAATAACAAGGTGATCAACGTGCACAAAATTGTAAATGCAGTGACTGAAAATAGTGATAATAAAATTCAAACTGGTATGGACAAATACATAACCGAGCTAAAAGGGGGAGAAGTTCCAAATCTGCTCAAATGACGTCAACGGCCTAAAAATGGTAAAAATAATATTAAAAATTCTGAAAACCGTTTCGCGATTTTGAATGAATAAGGCGATGAAGTATCAAATACAACCAGGTCGAGTAAACCACCCATATACTTAACCCATTATTGCCCGGTACCCGAAAACGTTAACCAATTTCAATGAAACTTTGTGTGTAGTGGTTTTTAGGTCTAGCTAAGGTGTATTTGAAGTTTGAAGAATTTGGAACCATTGGTTTTTGAGATCTGAGATGGTAAGTTTACTTACCAATGGGCAGATATGTAAAGTGTTTCCGTAATATTACAGAAAAATTTGGTCAACAATATTATTGCATAAAATGAATAAATTGAATTAAATTCATATTTTTGTAAATAAAGTTTATTGAAATGTGAAAAATTTACAAATTTTTATTAAAAGAAACATATGCATATTTAGCATATAAATTTAAATTTCATATTTATATATAATTTTTTAAAATTTTACATTTATTTGAGCATGTACTCAAGTATTTATGTTTTATATTTTATTTATTTGTTGCGGGTTAGCAATATCTAGATATATATTTCGTTGGTAGCTATACCAATTCATCAGTAGATGTTTTACCCTTTATGTTTAAAAAATTCCAAAGCTCATCTATTTATACAAAAACTCACAAATATATTTTTTGTGAATTACAAGGCATAAAAATAGCCTTTAAAAAAATTTTTTTTTCAAACACAAACAACAATAATTTTCCATTATGAATGTGTTTACTTTTCTACACCTATACAATTAGACAACCGCTGGTTGCCATTAAAAGTATTTTATAAGGCAAAAATGAAAAGCAAATTTGCAAATACTTTTAATGGCAACCAGCGGTTGTCTAATTGTATAGGTGTAGAAAAGTAAACACATTCATAATGGAAAATTATTGTTGTTTGTGTTTGAAAAAAAAATTTTTTTAAAGGCTATTTTTATGCTTTGTAATTCACAAAAAATATATTTGTGAGTTTTTGTATAAATAGATGAGCTTTGGAATTTTTGAAACATAAAGGGTAAAACATCTACTGATGAATTGGTATAGCTACCAACGAAATATATATCTAGATATTGCTAATCCGCAACAAATAAATAAAATATAAAATATAATTTTTTAATTTTATTACATGTGCTTTGAATATTTAGAAAAGCATTTTTGATGTAAACGCAAACTACATACTTGGCATTCATACGGTGTATGGGTATGACAAACTACACAACGCCTTGGGTTTCCAGAACGTCTTGAAATGCAATGAATTGTTTTACTAATATTTGGCAATTGCGACGTATTGTTTTTTGATAGCGATACTTGTTCTCCGGTTGATTTTGTACAGGTTAGGAGTTCATTTACAACAGGTGCACGAAATTGTAGTTGCGACAATGATTTTGTTCCCTCTTTTGTTGAAACCAACACATGCAGCTTCCATGCATTTACCATCATATTTCCAAGTAAATTAATAAGCAATGACCACCACCATTTTTTAGATCGTACTGCAATTCTGTAATTAGCCAACGCATTATTATGTAGATCGACTCCACCCATATACTTGTTATATTGTTCAATTGCGTTAGGAACTTTTACGTTAATATATGTCTTCTTTATTCGATCATATCGTTTGGTGTTTGATTTTGGCTCCATGGTGCCGTGATTTGTCAGAACCGTGACAAGAGCATTGTCCCTCCAGCGTATGGCCAACACCTCATTCGTCCGATCAAAAAGAGATGCGCTGTCGCCCTTTGCCATCTTCTCTGGAAGTTGGGCTCTACCAACTCTGTTTGTTCGGAACGTTCCTATTCAAATATTTAAATAGATTTACAATAGGTTTAAAATACGGAAAACACATTTCATAAAATCATACCAAATTTGCTATACATTTCTGCCCATTGGTAAGCCAAATTACCACAACGAAAGGTGGCAGTATTTTAACCTTTAAGTCAACTTAAATTACATTGAGTTTTATACCTAATAAAAGTAATAATAATTATTGCTTAGAAACAGTTGACTTTTACACAATTAAATTTTTTATACATTTTTTATACTTATCTGAAAATATGTCCATTTTTGCAGCTTGGCGAAAACGTTTGCCGGCGATATAAAAATAAAAAAATATACTTACATATCCTCCAAATTGTCTTCCTAAAAAACATTAAATTAAATCGTAATTGAAAGAAAAGTTTACTTTTTTATATAATATTAGCTTTAGAGCGGTTTGAAGTGCTGGTAAGTGAAATTACCGGCTGGGCAATAATGGGTTAAGAGAACAGAACTCCAGTTTGTTGGTTATCTCATAATTTGGAGAAAATGAGTTCTATATAACTCCAATTAAGCGCGGCGAAATCAACGAAACAAAAATTCAGGTAACACAAGAAAATAATTACCGAAAAATAGTTTCTGATTTCGAGTCAAAAAGTAAACGATTTTACACATACCAACTAGAGAGTGCTAAGGGCCTAACAGTCGTTATAAAAGTTATAGACTCTAGTGTTTATCCTGAAAAGGTTAAGTCAGGCCTTGAAAATAGTGGCTTCAAAGTGAAAAATGTTTCAAACATTAAAAAAAAAGGAAAAAAATCACCAACCCATTTTTAGAGTCGACCTACAGCCAGGTGAGTTGAAAATTAAAAAAAAAATTAATCGCACCCAATCTATAATTTAAAGTACATGTTGCACAGAAGAGTTACGGTTGAGCTGCCACATAAAAGAACTGGACCTACCCAATGCATGAACTGTCAAGACTTTGGCCATACCAAAACTAATTGCAAGTTGCCTACCGTTTGCGTTGTACGTTGTGAGTTACACAGTACCTCTAACTGTGACAAAACAAAAGGTGATACCAAGGCAAAAATATGTGGTAATTAAGGCGGAAACCACACTGCTAGCTATAGAGGCTGCCCTCTTTACTCTTTTTTAAAAAATTAGTCGAACCGAAAAGCAAATGCTACTCCCACTCAGCCCAACACACCTTTAAACTACCCACAGTTACCTCAACCGTCGTCTAGCCATAATCAATACTCAAATGTTTTAACGTCTAGCACGACTCGTATTCAACAAAAACCAAATAGTCAATTTTCATACGCTAATATTTTAAAAAGTAACCAGACTACGGCGCAAAAGACTGTAGCAGCAAATGAAGAATCAGAGCCTAATTTTAGTCGTATTGAACCCTCGATATAGAGTTCAATACAAACAGTAAATACATTTACTCTCAACATGCCCTGTATGATGCAGGAAATCTTGAAAATACAGTCTACCTTGTTGCAGGGTGTATTAAACAAAGAATCTTTTTTTGGAACGCAAACTGCATTGAAAATTTTATAAAAAATTTTTAATATCATCCGTCTATTCCCCCAAGATTTTCAGTTACCGTGAGTTAATATACGGATATTTATAAATCACTGGGCCCCAGTTCTTTAGCAGCTGGCGACTACAATGCTAAACACACTTTTTGGGGTCCACGTTTAATCAGTCCTAAGGGTCGTGTTTTGTTTGACACAATTTCAAAAATGGGTTTGAATGTAGTTTCAAGTGGTCAGCCAACATATTAGCCAACAGATCGAAAAAACTTCCTGATGTTATCGACTTAGGAATTGTGAAAGGTGTGCACAGCGTAATTTAGATTTATCAAAAAAAAATTTTGCAAAGTTGAAATTTTCAAAGTTACCAATAGAGGGCAGTACTTTTTTTTTATAAATTATATATTATAATCATATTTTTTTACAGCATAATATATTAAAATAAAGAATATTATAATGAAATAGAATAATTAGAAAAAAAGACAGTATTTACTCCTCTACGAATAAAAATAAAAACTTGTCGCGTTTGTCAAAATTAAAGAAAAACAGAAAATTAAAGAAAAAGAAAAGAAAGAAAATTAAGAAAAAGTGACCAAGTCTATTATTGAGAATGTACATCGACATCAGATGTCAAGAATATAGGAAAATTAAGATTTCAGTTAGATAACAGATGTAAAAAAGCATAAGAGTTTCTGATTTAGAGATAGTCATAAGGTACGGCGATAATCCACAGAACAGTTGTCATTGGAAGAAACTTTACCAAGTATGCAATCCCAAAATATACAGAAGTTTACTCTAGAAGCTAATGATATGTTTTTTTCTTTTTTTAAACAACTCATGTAGAAATAATAAAAAATAGAAGCGTAGAAAAAAAGTAAAAGAAGAAGTGGAGAAAAAAGTAAAAGAATGGAAAATTATTGTTGTGTGTGTTTGAAAAAATTTTTTAAATGCTATTTTTATGCTTTGTAGTTCACAAAAATATGTTTGTGAGTTTTTGTATAAATAGATGAGCTTTGGAATTTTTTAAACATGAAGGGTAAAACATCTACTGATGAATTGGTATAGCTACCAACGAAATATATATCTAGATATTGCTAACCCGCAACAAATAAATAAAATTTATAACTATTTCTTCTAATTTCTTCGATCTTTTATTAAATTTATTTTCGTTGAAATTAAAAATTTTGTTTAGCATTGGCTAAACTTACATTTAATATTTTTTAGATTTAAGATTTGAAAAACTTATTGATAATTTAATATAAATAATTAAAGATTCAATAAATAATAAAATTATCAAAAAAAAAAAAAATATGTTTATTATTTTTATGTACAAGTGAATTTTTCTGTACAGTTTTTTGTTAACTTTAAAAAAATAAAAATATTAAATCAAAAATTCTGTAATTGGTATTTTATTCAAATCATTTATGTACGATTTTATTTTTGTTAATTTTTATATAAAATAAATTTTAAAAAAGTGGTACAATTAAGGTCCAAAAAGTACAATTTTATATTCACTTTTGTACGAAATTGAAATTCTCATTTTGCATCCCTGGTATACATGCTTATATACAAAGGAGAGTGAATTCGCCTTAAAATTTTTTTTAATGGTATGATCAGTTATGAAAAAAAAACATACACTCATACTGCAATAATTACAATACTAATAGTGATTTCCCCTTTTGTATTCATGTTTCCATTTATATGTAGGTCTTATGTTTACTGGAACAAAAGACCAAAATGATTTTTGATCTTATGTACATACGTACATATGTACATACATATGTAGGTACTTACTGAAACTGAACTTGTTGTAAATAAATAGATAAATACAAATATATATGTAAGTATATAAATAAAGCTTTATATACTATGTATATACGGTGGCACGAGCGAAAATTTTATATATGTATACATATGTACATATATAAGCATTAACATATGTATGTATGTATATAGGAGTGTGGTATTTATATCAAATAAATAAAATCATACACAAATTGAGAAAAAGAAATGAAGAGAATTATGTTTTTTTAGTATGTACAATTTCCATTACATTTTGTCCATTTTTTTTTTACAAAAATTTGTACAGGGAAAATAACAAAATACATACATAGCTACATATTTACATGCATATAAAATTATGTCAACCAGAAATGCAGTTCGTCTTTTTGTCTATGCTGGATTCTGAATAGCAATGAAGCAATATTTGTACAAAAGGGAATAGGTAATTATTTAGACATTACTTTTTGGACTGATAACAAAACAAATTTTTTTTAGGTTCTTTAATCTAGATTAGAAAAGAATTAACATTTTGAACAATCGTTTTATTTCCGAAACACAAAACTAAAATACGCATTTTATACAAAAAAAAAAAATTAACTAACTTGGTTTACAAAAAAAAAAAAAAAAATTCAAAAATCTTTTCTCCTTGAACTTATCTATTAATAACGAAACATCAAATTTTGATTAGATGCTTTTGAGACTTGAAGAAGTCGTTAATAGGAACTTTCATATGGTAGAATGACCTAAGGATGACACATTTGTCACAAATTACAATATAAAAGAATTAAAAGACCATTGCAAAGGAACATTACAAAAATTAAAAATCATATTAACCGAACTAATTGAACAGGTCTACGACTAAAGACTGATAGAAAAGTTAATGACTATTTATCACAGTGATCCGCTCCTAGGAGGGCATTGTGGAAGGAACCTTATGATAAATTTAAGAGTATCTACGAAGTTCCTTATATAGTGGAAAAATAGAAAATTGCAACGTAACGGTATACGATAAATACAGTAACAAAAAAAAAAAATATAGAAAAGCATAGACACGAGGAAAATCGCATATTGAAAAAGTGATTTGCAAAGTGATTTATTTAGTCAAAAAAAAAAAAAAAATAAGGCAATAAAGGAAATAAATACAAACATTCTTATATTTGTTAAATTGGAACAAATAAATTGAAAAAAAACTAATTAAATAACTCACACAAAATAAAATTAAATAATTATACCAACTTAATATTTTTAAAATTATTGTTAAACGAAAAAAACAACATACATAATTACAAATAATTATTTTGAAGAGAAATAATGGAAAAAAAACCTTTTATATTCAAATATTGAAACGATATTAAATCATTTTTTAAACATTAAATAATCATCTCAAAATTAAAACATAAATTTTGATAAAATGTTTGTACAGATTTTCACATACATATAAGAATCATGAAATACTTAAGCCTGATCAACTTGAATATTTCGTCGTTTTTGTAAAATAAACCTAATTAATAAGGTACTAATATATACATATATATATTTAAAAAAAACAATACATAATCTAAACTTTAAAATTAAATATAAAAATAAATTAGTTAAAAGGAATTAAGAAAATTTTTAGCCTCACAACACCTGATTGACAAACATCGGTTCATACGTCGTATTAAAATTATATTAAAATGTACTATTGAATATTTTCACTAGTAATAAAAACCTGAAAAAACAGGCAATTAAATTTTTTTTTAATATATAATTTTAGTTTTATGTTTAATTCTTTTGTTAAATTTTTAATATATTTCTTCTTTCTAATCTAAAAAATTATTTAAAAAAGCAAAACATTTAATTTAAATAACATAGGAAACTTGTGTTATGTAATGTAAGCAAAAGTTAAAATTTCTATACAAAAAAAATATAACGTAAAGTAACCTAATGTTTAAATTAAATTTTAAAATTAATCAGAATTAATTAAACTTTAATGAATACAAAATCACTGATAGTTGTAAAGCAATTTCTTTAAATTAGTTTTAAGCAAAAAAAAAATATTTTATATACACATTAAATACATACACGCGTACATTTATGATTTAAAAGCTTAAAAAAAAAATTAAAATAAATAATATAATAATATTATATAAATATACTATATATATGCTTAAAATAAATAATAAAAAAAAAATCATGAAATAACCTTATCACAGAGTGATCTGATAGTATATTCAAACAGCGGTTATTTCATAATTTTTTTTAATATAAAAAGGGAGGTGTAGTGGCACCCTATTAATAACATATGGTTATGATAAGTTAATTATAAGTTAAGTATGGCAACCCCATAATTAATGAATTCGCTTTGTGTCTCTAATAAAGTTAATGATGAAACAGAACACGTCCGCAACTTGAAGCAAAAACGACTCTCAGAGAAAAAATGCCCAGAATTGAAGCGTCGGCTTCAACTTCATTCACATTTCCAATTTTTATCCACAAGTCTTGTTTTTGTACATTGATTACTGCAAATTATATATGAAATCATGTTTATGCACTTCTGCAATCAATTTTTCGACAATATTACTCATATTATTTACAAATTTAGAAAATTATAATTATATTGCTCTTTCAAATGTTTTTTTGATTTTCTTTTGTTCTTATTTTTCTTTGGTTTTGTTTACAAATTGTATGAAATATAATAAAAGTGTGGTAGCATTGTTGAGAGAATTTTACTCTGAGAGTGAGAGCATAAGCAAAGTCGCTGGCAAAAAAAAATAGATTCTATCTCACGACTGTTTTCAGCCGCGTCTTTTATATGCCAAATTGTATGAAGAAAAACGTCAAGCCCCAGTTCTGTTTCATCATTTAGTCTATATTTTACACTCAACTGAATCGTTACATTCTCCGGACTTACAACCGCTACAGTAGCTCACCACATACAACGCGGACTGTAGGCAACTTGCAATAAGTTTTCGTGTATAAATGTTTGAATTTATTTTTTTTACTTGGTCTTAGAGCTTATATTATTGGAGCTCTTAAGACTGATGATTTATTAATTGAATTATAAACTAAATGACATTGGCTTATATACTAATTATGAGAATAATTCTTAGGGGTACCTTAACATAAGAGTAAAAGAATAGAAATGTATATTATTGTTGGGTAAGCATATGTAGCCTCCAACTATTTATGTATGGCATGTGTTCAACAGTTTTAAAGTCCAACGAGTGCAACAGATACTTTGTGTTGCTTTTATTTACAATCAAACAAATACAGGTAATAAATGTGATGCATTTAAGTGCATAGTGCTGCTGCACTTGATTAACCGTACAAGTGTCAAATTACCGTCACACAAAATATCTTGCTTGCAGTTTGTCAACGCTTGCATGTTGCGGTACTGTTGAATTGCAATGCATACTACACACTGTTGGTCACATGCTACACCTCCACCTTTTACAAGAATGTTCATATAACGCTAGTTTTATGGACATTATTTTACAAATATTTTTTTTGTGATTTAAAATAGTGTAATATAATACTTATTTTGTTTTTAATAAAAGAAAATAATTATAATATGTTGATGTTCTTATATTCTAATTTTATAGTAGTTCGGCGCCGATCAATAATATTAAATGTCAGTTATTATTATATATCTTTAGTCTATTTTTATGAACTAGTTGTTGTTTATTTGTTTTCTTATCCACTATGGTAACATTAATTCTTAATTTTATACGGACCTTTATATTGACTTTCCAATTTATGGCCCGAATTATTCCTAAGTAAAACTAAATCTCCTATTTTAAAATTATGTTCTAAAATATTCCTATCATAATTTAACTTTTGTTTTATTTTATTTCTATCTAGAAGCATCTGACCGCACATAAACGAGCTCTAGTTTTAACCCAAATTTTTACCTTAATTAAAGTTTTGATTTACTTTTTTTCTTTATTTTGGAATTTTTTTTTTTGAATAATAAAATTTTAATTAGAAAGATATATGTATGTATATATTCATAAATTTTATGTTATTAAACTAATTTGAAAATCAAATAACTTTTAACTCTGTACCTTTTAACAAATTGAACGTCTTCATTTTTAGGCAAGTATAAAACAGTTTTAAATGTATCTGACACAGCAATTGGTGAGTGGACCAAAAATATTTTTTTCTGTTTTTATATTGTCAACCTTTAACCCTATTTAGAATTTTGAATTTTATGGCAGTAATAAAATGTGTCTCAATAGACTTTTGTAAGTTATATTAAGAGTTTTCAATGTGTACAAAAATTCGAAAAGCTTTGGCGTTTTTCTAATCAATTTTTCCAATAGTATTACTTCTTAATTTTTTTTCTTTTATTGTTCTATACATTCCACAATTTCCTCCTTCTATCGGATCATCGTGGTATTTCAGCATTAAATAAAGAATTGCCTGAGCATTCTTATCATTTATATTGGTGACCTCATTAAGTAGTAGCGCTACTTTTATGCCCTTTTATTTATAATTTATTTAATTGATATAAATTCTAAAATGTTCTCGTTAGGTGCCTATTTGTTCACCGGCCACTTTCTCAAGCCTTGGGAAAAATTGTCCTAGGTCAATATTCCCATTAATGAACATTAAATATAATTTACCGGCCACTTTTTCAAGCCTAGGGAAAACTTGTCCTAAGTCAAGATTTCCTTTAGTAAAAAGTTTTCTTCTGACGTCATATTGGGCTTTTTATCCTTATTTTTAAGTTGATGCTGAATATTTTCGATATAACTTTGTTTTTTATATGCCATAGATTTTGTTGTGATTTTTAATATTGTATTAGTTTTTGTATTTATATCTTTTACTGCCACAAAAATGGGTTGTATGTTTATTTATGCTGACATTTTATTTCTAATATTATTATTTGCTGTTTAACAGATTTTAGCATTAGGCGATTAATGCCTTGGCTGTACATTTGTGCCTTATAAGTTAATTTTGGCTTGTTTTAAACAAATTTTTTTTTTTATAAGTAAAGTAAGAAGTGTAGTAATATATTCGGATTTCAATAAACCTGAGCTATTACATTCTACGACTACATCGTTTACAACGTTAGCATTTCGTTTTTCAACTTTCGACAGTTCTTTCTCCATTTTAATTTTATAATAATATTTTTATTTATATTATTTGTCTTAAAATTATTAAGAAGTAAACTGTAATTATTAATTTACTTTCATTATTTTATCCTAATCATTAAAATTTAATTTAATTTTACAATTTTATTATCTTTAATTAAGTTCATTTTTTTTTTTTATCCATTATAAAGTAATATATTTTTTTTTTTTTTAATTAAAAATATTCTTGAAGTGTTACTTTTGTCTTAGTTTATTAAGCTTTAATTTTTATTTAAGTAACATTTTAATTATATTTCTATTTTAAGTGCCTTTGTGGGCGTTTTTGTAAATAAAAATGTTTTTTTTTTTAAAGATTTTAGCTACGATCTATTTAGCAATCAAAAAAAAAATGTTTGCCACGAGCGGTTTACGCTTACTGGCCCTAGTGTGCAAATTGAATGCCCTACAGTTATAAATAAAAGATGTAGAATAAAATGATTTATGTAATAAAAGACTTATTTTCGCAGCTTCCCAGGATGGTGGTGGTATTTTAATGGAAGATGTTGGCCATCTCAAAGCCCCTTAGCTAGGAGGTCAGCCCTCTTTGGTAGCCTCTTGGCCAGGCGAACCTTTATTTGGTTCCTTTGTTGGGATGCCTTTTGGCTAGGCGGACTCTCTCATTATATTCTACTCATCCCAAGGTGCTTAGTATTATTCAGCACTCTTGGAACTGGCAGGATCGCCATGTAATACAATAGTTTTTTTATTTTATTTAATTTTTGCCCTCCGTGTGATTTCTGGATGAATCCAGGTACGGACGGTTGCTTGGCTAGAATTTTACACAGCCTGTTTATGTCGGAGAGGGATTCCACATTGATGCAGAATTCTTTCCAGGACTTACATTTTGCGCTTCTAACTTGATTTTTAAATTTATTCAATGAGGCTTTGTAAAGAGCCCAGTTTCCTGTTCTTTTAGCCCCATTAAAGAGTCTGCGGCAGTTCCTGCAGCACTCCTCAAAGCTGGCAGACCACCGTTGTATGGTAAGCTTGCAAGAGATTCTTGTTGCTTCCTTAAAAGCACTAGTTAGATTGCTTACAGCTAATTCTATATCAGCTACTTACTTCCTCTATGATTGGAGGATCTGCAATTATTTTGGTGAGGATATTCTTATAATCCTCCCAGTTCGTTTTACGTCTGTTTAGGAAAAGTTTGGCATTACCGTTTGTTATGCTAATATTGAATTCAATATAGGGGTGATCAGAAAACGAGCGGTCTGCTGAGACCCTCCAGTCCCTAATTATATGAGCATGTCTCGCACTAACAAGTGTAATATCTAATACATCTTGTGTGTTTGAGACTACAAAAGTTGGTTCTGAACCTCGATTTAACATGTAATGAATGTAGGAGAGTGGTCTTTATATCCTACCTTTAAAAGTGCCGGCGCTTAAGAACGCCACTGGCCTAATAGTTCTTAAGGCAGATGAATGCCTGTATTTATAAGATATAAAGCAGATTAATGCTTTTAAATAAAAGAGCCGATTAAAGGCTAAGTCATTACTATGATTATGATTAATGAATCTAGAATCATGAATAATTTTATTTTCTATAAATTCACTTCTTATATACTAAAATTAATGGTAACTTAAAACTACACAAATTCTTTACGTAGCAAATAACAATTAAAATAAAAGTATAACTAGTAGTTGTAAATGTAATTATAATACAATGTTTGTTTTTGTATATTTATATTAAAGGAATTTGGTTACGAGGGTAGATCTAATTATAGATAAAATTACTAATATAATAATTAATGCAAGATACACTACACCCTACCCCTTAAGAAAAATTTTACAATTTTGAGAATTAAAATTATTAATATTTTAACAATTAATATTTTTTGAAATTATTATTATGCAGTTCTTTTATTCCTGTTATGTCTATGACAGATTTATTTTTTCTATTTCTATGACAGAGTTTACTCCTTTTTTTTTAGCAAGACCATGTCTATTATATGTAAATTTAATAACTTAAATTTTAAAATTTGGTTTACGCGTTTAATTTCTTGATATTTCTAATAACTCGAAAATTTTAATTTTTAATTTTGCTTTTAATTCTTACATCTTTAAATATTTCCTTAATGTTCTTTTGTTTGCAACATAAAAATTTATTATAGCTTTTTTGACAATAGCTTCTCCAAATACATCTGTGTGTTAGTTGGATTATCACTACATCTCACTACTATTTCCAAATCGCGTGCTACTACATGTGTTATTTTAATTTTTTTTCCTACGTTTCTTTTTTTTACTTTTTTTCTTATACTTTTTACTTTTTTATACATTTCTTCTTTTACTTTTTTCTACGTTTCTTCCTTTGCTTGTTTTACGTTACTTCTTTTAATTATTTCTACGTCTCTTCTTTTACTTTTTTCTCTACGTTTCTTCTTTTACCATTTTCTATGTTTCTTCTTTTAATTTTTACTACTTTTCTTCTTTTACTTGTTTTTACGTTTATTCCTTTGCTTTACGTTTCTACTTTTAATTATTTCTACGTTTCTTCTTTTAATTATTTCTATACTTTTTCTTTTACAAAATTTTACATTAATTTGAGCATGTACTCAAGTATTTTTGTTCAAAATCTTATTTATTTGTTGCGGGTTAGCAATATCTAGATCAGAGATCTGCAAAACACCGCACATGTGCGAATGCTCTCTTACTAATAAAGAGAGCATGAAAAGATAATTTGTATTTTTATTTAATAAAATCATTTAGTCTTGTTGGATCATTCATGCGAGCAAGTTGTGTAGTCGCTTGTTTCTTTTTCCAGGGTTGCCATATAGATTTTATATAATTCCTATGAGCAGGTTGTGTAGTAGCTTGTTACTAGACAACACTGAATAAAATGTTTAATATAGAATGGGAGAATGCTTTTTTATTTGCCGAAAATTTGTTATTGCCACTGCACTTGCTAAACGTTGCCGTCCATTTGAAGATGGTATGTTTTTCAACGAGCTGAGCAATTCTGCGAAAAATTATTAATGATGTCCCAATGTCCTCTAATACAATTATCCGCCGTACGGAAAATATTAGTGCAATCATTTATTCAAATATTAAAGAGAGAATAATTAACTGCAAATATTTTTCTATTTGTTTAGATAAGTGCATTGACATTAATGACATATGCCAGTTAATCATATGCGTAAGAAATATTGGCAATAATTTCGAAATACATGAAGAAATGTTGACAATGGTTGCTTTGCATGGAAATGTTAAGGGTAGAACTATTTTTGATGTCGTTGATGGAGAGATTTCTTCTTATGCGGACAAAAATAAGTTTTGTTCGGTATGCACTGACGGTGCCAATGTGATGGTGGGCAAAAAAGATGGTTTCGTGGGGTTTTTGTTAAAAAACGATTTTAACTTATATGTATTTCATTGCATAATACATCAACAGGCGTTATTTACAATAAACTTTAATTTATTGAATACTATGCAAGTTGCCATAAAAGTAATTAATAAGATACGTGGGGGCCATAATTCTCTGACCCATCGAAAATTTAAAAACTTTCTTGATGAAATAAATGCTGAATACGGCGATTTATTAGTGCATACAGAATTTAAAATGAATTTTATATTGTTTATTTTCAAAATAAAAAAAAAAAAATTTTTTTTTACCTTCCAAGCTTTTATTAAAAGTTTATTTGACATGAAGTCTTTATTTGAGTACAAAATAAAATAACAAATTAAATGGTATTTTTAATATATTTATATCACATGTGGCGATTTGTGTTAATTTTTTTTTAATTTGTTCGGGGACAGCACCAAATATGTCCTGGCAACCCTAATGCAATGAGAGAAAAATAAATTACGCTCAAAATCAAACAAACAACACAAACATAAATGTGAATATATGTGTGTGGAAATCCCTGTTCTAGATACATACATACATTGAGGACTTTAACTGTGACATCTCTTTAATGGTGGAATAAACAAAATATTTTTATATAGAGTTCGGGTGGGGGGAACAATTCTCATTACTTCTACCTGAATTATTTTGAAATAACCCTTCACCAAATTTGAGGACTTTAATTACAACAGCTCCATGCTTTCCCGGGCTGTTATAAAAATATTGAAGAGGACACATTTACCGTTCTTTACAATTTTTTATATCCTTCAAATTGAGCCATGTCCGTCTGTCCGTCTATCTGTACGTGAAATCGCTTTTCCGAAGCCACCAGAAGAGTTGGAAACTTAGGGCTTGGAAGGATTTGTATAGATTTGTCTTAAGACGATTCGTATATAAAATCAGCAATAAAAATATTTTTTATTACAAAATTTTCCATTTATTTGAGCATGTACTCAAGTATTTATGTTATAAATTTTATTTTCAGTCTGATTTTCCCGAGTTAAAGATCCACTTTTTTGTTTTTTTATAAAAAATAACAATAACAATCTTTATTTTTAAAAACCAATATTTCGCTACCAAACAATGGGTAGCTTCTTCAGGGTTATATTACGTTAATATTTATATGAAAAAATGTTTTTTTTTTTCAAACAGCCCGGGAAAGCATGGAGCTGTTGTAATTAAAGTCCTCAAATTTGGTGAAGGGTTATTTCAAAATAATTCAGGTAGAAGTAATGAGAATTGTTCCCCCCACCCGAACTCTATATAAAAATATTTTGTTTATTCCACCATTAAAGAGATGTCACAGTTAAAGTCCTCAATGTATGTATGTATCTAGAACAGGGATTTCCACACACATATATTCACATTTATGTTTGTGTTGTTTGTTTGATTTTGAGCGTAATTTATTTTTCTCTCATTGCATTAGGGTTGCCAGGACATATTTGGTGCTGTCCCCGAACAAATTAAAAAAAAATTAACACAAATCGCCACATGTGATATAAATATATTAAAAATACCATTTAATTTGTTATTTTATTTTGTACTCAAATAAAGACTTCATGTCAAATAAACTTTTAATAAAAGCTTGGAAGGTAAAAAAAAATTTTTTTTTTTATTTTGAAAATAAACAACATAAAATTCATTTTAAATTCTGTATGCACTAATAAATCGCCGTATTCAGCATTTATTTCATCAAGAAAGTTTTTAAATTTTCGATGGGTCAGAGAATTATGGCCCCCACGTATCTTATTAATTACTTTTATGGCAACTTGCATAGTATTCAATAAATTAAAGTTTATTGTAAATAACGCCTGTTGATGTATTATGCAATGAAATACATATAAGTTAAAATCGTTTTTTAACAAAAACCCCACGAAACCATCTTTTTTGCCCACCATCACATTGGCACCGTCAGTGCATACCGAACAAAACTTATTTTTGTCCGCATAAGAAGAAATCTCTCCATCAACGACATCAAAAATAGTTCTACCCTTAACATTTCCATGCAAAGCAACCATTGTCAACATTTCTTCATGGATTTCGAAATTATTGCCAATATTTCTTACGCATATGATTAACTGGCATATGTCATTAATGTCAATGCACTTATCTAAACAAATAGAAAAATATTTGCAGTTAATTATTCTCTCTTTAATATTTGAATAAATGATTGCACTAATATTTTCCGTACGGCGGATAATTGTATTAGAGGACATTGGGACATCATTAATAATTTTTCGCATTTCTGCTCCTGTTTGACCAAAGACTTCTAAAACAGAATTGCTCAGCTCGTTGAAAAACATACCATCTTCAAATGGACGGCAACGTTTAGCAAGTGCAGTGGCAATAACAAATTTTCGGCAAATAAAAAAGCATTCTCCCATTCTATATTAAACATTTTATTCAGTGTTGTCTAGTAACAAGCTACTACACAACCTGCTCATAGGAATTATATAAAATCTATATGGCAACCCTGGAAAAAGAAACAAGCGACTACACAACTTGCTCGCATGAATGATCCAACAAGACTAAATGATTTTATTAAATAAAAATACAAATTATCTTTTCATGCTCTCTTTATTAGTAAGAGAGCATTCGCACATGTGCGGTGTTTTGCAGATCTCTGATCTAGATATTGCTAACCCGCAACAAATAAATAAGATTTTGAACAAAAATACTTGAGTACATGCTCAAATTAATGTAAAATTTTGTAAAAGAAAAAGTATAGAAATAATTAAAAGAAGAAACGTAGAAATAATTAAAAGTAGAAACGTAAAGCAAAGGAATAAACGTAAAAACAAGTAAAAGAAGAAAAGTAGTAAAAATTAAAAGAAGAAACATAGAAAATGGTAAAAGAAGAAACGTAGAGAAAAAAGTAAAAGAAGAGACGTAGAAATAATTAAAAGAAGTAACGTAAAACAAGCAAAGGAAGAAACGTAGAAAAAAGTAAAAGAAGAAATGTATAAAAAAGTAAAAAGTATAAGAAAAAAAGTAAAAAAAAGAAACGTAGGAAAAAAAATTAAAATAACACATGTAGTAGCACGCGATTTGGAAATAGTAGTGAGATGTAGTGATAATCCAACTAACACACAGATGTATTTGGAGAAGCTATTGTCAAAAAAGCTATAATAAATTTTTATGTTGCAAACAAAAGAACATTAAGGAAATATTTAAAGATGTAAGAATTAAAAGCAAAATTAAAAATTAAAATTTTCGAGTTATTAGAAATATCAAGAAATTAAACGCGTAAACCAAATTTTAAAATTTAAGTTATTAAATTTACATATAATAGACATGGTCTTGCTAAAAAAAAAGGAGTAAACTCTGTCATAGAAATAGAAAAAATAAATCTGTCATAGACATAACAGGAATAAAAGAACTGCATAATAATAATTTCAAAAAATATTAATTGTTAAAATATTAATAATTTTAATTCTCAAAATTGTAAAATTTTTCTTAAGGGGTAGGGTGTAGTGTATCTTGCATTAATTATTATATTAGTAATTTTATCTATAATTAGATCTACCCTCGTAACCAAATTCCTTTAATTTATTCACCTGTTGTGGGTTAGCAATATCTAGATATATATTTCGTTGGTAGCTATACCAATTCATCAGTAGATGTTTTACCCTTTATGTTTAAAAAAATTTTAAAGCTCATCTATTTATACAAAAACTCACAAATATATTTTTGTGAATTACAAAGCATAAAAATAGCCTTTAAAAACTTTCTCAAACACACACAACAATAATTTTCCATTATGAATGTGTTTACTTTTTTACACCTTACAAAGCATAAAAATAGCCTTTAAAAAATTCTCTTTAAAATTCTTATTACATAAATCATTTTATTCTACATCTTTTATTTATAACTGTAGGGCATTCAATTTGCACACTAGGGCCAGTAAGCGTAAACCGCTCGTGGCAAACATTTTTTTTTGATTGCTAAATAGATCGTAGCTAAAATCTTTAAAAAAAAAGCATTTTTATTTACAAAAACGCCCACAAAGGCACTTAAAATAGAAATATAATTAAAATGTTACTTAAATAAAAATTAAAGCTTAATAAACTAAGACAAAAGTAACACTTCAAGAATATTTTTAATTAAAAAAAAAAAAAATATATTACTTTATAATGGATAAAAAAAAAATGAACTTAATTAAAGATAATAAAATTGTAAAATTAAATTAAATTTTAATGATTAGGATAAAATAATGAAAGTAAATTAATAATTACAGTTTACTTCTTAATAATTTTAAGACAAATAATATAAATAAAAATATTATTATAAAATTAAAATGGAGAAAGAACTGTCGAAAGTTGAAAAACGAAATGCTAACGTTGTAAACGATGTAGTCGTAGAATGTAATAGCTCAGGTTTATTGAAATCCGAATATATTACTACACTTCTTACTTTACTTATAAAAAAAAAAAAATTTGTTTAAAACAAGCCAAAATTAACTTATAAGGCACAAATGTACAGCCAAGGCATTAATCGCCTAATGCTAAAATCTGTTAAACAGCAAATAATAATATTAGAAATAAAATGTCAGCATAAATAAACATACAACCCATTTTTGTGGCAGTAAAAGATATAAATACAAAAACTAATACAATATTAAAAATCACAACAAAATCTATGGCATATAAAAAACAAAGTTATATCGAAAATATTCAGCATCAACTTAAAAATAAGGATAAAAAGCCCAATATGACGTCAGAAGAAAACTTTTTACTAAAGGAAATCTTGACTTAGGACAAGTTTTCCCTAGGCTTGAAAAAGTGGCCGGTAAATTATATATAATGTTCATTAATGGGAATATTGACCTAGGACAATTTTTCCCAAGGCTTGAGAAAGTGGCCGGTGAACAAATAGGCACCTAACGAGAACATTTTAGAATTTATATCAATTAAATAAATTATAAATAAAAGGGCATAAAAGTAGCGCTACTACTTAATGAGGTGACCAATATAAATGATAAGAATGCTCAGGCAATTCTTTATTTAATGCTGAAATACCACGATGAGCCGATAGAAGGAGGAAATTGTGGAATGTATAGAACAATAAAAGAAAAAAAATTAAGATGTAATACTATTGGAAAAATTGATTAGAAAAACGCCAAAGCTTTTCGAATTTTTGTACACATTGAAAACTCTTAATATAACTTACAAAAGTCTATTGAGACACATTTTATTACTGCCATAAAATTCAAAATTCTAAATAGGGTTAAAGGTTGACAATATAAAAACAGAAAAAAATATTTTTGGTCCACTCACCAATTGCTGTGTTAGATACATTTAAAACTGTTTTATACTTGCCTAAAAATGAAGACGTTCAATTTGTTAAAAGGTACAGAGTTAAAAGTTATTTGATTTTCAAATTAGTTTAATAACATAAAATTTATGAATATATACATACATATATCTTTCTAATTAAAATTTTATTATTCAAAAAAAAAAATTCCAAAATAAAGAAAAAAAGTAAATCAAAACTTTAATTAAGGTAAAAATTTGGTTAAAACTAGAGCTCGTTTATGTGCGGTCAGATGCTTCTAGATAGAAATAAAATAAAACAAAAGTTAAATTATGATAGGAATATTTTAGAACATAATTTTAAAATAGGAGATTTAGTTTTACTTAGGAATAATTCGGGCCATAAATTGGAAAGTCAATATAAAGGTCCGTATAAAATTAAGAATTAATGTTACCATAGTGGATAAGAAAACAAATAAACAACAACTAGTTCATAAAAATAGACTAAAGATATATAATAATAACTGACATTTAATATTATTGATCGGCGCCGAACTACTATAAAATTAGAATATAAGAACATCAACATATTATAATTATTTTCTTTTATTAAAAACAAAATAAGTATTATATTACACTATTTTAAATCACAAAAAAAATATTTGTAAAATAATGTCCATAAAACTAGCGTTATATGAACATTCTTGTAAAAGGTGGAGGTGTAGCATGTGACCAACAGTGTGTAGTATGCATTGCAATTCAACAGTACCGCAACATGCAAGCGTTGACAAACTGCAAGCAAGATATTTTGTGTGACGGTAATTTGACATTGTACGGTTAATCAAGTGCAGCAGCACTATGCACTTAAATGCATCACATATATTACCTGTATTTGTTTGATTGTAAATAAAAGCAACACAAAGTATCTGTTGCACTCGTTGGACTTTAAAACTGTTGAACACATGCCATACATAAATAGTTGGAGGCTACATATGCTTACCCAACAATAATATACATTTCTATTCTTTTACTCTTATGTTAAGGTACCCCTAAGAATTATTCTCATAATTAGTATATAAGCCAATGTCATTTAGTTTATAATTCAATTAATAAATCATCAGTCTTAAGAGCTCCAATAATATAAGCTCTAAGACCAAGTAAAAAAAATAAATTCAAACATTTATACACGAAAACTTATTGCAAGTTGCCTACAGTCCGCGTTGTATGTGGTGAGCTACTGTAGCGGTTGTAAGTCCGGAGAATGTAACGATTCAGTTGAGTGTAAAATATAGACTAAATGATGAAACACAACTGGGGCTTGACGTTTTTCTTTATACAATTTGGCATATAAAAGACGCGGCTGAAAGCAGTCGTGAGATAGAATCTATTTTATTTTGCCAGCGACTTTGCTTATGCTCTCACTCTCAGAGTAAAATTCTCTCAACAATGCTACCACACTTTTATTATATTTCATACAATTTGTAAACAAAACCAAAGAAAAATAAGAACAAAAGAAAATCAAAAAAACATTTGAAAGAGTAATATAATTATAATTTTCTAAATTTGTAAATAATATGAGTAATATTGTCGAAAAATTGATTGCAGAAGTGCATAAACATGATTTCATATATAATTTGCAGTAATCAATGTACAAAAACAAGACTTGTGGATAAAAATTGGAAATGTGAATGAAGTTGAAGCCGACGCTTCAATTCTGGGCATTTTTTCTCTGAGAGTCGTTTTTGCTTCAAGTTGCGGACGTGTTCTGTTTCATCATTAACTTTATTAGAGACACAAAGCGAATTCATTAATTATGGGGTTGCCATACTTAACTTATAATTAACTTATCATAACCATATGTTATTAATAGGGTGCCACTACACCTCCCTTTTTATATTAAAAAAAATTATGAAATAACCGCTGTTTGAATATACTATCAGATCACTCTGTGATAAGGTTATTTCATGATTTTTTTTTATTATTTATTTTAAGCATATATATAGTATATTTATATAATATTATTATATTATTTATTTTAATTTTTTTTTTTAAGCTTTTAAATCATAAATGTACGCGTGTATGTATTTAATGTGTATATAAAATATTTTTTTTTTTGCTTAAAATTAATTTAAAGAAATTGCTTTACAACTATCAGTGATTTTGTATTCATTAAAGTTTAATTAATTCTGATTAATTTTAAAATTTAATTTAAACATTAGGTTACTTTACGTTATATTTTTTTTGTATAGAAATTTTAACTTTTGCTTACATTACATAACACAAGTTTCCTATGTTATTTAAATTAAATGTTTTGCTTTTTTAAATAATTTTTTAGATTAGAAAGAAGAAATATATTAAAAATTTAACAAAAGAATTAAACATAAAACTAAAATTATATATTAAAAAAAAATTTAATTGCCTGTTTTTTCAGGTTTTTATTACTAGTGAAAATATTCAATAGTACATTTTAATATAATTTTAATACGACGTATGAACCGATGTTTGTCAATCAGGTGTTGTGAGGCTAAAAATTTTCTTAATTCCTTTTAACTAATTTATTTTTATATTTAATTTTAAAGTTTAGATTATGTATTGTTTTTTTTAAATATATATATGTATATATTAGTACCTTATTAATTAGGTTTATTTTACAAAAACGACGAAATATTCAAGTTGATCAGGCTTAAGTATTTCATGATTCTTATATGTATGTGAAAATCTGTACAAACATTTTATCAAAATTTATGTTTTAATTTTGAGATGATTATTTAATGTTTAAAAAATGATTTAATATCGTTTCAATATTTGAATATAAAAGGATTTTTTTTTCCATTATTTCTCTTCAAAACAATTATTTGTAATTATGTATGTTGTTTTTTTCGTTTAACAATAATTTTAAAAATATTAAGTTGGTATAATTATTTAATTTTATTTTGTGTGAGTTATTTAATTAGTTTTTTTTCAATTTATTTGTTCCAATTTAACAAATATAAGAATGTTTGTATTTATTTCCTTTATTGCCTTATTTTTTTTTTTTTTTTTGACTAAATAAATCACTTTGCAAATCACTTTTTCAATATGCGATTTTCCTCGTGTCTATGCTTTTCTATTTTTTTTTTTTTGTTACTGTATTTATCGTATACCGTTACGTTGCAATTTTCTATTTTTCCACTATATAAGGAACTTCGTAGATACTCTTAAATTTATCATAAGGTTCCTTCCACAATGCCCTCCTAGGAGCGGATCACTGTGATAAATAGTCATTAACTTTTCTATCAGTCTTTAGTCGTAGACCTGTTCAATTAGTTCGGTTAATATGATTTTTAATTTTTGTAATGTTCCTTTGCCATGGTCTTTTAATTCTTTTATATTGTAATTTGTGACAAATGTGTCATCCTTAGGTCATTCTACCATATGAAAGTTCCTATTAACGACTTCTTCAAGTCTCAAAAGCATCTAATCAAAATTTGATGTTTCGTTATTAATAGATAAGTTCAAGGAGAAAAGATTTTTGAATTTTTTTTTTTTTTTTTGTAAACCAAGTTAGTTAATTTTTTTTTTTTGTATAAAATGCGTATTTTAGTTTTGTGTTTCGGAAATAAAACGATTGTTCAAAATGTTAATTCTTTTCTAATCTAGATTAAAGAACCTAAAAAAAATTTGTTTTGTTATCAGTCCAAAAAGTAATGTCTAAATAATTACCTATTCCCTTTTGTACAAATATTGCTTCATTGCTATTCAGAATCCAGCATAGACAAAAAGACGAACTGCATTTCTGGTTGACATAATTTTATATGCATGTAAATATGTAGCTATGTATGTATTTTGTTATTTTCCCTGTACAAATTTTTGTAAAAAAAAAATGGACAAATTGTAATGGAAAGTGTACATACTAAAAAAACATAATTCTCTTCATTTCTTTTTCTCAATTTGTGTATGATTTTATTTATTTGATATAAATACCACACTCCTATATACATACATACATATGTTAATGCTTATATATGTACATATGTATACATATATAAAATTTTCGCTCGTGCCACCGTATATACATAGTATATAAAGCTTTATTTATATACTTACATATATATTTGTATTTATCTATTTATTTACAACAAGTTCAGTTTCAGTAAGTACCTACATATGTATGTACATATGTACGTATGTACATAAGATCAAAAATCATTTTGGTCTTTTGTTCCAGTAAACATAAGACCTACATATAAATGGAAACATGAA
The DNA here is from genome assembly GCA_947311025.1 of Lypha dubia. Lineage (NCBI taxonomy): Eukaryota > Metazoa > Arthropoda > Insecta > Diptera > Tachinidae > Lypha > Lypha dubia. The sequence continues at coordinate 81,757,253 of OX371260.1, read as the reverse complement.
TACAAAAGGGGAAATCACTATTAGTATTGTAATTATTGCAGTATGAGTGTATGTTTTTTTTTTCATAACTGATCATACCATTAAAAAAAATTTCAAGGCGAATTCACTCTCCTTTGTATATAAGCATGTATACCAGGGATGCAAAATGAGAATTTCAATTTCGTACAAAAGTGAATATAAAATTGTACTTTTTGGACCTTAATTGTACCACTTTTTTAAAATTTATTTTATATAAAAATTAACAAAAATAAAATCGTACATAAATGATTTGAATAAAATACCAATTACAGAATTTTTGATTTAATATTTTTATTTTTTTAAAGTTAACAAAAAACTGTACAGAAAAATTCAGTTGTACATAAATATAATAAACATTTTTTTTTTTTTTTTTTTTTTTGATAATTTTATTATTTATTGAATCTTTAATTATTTATATTAAGTTATCAATAAGTTTTTCAAATCTTAAATCTAAAAAATATTAAATGTAAGTTTAGCCAATGCTAAACAAAATTTTTAATTTCAACGGTTAATTTTTGTTGTTTTACATCTGTCGTGAACGGCTGAGAAAAAGAGTATCCCTTCTTTTCAGCCGGGTGTGGCCTCTATAATGAAGAATATTGCGCGCAAGTGGATTTGGGTGCAACTCAAGTTTTTTTATATATCTTTTCGCGTGTTTTGAAAATACTGTCTTCACCAACGGAACGTCTAGGTCTTTATGAATTCGATGGTTTCTGACATACCAGGGGGCTGCTGTTATTGTACGTAGGATTTTATTCTGTCGCCTTTGAATTCTTTCGACATTCGATGCTGAGGCAGTGCCCCATAACTGGATTCCATAGGACCATATTGGTTTCAGGATCGCGTTGTATAGTAGAAGTTTACAGTCTAGGCTCAGTATAGAATTTCTTCCCATAAGCCAATTAATTTGGGCAGTTTTTAATTTCATTTGCATCAACTTTGCGTCTATATGCGATTTCCATGTTAAACGGCGATCAAGGTGAACGCCTAGATATTTGACTACAGTATCTTGCGGAATAGTCTCGGTGTTGATTTGTATAGGCGGGCGTGTTTCCCTTCGCAACGTAAAAGTGACGTGTACACATTTCTGCTCGTTAACTTTTATACGCCATTGTTTAAGCCATTTTTCCAATTTGGATATATACCCTTGTAAGTTGATGGAAGCTTCTACAGGATTTTCATGGACGCTTAAAAAAGCTGTATCATCAGCAAATGTTGATGTATGAATGTTATTGCTTAACGGTAAGTCAGAGGCATAAATTAAATAAAGTAAGGGACCGAAGATGCTGCCTTGGGGAACTCCGGCTTCGATCGACTGCGGAGGGCTTAAAAAATTGCCTTCCCTAACTACAAATTTTCGTTCCTTTAGATAGTTTTTTAAAAGCTTGACGATGTTTGCGGGGAGATTGCGTGTTAATTTGTGGATAAGACCTTCGTGCCATACTTTATCGAAAGCTTGAGAAACATCGATAAAGAGCGCAGAGCAAAATTTCTTTTTTTCAAAGGTGGCTCTAACTACGTTCACAAGTCTGTGAGTTTGTTCAATAGTGCTATGTTGTTTGCGAAAACCGAATTGATGATCTGGAATACATCCACTTCTAGTCACTATAGGCATCAGCTTGATCATATACAGCTTTTCAAATAGTTTTGAAATTTTGGGCAATAAGCTAATAGGCCGATAGGATTCAACCTTCGTATGATCCTTGCCGGGCTTTGGTATCATAATAATCATCGAAACTTTCCATTCTGCAGGATAGTATTGCAGCCGTAGAATACTATTAAAAATGAAGAGTATAACTCTTTTTGCAATATAAGGCAGTTGTTGAAGCATTTTGTTGCTTATTTTGTCGACACCTGGGGCTTTTCTGGTGTTAAGACTAGTAATAGTATTTTCAATCTCCGTCATGTTAAATCTCATCGGTATTTCTGGTAAAGAGACGACTGGTGGCAGTTCAACAATATCAGCAGAAATATTCGGGGTAAATACTTTTTCTAGGTGCTTAACAAATAGATCACCTTTTTCAGCATCAGTTCTTGCCCAGTCACCATTAGAGGCTCGTAATGGTGGTTTGCAAATCACTGGCCTTTTAAGTCCTCTGGCTGCACGCCACAGCGAATAGTCTGTTGATGGTGTTGCATCGAGTTCTTGCAGAAATTTTTGCAGCGAAGCTGTTTTTTGTGATTGTAAAACTTTTCTTAGCTGTTTGGTACACTCCTTAAGCCTTAATTTTAGCTGAGGCGATCTGTAACGTTGCCATTCTCGTCGAGCTCTCCGTTTTTCAGTCAATAGCCTTTCTATATCTGCACAAAAAATATTGTTAAATCTCGCTTGTTGATTTAAATGAATTGAAGAAGCATTAAGAGCAGCTTGTTTAGCATGTGCTTCAAACAACCTAATAGAATTTGCTATGTCAGCAGGTGTTCTCAATGGCATATTTTCCGTGCAATGAGCACTCAAATATATTTTGTATTTCAGCCAGTTAATACGTGCAGGTGTCAGCGGTAAATCACATGTTGGTGTTGTAGTTGTGTGTGAGTAAATAGTGATAATAGTAGGCGAGTGATCTGAAGACAAATCCAGAGATGCTTCTACTTCAATCATTTCGCTGGGCACGCCTTTCATAATCCCAAAGTCGATAACATCAGGAATTTTTGTCGATCCGTTGGCCAATATGTTGGCTGACCACTTGAAACTACATTCAAACCCATTTTTGAAATTGTGTCAAACAAAACACGACCCTTGGGACTGATTAAACGTGCGCCCCAAAAAGTGTGTTTAGCATTGTAGTCGCCAGCTGCTAGAAAACGGGACCCCAGTGTTGTAAAAAATGCGGTATATTGACTCTCTGAAATTGAAAACCTGGGAGGAGAGTAAACAGATGATATCACAAGCTTTTGATAAAAATTTTCAATGCAGATGTTCGTTGCTTGAAGATATTCTCCACGAAGGTCGTTTAGTAGGTAGTGTTTTATTCGAGTTTTTATTAGGATTCCAGAGCCACCACAAGCTCTACCTTGAGGATCCTTGGTGTCGTAGAAATTATATCCACTAATTCGAAAATAGCTTTGGGACGTCAAGTGAGTTTCTGAGATAAGCATAACATCGATTTGTTTATCCAGAAGAAAATATTCAATTTCATTTTTATGTTGGCAGATGCCGTTTGCGTTCCAAAAACAGATTCTTAAGTTCATGGTTTGTTCAATACAGCCTGCAACAAGGTAGACTGCATTTTCAACATTTCCTGCATCATACAGGGCATGTTGAGAGTGAATGTATTTACTGTTTGTATAAGGATCTCTATTGAGGCTTCAATACGACTAAAATTATGCCCTGATTCTTCATTTACTGGTACAGTTTTTTGCGCCGGAATCTGGTTACTCTTTAAAATATTAGCTTATGAAAATTGACTATTAGGTTTTTGTTTAGTAAGAGTCGTGTTAGACTTTAAAACATTTGAGTATTGATTATGGCTAGACGACGGTTGAGGTAACTGTGGGTAGTTTAAAGGAGTGTTAGGCTGAGCGGGAGTAGCATTTGTTTTTCTGTTCGACGAATTTTTAAAAAGAGAATAAAGAGGGCAGCCCCTATAGTTGGCAGTGTGGTTTCCGCCGCAATTACTACATTTTTTTGCTTTGGTATCACCTTTTATTTTGTCACAGTTAGCGGAACAGTGTAACTCGCCACATACAACGCAAACGGTAGGCAACTTACAATAAGTTTTGGTATGGCCAAATTCTTGACAGTTCATGCATTGGATAGGTCCAGTTTTTTTATGTGGCATCTCAACGGTAAGTCTTCGATGCAACAAGTATTTTAAGCTATAGATTGGGTGCGATTCATTTTTTTTAATTTTCAAGTCGCCTGGCTGAAGCTCGACTCTAAAAATAGGTTGGGGGATTTTTTCCCTGTTTTTAATGTTTGAAACATTTTTCACTTTGAAGCCACTATCTTCAAGGCCAGACTTTACCTCTTCCGGATCCACGCTTGAATCTATTCCTTTTATAACTACTGTTAGGCCTTTAGCACTCTTAAGTTGATATGTATAAAAGTTTTTGTTTTTAGTCTCAAAATCTGAGACAATTTTCCTGTAATTATTTTCTCGTGTTACCTGAATTTTAGTTTCGTTGATTTTGCCACGCTTAATTGGAGTTACATAGAACTCATTTTCTCCAATTAATGAGATAAGGCTTTTCACCAAAAAGTTGGAGTTCTGTTCTCTTAAATATATCGGCGGTGGTTTAGTGGACCTTGTTGTACTTGTATCTTCATCGACTTGTTCATTCAAAATCGCAAAACGATTTTCAGAATGTTTAATATTATTATTCCCATCTTTGGGCATTTTCGCCGTTGACGCTATTTCAGCTGATTTGGGACTTCTTCCCCTTTTTAGCACGGTTATGTATCTATCCATACCAGTTTGGATTTTATTATCACTATTTTCACTAACTGCATTTACAATTTTGTGCACGTTGGTCACCTGGGTATTTATTGTTTGTTTGTTTGATTGTACAGCTAAGCTGACAAGTTTGCTAATAGGTGCAATTGTTGTTGCTTCTTGATCGCTATATAACATGTTGAGAGATAATGATCGCGCAGGAGTATTTGTGTTTTCTGTTAAATTCAGGTTTGTGTTTACTTCATTTTTTTTGTCGTTGTTAGCAACCAAAGTTATATATTGTACATTCCTACTGCTTGTACGTTTATTGTTGTTGTTAGAATATGAACTCACTTAGAGTTCTCTTTTTTGTGTTCACTTATGAGTTGGTGTATGCAAATATTTATGTATTTACACACAAGCAAAAAATAAAATAAAACCAGTAAGATAACTGTTTAATAAATGTTTTGTTTTTGTATATTTTTTTTTTTGTGAATTTTCTTTCAATAAATTTTTAATATTCAGTTGCGACGATTATAAAAACGCGTCTGTACACTACAAAAGTTGAAATTGAATGAAATAATAAACATAACAAAAAAAAACTTAAAAAATAATATATACATATTTTCATATGTAAAAATAAGGTACAAAAATTCCTGAGATCAATAAATACATATTATATTTTAGTGGATAACATACTTTTTGGTATTTTAAAATTATAGCAACAAGAATTCGATGAGTGTAACAAATCTTTCGTTTGAACCAGGTTCGAAACGGTTGAAACATTTAATCTATTTCTTTCTTTCGTTTTTATTATGTTTTGTAATGAAAACGCCCTTTCCACATTCGCTGAAGAATGTGTAATCGATAATACTCCTCAAATAACTTTCGATAATTCTTTAAACATTAAATGATTCAATTCATTTCTCAATGTTGAAACCTTACTCCAAAACATAGAAATACTTTAATTTTTAAAATCTTTTAATTCTTCTATGTCAGCTAAAGCTCTAAATTGTGTATTAATTGACTCAAAATGTTGTTGTTCACTTGGAAACATTTTCACTAAAAATAGCACTACACTACTAGTTTCACCAGAAACAACACTTTCTGGAGTAAATTTATGGAACCATTTTAAAATTTTGTTATCAAAGTCCACTTTTTTTCTTAAAGTTTCGCAAAATTTTAAATAAAAATTTTTAGCATTTTTTTAAATTCCATGATAATATCGCTTTCAATTCTATTAGTAGATATATAAATATCTACTTCAGTACCACAGTAAACCTCCTCTAGAGGCAGGTGGTTCTCGTTGAGATTTAACTTTGATAAATCGCATTTATCCAGCTTATCTTTTTTTAAAAAATTTCGACCAACTTGACGAAATAAAAATGATAATCGTTTTATAAAAATGTGCATACGAGCATCTTCAGACTGCATTTTTAAATTTATTTCATTAATGACTTTAAGTATGTATTGTAGAAATAAAAATGTCAATTTATAAAGTGGATTTTTAAATCCAGAAATAATAAAATTCAATTTGCCGTTTTTAAATTCTGCCTCAAAATCATGCAATATGAAATAAAATTGGAGGGGTTCCCACTGTTCTAATATTCTATTGACTACTTCTTGACGTGATAACCACCGCGTTGTTGAATATTTCAAAATAATATGGAGATCAGTTCCAAAATATTCTTGAATCTTCACAAAATCGTCCCTTCTACTAGAGCTGTTGCAAAAGTGGTAGTTTATTTCCTTTATAAATTTATCTATATCAACTGGAAGTGCGAATTTTGATGCTGCCGCAGAAACTAAATTTAAGATGTGGCATATGCAACCATTTTTAAACAAATGTGGTACTAGAGCCTTAAATTTTGATTGTACACCATTGACAGCGCCCGTCATTACAGGGCATGTGTCTGTTGTTATACCAACCATGTTTTGTATAGGAATATTATTGTGATTTAAAATTCTGGTGGTTGTATCAAATATACCACTTGCGGTGCAGTCGTTTATAGGAACTAGTCCTAGAAAACGGTCTTGACATTGACCATCAAAAGTCCTAATGATTAGAGCAAGATTTTTGGAAACACTAACATCAGTGCTCTCATCAATTACTAAAGAAAAGTAATTGTCTTTACAAAAACTGCTTATGCTGTTAACGTTTTCCGGGCCAGTCACATTTGTAACTATTTTTTGACCTTTAGCTCTATTTATTATGAATTTTTTCGCAATTTGAGAATCAGTAATTTCTTCCTTGATAACTTTGTTTAGGTGGTCCAACATTTTGAAGGGCAAATTGTGTTCTGCAACAAGTAAACTCAGCCTTATTTCTAGTTTTTTGGCGGATTCCCCAATAGGACAAATAGTATTCCTTAAATAATTATTGATTTTTGGGGTAGTTTTTATAGCATTCATATTTTTCATATGGCTATTACAGGCACCATGACGTTTTATGTGTACAATGCCTCCCATTATACTTGTGTTGCATAAAGTTCATCTTTTTAATTTACCTTCTTTCACCAGCCATGGAAACATCTTCGTCCACTCTTCTTTATAGGGTACAATGTACGGCTTTACCGCCTTACTTGTTCTAAAAATGTAAGATAATATACATATTAGGAAATGTAGGATATTATATTGTTTGAACAAACTTACGCAGCTTCTTCGGGTTCCATGTTTAAATCGAAATTTTTTATTACTTGTATTTTTAACTATTGTAAATTTTTTTTTTTTGTTTAAAATATGATTTGAAAATGTGTTTTTGGCGCTAATTTGGCAACAGCTAATTTTTATTTTACTTTGTTGCAATAAAACCTCACAAATTAATGCAAATAAACGAACAGATGGTAAAGAAAATAAAAAAACATTCACAAGAATATGATAGCAAAAAATGTTACAAAGTAAAAAAAAGAGATTAATAAAAAAAAATTCACAAAATTATGACAGCAAAATGAGTTGCCAAGTAAAAAAAGTCTAAATGATAAAAACTGGGGGAATTTGTAAATTGTACCAAATAAACCATTGGTGTACCATAGTGCTTTTCAGAAATTTTTAAATTGTACCAAATATGCGATTGGAGTACCATTGTACCTTTAAGACTAAAAATGGTACAATTGTACCAACTTTTGCATCCCTGTTCTGTTTTCATTTAGAGGGAGAACGATAATTTTGGTGGTTGTTTTAATTTCATTTGCATTTGTTTGCATTTATTTTTTTTCTCTTTGCTTTATTGCGTCTTTCTCGATGCTATATAAATGAATTTAAAAATTTAAGTCCATATACTTATAATACATACATATGTGTGTGAATATAATATATAAATTGGTAAGTACTTATATAAACTTAGGAAAATATTGTTGATTAGTTTTGCTTTATATTGAAAGTTGTCTTCCGCACATGAGTCTAATTATACTGGCATAACATGAGAGTTTTTAGGCGAGAGGGATGAAGAGAGCGGTTTTTCGTTGGAACAATTTTTCAACCAGCCTCATACCCGCACAAGCAGCACAAAGCTAATACATACACAAGCCAAACATCAAATGAATACAAAAAACACTAACACACAAAGCTGAGTACACGTATACATTTTATGCCAGATGAATTAGTCTCGTGTGTAAAAAAAAGAACAAAAATTGTGCGGCTTAAAAATTCATCTCGTGTGCGGAACCCCACTTGATGTGTTGGGATTTTTGTTGTATTTTATTGTCTTCTCTGTTTCTTCGTTTTGAATTGGTTGTTATTGTTGTCTTTTTTGTTGTTGTTTGGTTTATTTTAATTTGTTGGCTTCTTTTTGAAATTTTTAGCGTAATACCATGTGATATTTTTGTTCAACATTTTTATTTTATTTGTTCCATATTTTTCATTCCATTTGGTTTCGTTTCATTTTTTTTCTTTATTTAATATTAAGTTCATTTCGTTTTCTCTATTTTTCTTTCGTATGTCTCATTAATCTTTCAGTTTAATTGCGTTTTCTTTTCAGTTGCTTTTTTTTATATTTTCTTATTCAGTTTCTTTTCGGTTTTTTATTTTTAGTTTCATTTTATAATCTCATTTTTTCATTGTGTTACTAAGTGAAAAATTTTATTTTTGAGTAGACTGTACCTTTTTTCTCACTTTCTACTTCCCATTTTCCTTTTGCGTCTGATTTTTTCCAAATAAGATTAATATTAAATTCTTTGCTAACCGGTTTTAAAATTGTTTGTTACTGATCGATTTGTTTAATAATTTTTTTTTTCACAATGATATTTTTATTTTATTAGTTCGGATTACATACATACATACATGTGTATGTTAGTTTTCCAGTGGAATTTTTCTTTTGTTGAATATACATACATACATATGGACTTTATATTTAATCACGTTATAATTGTTATTAATGTTTAAATTGTTCAATAAATGCTTAACGTCCAATGCACAAATTTCATTTTCACTTTGTAAAAAATACATTCTGTGTTTATTAGTTTTATTAATCTTCTTTTTTCGCTTTTTTCTTGTCTTTTAAATTTAGTTTTTCTATTGTTTCTAAATTTTATTTTTCCACGTTATGTTTCGTTTTTACTGTGTGCATACACATTTATAATGTATTTTACTACATACATATGTATGGTCTTCCGCATACGAGTCTAACACCCAATTCATACGATGAAATTTTACAAGAATTTTATTTCACGATATTTTGTGTTTGGTGGCGAACGGGGTAGAGAAGCAAAAGGGGTAACAAAAAATTCACATTTTCAGTTCTCCGTGAGTTTTTCTTATATTTTTCTTTACACATATTCGTTTTTTGTTATTTTGCTTTATTTCATATTTCATTTTCATGTGGCAATACGCATATTCGTTTGCACGAAGTTTGTACGGAAATAACAAATTGATGTACATACATACACACACATGTCAGATTGTTTTTATACAAATAATAAAGTAAAGAAGAATAACCGATTACGGAGAAAAAAATCAACATTTAAATCATGGGAAAAAATCATCGTATGAATCTGTAAAGTTTTTAGAAGCAACTTTTGAAGAGAACTAAAGAAAAATCGTGAGTTTTATTTCATGGTATGAATTGGGTGTAATTATGCTGGCATAACATGAGAGTTTTTAGGCGAGAGGGGTGAAGAGAGCGGTTTTTCGTTGGAACAATTTTTCAACCAGCCTCATACCCGCACAAGCAGCACAAAACTAATACATACACAAGCCAAACATCAAATGAATACAAAAAACACTAACACACACAAAGCTGAGTACACGTATACATTTTATGCCAGATGAATTAGTCTCGTGTGTAAAAAAAAGAACAAAAATTGTGCGGCTTAAATTCATCTCGTGTGCGGAAGACCTATGTATATTTTGTTCATATACCAAGAGGAATTTGTTTTGGTATTTTTTATTTTTCGTCACGGTCGCCATGTAGCGGTTGTAAGTCCGGAGAATGAAACGATTCAGTTGAGTGTAAAATATAGACTAACTTTATTAGAGATACAAAGCGAATTCATTAATTATGGGGTTGCCATACTTAACTTATAATTAACTTATCATAACCATATGTTATTAATAGGGTTCCACTACACTACACAGTACCGCTAACTGTGACAAAACATAAGGTGATCCCAAGGCGAAAAAATGTGGCAATTGCGGCGGAAATCACACTGCCAACTATAGAGGCTGCCCTCTTTACTCGTTTTTTAAACGCTCCTCGCACAAAAAAGAAAATATTATCCCCGCTCAGCCTATCACACTTTTAAGCTACCCTCATTTACCTCAACCGTCTACCAGTCAGCAACAATATTCAAACGTACTGAAATCAAGCGCGACTATTGCTCAGCAACAACCTAATAATAAATTATCATACGCTAACATTTTAAAAAGTAACCACAATACAGCGCAAAAACCGGTACCAGTAAACGAAGCCGTATTGAAGCCTAATTGAGAGCTTAATACAAACAGTAAATACTTTTACTCTCAACATGTCCTGTATGATGCAGGAAATGTTGAAAATGCAGTCTACTTTGTCACAGGCTGTATTAAGCAAACCATGAACTGGAAAATATGTTTTTGGAACGCAAACGGCATCTGCCAACATACAAATGAAATACAATATTTCCTTCTGGATAAACAAATCGATGTTATGCTTATCTCAGAAACTCATTTGACGTCTCGAAGTTATTTTAGAATTAGTGGATATAATTTCTACGACAACAAGGATCCTCGAGGTACAGCTTGTGGTGGCTCGGGAATTCTAATAAAAACGCGAATTAAACACTACCTGTTAAATGAATTTTGTGAAGATTATCTTGAAGCAACAAGCATCTGCATTGAAAATTTTTATCAAAAACTTGTGATATCATCTGTTTATTCTCCTCCCAGGTTTTCAATTTCAGAGAGTCAATATACCTCATTTTATACTACACTGGGGTCCCGTTTTCTAGCAGCTGGCGACTACAATGCTAAACACACATTTTGGGGTTCACGTTTAATCAGTCCCAAGGGTCGTGTTCTGTTTGACACAATTTCAAAAATGGGTTTGAATGTAGTTTCAAGTGGTCAGCCAACATATTGGCCAACGGATCGACAAAAAATTCCTGATATTATCACACACAACTACAACATCAACATGCGATTTACCGCTGACATCTGCACGTATTAACTGGCTGAAATACAAAAAATATTTGAGTGCTCATTGCACGGAAAATATGCTGTTGAGAACACCTCCTGACATAGAAAATTCTATTAGGTTGTTTGAAGCACATGCTAATCAAGCTGCTCTTAATGCTTCTTCAAATCAACCAAATCAACAAGTAAGATTCACCAACATTTCTTCTGTAGATATAGAAAGGCTATTGACTGAGAAACGTAGAGCGCGACGAGAATGGCAACGTTACAGATCCCCCCAGCTAAAGTTAAGGCTAAAGGAATGCACCAAACAGCTCAGAAAAGTTTTACAAACACGAAAAACAGCTTCGCTGCAAAAATTTCTTCAAGAACTCGATGCAACACCACAAACAGATTATTCGCTATGGCGCGCAGCCAGAGGACTTAAAAGGCTAGTGATTTGCAAACCTCCGTTACGAGATTCGAATGGTGATTGGGCAAGAACTGATGCTGAAAAAGGTGCTCTTTTTGTTAAGCACTTAGAAAAAGTATTTACACCGAATATTTCTACTGATATTGTTGAACTGCCACCAGTCATCTCTTTACCAGAAATACCGTTATGATTTAACATTGTGGAGATTGAAAAGGTCCATCACTAGTCTAAACACCAAAAAAGCCCCAGGTGTCGACAAAATAAGCAACAAAATGCTTCAACAACTGCCTTATATTGCAAAAAGAATTATACTATTCATTTTTAATAGTTTTCTACGGCTGCAATACTATCCTGCAGAATGGAAGGTTTCGATGATTATTATGATACCAAAGCCCGGCAAGGATCATACGAAGGTTGAATCCTATCGGCCTATTAGTTTATTGCCCAACATTTCAAAACTATTTGAAAAGCTGTATATGAGCAAGCTGATGCCTATTGTGACTAGAAGTGGATGCATTCCAGATCATCAATTCGGTTTTCGCAGACAACATAGCACAATTGGACAAACTCAAAGACTTGTGAATGTTATCAGAGACACTTTCGAATAGAAGAAATATTGCTCTGCGCTCTTTATAGATGTTTCTCAAGCTTTCGATAAAGTATGGCACGAAGGTCTTATACATAAATTAACGCAAAATCTACCCGCAAACATTGTTAGGCTTTTAATAAGCTACCTAATTGAACGAAAATTTGTAGTTAGGAAAGGCAATTTTTTAAGCCCACCGCAGTCGATCGAAGCCGAAGTTCCCCAAGGCAGTATCTTCGGTCCATTACTTTATTTAATATATGCTTCTGACTTACCGTTAAGCAGTAACATTCATACATCAACATTTACCGATGATACAGCTTTTCTAAGAGTTCACGAAAATCCTGTAGAAGCTTCCCGCAATTTACAAGGGTATATATCCAAATTGCAAAATTGGCTCAAACAATGGCGTATTAAAGTTAACGAGCAGAAATGTGTGCACGTAACTTTTACGTTGCGCAAGAAACATGCCCGCCTATAAAAATTAACACAGAGACCATACCGCAACACACTGTTGTCAAATATCTAGGCGTTCATCTTGATCGTCGTTTAACATGGAAATCGCATATAGACGCCAAGTTAATACAAATGAAATTAAAAGCAGCCCAAATGAATTGGCTTATTGGAAGAAATTCTATACTAAGCCTAGACTGTAAACTACTATTATACAACGCGATCCTGATACCAATATGGTTCTATGGAATCCAGTTATGGGGCACTGCCTCAGCATCAAATGTCGCAAAAAATCCAAAGGCGACAGAATAAAATTCTACGTACAATTACAGCAGCCCCCTGGTATGTCAGAAATCATCGGATTCACAAAGATCTAGATGTTCCGTTGGTGAAGACAGTATTTTCAATAAACGCTAAAAGATATATAAAAAAACTTGAAGTGCACCCAAATGTACTTGAGCGCAATATTTTAAATTATAGAGGCCACACCCGGCTGAAAAGGAGGGATACTTTTTTTCTCAGCCGTACACGAGAGATGTAAAACAACATAAATTAACCGTTGAAATTAAAAAGTATTTTATTTAAATATAAAGCAGTGACGCAACATGGCGACCGAGACAGTGGAGGCATAAAGATAAGAACGGATAAAATATAAAAAGAAAAATTCAATCAAATTAAAATATTATAAACACCAACAATAAAATAATTTTTAAAAACCTATTGCAACAAAATAAAATAAAATAACCATGATTTGTGAATAAAAAAAAAAGAAAAAAAAAATACACAATGCTGTTTATTACCCGTCATAATCATTAACATCAGAAATTTACATCAAAATACTACATTAAATACAAAAAGATGAAAACAAAAGTACAGTCACGCCAAAAGACAATTCAAGATAAATAAATTTGAGAAAAAAGTGACAAACAAAACTGGAACAAACCAAAAACAAATTAAAATAAAAGAACAGAACAAAAACAAACACAAACAGTTACAAATAATTACAAAAATTTTATATAAAAAACTTTTTTTTTGCAAAATGTTTGGAAAATTACAGAAACTGCACTACAGACATACATACATACATATATATGATTATGAAACAAAAAAAAATTTTTAAAAAATTGGAACAAACACGAAAAAAAGAATTTGAAATTTAAAAGCAACAAAAATTTCAATAGAAATATGTATATACAGTACAATACGCATATAAGAAAGTCTGAAAATGTACAGATTTTGTTTCTTATGTGCGAGCTTTCTTATAAAGAGAACACGCATATAAGAAAGATAAGTTCTTATATGCGTCAGAAACAAAATTTAAAAAATTTCCTATGGAGTATGCATACAATATATATTTGAAATAAAATTAATACACATTATTTTGTACAAAAAAAAAAAAAAACAACGAAGCCGGCTGATTTCGCAAAAGTCAACGACTTCATTTGACATTTGGACCAGTGTTCACAGATGTAAATTGTAAAATATAATCAAAAAATTTATATTTTTCCCCAAATTGAAAAAAAAAATTTCATTGTGAGAATGCTTTCTTATACACGTACAATTTTCTATGGAAGGAATATAATTTTTCATAAAAATTTGTTTCTTATAGCCGAGTTTTTCTTATAAGCGAGTTTCTTATATAAGGATTATTTAGCACGTACATAGTTATATGGAAATGTACATGGTGTCTGGAAAAGTGTTTCTTATAGCCGAGTTTTTCTTATAAACGAGTTTCTTATATGCGTATTGTACTGTACATATATTTTCAACTTTTGGGCAATACTGTACCAAAATTGCAACTTCTTTAAACTAAAAACTTGAAAACAACAGGAACACAAAATATACAATACGAAAAAGGTATAGTGAAAACAAATTACACCTAGTAACAAGAACAAAAAAAAAATGGTAAATAAATCCAAAGAAACAAAATGAAAATGAAACAAAATGACAATGAAATGAAATAACAATGAATGAATAATAAAATAATCAATAAAGAGAATCAAAATCAAAAGAAACTATACAATAAAAAGAAACACTAAATGAAAAAAATGAAAAAAAAATTACAACATCTCTACAAAATCAAATCGAAACTTCAAAGAAAAAACTGAGAACAACACTTGTGAACATGGACAATAAACATAAATGGAATTATTAAAAACTTAAAATTAATTATTGTAATTTAAAAACTATTTAACAGTTCTAAAACTAAATTCTACCTACAAACATGCAATAAAAAAAAATGCTTACGAAACTAAAGAACAATCCTAAATAATTTCAAAATAAATTTCTAAAAACATATACTAAAATACAGCGCAGAGAACAAAGTGAACATGAATACGTACCTACGCATGTATGAACGTAAACTTTATTCACCCAACATAGCAACAAATAAGAGTTGAAGTAACCATGAAACAGAAAGATGTACAAAAACAAAACAACAACAATCAAAGAACAAAACTGGAGAAAAATCAACAAGTGCCAGACACAAGAAGAAACAGCAAAACAATAACAAAACAGCAACCACATCCAACAAGGGAACATCCATCACAAAACTCGAGAGATGACAGGAGTAAGCAACAAGCAGCACAATGGGTATCATTTAACATAATAAATACAAGAATATTAATATATAGCCATACATACATATCGTCCCCTTAGTATAACAATAGCCTATGTGCTATATATAATAGCGTATTATACGCTATTGTTATACTAAGGGGACGATATAACTACTACTAATATTTACTAAAATTTTTTTTCACTTACACATAAATACATAAATACTCCAAGACAAAAAACATACTTACATACATAAATAACACAAAAAAAATATATAGAAAAGAAAAAACAATAAAAAATTTGAAATGAGAAACATTCTTTGCATTATTGGAAGTTGTACATATGTACACGAGTTGGAAAGGAGATGTACACATGTATGAACTTATGAAAAGTAAAAGCAAAATTTAAGGGTAGTTTTGCCAAAACAAATCAAAACAAGAAAAAAAGACAAAAACATTAGTTCGTAAGCAATAAAAACATATAATCATACATACATACGTACAATGTACTATAGAGAGGTACAGTAATGAACATATGTATGTATACGAACATGGCCGAAAGACGATTTATTTTTCAAACTGTTTAAAAAAGAAAATAAAAATTAAAAGATCATAGAAATAAAATATTAAAGAATTTTGAAATAATTTTATAGAACCTATCGCTTAAAAAAACATAAAGACAGAAATAAAGCATTTTTGTGATAAATTTGCTAAGCCAATTGAGTTACGAATTAATAATAAAGTCTTATTGCAAAAAACAAACCTAAAATAAAGTCTTATTGCAAAAAAAAACAATTAATAATAAACTCTTATTGCAAAAAAAAAACAATCCAATGATAAAGTTTTATTGCAAAAAACAATCAATAATAAAGTCTTATTGAAAAAAAACAATCCAATGATAAAGTCTTATTGCAAAAAACAATCAATAATAAAGTCTTATTGCAAAAAAAAACAAACCTATGATAAAGTTTTATTGCAAAAAACAATCCTATGATAAGTACAAAAATATTTAATAAAACATGACCTTTTTTTAACATAAAATAAAAACCAATTTGTAATAAAGTTACAAAACTTTTAATTAAAATAGAAAAGTATGAAATTTAAAAAATATACATTTAAATACAGAAATTGAAAACAATTAATATGAATAAAAGCATTTTTTTAGATAGGTACATACATATACATATAGAATATCATAAAACTTTATTTTAATAACGTCGTTATACATAACAACAAACACCCAAAATTTAAATTAAATCTATTCATATATTTATTTAAACACAGAACTTGAAAAAAATATATAAATTTATACCTTAAATAAACTTCTGTCAAATATATACTTTATTAAATCAGATAGAAGAAAAGAAAATTAATTAAATAATATCAAAATAAAAGTATAAACATCATAAAAACACATTGAATAAAAACTATTTTTTTTAAATTAAACAAAATTTTTCTGCAAACAAACAATACAAAAATAAGAAATAAAATTTTTATTTTTCTTTGAAAAATCAAACTTTGTACAAAATTAAATGCCTTTGTGCCTCAACCTTTCAAATTAATTAATATATAATAATTAAAAATATAATAATTAAAAAATTAAAATTAATACTCAACCTTTCATATTAATTAAAATATAATAATTAAATTTTTTTTCTTTAAAAGAAGGGAGGTGTAGTGGCAGCACTGACGGCTTACTACTACATAAATTCATCCCTGTTATATACTACCATTTAAGCAACTCGATAGGTATAAGCAATAGCGATAACTAGCGAGTAAGTAGTCATAGAATAAGAAGCAACCAATAAAGAGACTTCAGTCATTGCTGAAACTTAAACTTGATAACAAGTATTTTATTTAAATATAAATCAGTGACACGACAGTGACACCTTGGCTGCTCACAATATACAGAGCATGTCTTACCTGGTCCCACATTCCACAAGAGTGGACCAAATGCGAAGTAATTTTCATCCCAAAAGGGGGAAAAATATCGCACTCGAAGACGAAGGACTTTAGACCTATCAGCCTTACATCTTTTCTTTTAAAGACTGTAATGGGACTAATCGACGTTCACATTAGAACCATGACAATCGACAGTAGTCTTTTATCAGCTAATCAACACGCCTAAACCAAAAGCAAATCGGTTGAAACGTCACTACATTTGCTCGTAGGTCACATTGAAGGGTCACTTGAGCATAAGACTTATAATCTGGTGGATTTCATGTACATTGAGGCTGCCTTTAATAATATCAACTCGGTTGCTATTATCCGAGCTCTCGCAGAGCTAGGAATATGCCAATCGTTATGTCAATTCATTAAGAACTTGCTTCAATGCAGAGCCATCACATCCACTATGGGGGAAGCGCACATCACTAGGTATGCCCGCAAAGGCACGCCAAAAGGAGGTGTTCTATCATCTCTGTTATGGAATGTGGCAATCAACGTTCTGCTAATGAAACTGTAGTCCATGTGCGTCAATACTCTTGCATATGCAGATGATGGGGTATTGGCAATATCGGGCATCCATCTTGACACAGTTACGCACAGGTTGGAGTATGCACTTAGTGAGGTCAGTATCTGGTGTTTACAGAATGGCCTCAATCCAACCAAAGCGGAACTAGTGCTCTTCTCTAGAAGATACAAAATTCCCAATTTCACTTTACCTATCGGATAGGTCCAATTTTGTAGGCATTATATATGATAACAAATTAACATGGAGAGACAATCTACATGCTCGTGCAACAAAAGCCTTAGCGGCAATATGTATGTATGCAGGAAAGCCATTGGTTCCTCCTTGGGTATTAGTGCTAAAGGGAATAATTGGATATTTAAAACGGTTATCAAACCAACACTTTTCTACGGTATAGCAATCTGGTGGAAAGCACTAGACTTGGCAACAAACCAAAGGCGAATTGAGAAAACTCTTCGTTTAGTGGCACTCATTATAACTGGTGACCGTAGAACTACGCCTACAAAGTCTCTTTTCGGCTTCCGGCTTTTATGTTGGCTAGGAAGTTAGCACTACGAACTGGGGTACGACTGAGTATAACTGACGCATTGAAACATTGACCAAGGGGTCATGCTAGCATTGTAGAGACCACTGGAATTATCCCTGATCTCATTGAGTATTGCATTCCATAACCCTTCTTTAATAGAGTATTTAACTACTATTTATCGGAGGACCTACCCCTATACCGCATGGAGCCCTAATAAGTGTTCACGGATAGCTCCAAACGGGGCTCCATGGTTGGCGGGGGTGTATAAGGTGAGGAATTCGGGATCAAGATTTCCTTCAGGTTCCCGGACGGATGTAACACCTTACAAGCTGAAATATCCGCCATCAAAAAGGCGACAAATTGGCTACGGTACTATCGGATAACGAACAGAGTTATTCAAATCATAACCGACAGCAAACCAGCAATGAAGGTGCTGTTGGCTGAAGTGGTTAGCGCGTTGACTACTAAGAAAACAATGACTTGGGGCCTGGTTTAAAACCCTGGCCAGAGCGAGTCAATTAACTTCTCTAAAGTACATTAGTGAGACATTGTATTAATTGTTGTCGGACTATTTAAGTGATGAAGGCATAGTAGTGGTCACTAAAAAAACTGTTCCCACGACGATTGATGCTGGTCCAAGCTATTGTACACAACATCGCCCTCCTTCGTCGGTTAGCAGAAAAATAAGCGAAGTTAAACAATTAATGAAATGCTCGCTAATACATCTTAACAAAGGTAATGCGTCTACTTAACACCTGGCGCCTCAAAACTGCTGTAAAAAAATTAACATAACGAGCCAAGCAGAGTTGTAAAAGAGTCAAGCCTTCTAAAATTTTTAACATCTATATTCTCTACCCTATTCCTCTCCCTAAGTTCCGGCACAATGCACTGCATACGTAGGGGTCATCCCCTGAGTACTGGTCCTAATTAAAAAAAAAAAAAATGCACTGTCGGCTGTGTATACAATATCCCTTCTTACCCTGAAATGTAGGAAGTCACTTAATACAGTGGCTAATCATTCTAGTATTACCCTTATATGGATAAGGTGACACGGGGAAAACATAGGCAACTTCCTCGGTAACAATCTGGCCAGGAGAGGCACAGAGCTAGAGGCTGTTGATATTGACCACTTCTGTGGTTTTCCGCTCTTGGCCTGCTGTAAGCGAATTGATGAAGCTCTTATGCAGATTTACCTACTCTTCTTTAGACTCCTCTAATAACCCTTTCTCTAATGCTATCGTTCACTACAGGCAACACAACGGGACCACATCAGTACCCAAGTGAGCTGGAATCTTATCTTCCTCTTACCAGCAGCCAGCTAACCTAACCTAACTATTTTCATCGAATACGCTCATAAAATTTTACTGCTTGCTGAACATCACATTATGCTACGAGCTATACGGTAAGGATTCTATATCCCAAGAATAAAAAACCTTATTCGAAAATGCATTCGAAACTGTAAAGCCTTATTTATAAACATAAATTGCAACACCAAATAATGGGCGCTTTTCCCCATGGCGATAAAATATAAAAAGAAAAATTCAATCAAATTAAAATATTATAAACACCAACAATAAAACAATTTTAATAAAACCTATTGCAATAAAATAAAAAACCTTGATTTGTGAATAAAAAAAAAGAAGAAAAAAAATTTTTATTTGCATAGAAAAAACCAACAACAGCAACAGAATGGAAAAGTGGAAAAAGAGGAAAATTAAATTTTCTAAGAATGGAAAATTAAACATGTGTTAATTCAAAAACACACAATTGATATGAAAACCACTAAAATGAAAAGTTTAGAAAACATGAATTTAAAAAAAAGACCAATTAATAAAATTTTTATATAAACAATATATTTTTATAAATAAAAACGAACAACTACATATGACTCCCTAAATAAAAATCAAAGAAAGAATAAAACTTAATAAGAACTTAAATATATCTATGTATATCTTAATACTGCTTTTTATTACCCGTCATAATCATTAACATCAGAAATTTACATCAAAATACTACATTAAATACAAAAAGATGAAACCAAAAGTACAGTCACGCCAAAAGACAATTCAAGATAAATAAATTTGAGAAAAAAGTGACAAACAAAACTGGAACAAACCAAAAACAAATTAAAATAAAAGAACAGAACAAAAACAAACACAAACATTTACAAATAATTACAGAAAATTTTATATAAAAATCTTTTTTTTTGCAAAATGTTTGGAAAAGTACAGAAACTGTACTATAGACATACATACATACATATATATGATTATGAAACAAAAAAAATTTTTTAAAAAATTGGAACAAACACGAAAAAAAGAATTTGAAATTTAAAAGCAACAAAAACAAAAATTTCAATAGAAATATGTATATACATATATTTTCAACTTTTGGGCAATACTGAACCAAAATTGCAACTTCTTTAAACTAAAAACTTGAAAACAAAAAGAACACAAAATATAAATTACACCTAGTAACAAGAACAAAAAAAAAATGGTAAATAAATCCAAAGAAACAAAATGAAAATGAAACAAAATGACAATGAAATGAATAATAAAATAATCAATAAAGAGAATCAAAATCAAAAGAAACTATACAATAAAAAGAAACACTAAATGAAAAAAATGAAATAAAAATTACAACATCTCTACAAAATCAAATCGAAACTTCAAAGAAAAAACTGAGAACAACACTTGTGAACATGGACAATAAACATAAATGGAATTATTAAAAACTTAAAATTAATTATTGTAATTTAAAAACTATTTAACAGTTCTAAAACTAAATTCTACCTACAAACATGCAATAAAAAAAATGCTTACGAAACTAAAGAACAATCCTAAATAATTTCAAAATAAATTTCTAAAAACATATACTAAAATACAGCGCAGAGAACAAAGTGAACATGAATACGTACCTACGAATGTATGAACGTAAACTTTATTCACCCAACATAGCAACAAATAAGAGTTGAAGTAACCATGAAACAGAAAGATGTACAAAAACAAAACAACAACAATCAAAGAACAAAAACTGGAGAAAAATCAACAAGTGCCAGACACAAGAAGACACAGCAAAACAATAACAAAACAGCAACCACATCCAACAAGGGAACATCCATCACAAAACTCGAGAGATGACAGGAGTAAGCAACAAGCAGCACAATGGGTATCATTTAACATAATAAATACAAGAATATTAATATATAGCCATACATATGTACATATAACTACTACTAATATTTACTAAAATTTTTTTTCACTTACACATAAATACATAAATACTCCAAGACAAAAAACATACATACATAAATAACACAAAAAAAATATATAGAAAAGAAAAAACAATAAAAAATTTGAAATGAGAAACATTCTTTGCATTATTGGAAGTTGTACATACATATGTACACGAGTTGAAAAGGAGATGTACACATGTATGTACTTATGAAAAGTAAAAGCAAAATTTAAGGGTAGTTTTGCCAAAACAAATCAAAACAAGAAAAAAAGACAAAAACATTAGTTCGTCAACAATAAAAACATATAATCATACATACATACGTACAATGTACTATAGAGAGGTACAGTAATGAACATATGTATGTATACGAACATACATACGTATGTACAAGTATATATATACTTATATAGTTATATGAATTTTTTTTAGAGACAAAAAAAAGAATATAGAAAAAGTAAAAACAGAAATATTTCACACTGATCATGAAACAAAAGTTTTACGCGTAAATATATAAAAAAAAAATTCAAAACTGTTGTATGTTGACTCATTTGACTACTTATTTGCTTTCGAGGCTACACGGGAGCCAACGTTCAAAGGATCTATAGCGCAGAATGGCCGAAAGACGATTTATTTTTCAAACTGTTTAAAAAATAAAATAAAAATTAAAAGATCATGGAAATAAAATATTAAAGAATTTTGAAATAATTTTATAGAACCTATCGCTTAAATAAACATAAAGACAGAAATAAAGCATTTTTGTGATAAATTTGCTAAGCCAATTGAGTTACGAATTAATAATAAAGTCTTATTGCAAAAAACAAACCTATGTATAATAAAGTCTTATTGCGAAAAAAAAACAATTAATAATAAACTCTTATTGCAAAAAAAAACAGTCCAATGATAAAGTTATATTGCAAAAAACAGTCAATAATAAAGTCTTATTGCAAAAAAAAACAATCCAATGATAAAGTCTTATTGCAAAAAACAATCAATAATAAAGTCTTATTGCAAAAAAAAACAAACCTATGATAAAGTCTTATTGCAAAAAACAAACCTATGATAAAGTTTTATTGCAAAAAACAATCCTATGATAAGTACAAAAATATTTAATAAAACATGACCTTTCTTTAACATAAAATAAAAACCAATTTGTAATAAAGTTACAAAACTTTTAATTAAAATAGAAAAGTATGAAATTTAAAAAATATACATTTAAATACAGAAATTGAAAACAATTAATATGAATAAAAGCATATTTTTAGATAGGTACATACATATACATATAGAATATCATAAAGTAATAATAACGTCGTTATACATAACAACAAACACCCAAAATTTAAATTAAATCTATTCATATATTTATTTAAACACAGAACTTGAAAAAAAATATATAAATTTATACCTTAAATAAAGTTATGTCAAATATATACTTTATTAAAACAGATAGAAGAAAAGAAAATTAATTAAATAATATCAAAATAAAAGTATAAACATCATAAAAACACATTGAATAAAAACTATTTTTTTTAAATTAAACAAAATTTTTCTGCAAACAAACAACACAAAAATAAGAAATAAAATTTTTATTTTTCTTTAAAAAATCAAACTTTGTACAAAATTAAATGCCTTTGTGCCTCAACCTTTCAAATTAATTAAAATATAATAATTAAAAATATAATAATTAAAAAATTAAAATTAATACTCAACCCTTCAAATTAATTAAAATATAATAATTAAATTTTTTTTCCTTTAAAAGAAGGAAGGTGTAGTGGCAGCACTGACGGCTTACTACTACATAAATTCATCCCTGTTATATACTACCATTTAAGCAACTCGATAGGTATAAGCAATAGCGATAACTAGCGAGTAAGTAGTCATAGAATAAGAAGCAACCAATAAAGAGACTTCAGTCATTGCTGAAACTTAAACTTGATAACAAGTATTTTATTTAAATATAAATCAGTGACACGACAGTGACACCTTGGCTGTTCACAATATACAGAGCATGTCTTACCTGGTCCCACATTCCACAAGAGTGGACCAAATGCGAAGTAATTTTCATCCCAAAAGGGGGAAAAATATCGCACTCGAAGACGAAGGACTTTAGACCTATCAGCCTTACATCTTTTCTTTTAAAGACTGTAATGGGACTAATCGACGTTCACATTAGAACCATGACAATCGACAGTAGTCTTTTATCAGCTAATCAACACGCCTAAACCAAAAGCAAATCGGTTGAAACGTCACTACATTTGCTCGTAGGTCACATTGAAGGGTCACTTGAGCATAAGACTTATAATCTGGTGGATTTCATGTACATTGAGGCTGCCTTTAATAATATCAACTCGGTTGCTATTATCCGAGCTCTCGCAGAGCTAGGAATATGCCAATCGTTATGTCAATTCATTAAGAACTTGCTTCAATGCAGAGCCATCACATCCACTATGGGGGAAGCGCACATCACTAGGTATGCCCGCAAAGGCACGCCAAAAGGAGGTGTTCTATCATCTCTGTTATGGAATGTGGCAATCAACGTTCTGCTAATGAAACTGTAGTCCATGTGCGTCAATACTCTTGCATATGCAGATGATGGGGTATTGGCAATATCGGGCATCCATCTTGCGTAACTGCACAGGTTGGAGTATGCACTTAGTGAGGTCAGTATCTGGTGTTTACAGAATGGCCTCAATCCAACCAAAGCGGAACTAGTGCTCTTCTCTAGAAGATACAAAATTTCCAATTTCACTTTACCTATCGGATAGGTCCAATTTTGTAGGCATTATATATGATAACAAATTAACATGGAGAGACAATCTATATGCTCGTGCAACAAAAGCCTTAGCGGCAATATGTATGTATGCAGGAAAGCCATTGGTTCCTCCTTGGGTATTAGTGCTAAAGGGATTAATTGGATATTTAAAACGGTTATCAAACCAACACTTTTCTACGGTATAGCAATCTGGTGGAAAGCACTAGACTTGGCAACAAACCAAAGGCGAATTGAGAAAACTCTTCGTTTAGTGGCACTCATTATAACTGGTGACCGTAGAACTACGCCTACAAAGTCTCTTTTCGGCTTCCGGCTTTTATGTTGGCTAGGAAGTTAGCACTACGAACTGGGGTACGACTGAGTATAACTGACGCATTGAAACATTGACCATGGGGTCATGCTAGCATTGTAGAGACCACTGGAATTATCCCTGATCTCATTGAGTATTGCATTCCATAACCCTTCTTTAATAGAGTATTTAACTACTATTTATCGGAGGACCTACCGCTATACCGCATGGAGCCCTAATAAGTGTTCACGGATAGCTCCAAACGGGGCTCCATGGTTGGCGGGGATGTATAAGGTGAGGAATTCGGGATCAAGATTTCCTTCAGGTTCCCGGACGGATGTAACACCTTACAAGCTGAAATATCCGCCATCAAAAAGGCGACAAATTGGCTACGGTGCTATCGGATAACGAACAGAGTTATTCAAATCATAACCGACAGCAAACCAGCAATGAAGGTGCTGTTGGCTGAAGTGGTTAGCGCGTTGACTACTAAGAAAACAATGACTTGGGGCCTGGTTTAAAACCCTCGACAGAGCGAGTCAATTAACTTCTCTAAAGTACATTAGTGAGACATTGTATTAATTGTTGTCGGACTATTTAAGTGATGAAGGCATAGTAGTGGTCACTAAAAAAACTGTTCCCACGACGATTGATGCTGGTCCAAGCTATTGTACACAACATCGCCCTCCTTCGTCGGTTAGCAGCAAAATAAGCGAAGTTAAACAATTAATAAAATGCTCGCTAATACATCTTAACAAAGGTAATGCGTCTACTTAACACCTGGGGCGCCTCAAAACTGCTGTAAAAAAATTAACATAACGAGCCAAGCAGAGTTGTAAAAGAGTCAAGCCTTCTAAAATTTTTAACATCTATATTCTCTACCCTATTCCTCTCCCTGAGTTCCGGCACAATGCACTGCATACGTAGAGGTCATCCCCTGAGTGCTGGTCCTAATTAAAAAAAAAAAAAATGCACTGTCGGCTGTGTATACAATATCCCTTCTTACCCTGAAATGTAGGAAGTCACTTAATACAGTGGCTAATCATTCTAGTATTACCCTTATATGGATAAGGAGACACGGGGAAAACATAGGCAACTTCCTCGGTGACAATCTGGCCAGGAGAGGCACAGAGCTAGAGGCTGTTGATATTGACCACTTCTGTGGTTTTCCGCTCTTGGCCTGCTGTAAGCGAATTGATGAAGCTCTTATGCAGATTTACCTACTCTTCTTTAGACTCCTCTAATAACCCTTTCTCTAATGCTATTGTAGTGGCAACACTGTCACTTACTACTATTTAAGCAACTACGTGTCGAATTAGTGAGTAAGCAAAATGAATAAATAAAATCACTCTTAACATACCACTCAATCTGTGCAGTTCTTCTTTTATTATATTACATGGCGACCGTGACAGTTCCTTGGGCGTGGCAGCCATGACGTGATTTTTGACTTTGAAAGAACGTGAAAAACAGTTTTAATAAAATAATTATTTAATTAAATGTTGGAAAATATACATACACAACAATAAAAAAAAAAAAAATAACAAAAAAATACTTAGCTAGTGAAAATGAAATAACCTGTAACAAAGCTACATGCATACTTACATACACACATACTGTATGTACACATTTATTTCTTAAATAAAGCATATACCTAATAAAATTGTCAAATAAACAAAAAATATCTTTATTTACGTACTTCACATATTGTTAAGTAAAGCATTACAAAATTAATAAGAAGTGTACCCTACTCTTTAATAAAAAGGATACCTAACTATGTATGTATGTATGTATAAAAAACCAAAAAGCCATGAGTAATGTCAAGTTGAGCCACAAACAACTAAAGAATATTAAATAAAATGAAAAAAATACACATCCAAAATAACTTCAAAATTCTAGCCAAAATGAAAGAAAATCATCGGATTTGATTTCGGCTAAAAACTTAAATGTGTGAATTTCTTGTCAAAATTTTTGGGTACAACTGTACCAAAATTTTAAAAATCATAAAGAAAAATTTAAAACTGTAAAAATAAAAACTTGTTATACAGAAAAAAAAAAAAGAAGAAAAACTGTAAAGAATCATGAAAATAACGAAAAACAAAAAGCCGTTATAAAGAAAAAAACACCAACTGAACGAAACAAAAAAACTTGGAAAACGAGAAGAAGAAAAACCCAAAATTAAACGAAGAAACAATGTAAGGTGTAAGAAAAAACAAGTTCAACCGAAAAAAAATAGAATAAAACAAAGAATAAAATAAACTGAATAAGAAAAAAAGAAAAACGGGAAAAAAGCAACTGAAAGAAAATTGAAATAAGAAAAAAAAATGGAATAATGAAACAAAACGAAAATGAAAAGTAACTACGTGGAAGTGGAACAAAATACATATATGTATATATGTATTTATATATATACATACATAACTAACTAAAAACTATTACATGGCAATACAATGAAATAAAATGAAAATTTTCCGTCGTTCGATTTTGTATTGAAAGTTTCAGAAAGTGCGTGTAAATTATTAAAATAATAACGCAAAATTAGCACTGTGTGCAGTGAAATCATATAAATAATTGTGTCAATGAATACATAGCTATGTACTATTTGTACTATACATTCGTACTCGTTTATTAAAATACGTAATTAAAAAGAAATTGAACTAAAGCACAAAGTGAAAAGACTTGAAATAATATTGCATTTACCTTGGAAAATAAAATTGCCTTTAGCACAAATACGGTACATACTATATTGTACAACAACGTTAGACTAAAAATAGGAAAACCAACAATAAAACCGAAAACGCAACAACTTATGTACAAAACATAATAAAGTAATAAGCTGACAGAAATAAATAAAATCTTAAAGCACAATGAGTAAAGCAGCTGGTCCATCACCACAACAATAGCCACACAACAACAACAAGAAAATAATAAACAGAAGACGAAATTCAACAACAACCAATTTATCGGCAGACATAACAACAATAGAAACAACACAACACATTGACCAAACGCAACAATAGAGAACAAAATACACTATTTCACCATGGGTATTATTAAATAACTTTATATAATTATACTATATATACATACTTATATTTATCTCTTAAATTTTTTGACACTTACACATAAATACATATATGTACATACACTCGCTAACACAATCACATACATGCATATACAGTCAAACACAAACAGAAACATACACACATAAATGACACAAATTTGAAATTTTATTTATTTGTTTACATACATACATACAATAAATAAATGAATGAGAAAAAAAATGAAAAAAATGAAAAAATAATGAAAAAAAATCTTGCGTTATTTATGTTGGAAATTTTATATACATACATATGTATACGAGTTGGACGTACACATGTATGTGCTTGCGAAGAGTGAAAACGAAAGGGTAGTTTTATCAAAAAATTATTATTTCTCTCAAAAAAAAAAAACAAACAAGAAATAAAAACTTATACTTATATTCATTTTAAACAACAAAACAAACATAAACAATTTGAAACCTTTCACATATTTAGATGGGTATAAATATAAATAAATACATGCATAATTCAAGTAGGTAATTAAACTACTATGAAGTAAATTTTCCTTTTAAATGAAATTTAAATTTGAACTATTTGGTTATTGCTAAAATCAGTAAATGTCTACAAATGAATTTGATTATAAGACTTTTAATAATCTTTTAGGTGAATTTTACAAAATAAAGAAAAGAGTTTTGCAAAACCGTCCACTTTCGAATAAGGATAGTAAAATAGAAGAATACATAAATTTGCTAATATCATCCTATAATAATATTCTAGTATATTCAAAAATTCATATTGATCAATTGTCCGGCCGTTTACAAGAGGAAATAAATAGTAAAATAATAAAAAGCAGGGAAATTTTACTTAGGTGTTTTTTAAAACTAGAATGCAAAACCAAAATTCCATTTGGTAAAGATTTATTTGAGATAATACAGAAAGACATTTTGGTAGAAGCAGCATCTGATACTGAAACAAGCGATAGGGACTCTGAAGCAGAAGTAGAAGTTAAGGAAGAGATTATCACTGCTAGAACATTCAATAGTACAAGTAGGGTAAACATGGCGTCCATAGAAGAAAAAACCAAATTTATTTCAATGTGCTCTAACATTATTCGTGAAAATTATGATGGGAAACCACAAACGTTGAATTCATTTATTGATAAAATTAATTTGATTCAAGAAATAACTGCAACTAATTTAACTGGTTGCTTTATTTCTTTTATAAAATCAAAATTAGACGGAAAAGCAAGAGAGGTTTTACCAGAGAACATAACAAGTATTGAACAAATAAAAGAGTCACTAAGAAATAAAATAAAACCAGATAGTTCCAAAGTTTTATCAAGCAGGATTGCAGCACTACAGGTTAAAAACAATAACTACGAAGATTTTTCCAAGAGTGTTGAAAGTTTAGCAGACGACTTACAGCGTTCTTTAACAATAGAAGGCGTAACGAGGGAAAAAGCCCAAGAAATGGCAATAGAAGAAACTATAAACATTTGTAGGAAAAATGCCAAGTCGGACATGATAAAAGCGATTTTAGCCTCGGCAACTTTTAAAGAACCGAAGGACGTAGTAGCAAAACTACTTACAGAAGAAGCTACAAACGAAATAAAGGAACGTCAGGTGTTATCGTTCCGAACGCCAAATAAAAATACTCACAATAGATCAGTTAGTAACAATGAGCAGTTTCGCAATAATCCCAACCGTAACAATAATTACGGAAATTCTCGTGGTTCCTATTCTCACTATAGAAACAACAATAGTTATTTCAACAATAACAATAATAGGTTTCAGCGTAGTTATCGCGGTAATCACAGATACCAACCCCCGACAAATGCATACCAAAGAGCTGCTGTCAGGACTTTAAACGTGGAGTCCCCTCAACGACCGTCGTTGAGGGAGGAAGAAGAAGAACAAACGCAACAGTAAATCTAACAAATAATATTTCAAAAACGTATATCTATACGTTAAACCTCACATATTCTGATTTCATTAAAGTAAATTGTACTGACACAAAACAAACTTGCACCTTTCTCGTCGACACACAAGCAGACATTTCCCTTATCAAAATTTCCTGTCTTAATCATGATACTATTTTTAATAAAAACCAAGTAATAAGCATCACTGGAATAACAGATAATCCAATTTTAACGTTAGGTACAATATGTACAAATTTAATTATTTCAAACCAACTAATATCTCAAGTGCTTCATATAGTCAGCGATGACTTTAATATTCCTGCTAACGGCATATTGGGAAAAGACTTTCTAAAAGACAATAAATGTAAAATTAACTACGAAAACATGGCTATATCTGTTACTATCAGAAATACTAGAATAAATATCCCAATACAACAGGGGACAACAAATTTTTCTTGTATAATACCTCCCAGGTGTGAAGTATTCAAAATATTTAATTTAAGAAATATAACAGAACCCATGTTTATCGATTCCCAAGAAATTTGCGAAGGCGTGTTTGTAAGCAAAGGAATAATCGATTCGAACAACCCTATCGTACAACTTATTAACACAACTGATGAACTCAAATGCATAAGAAATGACAAAATTAAATTGGAAAAATTGAGTAACTTTTATATATATTCCATTAATGAAAATAATATTGATACTGAGCGTATAGCCGAATTAAAAGGTATTTTACAAAATCAAATGCCAACTGAAGTTAAAGATAGATTGTTACCTATTTGTGAACAATATGCAGATATTTTCTGTTTAAAGAACGATAAAATGACAATAAACAATTTTTATGAGCAGGAACTTCAATTAATAGATAAATCACCAGTTTACATAAAAAATTACAGGCTTCCGTACACCCAACGAGATGAAATCGACAAACAAGTTGAAAAGTTATTAAAAAATGATCTGATTGAACCTAGCATATCGAATTACAATAGCCCTCTTATATTAGTTCCGAAAAAGAGTACCGATAATAAAAAAGCGTATCGAATGTGCGTAGATTATCGAGCAGTAAACAGAAAATTGCTCGCAGACAAATTACCTCTACCACGCATAGACGACATCCTAGATAAATTAGGTAGGGCGAAATATTTTTCAATACTTGATTTGTTTTCAGGATTTCACCAAATCCCTATACAGCCAGAATCACGTAATATCACAGCATTTAGCACCGACACAGGATCTTTTCGCTGGAAAGTGCTACCTTTCGGGCTGAATGTGGCACCTAACTCCTTTTCTAGAATGATGTCAATTGCATTTTCGGGTATTAATTCAAATAAAGTTTTTTTATATATTGACGACATTATAATTATCGGTTGCAGCAAACAGCATCATATTAAAAATATACAGGAAGTTTTTGAAACATTAAGGCGGTACAATTTAAAAATAAACCCTTATAAGTGCAATTTTTTTCGACCAGAGGTCACATTCCTAGGGCATAAATGCACAGCCAATGGTCTTTTACCGGATGAGTCAAAAATAACGGCAATAAAAAACTATCCAATTCCATTTGATAAAGATTCTACCAGAAGGTTCGTGGCATTTGCAAATTATTATCGTAAATTCATTCCGAATTTTGCAATTATAGCAGCACCACTAAATAGAATGACGAGGAAAAACATCCAATTTAATTGGACCACAGAATGTAAAAACTCGTTTGAAAATTTAAAATCAGCATTAATGAACCCTAACATATTGCAATATCCAAAGTTCTCAGAACCATTTTTAATCACAGTAGATGCATCTAAATCAGGATGGGGAGCTAAACTCAGCCAAAATTTTCATGGTAACGATTTACCAATATCTTTTGCTTCAAAAACATTTACTCAATCTGAACAAAAAAAACCGATAATTGAATTAGAATTGCTTGCAATTCACTTTGCAATTAAACAATTTCGTCCTTACGTCTACGGAACTTTATTTACAGTAAGATCGGATCACAAACCCCTAGTATATCTTTTCAATATGAAAGACCCATCATCAAAACTAACCCGTATACGGTTGGAACTCTCGGAGTATAATTTTGTAGTAGAATATATCAAAGGAAAAGATAACGTAGGAGCGGATGCTCTTTCGAGAGTCGGAATTAATGAACTAAAAAACTCAGATAACCAAGTACTGGCTATGACAACACGTTCGATGGCTAAAATGCCAGATAACAAGAAAGATACCATACAACACGAAATAGAAAAACAAAACATTCCCAAATTAAAAGTCTTCGACAAGTTTTCTTATAACTTTAACAAGAATAGTTCAAAAATAAGAACAGAAATAATCACTAGTGAAGAGAAAATTAAAATATTACGCGTCAATTTATATAAAAAATTTAAAAAACTGTTTAATATGGATTTTGAGATTATAAACGAAACAATTAGGCTAGACTATTTGTTTTCGAGGCTACAACTGGAAGCCGATAACCACAACATTCATAGTGCAGAATTACCAAAAAATGACATACTTTTTACAATTTGTTCAACTGAAGACTTTAAAAATTATGGTAATAAGTTTCTTAAAAATTTGGAAATAGCCTTAACGGATCCAATCGAAGTAATACTAGACGACGACAAAAAACTAAAACTCATGCAGATATACCACAACGACCCTATTTTAGGTGGTCACTGCGGACAAAAGAAATTGTATGCAAAAATCAAAACAAAATTCTATTGGAAAAATATGACGAGGGACGTAGCAAAATTTGTTAGGAGTTGTCCTAAATGTATTGTAAATAAAGTTAAGAACAAAAATATAGAAAAACTAATTTTTACACCAACTCCACTCAAGGCTTTTCATTTAGTTGTTTTAGACACAATTGGTCCATTGCCACAATCAGCGTACGGAAACAAGTATGCACTTACTTTAATGTGTGACCTTACGAAATATTTGGTTACAATATCAATCCCTGATAAGTCAGCACGGACTGTTGCGCGTGCAATATTCGAAAATTTCATATTAGTCTACGGTAAAATGAATTCCATAAAAACAGATTTGGGAACTGAATTTAAAAACGATATATTCATGGAACTTTGCAAAATTTTTAATATTGATATAAAATTTTCTACAGGGTATCACCACCAAACGGTAGGAACTGTAGAGCGAAACCATCGTGTGTTCAACGAGTATGTCAGAGCATATTTGAACGAAAATTTGTCTGATTGGGATACTTATCTCAAATATTTTACTTTTTTTCACAATACGTCACCCAATACAGTTTTTGACAACAAATTTACTCCCTACGAATTGGTATTCGGTAAAAAGTCAACAATGCCAAATGAAAAAAGTACTGAGGTAGAGCCAATTTATAACATTGAAAATTACAGTAGAGAAGTTAAATATAGACTAAAGAAATCGAATGAATTAGCACAGCAATTGATCAATAAACACAAGCATCGAAATAAGAATTATTATGACCAATTTTCCAAACCATTAGACATAAAAGCAAATGATACTATTCTATTACAAAAAGAACCATACGAAAAGCACAAGAGCATATACGATGGTCCTTATCTAGTAACGAATGTGGATGGTACAAATGTAACAATTATGCATGAACTAACAAAGAAAAGAAAGACGGTTCACAAAAATAGAATAAGAAAAATGTAAACAAAATCAAATACGTATCAAAAAAAAAATATAACAAAAAAAAAACCATTAATATAACAATTAAAACAAAAACTTTTTTTTTCAAAATCTAACTTAACCATGATGAGACAGGCAGGCTGAACAATTGGAGGAAGGCGCTTCCTGGTGGGCCTTTGGCTTACCAGTCGAAGGGGTGGTGTCTGGTGGGCACTATCCCCTGATCCCAATTGTTTCGCTGTGTTTGTTATACAACAAATTTTAATAAACGTGACATTTTTCATAAAAATAAAACAAAATTTCTAATGTTACAATTTGAAATGTTACAAT
Source organism: Lypha dubia (assembly GCA_947311025.1). Taxonomy (NCBI): domain Eukaryota; kingdom Metazoa; phylum Arthropoda; class Insecta; order Diptera; family Tachinidae; genus Lypha; species Lypha dubia. The sequence goes on along the minus strand of OX371260.1, from coordinate 81,724,033 downwards.
AACTTTATTAATAACTAATAATAATAACATGTTATGAAAGACAAAAACATAAAATTTATATTAAATTATAAATTTGTTTATTTAAAAACAAAACCTTTTTTAAAAAAAAAAGAAAAAAAAAAAACTTTTTTGGAATTAAACCTAACAAAAATAATATATTATATATATTATTAAACTAAATTTGTAGAAATTGGAAACAAATAAGATGAATATAAGCATTTTGTTAGATATGCACATATGTAGAATATCACAAAACTTTATTATAATAACGTCGTTATACATATATAACAACAAAAACCCAAAATTTAAATTAAATTAAATATTCATATATTTATTTAAAAACAGAATTTGAAAAAAAATATAAAATTTATACCTTAAATAATCTAGGGTAAATATATACTCATATAGAAGAAAAGAAAATTAATTAAATAATATCAAAATAAATAGAAGCACATTGAACAAAAACTTTTTATTAAAAATTAAACTAAATTTTTCTACAAACAAACAAAACAAAAATAAGAAATAAATTTTTTATTATTTTTTTTGCAAAATCAAACACTTAACATTAAAAATATTTTTAGATACTTACACATATATAAAAAAAAATCAATCAAACTTTGTAGAAAATTAAAACAAAATATAAATTTTTTTTTTCCTTTTATATATTGTTGGAAAATGCTGAATCTAACGAGACTGATCACCTCGGTTTGATTCAACATTTTTTTATAAAAAGGGAGGTGCATAGGTAGGTGGCCAATGCTTATGTTTCCAAACTTTAAGAACAAAATACAAATATTTTCAAATTAAAAACAATATATAAAATTCTTCAAAAAAAATATAAATATTCTCAAGCCTTATTAAATTATAAGTTATAATTAATTTATATTTTTTTTCTTTAAAAGAAGGGAGGTGTAGTATATTACACTATCCTTCACTACAGGCAACACAACGGGACCACATCAGTACCCAAGTGAGCTGGAATCTAATCTTCCTCTTACCAGCAGCCAGCTAACCTAACCTAACTCTTTTCATCGAATACGCTCATAAAATTTTACTGCTTGCTGAACATCACATTATGCTACGAGCTATACGGTAAGGATTCTATATCCCAAGAATAAAAAACCTTATTCGAAAATGCATTCGAAACTGTAAAGCCTTATTTATAAACATAAATTGCAACACCAAATAATGGGCGCTTTTCCCCGGGAAAAGGCTTATTTCTCCCTACCCTTTACGTATACAGGTGTGGATTGCGCAATGAAATCCGCAACGCAAAGCTTCTTCAGGGTTTCGCAGCAGTTTTTTATGTTTCTCAACTCGAGCAGTTCACCTCGAAGCTTGCTCCGATCTGTCCATTGATGAATTCCTGGCTTGTTTTGCCAGATTTACAGGACAAAGGGGACTACCTAAAACTATGTTTTCTGACAATGATAGAAATTTTCTAGGAGCACATTATGTTCTTCTCAAGGCACATAATGAATTTCTTAAAACTAAAGAAAGGTCTCTAATCGAAAAATATATTCACTCGTTGGACTTTAAAACTGTTGAACAAATGCCATACATAAATAGTTGGAGGCTAAATATGCTTACCCAACAATAATTTATATTTCTATTCTTTTACTCTTATGTTAAGGTACCCCTTATTCGAAAATGCATTCGAAACTGTAAAGCCTTATTTATAAACATAAATTGCAACACCAAATAATGGGCGCTTTTCCCCGGGAAAAGGCTAATTTCTCCCTACCCTTTACGTATACAGGTGTGGATTTCGCAATGAAATCCGCAACGCAAAGCTTCTTAAGGGTTTCGCAGCAGTTTTTTATGTTTCTCAACTCGAGCAGTTCACCTCGAAGCTTGCTCTGATCTGTCCATTGATGAATTCCTGGCTTGTTTTGCCAGATTTACAGGACAAGGGGACTACCTAAAACTATGTTTTCTGACAATGGTAGAAATTTTCTAGGAGCACATTATGTTCTTCTCAAGGCACATAATGAATTTCTTAAAACTAAAGAAAGGTCTCTAATTGAAAAATATATTCACTCGTTGGACTTTAAAACTGTTGAACACGTGCCATACATAAATAGTTGAAGCTAAATATGCTTACCCAACAATAATTTATATTTCTATTCTTTTACTCTTATGTTAAGGTACCCCTAAGAATTATTCTCATAATAAGTATATAAGCCAATGTCATGTAGTTTATAATTTAATTAATAAATCATCAGTCTTAGGTGCTTAAAGCTCTAAGACCAAGTAAAAAAATAATAAATTAAAACATTTATTATTACAGGACTACAAACTACTTGGAGTCCCTAGAAGCCCTAATGGAAATTCACTTTCCATTCTGCTCTCTTTTTATGGAAATACAAAACGCTTCCCCACCTGCCCAGCGTATGACGTACGTAGAAATAACTACTGACAAACTTCACTGGGCTATAAAAAGTTTCCACTCGTATAAATCACCCGGTCCGGATGGAATCATTCCCGTAGATCTACAACATAATTTAGACCTTGTGATGTAGTGCCAGCACTGACGGCCTACTACTACAAAAATTCATCCCTGTTATATACTACCATTTAAGCAACTCGGTAGGTATAAGCAATAGCGATAACTAGCGAGTAAGTAGTCATAGAATAAGAAGCAACAAATAAAGAGACTTCAGTCATTGCTGAAACTTAAACTTGATAACAAGTATTTTATTTAAATATAAAGCAGTGACGCGACATGGCGACCGAGACAGTGGAGGCATAAAGATAAGCACGGATAAAATATAAAAAGAAAAATTCAATCAAATTAAAATATTATAAACACCAACAATAAAACAATTTTAATAAAACCTATTGCAATAAAATAAAAAACCTTGATTTGTGAATAAAAAAAGAAGAAAAAAAATTTTTATTTGCATAGAAAAACCCAACAACAGCAACAGTGGAAAAAGAGGAAAATTAAATTTTCTAAGAATGGAAAATTAAACATGTGTTAATTCAAAAACACATAATTGATATGAAAACCACTAAAATGAAAAGTTTAGAAAACATGAATTTAAAAAAAAAGACCAATTAATAAAATTTTTATATAAACAATATATTTTTATAAATAAAAACGAACAACTACATATGACTCCCTAATTAAAAATTAAAGAAAGAATAAAACTTAATAAGAACTTAAATATATCTAATTATATCTTAATACTGCTTTTTATTACCCGTCATAATCATTAACATCAGAAGTTTACATCAAAATACTACATTAAATACAAAAAGATGAAAATAAAAGTACAGTCACGCCAAAAGACAATTCAAGATTAATAAATTTGAGAAAAAAGTGACAAACAAAACTGGAACAAACCAAAAACAAATTAAAATAAAAGAACAGAACAAAAACAAACACAAACAGTTACAAATAATTACAGAAAATTTTATATAAAAATCTTTTTTTTTGCAAAATGTTTGGAAAAGTACAGAAACTGTACTATAGACATACATACATACATATATATGATTATGAAACAAAAAAATTTTTTTAAAAAATTGGAACAAACACGAAAAAAAGAATTTGAAATTTAAAAGCAACAAAAACAAAAATTTCAATAGAAATATGTATATACATATATTTTCAACTTTTGGGCAATACTGTACCAAAATTGCAACTTCTTTAAACTAAAAACTTGAAAACAAAGAGAACACAAAATATAAATTACACCTAGTAACAAGAACAAAAAAAAAATGGTAAATAATGAAATATATAATAAAATGAATAATAAAATAATCAATAAAGAGAATCAAAATCAAAAGAAACTATACAATAAAAAGAAACACTAAATGAAATAAATGAAACAAAAATTACAACATCTCTACAAAATCAAATCGAAACTTCAAAGAAAAAACTGAGAACAACACTTGTGAACATGGACAATAAACATAAATGGAATTATTAAAAACTTAAAATTAATTATTGTAATTTAAAAACTATTTAACAGTTCTAAAACTAAATTCTACCTACAAACATGCAATAAAAAAAAATGCTTACGAAACTAAAGAACAATCCTAAATAATTTCAAAATAAATTTCTAAAAACATATACTAAAATTTAAAAAAAAGAAGTATGCATAAAGTTTTGTGACTAAGTGTACATACAAAAACAAATGTACAGCGCAGAGAACAAAGTGAACATGAATACGTACCTACGCATGTACGTAAAACTTTATTCACCCAACATAGCAACAAATAAGAGTTGATGTAACCATGAAACAGAAAGATGTACAAAAACCAAACAAAAACAACAATAAAAGAACAAAAAACTGGAGAAAAATCAACAAGTTCCAGACAAAAGAAGAAACAGCAAAACAATAACAAAACAGACACCACATCCAGCAAGGGAACATCCATCACAAAACTCGAGAGATGACAGGCCTAAGCAACAAGCAGCACAATGGGTATCATTTAACATAATAAATACAAGAATATTAATATATACATACTTATAACTACTACTAATTTTTACTAAATTTTTTTTTCACTTACATACATACTCCAAGACAAAAAACATATATACATAAATAACACAAAAAAAATATATAGAAAAGAAAAAAAAATAAAAAATTTTAAATGAGAAACTTTCTTTGCATTATTGGAAGTTGTACATACATACATATGTACACGAGTTGAAAAGGAGATGTACACATGTATGTACTTATGAAGAGTAAAAGCAAAATTTAAGGGTTGTTTTGCCAAAACAAAAAAAAAACAAGAAAAAAAGACAAAAACATTAAGTCGTAAACAACAAAAACATATAATCATACATACATACGTACAATGTACTGTAGAAAGGTACAGTAATGAATATATGTATGTATACGAACATACATACGTAGTACAAATATATATATATAGTTATATGAATTTTTTTAGAGACAAAAAAAAGAATATAGAAAAAGTAAAAACAGAAATATTTCACACTGATCATGAAACAAAAGTTTTACGCGTAAATATATAAAAAAAAAATTCAAAACTGTTGTATGTTGACTCATTTGACTACTTATTTGCTGTCGAGGCTACACGGGAGCCAACGTTCAAAGGATCTATAGCGCTGAATGGCCGAAAGACGTAAATATATATAAAAAAAAAATTAAAAAACCGTTGTCTGTAGACTTTTATTTCGTTAACAATCAATTAGTTTTGACTATTTGCTTTCGAGGCTACAAGGGAGCCAACGTTCAAAAGATCTATAGCGCAGAATGGCCGAAAGACGATTTATTTTTCAAACTGTTAAAAAAAGAAAATAAAAATTAAAAGATCATGGAAATAAAATATTAAAGAATTTTGAAATAATTTTATAGAACCTATCGCTTAAAAAAACATAAAGATAGAAATAAAGCATTTTTGTGATAAATTTGCTAAGCCAATTGAGTTACGAATTAATAATAAAGTCTTATTGCAAAAAACAAACCTATGTATAATAAACTCTTATTGCAAAAAAAAACAATCCAATGATAAAGTTTTATTGCAAAAAACAATCAATAATAAAGTCTTATTGAAAAAAAAAAACAATCCAATGATAAAGTCTAATATTCAACCTTAATTAAACTATAATAATTAATTTTTTTTTCCTATAAAAGAAAGGAGGTGTAGTGCCAGCACTGACGGCCTACTACTACATAAATTCGTCCCTGTTATTTACCACCATTTAAGCAACTCGATAGGTATAAGCAATAGCGATAACTAGCGAGTAAGTAGTCATAGAATAAGAAGCAACCAACAAAGAGACTTCAGTCATTTCGGAAACTGAAACTTGATAACAAGTATTTTATTTAAATATAAAGCAGTGACACCTTGGCAGCTCACAATATACAGAGCATGTCTTACCTGGTCCCACATTCCACAACAGTGGACCAAATGCGAAGTAATTTTCATCCCAAAAGGGGGAAAAATATCGCACTCGAAGACGAAGGACTTTAGACCTATCAGCCTTACATATTTTCTTTTAAAGACTGTAATGGGACTAATCGACGTTCACATTAGAACCATGACAATCGACAGTAGTCTTTTATCAGCTAATCAACACGCCTAAACCAAAAGCAAATCGGTTGAAACGTCACTACATTCGCTCGTAGGTCACATTGAAGGGTCACTTGAGCATAAGAATTATAATCTGGTGGATTTCATGGACATTGAGATTGCCTTTAATAATATCAACTCGGTTGCTATTATCCGAGCTCTCGCAGAGCTAGGAATATACCAATCATTATGTCAATTCATTAAGAACTTGCTTCAATGCAGAGCCATCACATCCACTATGGGGGAAGCGCACATCACTAGGTATGCCCGCAAAGGCACGCCAAAAGGAGGTGTTCTATCATCTCTGTTATGGAATGTGGCAATCAACGTTCTGCTAATGAAACTGTAGTCCATGTGCGTCAATACTGTTGCATATGCAGATGATAGGGTAGTGGCAATATCGGGCTTCCATCTTGACACAATTACGCACAGATTGGAGGATGCACTTAGTGAGGTCAGTATTTGGTGTTTACAGAATGGCCCTAATCCATCCAAAACGGAACTAGTGCTCTTCTCTAGAAGATACAAAATTCCCAATTTCACTTTACCCAAAGTAAATGGCACTACACAAGCCCTATCGGATAGGTCCAATTTTTAAGGCATTATCCTTGATAACAAATTAACATGGAGAGACAATCTACATGCTCGTGCCAAAAAAGTCTTAGCGGCAATATGTATGTATGCAGGAAAGCCATTGGTTCCTCCTTGGGTATTAGTCCTAAAGAGATTAATTGGATATTTAAAACGGTTATCAAACCAACACTTTTCTACGGTATAGCAATCTGGTGGAAAGCACTAGACTTTTCAACAAACCGAAAGCGAATTGAGAAAACTCTTCGTTTAATGGCACTCATGATAACTGGTGACCGTAGAACTACGCCTACAAAGGCTCTTTTCGCTATGCTGGGTTGGCTTCCGGCTTTTATGTTGGCTAGGAAGTTAGCACTACGAACTGGGGTACGACTGAGTGTAACTGACGCATTGAAAAATTGACCATGGGGTCATGCTAGCATTGTAAAGACCACTGGAATTATTCCTGATCTCATTGAGTATTGCATTCCATAACCCTCCTTTAATAGAGCATTTAGCTACTATTTATCGGAGGACCTCACCCTATACCGCATGGAGCCCTAATAAGTGTTCACGGATAGCTCCAAACGGGGCTCCATGGTTGGCGGGGGTATATACGGTGAGGAATTCGGGATCAAGATTTCCTTCAGGTTCCCGGACGAATGTAGCACCTTACAAGCTGAAATATCCACCATCAAAAAGGCGACAAATTGGCTACGGTACTATCGGATAACGAACAGAGTTATTCAAATCATAACCGACAGCAAACCAGCAATGAAGGTGGTGTTAGATGAAGTGGTTAGCGCTTTGACTACTAAGCAAACAATGACTTGGGGCCTGGTTTAAAACCCTGGCCAGAGCAAGTCAATTAACTTCTCTAATGTACATTAGTGAGACATTGTATTAATTGTTGTCGGACTATTTAAGTGATGAAGGCATAGTACTGGTCACTAAAAAAACTGTTCCCATGGCGATTGATCCTGTTGCAAGCTATTGTACACAACATCGCCCTCCTTCGTCGGTTAGCAGAAACATCGGCGAAGTAAAACAATTAATAAAATGCCTGCTAATACAGCTTACCAAGGTTATGCGTCTACTTAACACCTGGGGCGCCTCAAAACTGCTGTAAAAAAATTTACATAACGAGCCAAGCAGAGTTGTAAAAGAGTTATGCCTTCTAAAATTTTCAACATCTATATTCTCTACCCTATTCTTCTCCCTGAGTTCCGGCACAATGCACTGCATACGTAGGGGTCATCCCCTGAGTGCTGGTCCTAATTAAAAAAAAAAAAAAAAAATGCACTCTCGGGTGTGTATACAATATCCCTGAAATGTAGGAAGTTACTTAATACAGTGGCTAATCATTCTGGTGTTACCCTTATATGGATAACGTTTCACGGGGAAAACATAGGCAACTTCCTCGCTGATAATCTGGCCAGGAGAGGCACAGAGCTAGAGGCTGTTGATATTGACCAATTCTGTGGTTTTCCGCTCTTGGCCTGCTGTAAGCGAATTAATCAAGCTCTTATGCAGATGGCACAAACCAGATGGTTTAATTAGCAAATCTCCACCACAGCAAGGACATTATGGACTCGCCTAGAAGTCAACAAAACCAAAAATCTGTTGAAATTCCCCAAAAACGCAATCTTGTGGCTACAATCACAGGATAATGCACCTTCGGTACCCATGCCAGACGCATGGGTCTACCATATACTGAATACTGCTCCAGCTTTAATGAGGAGGAAGAAGAAGAAAGCTTCGCACACCTTCTATGCCTCTGCCCAGCTATGGAGGATCACCGCCTTCGCTTTCTAGGCAGTAGATCCTTCAGTACCCTCTCCGAGCTCTCAGTTGCGGAACTTGGTAGCCTTAGCTCCTTTATCAGGAGCAGTGGATGGTGCGCCCAATAGCGGGGTTGACACCTTGCCCGTTTCACTGCAGGTCTCACCCCTTGCTTCGACTTTTACCACCTGTTTTCTATGTCCCTCTTTTACCTACTCTTCTTTAGACTCCTCTAATAACCCTTTCTCTAATGACATCCTTCACTACAGGCAACACAACGGGACCACATCAGTACCCAAGTGAGCTGAAATCTAATCTTCCTCTTACCAGCAGCCAGCTAACCTAACCTAACTCTTTTCATCGAATACGCTCATAAAATTTTACTGCTTGCTGAACATCACATTATGCTACGAGCTATACGGCAAGGATTCTATATCCCAAGAATAAAAAACCTCATTCGAAAATGCATTCGAAACTGTAAAGCTTGTACGATTTATGAACATAAATTGCAACACCAAATAATGGGCGCTTTTCCCCGGGAAAGGGCTAATTTCTCCCTACCCTTCACCTCGATGCTTGCTCTGATCTGTCCAATGATGAATTCCTGGCTTGTTTTGCCAGATTTGGAGGACGAAGGGGTCTACCTAAAACTATGTTTTCTGACAATGGTAGAAATTTTCTAGGAGCACATTATGTTCTTCTCAAGGCGCATAATGAATTTCTTAAAACTGCTAACCGAAAAATATGGCACACAGGGATTTTCGTGGTCATTCATCCCACCTTATGTGCCTCACATGGGCGGCCTCTAGGAGGCTGCCGTGAACAGTATGAAGTCTCACTTGAAAAAGGTGTCTAGTTACTTTATATTCACCTTTTAAGAGCGTTCCACACTTCTCGTGCGAATAGAAGCTATACTGAAATCGCGTCCACTTTCCCCATTAACCGAAAGTCCATCAAAGCTTCCTCCATTGACCCCAGGTCATTTTCTAAAAGGAGCCTCACTAATTGCAGCGCCGGAAGCTCCGCACGAATCTACAATTAAAAGCATATCATTCTTTAAACGATGGGTTGCCTTAAAGCTAGCCAGCATGTTTTTGCACAGCGCTGGAAGAATGAGTATATTACCGAATTTCAACGGAGAACCAAATGGAAAACCGAAAAAGTTAACTTGAAAGAATATTATTTTGCTCTACAACCTACAGAGTGGCGTCTTTGCAGAGTAAAAAACGTCGTTTACGGACGTGATAGCAGAGTCCGCGTTGCAGAAATTCTTACAAGCAATGGTATTATTAAACGACCCATTGTTAAATTGTGCTTATTACCTACTAAGAATAGTACTGCCGTTGAAAATCAATCAAAGTAATCTACACTTTCATCAAATTTGTTAAACCACGATCTTAGTTTAAAAACGAGTCGCAAACAAAATCCTAATTATATCGGATATATTCTTTTTACACTTTACTTTCAGCTCACAATGCGCAACACGATGCCATCTAGACTGTGCACCTCATAGACGTCCTCCATCATTGCGTACGATTCTGATTTCGCTGAATAGAAGACAGGGAAAAACTATTACCATCACTCGTGAAGACACCAAAATTCCAGATAAAGATTTCTTACGACAGCAGAACGGGAAGTAAAGAAAGAAGTTATCATGCGCAAGTCCTTGAAAGGGGTGCATATCAAAGTCTACCGAGTGCACTGGTTGCAATAACCACTTCTCCGGCCGGGAGGATGTTAAACTGTGTTCAAATTATGTGAACTTCCCTAATTATTGTGAGCTCTAATTTGCCTATTTTTTTTAAATATATTTAAATAAATGTGTCTAATTCTTTATACATATTAAGACATTTTTGATGTTTATTATCATTGTAAGTTTACCAATTCAAGCCACGAAGGCAATAAAACCTGTCTTACACAATTTTAAGAATTTGTGTTTTTTCCTACTCATTGGGGAAAAGGAATTAGCTCCCAAGCCCCAACACAACGGATGACGTATGACGGATTCTACGTGCCCCGGCCTTAAGAAAGAAGTGTTTGGTGAAATGCCTTCTATGATATAGAATATCCTTATGTTTCAAGATGAGGCAATAGATGAAAAGTTATGAATTTGACACACAGCTTTTGTACACATTTGCATAGATACATACATACATACATATGCAAAATAATTTTGAAACAGTGCCTTTGAGGAATGCAAGAACCCTAATTGTAATATATATTGAGTGAATATTAGGATGATATTAATTATTCTCTTCCTATATCCGCGTCATTTTTAAAGATATAATATATAATGGTATATAGGAAATGCTAAAAATTAACATTATCGCTGAAATCAATTTTTCGATATAACTTACAATAAAAAAATAAAATTAAACATTTGGATACGTTTTTTAATTGCATATATTATGCATGATGATTTACCTGAGTATACACCCAGAGAAAAAATGACACCATTCATGTACAAAATGAACACATACGGTGTCAAAAGTGTATTAACAACATATGTGGTCAAAATGTGTACGGCGTTCTCAATTCAACAACGAAATATTATCAATAACACCGTTGCTAAATTGAGAAAGTCCGTGTACATTTTGACACCGTAATGGTGTCGAAGTGGCAACATAACGGTCAACTCAACATACTGGGTCGACTTTTAGGCACCTATTCTATTCCAAAATATATGAAAACCATTGCAAAATATTATATTTAATTTTTTTTAAAGAAGTGTTTTATTTATTTAAAAGAAAAATATTAATAAAAAAATGTTTTACCCTTTATGCTTAAAAAATTCCAAAGCTCATCTATTTATACAAAAACTCACAAATATATTTTTTGTGAATTACAAAGCATAAAAATAGCCTTTAAAAAAATTTTTTCAAACACAAACAACAATAATTTTCCATTATGAATGTGTTTACTTTTCTACACCTATACAATTAGACAACCGCTGGTTGCCATTAAAAGTATTTTATAAGGCAAAAATGAAAAGCAAATCTCCCCGTTACAAAATTTTTACAAAAAAATAGCTACCAACGAAATATATATCTAGATATTGCTAACCCACAACAAATAAATAAACATAAATACTTGAGTACATGCTCATATAAATGTAAAATTTATTAACAAAAAAACCTTAAATTAATTTTATTAGTTTTAGGTTTACCCAAAAAATTATTCAAGTGGAATTATTGAGTTTTGCTATTTAACTCCAAATTTGTGTTACATAAATAAAACATTTTGATTTCATGTTTTTTAGAACTTACCTTCATATCATTTTCAAATGGGAACACGGTGTAGCATGTGACCAACAGTGTGTAGTATACATTGCAATTCAACAGTACCGCAACATGCAAGTGTTGACAAACTGCAAGCAAGATATTTTGTGTGACGGTAATTTGACACTTGTACGGTTAATGTAGTGCAGCAGCACAATGTACTTAAATGAATCACATTTATTAACTGCATTTGTTTGATTGTAAATATAAGCAATACAGAGTATCTGTTGCTTTTAGGTATGCACTCGTTGGACTTTAAAACTGTTGAACACATGCCATACATAAATAGTGGGAAGCTAAATATGATTACCCAACAATAATATATATTTCTATTCTTTTACTCTTATGTTAAGGTACCCCTAAGAATTATTCTCATAATTAGTATATAAGCCAATGTCATTTAGTTTATAATACAATTAATAAATCATCAGTCTTAGGAGCTCCAACTATTCAAGCTCTAAGACAAAAATAAAATAAATAAAAACTATTTTAATACATGGCGATCCTGCCAGTTTTCTAGGAGTGCTACTAGATTTGCACCCAGAAAAAGAGCAGAAGAAGGAGAGGGTCCGCCTAACCAAAAGGCACCCCAACATGGGACTTTCGAAGAAAATAAAGGTCCGCCTGGCCAAGAGGCACCAAGAATAAAAAGGGAAGAACACCAGCACAAATGATCTGACAAAAGGAGCGCAACAAAAACAACATCAAAAATTTTTTTTATATGTATTTATAACTTTTACTTTAAAAGTGGTGCGCTAAAGTCGCACACTAGGGCCAGTAAGCGTTAAGCGCTCGTGGCAAACATTTCATCATTATGGATTACAAAATAGATCATGGCCAAATTCTTTTATTCAAAGAACCTAATATTTACCTACAAATACGCCAAAAAAGGGCTTCAGTACATTAATTATTGAAATGTTACTTAAATAAAAATTAAATAAGACAAAAAGTAACACTTAAAGAATATTTTTAATTATTTCAAAAAAGAAAAATTTTTATTATTATTATTATTATGACATGTTCTTATTTACAATTCATAAAATTCGAACTTAGTCTAATCACAAATAGATATTTTTTAGAAAACTTCTCCATTTCGTTCTATTCCTAGCTATGTATCGCAACTGGTTAAATGATTTTCTAGTTTCAGCTGCAACTGTTCTCCTCCAGGTCGTTTTAGGTTTACCATCATCGCGCCGACCTTGTGGGTTCCATTCCAATGCAGAATGTGTTATTTCATCAATACCTTTTCTGAGAGTGTGCCCCAGCCAACCATATTTACGTTTCTGTATTTCGTTTTTAATTGGTAGTTGTCTGGTTCTATTAAGTAAATCCTCGTTTGACACATTTTGCGGCCACCAAATTCTTAGGATATTGCGTAAGCATCTATTGATGAACGTTTTCAACTTCCTGCTGAGTGCTTCGGTTAGGAACCAGGTTTCGCAACCGAACAACAGTGTAGATTTAACACATGAGTCAAAGATACGAATTTTCGTTGAATTGGTGATTGTGTTAGATCTCCATACCTTGCTTAACATTGCAAAACTGCCCTTGGCTTTTTTTAATATGTTTTGTACATCTAGCAACGTCCCGCCATCTGTGCTAATTATGCTGCCAAGATATTCAAAACTGGTAACATCATCGATTTCTTGAGCGTTAACTGTGAATTTATCGGAATTTTTTGCGTTAACTCTCATTTCCTTCGTCTTTGATATGTTAGCCTTCAGACCTACTTTCATTGATTCGGTTGTAAGAGATGTTATAAGGGTTTGCATATCGGTCTGTTTACTGCTTAACAGAACCACATCATCTGCGTATTCAAGATGACCTAATCTTTGGTACATTCTCCAATTTAAACCCACAGGCAATTCGTCTATAGCATCAAATACGATATCCAAGGTACATTGTCGAATTAAATTCTGCTGCTTGCTCAATCAAGATACGCACAGTACTGATTTTGTCTGTGCACGATCTTCCAGGGCGGAAACCTGCCTGTGTGTTACGTATACTATCATTAAGTGTTTCTGCAATTCTTTCAAGGACGACTTAATTAAATATTTTAAAAACCACAGGGAGTAAGGAAATTCCCCTCCAGTTATTGCATTTTTTCTTATCACCCATCTTGGGAAGCTTGACGATTATTGATTCTTTCCATTCTATTGGAAAACTTTCACTACTCCAAATTTGACTGAAGAGCGGGTACAAAATTTCTGCCATCATGTATGGTTCAGCTTTGAAACCATCTATTGGCAGGCCGTCATTACCTGCAGCCTTCCCACATTTCATGCTCTTAATTGCCGCACATATCTCATTTACATCGGGAGAATTAACGTTAATTCGAATATCTTGACTTACTCGCCTTCTTATTTGAAATCTATCTTCTTCACTATGTATAATGTTATGGGTCTTTTCGAAGTGCTTTTTCCAAACTTGAAGTTGTTCTTGTTTAGCTGTCACTAAAACGCCGTTTTCATCATCTAGAACAGGAGAGCACCCACTGAAGTTGCTTCCAGTTTTCTTGCTATTTTAAATAGCTCCTTCATATCACCTTTTTCTGCCGCTGTCTGAGCTTCAGTACCCATGTTATCATAAAACGTTTTCTTGTCTTGTTTTAATTGTCGTTTAATAAGTTTACTTAATCTGCTTTACTCTACGTTGTGCCTCTCTTTTGCTTGCGGGTCGTTCTCTCCTAGCATTGTTGTTTTGAGAATTCTTCTCTGTTCAATCAAATCCCACGAATCTACAGATATCCACTCCTTCTGTTCTGATTGTCGGTAACCTAAAGTTTTTTTGCACAGATCTTGTAGATTTTTCTTTATGGATAACCATGTATCTTCAGTAGCAACAACTTCGTTGGTTTGGGTGTTGATATTGTGTATACCCACAATAAATCTTTCTTTAACAGAAGTAGATTTTAGTTTTTGGATATTGTAAGGTCTATGATTTTGTAATCTATTATGCCTTTTTGGCCATAACTTGAGTTTCATCTCGGCAACCACTAAGTAGTGATCACTACCAATTTCACCACTCATTTTGTCTCTGACATCGCAAAGGAGGTTACACCACTCTCGAGAAATGCAGATGTGGTCAATTTGTGTCTCGTATACATTTCCCGGTGACTTCCAAGTTGTCTTGTGGGATTTCTAGTGAGGGAATATGGAGCCTCCTACTTTAAGATCATTATTCAAACATAACTCCAAAAAGAGCTCCCCATTTTCATTACACGTCCCCAAAGCATGCGTCCCCATTATCGCCTCGTTACCAGTATTATCGGCACCTATTTGTGCATTAAAGTCTCCCATGAGTATTTTGACGTCGTTCCTTGGTATATCGTGTAAAGTCTTCTCAAGCATGTTGTAAAATATTTCTTTATCATCTAAATGGCTTTCTTCCGTCGGGGCATAGCATTGAACTATTGAAATGTTGGAGGTTTTTGCGCGGAAACGTACGATTATGATGCGTTCGGATATGGCTTTCCAACTAATAATCGATTTTTGGAGTCTTTTACTTTACCGCTGAGCGGTCGGATTCAGAGCTGAGTCTACTCAGTGAGAATGTTACACACCTTAAAAAAAAAAAAAAATTTATAATGGATAAAATTAAACTTAATAAAAGAACATTAAATTGTAAAATTGAATTAAATTGTAGTAATTAGAATAAAATAATGAAAGTGAATTAATAATTACATTTACTTCTTAATAATTTAAGACAAATAATATAAATAAAAATATTATTATAAAATTAAAGTGGAGAAAGAACAATCGAAAGTTGAAAAACCAAATGCTAACGTTGCAAATGAAGTAGTCGTAGAATAAAATAGCTCCGGTTTATTTGTAATCTGAATATATTTACTATACCTCTTACTTTACTTATAAAAAAAAATTGTTTAAAACATGCCAAAATTAAGATATAAGGCACAAATGTACAGCCAAGGCATTAATCGCCTAATGCTAAAATCTGTTAGTCATGAAATAATAATATTAGAAGTAAAATGTCAACATAAATAAACATACAACCCATTTTTGTGTCAGTAAAAGATATAAATCAAAAACTAATACAATATTAAAAATCACAACAAGATCTATGGCATATAAAAAGAAACAACAAAGTAATATCAAAAATATTCAGCATCAAATTAAAAATAATAAAAAGCCCAATATGACGTTATAAGAAAATTGTTTACTAATGGGAATATTGACCTAGGACAATTTTTCCCAAGGCTTGAGAAAGTGGCCGGTAAACTTAGTGTAGAGACACTACAAATGGCACCCAGTGAGAAAATTTTCGAATTTATCTCCATAAATGAATTTAAAAATATGGGCAATAAATATTTAAATAAATTAAAAGTAGCGCTACTCAATGAGGTGACCAATATATATGATAAGAATGTTCAGGCATTCTTGATCTAATGCTGAAATACCACGATGATCCGATAGAGGGAGGAAATATGTGGAATATATCGAACAATAGAAAAAACAAACAGGTATTACTATTGGAAAAATATGATAAAATATATAACGATATATGTTAAATTATGTCAAAAATGCCAGATATCAAAAATAATAAACCATAATTGATTAGAAAAATGCTAAAGCTTTTCGAATTTTTGTACACATTGAAAACTCTCAATATAACTTACAAAAGTCTATTGAGACACATTTTATTACTGCCATAAAATTCAAAATTCTAAATAGGGTTAAAGGTTGACAATATAAAAACAGAAAAAAATATTTTTGGTCCACTCACCAATTGCTGTGTCAGATACATTTAAAACTGTTTTATACTTGCCTAAAACTGAAGACGTTCAATTTGTTAAAAGGTACAGAGTGAAAAGTTATCTGATTTTCAAATTAGTTTAATAACTTAAAATTTATGAATATATACATACACATATATTTTTCTAATTAAAATTTTATTATTAAAAAAACTCCAAAATAAAGAAAAAAAGTAAAACAAATTTTTAATTAAGGTAAAAATTTAGGTTAAAACTAGACCTCGTTTATGTGCGCTCTGATGCAATTAGATAGAAATAAAATAAAACAAAAATTAAATTATGATAGGAATATTTTACAATATAATTTTAAAATAGGAGATTTAGTAGTTTAAATTGGAAAGTCAATATAAAGGTCCGTATAAAATTAAGAAAATTGATTTAAGAAATAATGTTACCATAGAGGATAAGAAAACAAATAAACAACAACTAGTTCATAAAAATAGACTAAAGATATATAATAATAAGTGACATTTAATATTATTGATCGGCGCCGAACTACTATAAAATTAGAATATAAGAACATCTACATATTATAATTATTTTCTTTCTTTAAAAACAAAATAAGTATTATATTACACTATTTTAAATCACAAAAAAAATATTTGTAAAAGAATGTCCATAAAACTAGCGTTATATTATGAACATTCTTGTAAAAGGTGGAGGTGTAGCATGTGACCAACAGTGTGTAGTATGCATTGCAATTCAACAGTACTTATTTTGTGTGACGGTAATTTGACACTTGTACGGTTAATCAAGTGCAGCAGCACAATTCACTTAAATGAAACACATTTATTAACTGCATATGTTTGATTGTAAATATAAGCAAGACAGAGTATCTGTTGCTTTTAGGTATGCACTCGTTGGACTTCTTTAAAACTGTTGAACACATGCCATACATAAATAGTGGGAAGCTAAATATGCTTACCCAACAATAATATATATTTATATTCTTTTACTCTTATGTTAAGGTACCCCTAAGAATTATTCTAATAATTAGTATATAAGCCAATGTCATTTAGTTTATAATACAATTAATAAATCATCAGTCTTAGGAGCTCCAACTATTCAAGCTCTAAGACAAAAATAAATAAAAACTAGTTTATTACAACGGCACAAATTTCACCCAGTAGGCGATTATAATCTTGGGTGCAAGGCACTATGCCCCTGCTAAAACATCTTCAACAATGGAATTAATTACACAGGTCAACAGCGAAAACGGGCTTGAATAACCACTATATAGATTTGATGCATCATGGATACCTAAGTACAAAAATGGTAATATTTTTCAATTCTATTGATAACTTTTTTTTTAATTTTTTTCTAAATTTTTGGATTTTCGAAGAGGCTGGTTTACCAATTTTATCATAACTATGGAACGACTCGTTCAATTTTGTCACAAAACATACTAAAAAACTTGAAATGAAATTACTTTTAAGCCATGCTAATATTATTTTTTTTTTAAACTTGACGGTTTCGGAATTATTTAGACTGCAATGATTAAAAATAATTTTTTTTTATGCAAAATTGGCAAATTTTTATTCGTAAAAAATATATAAAAAATCGAAAATGCCAAAAACTTCATATTTTTATTACATGATTGTTTATTCTAAATAAAATAAATTTTACTTCATGAAAATCGATGCATAAATGCAGATTTTATTCAGATTACAGTGAAATTAACCGATTTTAAGATATGACTAAGTTGCAATAAATGCTCGATAAGTACTCCACCACGTATTAGTTATGTCCCTGCAAAATCTGCCTAACCGATACACCAATACATTTAAAGATTTTTAAATTTCAACATATACATACGTACACTTGTATTCCATAAGCACCCAAAGTGAGAAAGAAATAGCCTTTTCGTTTAAAGAAGCGTGTTATACCTTACTCTTTCTGTCTAATACACTAATATGAACAGTGTTCATTGAATACCAAAGAAGTTTCGTAAAAAAATAAAGTAAGACCCGCGTGAAAACAAAAAGTGTGTTAAAATTGAAAAAAATTAAAGTACATAATTAAATAAAAAACCTAAATAAAAAAATGAATAAAAAAACTAAACAAAATGCTTTAAGCGTTGAAAAAAAGAAATTTAAAAGAAGAGTGGAAATTTATAGATATATAAATAAATTTGCAATTGTGAATAGAGCAGGAAGTGTAGAAAGTTGTCCGTCTGATAGTGAAACTGCGGATATTTTGGAAAATGAAGTGGAGATGTCGGAAAATATTCAAGAAATGGGAAATGTTTCCCAAAATACTAATATAAACCAGCTCAAATCGTGGGCTATTCGTAACAATGTGTCTCAGAATACTGTGACAGATTTGTTGCAGACTTTGAAGGGAATGGGAGTTCCTAACTTGCCGCTTTGTGCTAAAAGTCTTCTTGGTACCCAAAAGCGAAAAATTTCAATTCAATCTATTCCATGCGGAGAGTTTTTATGTTTAGGAATTCAAGCTTATTTTTGTGCAGGCACTTTTGAATATCTAAAAGACAGGGATGAAGTTCAGATCGACGTAGGAATAGATGGTTTAAAATTGTTTAAGAGTTCCAGTCGAGTTTTGTGGCTAATCTTAGGAGCAGTGTGTGGGCATCCTCAAGAAAATCCCTTTGTTATAGCATGCTTCTCTGGAAAAGAAAAACCTTGGAATATAAATGACTTTATGAAAGACTTTTGTGATGAAGTTACTTTACTGAGGGAAGTTGGGCTTAAAATTGGACCAGGTGAAATGATTAAAAAATTTAACATTCGTGTTTTCATTTGTGACTCGCCAGCTAGGGCTTTTGTAACAAGTGTGCAGTCACATAATGGTAAAAAAGTTGTCCAAAGTGTTGCCAAATAGGGACTTATCTACAAAGAAGGGTCAGTTTTTCTAAGCAGGTTCATGATTTACGGTCTGATTTTTCATTTAAAAATAGGACGGATTTAAAACATCATAGTTGTCAATTTCGACAGCAGGAAAACATTCTTGAAATTAATAATTTCGGAATGGTGTCGCAATTCCCCCTTGAACCTATGCACTTAGTTGACCTAGGAGTGACAAAAAAGCTTTTAAGTTAGATCCTTAAAAAAGGAAATGTGACTGCTATGAACAAAAAATTAAATGATCTTTCCAAGTTTGTGCCATCTGAGTTTGGGCGCGTATGTAGAAGCTTCGACGAATTTTCTAACTGGAAATCGACTGAATACAGACAATTCTTACTGTATTTAGGAATATTTAGTCTGGTAACCTCATGCCTGAGTAGACGTGTTTTTTATCAGCTGTCATATTTTTCTTCACTTTTTATACGAAATTTTTCTCCGCTTATGCTATAATTTTTGGGCATATTAACTGAAACCTGTGGACCAATTAAATAAAAAATATATGTATATAATTCTGTGATTATTGTGGATTGGTAATCTTTGCCTGAATTCCGGATTATTAATTATCTGGGTTGACTCGCTGCTTGCTGTCGTACGTGCATCACTGCGCCATATTGCCGCGCGATAATCCTTGATCATTTTGGTTAAAACTAATAAAAAGATATTTATTCCCGTGAATATTTACTCCCGTGGATATTGTTGATACCTGGACTCCTGGGTTAGATTGTTGTGGCTGGCTCACTTAGTGCTGTTTTGTACGTAAATTACTGTGCCATATTTGCTGTTCGTACGTGCCTACATACATACATACATATATTACCGCGCCATATTGCTGTTCGTACGTGCCTACATACATACATACATATATTACCGCGCCATTTATCAATACATTTATATAATATATGCACTATCTGCTGGACTCCTGGGTTAGATTGTTTGTGGCTGGATCACTTAGTGCTGTTTTGTACGTAAATTACTGTGCCATATTTGCTGTTCGTACGTGCCTACATACATACATACATACATATATTACCGCGCCATATTGCTGTTCGTACGTGCCTACATACATACATACATATATTACCGCGCCATTTATCAATACATTTATATAATATATGCACTATCTGCTGGACTCCTGGGTTAGATTGTTTGTGGCTGGCTCACTTAGTGCTGTTTTGTACGTAAAGTACTGTGCCATATTTGCTGTTCGTACGTGCCTACATACATACATATATTACCGCGCCATATTGCTGTTCGTACGTGCCTACATACATACATACATATATTACCGCGCCATATTGTTATCGCGCCATTTATCAATACATTTATATAATATATGCACTATCTGCTACCTTGACTCCTGAATTTTATTATTTTGTGGCTGGTTCACTGTTTGCTGCTTCGTACGTATATTTGCGCCATATCTGCTGTTGTACGTACCTACATACTTATATACATATATTACTACCATAGTGTATTGAAATTTACTTTTGACTCTCGACATGGCTGGTGGTAAGAAGGAACTGTGTGGGGTGTGCCGGGCGGCGTTTTTGAAAACCCAGAACTCAATCCAGTGTGATCTGTGTAAAACCTGGTATCACTCATCGTGTGTGGGAATTGGTGATGACGAGCTCAAGGCCTTGGGCAACTGTAAGAATATGTCATATATATGCAATGGCTGCAAAATAGCTCCGCCTGGTTCTATCGCATCGCTGCGTGCGGATATTTCTACCCTTAACACCAAAGTTGATGCTCTGGTTAAGAATGGGAATGTTGATTGCGACTCCATCAAGCAGACATTGAAGCAGGCTCTTCAGGATATTGTTGCGGATTTTAAATCTGAAGTGTCCGGTATTATCAGTGGTATCAAATCGGAGGTGAGTGAGTGCAGTAGTCGCATTTCTCGGGTGGAGTTGTCAACCGACTCCAAGATTTCTTCGCTCGAAAAAGAGAATAATTCCCTGCACCGTAAAATCAATCGCGGTGATATTATTATTCGCGGACTGCCTGCCGGCATGGAGGATATACCAGCCGTTGCTGTTAATCTTGCGAAGCACTTCAATATATCCGTGGACCGACAGATGATTAATCATACCTGCTACTTACACAATAAACAAATGGCGCTCATAAAGTTTAATTGCACAGCAGTGCGCGACATGATCATGCAGGCATATTTTAAATCCATTGCGTCGCATCCTTTGATGGTTTCTGATCTAGTGTCTAGTGAGAGTGATTCGAACCCCAATAACTCTGGTGTCGGCCCAAGTGGTATCACGGTTAGATCGAGGGTGTTCCTTAATGACCACTTATCCCCCTATCCACCAAACTGAATGCTATCTGTCGGAGACTGGTGAAGGACAAGATTATCCTCAAGTTCCGCCTGATTGATGCCGATATGCCTAAATCTAGGATCACGATGCTTGATGGGAAGGAGCTCATCTGTGATGCTGCGGAGTGTGCTGGACTGATGAAGCCGCCTCCTATTTAACTGGTTTTTATATTTATCTTTATATATCGTTTTTTAATTCTCTAACCTTTTAACTAACTAATTTTTTACTTTTATCTTTTTTCTGTATCTGTAAATTACTCCCTTTTTTTAAATGGCTTGAGTTTCTTGTTTGGGCGGTGGGTCCTCTGTCTCAGTATGTGCATGTTTGCAGCTGTATTTGTTCTCGGTATCTCGGCGGCGGTTTGCTGGTGTTTCAGGTGAATTTTATTCGTTTATGAAATTCTCCTGTGGATGCTGCGGTTGTTGGCGGGGTATCGATGGCGGGTGTAGGTGTGGATGTGTGTATGGTGGGACTGGGGGCCCATCGCTTGTGCAGGACAGATTGTGAATGAGTATACGTCAGCACCTGCCTTTACGGCTTATCTGACGGTGTACTTAAACACTTGGTGTAGATTAAGCGTTCACCATCGCCCCTGAGCCACCCCACTCAAGAAACCCGAAGGCATCCCCGAGGGGATGACAACAGGTAGTAACTTCTCAGACATGACCAAGGCCCGTCATGTCCAAACACCTTGCTAAAGTGAGCGAGCTACCTAAACTCTGGAATCCTGTTGGTTCACAACAGAACATAGAGGCTTCGCATCGGTAGACACGAAGTCCGCTAAGCGAGCATCAGTCTTTAAACCGACACCTCTCCCAGCTTTTGGTAACAACCACAACCACTACGTGAACTCTCGAAAGAGACCTCAACCAACAACCGGCCCATGGGATCCTGTAACCGGTATAGTAGAGGAAGACTCTACTTCCCGGTTTAAACATTCCCCCATGTGGGCTGCCGGCCCCGTAGTGCCAGTTCAAACTACTGGTAGAGTTTCGAAAGGAAATCCCAGAAGGGATTAACTTTCTATTGGTTTTGGTCATGGGCTAGACCTTAGGTACCCTTACACCTTCTATGTAGACTTACGTGGCAAGCCACTACGTTCATTATAAAATATATGCACATTCCGTTGCTCTGTTAATTCAGAGATTGGTCCGAGCATATAAGTTTTATGGTTAACTGACAAAACGTTATGTCTACAAAAATCAGTTACCCTATACCCCGGGGAGTATTGCATCTTGTTGTTGAGAATCAACAAGATGAACTATCTACCCCCCGGGGGGGCTTGTGCAGGACACTCAATGTTTTTTATATGCAGTGTACTCTGCTGTCATGCTGTCATGAAGTTTCTACTCGGTTTGCTTTCTTATATATGCATTACAGCCGAATCACTGCCTGCTTTGTATCGTTACCTGATTTATTGGGTCTGCCCTTTCCGAGTAAGAGTTTTTCTACTCTACATTATTAACAACTGTAACAATTTTTTGTTTAGTATCTTTAAGATTCTAAACTTACTTTCCCTGCATCTCGGATAGAGCAGACTTAATAATAGAAAAAATCGGAGTAATCAGTAGTTGAATTAGTTAGTATTTAACCATAATTATTTCTGGTATGCACATGATATTTATTCATGCCGTGCTTTCCATCCTTATTTCTCCTTAATGCTTCGAGTACGTGGTTCCCTTGTGATACATTGTATATTGATCTCTTTGTTCATTTAAAATATGATAGCTAGATTTATCTCTTATATGATTATATTTATTATAGTTTATATGATTGTTTTGTTGTGCTCGGACTGCAATATTCCTTGTGAAATTTATATGAGTTATATTTATTCTTTCTCTATGATGGCCTTTACATTTGCATCTCCCCCTTACGTATTTATTTGCCTTTGTTTTGATGTCTTCTAATGACAACCTTGGTCCCATTGTTAGGGATAGTGCCTACCTTAGTGATACCCTGCGTTCTTTCAGGAATCAACTCAAAATAGGTCACCTTAATTGTCGTAGCCTGTCTCCTAGGGTTAGTTCTTGTAAGATTGATGAATTGAGATCGATTATTGGCAGTAATGTCTTTGATGTTGTAGGTGTAACTGAGACTTGGCTCGGTAACCAGGTCTCCAGTCGTTCTGTGGGACCGCCAGGGTATAGGCTTTGTCGTAATGACAGGCCCTCTAGAGGAGGTGGAGTTGGTGTGTACGTCTCGAATAAATTTAACCATAAGGTCGTGTCCAGAACTCAAGATCCTGGCTGTGAATCCCTCTTTATTGAAGTCTTATCGGGCAACTCTCGTTTCCTTTTGGGGGTGGTCTATCTCCCTAGTGGGTGTTTGGATACATTTGAGAGGCTCCACTGTGATCTGTTTTCCCGATTCTCTAATACTGTCTTAGTGGGAGATTTCAACTGCAACCTATTTTTACCGACGAATTCTCATCTGGTCAGATCCTTTTGTCGTAGATATAATCTTTCTCTTACTCACAATTCGATTCCTACGCATTTTGACTTAAGGACTAGGACCACGTCGCTTATTGATTTCTTCATGGCTAGCACCTCGTTGCGCGTTAGCTGTCGTTGCCAGGTTTACAGCCCGTCTATTTCGGACCACTCGCTCATAGTTGCCTCCTTCCCTATCAATGTGGCCCAGTTGGATGAATTCTATGAGTATCGTGACTTTAATAATATCAATTGGGGGGGTCTGCTCTCGTCTCTCAATAGCCATAACCTTGATACCACGGATGTTGATCTGAAATGCTCCCTAGTTACTTCTCTCATCAACGACCTCTACCAGTATGTTCCCATAGTCAGAGCTAGAGTGTGTAGGGCTAATAACGCATGGATGAGCACCAATGCTGAGGTCGTTGCGTGACTTATCCTTCACGACTTTCAAATTGGATCCCTCACCCCAGAACTGGTCAAACTACTGCAAACTGCGTAACAGGGCGAAGAATATTATCCGCAAGGAGAGGAATAAATACTTTTGTAGACTATTTGGTTCTGTTGATGCCCGCGGATGTTGGAGAATCATTAGAGGTCGAGGTTGCATTGGAGATGACGAGTCTTTCCCGGATCTTGACCCGGATACGATCAACCGTTACTTTGTGAGTCCCGGGGTTACTGGGCCTGTCTCTATTGCTCCTGATGATATTCTTAATCAGCCTGGTTCCTTCTCTTTCTCTTGTGTGGATGTTTCTGAACTGTTTGCGGCTATGAATAGGGTGAGGTCGAGGGCGGTTGGTGTTGATGGTATGTCCATTCGGTTTCAGAAGCTGGTTTTTCCTTTCCTATCAGATATTATTCTAGACTTGGCGAACTCTATACTGACTAGGTCCACTTTTCCATCTGAGTGGAAGACTGCCCGTATTGTCCCAATTCCGAAATCTAAAATTGTTAATGGACCCGAGGACCTCAGACCTATCTCCATGCTCCCCTCTTTGTCAAAGGTTGTTGAGCACATTTTAAAGGATCAGATGCTACTTTTTCTGTCTAACAAAATTTCGGGCTCTCAGTACGCCTTCCGCGATGGGTTGAATACAACTTCCCTCTTGTTATCTCTTACCGACTCTATAAGAAATAATATTAATTCTGATCAATTGAGCGTTTTAATATCGATGGACCTGTCTAAGGCGTTTAACTCGATTAAATTTTCTAGGATGATTCATAAACTTCGCCATGAATTTCTCTTTTCGAGTACGGCCTGTAGACTCCTAGAGTCCTATCTGACTGGGCGATCGCAATTCGTTGCCCTAAATGGGATTTCGTCGACCTTACTTACACTCTCCTCTGGTGTGCCTCAGGGTTCTGTCCTGGGGCCACTTCTTTTTATCCTATACATGAACGACCTGTCCAAAGTTGTTGACTCTCGTTGTTGTGCCTCATTTTTCTACGCTGATGATATGTTCCTTCTGTTTGCGGGGAGTAGAGAATCGATTAACTCTTTTGAGCACGATATTAATTTGTGCCTTAGCCTTGTGGCCGACTGGACTGGACTTAATTCTATTACTATGAATACCTCGAAGACCAAGGCCATGATGTTTGGTCCTACCCCTCGTTTTCTCTATGACCTTTGTTGATCGCCATAAGTGCCTTAGGGTTGTACTTGACAGCAAACTCTCGTTTAGCTGGCATATCGATGCCCTATCAGGTAGAATCGTCAGCTTGTTACGAAGATTCTACAACTCTAATGTTTACCTACCCCTGCATGTGAGGAAGAAGATGGCTCATGCTATGTTGATGTCGCAGGTTCTTTATGGATTTGAGGTTGTCACTGGGTCTGTTAGCATCCATCTCAATAGATTAAAGTGCCTAGTAAATATGATTGTCAGATTTGTCTACAACATCCGGAGGAGAGACCATGTCTCTGGTTCTGTGGTGGATTTCCTGGGATCTGAATTCAATGGGTACGTGATACTTCGGAATTTATTAACCTTCTATAAAATGATCAGGATTGGGAGACCTATTGTCTTATGTAATTCATTTCTTTTCTCGCCCCAATTTAGGAACCCTCATCTTAATCTACCAATGATCTTTAGGTCAGACTTTAGCAGATCGTTTCTGGTCCGAGTATCCGGATATTGGAATGGCCTGCCACTGGAGCTGCGAGTCTTTTGCACTCCAACAACGTTTTTAAGCTCAAACTTTATAAGTTCTTAATATCACAGACAGCGTGACTCAGATTTTCTCTTTCTAGTTGCTTTAGTGCTTGGAATATTAGGATGATATTAATTAATCTCTTCCTATATCCGCGTCATTTTTAAAGATATAATATATAATGGTATATAGGAAATGCTAAAAATTAACATTATCGCTGAAATCAATTTTTCGATATAACTTACAATAAAAAAATAAAATTAAACATTTGGATACGTTTTTTAATTGCATATATTATGCATGATGATTTACCTGAGTATACACCCAGAGAAAAAATGACACCATTCATGTACAAAATGAACACATACGGTGTCAAAAGTGTATTAACAACATATGTGGTCAAAATGTGTACGGCGTTCTCAATTCAACAACGAAATATTATCAATAACACCGTTGCTAAATTGAGAAAGTCCGTGTACATTTTGACACCGTAATGGTGTCGAAGTGGCAACATAACGGTCAACTCAACATACTGGGTCGACTTTTAGGCACCTATTCTATTCCAAAATATATGAAAACCATTGCAAAATATTATATTTAATTTTTTTTAAAGAAGTGTTTTATTTATTTAAAAGAAAAATATTAACAAAAAAATGTTTTACCCTTTATGCTTAAAAAATTCCAAAGCTCATCTATTTATACAAAAACTCACAAATATATTTTTTGTGAATTACAAAGCATAAAAATAGCCTTTAAAAAAATTTTTTCAAACACAAACAACAATAATTTTCCATTATGAATGTGTTTACTTTTCTACACCTATACAATTAGACAACCGCTGGTTGCCATTAAAAGTATTTTATAAGGCAAAAATGAAAAGCAAATCTCCCCGTTACAAAATTTTTTCAAAAAAATAGCTACCAACGAAATATATATCTAGATATTGCTAACCCACAACAAATAAATAAACATAAATACTTGAGTACATGCTCATATAAATGTAAAATTTATTAACAAAAAAACCTTAAATTAATTTTATTAGTTTTAGGTTTACCCAAAAAATTATTCAAGTGGAATTATTGAGTTTTGCTATTTAACTCCAAATTTGTGTTACATAAATAAAACATTTTGATTTCATGTTTTTTAGAACTTACCTTCATATCATTTTCAAATGGGAACACGGTGTAGCATGTGACCAACAGTGTGTAGTATACATTGCAATTCAACAGTACCGCAACATGCAAGCGTTGACAAACTGCAAGCAAGATATTTTGTGTGACGGTAATTTGACACTTGTACGGTTAATGAAGTGCAGCAGCACAATGCACTTAAATGAATCACATTTATTAACTGCATTTGTTTGATTGTAAATATAAGCAATACAGAGTATCTGTTGCTTTTAGGTATGCACTCGTTGGACTTTAAAACTGTTGAACACATGCCATACATAAATAGTGGGAAGCTAAATATGATTACCCAACAATAATATATATTTCTATTCTTTTACTCTTATGTTAAGGTACCCCTAAGAATTATTCTCATAATTAGTATATAAGCCAATGTCATTTAGTTTATAATACAATTAATAAATCATCAGTCTTAGGAGCTCCAACTATTCAAGCTCTAAGACAAAAATAAAATAAATAAAAACTATTTTAATACATGGCGATCCTGCCAGTTTTCTAGGAGTGCTACTAGATTTGCACCCAGAAAAAGAGCAGAAGAAGGAGAGGGTCCGCCTAGCCAAAAGGCACCCCAACATGGGACTTTCGAAGAAAATAAAGGTCCGCCTGGCCAAGAGGCACCAAGAATAAAAAGGGAAGAACACCAGCACAAATGATCTGACAAAAGGAGCGCAACAAAAACAACATCAAAAATTTTTTTTATATGTATTTATAACTTTTACTTTAAAAGTGGTGCGCTAAAGTCGCACACTAGGGCCAGTAAGCGTTAAGCGCTCGTGGCAAACATTTCATCATTATGGATTACAAAATAGATCATGGCCAAATTCTTTTATTCAAAGAACCTAATATTTACCTTCAAATACGCCAAAAAAGGGCTTCAGTACATTAATTATTGAAATGTTACTTAAATAAAAATTAAATAAGACAAAAAGTAACACTTAAAGAATATTTTTAATTATTTCAAAAAAGAAAAATTTTTATTATTATTATTATTATGACATGTTCTTATTTACAATTCATAAAATTCGAACTTAGTCTAATCACAAATAGATATTTTTTAGAAAACTTCTCCATTTCGTTCTATTCCTAGCTATGTATCGCAACTGGTTAAATGATTTTCTAGTTTCAGCTGCAACTGTTCTCCTCCAGGTCGTTTTAGGTTTACCATCATCGCGCCGACCTTGTGGGTTCCATTCCAATGCAGAATGTGTTATTTCATCAATACCTTTTCTGAGAGTGTGCCCCAGCCAACCATATTTACGTTTCTGTATTTCGTTTTTAATTGGTAGTTGTCTGGTTCTATTAAGTAAATCCTCGTTTGACACATTTTGCGGCCACCAAATTCTTAGGATATTGCGTAAGCATCTATTGATGAACGTTTTCAACTTCCTGCTGAGTGCTTCGGTTAGGAACCAGGTTTCGCAACCGAACAACAGTGTAGATTTAACACATGAGTCAAAGATACGAATTTTCGTTGAATTGGTGATTGTGTTGGATCTCCACACCTTGCTTAACATTGCAAAACTGCCCTTGGCTTTTTTTAATATGTTTTGTACATCTAGCAACGTCCCG
This sequence comes from Lypha dubia, assembly GCA_947311025.1. Classification (NCBI taxonomy): domain Eukaryota; kingdom Metazoa; phylum Arthropoda; class Insecta; order Diptera; family Tachinidae; genus Lypha; species Lypha dubia. The sequence goes on along the minus strand of OX371260.1, from coordinate 81,695,045 downwards.
CCATCTGTGCTAATTATGCTGCCAAGATATTCAAAACTGGTAACATCATCGATTTCTTGAGCGTTAACTGTGAATTTATCGGAATTTGTTGCGTTAACTCTCATTTCCTTCGTCTTTGATATGTTAGCCTTCAGACCTACTTTCATTGATTCGGTTGTAAGAGATGTTATAAGGGTTTGCATATCGGTCTGTTTACTGCTTAACAGAACCACATCATCTGCGTATTCAAGATGACCTAATCTTTGGTACATTCTCCAATTTAAACCCACAGGCAATTCGTCTATAGCATCAAATACGATATCCAAGGTACATTGTCGAATTAAATTCTGCTGCTTGCTCAATCAAGATACGCACAGTACTGATTTTGTCTGTGCACGATCTTCCAGGGCGGAAACCTGCCTGTGTGTTACGTATACTATCATTAAGTGTTTCTGCAATTCTTTCAAGGACGACTTAATTAAATATTTTAAAAACCACAGGGAGTAAGGAAATTCCCCTCCAGTTATTGCATTTTTTCTTATCACCCATCTTGGGAAGCTTGACGATTATTGATTCTTTCCATTCTATTGGAAAACTTTCACTACTCCAAATTTGACTGAAGAGCGGGTACAAAATTTCTGCCATCATGTATGGTTCAGCTTTGAAACCATCTATTGGCAGGCCGTCATTACCTGCAGCCTTCCCACATTTCATGCTCTTAATTGCCGCACATATCTCATTTACATCGGGAGAATTAACGTTAATTCGAATATCTTGACTTACTCGCCTTCTTATTTGAAATCTATCTTCTTCACTATGTATAATGTTATGGGTCTTTTCGAAGTGCTTTTTCCAAACTTGAAGTTGTTCTTGTTTAGCTGTCACTAAAACGCCGTTTTCATCATCTAGAACAGGAGAGCACCCACTGAAGTTGCTTCCAGTTTTCTTGCTATTTTAAATAGCTCCTTCATATCACCTTTTTCTGCCGCTGTCTGAGCTTCAGTACCCATGTTATCATAAAACGTTTTCTTGTCTTGTTTTAATTGTCGTTTAATAAGTTTACTTAATCTGCTTTACTCTACGTTGTGCCTCTCTTTTGCTTGCGGGTCGTTCTCTCCTAGCATTGTTGTTTTGAGAATTCTTCTCTGTTCAATCAAATCCCACGAATCTACAGATATCCACTCCTTCTGTTCTGATTGTCGGTAACCTAAAGTTTTTTTGCACAGATCTTGTAGATTTTTCTTTATGGATAACCATGTATCTTCAGTAGCAACAACTTCGTTGGTTTGGGTGTTGATATTGTGTATACCCACAATAAATCTTTCTTTAACAGAAGTAGATTTTAGTTTTTGGATATTGTAAGGTCTATGATTTTGTAATCTATTATGCCTTTTTGGCCATAACTTGAGTTTCATCTCGGCAACCACTAAGTAGTGATCACTACCAATTTCACCACTCATTTTGTCTCTGACATCGCAAAGGAGGTTACACCACTCTCGAGAAATGCAGATGTGGTCAATTTGTGTCTCGTATACATTTCCCGGTGACTTCCAAGTTGTCTTGTGGGATTTCTAGTGAGGGAATATGGAGCCTCCTACTTTAAGATCATTATTCAAACATAACTCCAAAAAGAGCTCCCCATTTTCATTACACGTCCCCAAAGCATGCGTCCCATTATCGCCTCGTTACCAGTATTATCGGCACCTATTTGTGCATTAAAGTCTCCCATGAGTATTTTGACGTCGTTCCTTGGTATATCGTGTAAAGTCTTCTCAAGCATGTTGTAAAATATTTCTTTATCATCTAAATGGCTTTCTTCCGTCGGGGCATAGCATTGAACTATTGAAATGTTGGAGGTTTTTTCGCGGAAACGTACGATTATGATGCGTTCGGATATGGCTTTCCAACTAATAATCGATTTTTGGAGTCTTTTACTTTACCGCTGAGCGGTCGGATTCAGAGCTGAGTCTACTCAGTGAGAATGTTACACACCTTAAAAAAAAAAAAAAAATTTATAATGGATAAAATTAAACTTATGGTGTTTTCTTTTCTACAAAAAAATGCTACATCTCCATGCAGAAAGTGTACTTACGTGTTTGTTTCTTAAAAATGTTTTGCTCTCTAAAAGGGCAGTGTGTTTGATTCTAAAAAATTGCCCTCAATAATGGTGGAAGGCATTGCACTTTTTGCCCCGTTAAAATCGGCAGTGTTGTAAGTGCCCTGTAAAACAGATGGCAAAGCGACTTAATACCAAGTGGCCTTATTAGTACAACAAGATCTACCATTCACCAAACTGTAATGTTAAATGCATATACAAAAAGTTGTTGTTTAGCTTTTCATATAGAGTTTGACACTTTGGTTAGAAAGCTGCAGATAATCTCCACTAATAACGCCACCTGGTATTGATTCGCCTTAACATGGGGTTTTTGTTTATAAATAGTGTTACCAGACGAAGTTGAAAAAAATCGCCTGGAATTGGGAAGTAAAAAAGTTAAGGTTTTAAAGTTAACATTTCTATTGTTTCATAGGCCAGCCATGAGAAAACATTACATTGTTAATGCTAGATTTTCAGTAATATAGAATCTTACTGGATTCGGTGTTATAAAATTGCTCTCATAACAAAATCTTCATATGAAAAAATCGTTAAAAGTTCAGATCGATAAATCAGCTATCTGGCAGCTGTATTTTCATGTTTACGTATTGTATGAAAATAAATTGGTGAATTTTTTAAAATATTCAGCAATTTTAAACAAAAATGTTAAAAATATGGATATTGCCGCATCTATTATATGTGCAGAAATGACTGTCAGTCAATTATTGGATTCATTCTCCTCATGTGATGAGGAAGATATGTTAAATTTATTAAGTCGTAGCCCTCATCCGCGTGTATAAGGATTTGTTGAATTTTTTTTAATTGTGTAGAAAAAGCTTCGCTGTCAGCTGTTAAAAACAGTGCGTTCCACTTTTTCATAAATCGAGTTTTATTCTATTGAAATAATGAGTTGCATTGTAACAGGGTTGGCAAGACATTTTATTCATGTGCCTTTCAACAAGGTGCCATTTTGTGTGTAGAAAAGAAAACACCATTAATAAAAGAACATTAAATTGTAAAATTGAATTAAATTGTAGTAATTAGAATAAAATAATGAAAGTGAATTAATAATTACATTTACTTCTTAATAATTTAAGACAAATAATATAAATAAAAATATTATTATAAAATTAAAGTGGAGAAAGAACAATCGAAAGTTGAAAAACCAAATGCTAACGTTGCAAATGAAGTAGTCGTAGAATAAAATAGCTCCGGTTTATTTGTAATCTGAATATATTTACTATACCTCTTACTTTACTTATAAAAAAAAATTGTTTAAAACATGCCAAAATTAAGATATAAGGCACAAATGTACAGCCAAGGCATTAATCGCCTAATGCTAAAATCTGTTAGTCATGAAATAATAATATTAGAAGTAAAATGTCAACATAAATAAACATACAACCCATTTTTGTGTCAGTAAAAGATATAAATCAAAAACTAATACAATATTAAAAATCACAACAAGATCTATGGCATATAAAAAGAAACAACAAAGTAATATCAAAAATATTCAGCATCAAATTAAAAATAATAAAAAGCCCAATATGACGTTATAAGAAAATTGTTTACTAATGGGAATATTGACCTAGGACAATTTTTCCCAAGGCTTGAGAAAGTGGCCGGTAAACTTAGTGTAGAGACACTACAAATGGCACCCAGTGAGAAAATTTTCGAATTTATCTCCATAAATGAATTTAAAAATATGGGCAATAAATATTTAAATAAATTAAAAGTAGCGCTACTCAATGAGGTGACCAATATATATGATAAGAATGTTCAGGCATTCTTGATCTAATGCTGAAATACCACGATGATCCGATAGAGGGAGGAAATATGTGGAATATATCGAACAATAGAAAAAACAAACAGGTATTACTATTGGAAAAATATGATAAAATATATAACGATATATGTTAAATTATGTCAAAAATGCCAGATATCAAAAATAATAAACCATAATTGATTAGAAAAATGCTAAAGCTTTTCGAATTTTTGTACACATTGAAAACTCTCAATATAACTTACAAAAGTCTATTGAGACACATTTTATTACTGCCATAAAATTCAAAATTCTAAATAGGGTTAAAGGTTGACAATATAAAAACAGAAAAAAATATTTTTGGTCCACTCACCAATTGCTGTGTCAGATACATTTAAAACTGTTTTATACTTGCCTAAAACTGAAGACGTTCAATTTGTTAAAAGGTACAGAGTGAAAAGTTATCTGATTTTCAAATTAGTTTAATAACTTAAAATTTATGAATATATACATACACATATATTTTTCTAATTAAAATTTTATTATTAAAAAAACTCCAAAATAAAGAAAAAAAGTAAAACAAATTTTTAATTAAGGTAAAAATTTAGGTTAAAACTAGACCTCGTTTATGTGCGCTCTGATGCTATTAGATAGAAATAAAATAAAACAAAAATTAAATTATGATAGGAATATTTTACAATATAATTTTAAAATAGGAGATTTAGTAGTTTAAATTGGAAAGTCAATATAAAGGTCCGTATAAAATTAAGAAAATTGATTTAAGAAATAATGTTACCATAGAGGATAAGAAAACAAATAAACAACAACTAGTTCATAAAAATAGACTAAAGATATATAATAATAAGTGACATTTAATATTATTGATCGGCGCCGAACTACTATAAAATTAGAATATAAGAACATCTACATATTATAATTATTTTCTTTCTTTAAAAACAAAATAAGTATTATATTACACTATTTTAAATCACAAAAAAAATATTTGTAAAAGAATGTCCATAAAACTAGCGTTATATTATGAACATTCTTGTAAAAGGTGGAGGTGTAGCATGTGACCAACAGTGTGTAGTATGCATTGCAATTCAACAGTACTTATTTTGTGTGACGGTAATTTGTTACTTGTACGGTTAATCAAGTGCAGCAGCACAATGCACTTAAATGAAACACATTTATTAACTGCATTTGTTTGATTGTAAATATAAGCAAGACAGAGTATCTGTTGCTTTTAGGTATGCACTCGTTGGACTTCTTTAAAACTGTTGAACACATGCCATACATAAATAGTGGGAAGCTAAATATGCTTACCCAACAATAATATATATTTCTATTCTTTTACTCTTATGTTAAGGTACCCCTAAGAATTATTCTAATAATTAGTATATAAGCCAATGTCATTTAGTTTATAATACAATTAATAAATCATCAGTCTTAGGAGCTCCAACTATTCAAGCTCTAAGACAAAAATAAATAAAAACTATTTTATTACAACGGCACAAATTTCACCCAGTAGGCGATTATAATCTTGGGTGCAAGGCACTATGCCCCTGCTAAAACATCTTCAACAATGGAATTAATTACACAGGTCAACAGCGAAAACGGGCTTGAATAACCACTATATAGATTTGATGCATCATGGATACCTAAGTACAAAAATGGTAATATTTTTCAATTCTATTGATAACTTTTTTTTTAATTTTTTTCTAAATTTTTGGATTTTCGAAGAGGCTGGTTTACCAATTTTATCATAACTATGGAACGACTCGTTCAATTTTGTCACAAAACATACTAAAAAACTTGAAATGAAATTACTTTTAAGCCATGCTAATATTATTTTTTTTTAAACTTGACGGTTTCGGAATTATTTAGACTGCAATGATTAAAAATAATTTTTTTTTATGCAAAATTGGCAAATTTTTATTCGTAAAATATATATAAAAAATCGAAAATGCCAAAAACTTCATATTTTTATTACATGATTGTTTATTCTAAATAAAATAAATTTTACTTCATGAAAATCGATGCATAAATGCAGATTTTATTCAGATTACAGTGAAATTAACCGATTTTAAGATATGACTAAGTTGCAATAAATGCTCGATAAGTACTCCACCACGTATTAGTCCATAAAACTAGCGTTATATTATGAACATTCTTGTAAAAGGTGGAGGTGTAGCATGTGACCAACAGTGTGTAGTATGCATTGCAATTCAACAGTACTTATTTTGTGTGACGGTAATTTGTTACTTGTACGGTTAATCAAGTGCAGCAGCACAATGCACTTAAATGAAACACATTTATTAACTGCATTTGTTTGATTGTAAATATAAGCAAGACAGAGTATCTGTTGCTTTTAGGTATGCACTCGTTGGACTTCTTTAAAACTGTTGAACACATGCCATACATAAATAGTGGGAAGCTAAATATGCTTACCCAACAATAATATATATTTCTATTCTTTTACTCTTATGTTAAGGTACCCCTAAGAATTATTCTAATAATTAGTATATAAGCCAATGTCATTTAGTTTATAATACAATTAATAAATCATCAGTCTTAGGAGCTCCAACTATTCAAGCTCTAAGACAAAAATAAATAAAAACTATTTTATTACAACGGCACAAATTTCACCCAGTAGGCGATTATAATCTTGGGTGCAAGGCACTATGCCCCTGCTAAAACATCTTCAACAATGGAATTAATTACACAGGTCAACAGCGAAAACGGGCTTGAATAACCACTATATAGATTTGATGCATCATGGATACCTAAGTACAAAAATGGTAATATTTTTCAATTCTATTGATAACTTTTTTTTTAATTTTTTTCTAAATTTTTGGATTTTCGAAGAGGCTGGTTTACCAATTTTATCATAACTATGGAACGACTCGTTCAATTTTGTCACAAAACATACTAAAAAACTTGAAATGAAATTACTTTTAAGCCATGCTAATATTATTTTTTTTTTAAACTTGACGGTTTCGGAATTATTTAGACTGCAATGATTAAAAATAATTTTTTTTTATGCAAAATTGGCAAATTTTTATTCGTAAAAAATATATAAAAAATCGAAAATGCCAAAAACTTCATATTTTTATTACATGATTGTTTATTCTAAATAAAATAAATTTTACTTCATGAAAATCGATGCATAAATGCAGATTTTATTCAGATTACAGTGAAATTAACCGATTTTAAGATATGACTAAGTTGCAATAAATGCTCGATAAGTACTCCACCACGTATTAGTTATGTCCCTGCAAAATCTGCCTAACCGATACACCAATACATTTAAAGATTTTTAAATTTCAACATATACATACGTACACTTGTATTCCATAAGCACCCAAAGTGAGAAAGAAATAGCCTTTTCGTTTAAAGAAGCGTGTTATACCTTACTCTTTCTGTCTAATACACTAATATGAACAGTGTTCATTGAATACCAAAGAAGTTTCGTAAAAAAATAAAGTAAGACCCGCGTGAAAACAAAAAGTGTGTTAAAATTGAAAAAAATTAAAGTACATACATAATTAAATAAAAAACCTAAATAAAAAAATGAATAAAAAAACTAAACAAAATGCTTTAAGCGTTGAAAAAAAGAAATTTAAAAGAAGAGTGGAAATTTATAGATATATAAATAAATTTGCAATTGTGAATAGAGCAGGAAGTGTAGAAAGTTGTCCGTCTGATAGTGAAACTGCGGATATTTTGGAAAATGAAGTGGAGATGTCGGAAAATATTCAAGAAATGGGAAATGTTTCCCAAAATACTAATATAAACCAGCTCAAATCGTGGGCTATTCGTAACAATGTGTCTCAGAATACTGTGACAGATTTGTTGCAGACTTTGAAGGGAATGGGAGTTCCTAACTTGCCGCTTTGTGCTAAAAGTCTTCTTGGTACCCAAAAGCGAAAAATTTCAATTCAATCTATTCCATGCGGAGAGTTTTTATGTTTAGGAATTCAAGCTTATTTTTGTGCAGGCACTTTTGAATATCTAAAAGACAGGGATGAAGTTCAGATCGACGTAGGAATAGATGGTTTAAAATTGTTTAAGAGTTCCAGTCGAGTTTTGTGGCTAATCTTAGGAGCAGTGTGTGGGCATCCTCAAGAAAATCCCTTTGTTATAGCATGCTTCTCTGGAAAAGAAAAACCTTGGAATATAAATGACTTTATGAAAGACTTTTGTGATGAAGTTACTTTACTGAGGGAAGTTGGGCTTAAAATTGGACCAGGTGAAATGATTAAAAAATTTAACATTCGTGTTTTCATTTGTGACTCGCCAGCTAGGGCTTTTGTAACAAGTGTGCAGTCACATAATGGTAAAAAAGTTGTCCAAAGTGTTGCCAAATAGGGACTTATCTACAAAGAAGGGTCAGTTTTTCTAAGCAGGTTCATGATTTACGGTCTGATTTTTCATTTAAAAATAGGACGGATTTAAAACATCATAGTTGTCAATTTCGACAGCAGGAAAACATTCTTGAAATTAATAATTTCGGAATGGTGTCGCAATTCCCCCTTGAACCTATGCACTTAGTTGACCTAGGAGTGACAAAAAAGCTTTTAAGTTAGATCCTTAAAAAAGGAAATGTGACTGCTATGAACAAAAAATTAAATGATCTTTCCAAGTTTGTGCCATCTGAGTTTGGGCGCGTATGTAGAAGCTTCGACGAATTTTCTAACTGGAAATCGACTGAATACAGACAATTCTTACTGTATTTAGGAATATTTAGTCTGGTAACCTCATGCCTGAGTAGACGTGTTTTTTATCAGCTGTCATATTTTTCTTCACTTTTTATACGAAATTTTTCTCCGCTTATGCTATAATTTTTGGGCATATTAACTGAAACCTGTGGACCAATTAAATAAAAAATATATGTATATAATTCTGTGATTATTGTGGATTGGTAATCTTTGCCTGAATTCCGGATTATTAATTATCTGGGTTGACTCGCTGCTTGCTGTCGTACGTGCATCACTGCGCCATATTGCCGCGCGATAATCCTTGATCATTTTGGTTAAAACTAATAAAAAGATATTTATTCCCGTGAATATTTACTCCCGTGGATATTGTTGATACCTGGACTCCTGGGTTAGATTGTTGTGGCTGGCTCACTTAGTGCTGTTTTGTACGTAAATTACTGTGCCATATTTGCTGTTCGTACGTGCCTACATACATACATACATATATTACCGCGCCATATTGCTGTTCGTACGTGCCTACATACATACATACATATATTACCGCGCCATTTATCAATACATTTATATAATATATGCACTATATGCTGGACTCCTGGGTTAGATTGTTTGTGGCTGGATCACTTAGTGCTGTTTTGTACGTAAATTACTGTGCCATATTTGCTGTTCGTACGTGCCTACATACATACATACATACATATATTACCGCGCCATATTGCTGTTCGTACGTGCCTACATACATACATACATATATTACCGCGCCATTTATCAACACGTTTATATAATATATGCACTATCTGCTGGACTCCTGGGTTAGATTGTTTGTGGCTGGCTCACTTAGTGCTGTTTTGTACGTAAAGTACTGTGCCATATTTGCTGTTCGTACGTGCCTACATACATACATACATACATATATTACCGCGCCATATTGCTGTTCGTACGTGCCTACATACATACATACATATATTACCGCGCCATATTGTTATCGCGCCATTTATCAATACATTTATATAATATATGCACTATCTGCTACCTTGACTCCTGAATTTTATTATTTTGTGGCTGGTTCACTGTTTGCTGCTTCGTACGTATATTTGCGCCATATCTGCTGTTGTACGTACCTACATACTTATATACATATATTACTACCATAGTGTATTGAAATTTACTTTTGACTCTCGACATGGCTGGTGGTAAGAAGGAACTGTGTGGGGTGTGCCGGGCGGCGTTTTTGAAAACCCAGAACTCAATCCAGTGTGATCTGTGTAAAACCTGGTATCACTCATCGTGTGTGGGAATTGGTGATGACGAGCTCAAGGCCTTGGGCAACTGTAAGAATATGTCATATATATGCAATGGCTGCAAAATAGCTCCGCCTGGTTCTATCGCATCGCTGCGTGCGGATATTTCTACCCTTAACACCAAAGTTGATGCTCTGGTTAAGAATGGGAATGTTGATTGCGACTCCATCAAGCAGACATTGAAGCAGGCTCTTCAGGATATTGTTGCGGATTTTAAATCTGAAGTGTCCGGTATTATCAGTGGTATCAAATCGGAGGTGAGTGAGTGCAGTAGTCGCATTTCTCGGGTGGAGTTGTCAACCGACTCCAAGATTTCTTCGCTCGAAAAAGAGAATAATTCCCTGCACCGTAAAATCAATCGCGGTGATATTATTATTCGCGGACTGCCTGCCGGCATGGAGGATATACCAGCCGTTGCTGTTAATCTTGCGAAGCACTTCAATATATCCGTGGACCGACAGATGATTAATCATACCTGCTACTTACACAATAAACAAATGGCGCTCATAAAGTTTAATTGCACAGCAGTGCGCGACATGATCATGCAGGCATATTTTAAATCCATTGCGTCGCATCCTTTGATGGTTTCTGATCTAGTGTCTAGTGAGAGTGATTCGAACCCCAATAACTCTGGTGTCGGCCCAAGTGGTATCACGGTTAGATCGAGGGTGTTCCTTAATGACCACTTATCCCCCTATCCACCAAACTGAATGCTATCTGTCGGAGACTGGTGAAGGACAAGATTATCCTCAAGTTCCGCCTGATTGATGCCGATATGCCTAAATCTAGGATCACGATGCTTGATGGGAAGGAGCTCATCTGTGATGCTGCGGAGTGTGCTGGACTGATGAAGCCGCCTCCTATTTAACTGGTTTTTATATTTATCTTTATATATCGTTTTTTAATTCTCTAACCTTTTAACTAACTAATTTTTTACTTTTATCTTTTTTCTGTATCTGTAAATTACTCCCTTTTTTTAAATGGCTTGAGTTTCTTGTTTGGGCGGTGGGTCCTCTGTCTCAGTATGTGCATGTTTGCAGCTGTATTTGTTCTCGGTATCTCGGCGGCGGTTTGCTGGTGTTTCAGGTGAATTTTATTCGTTTATGAAATTCTCCTGTGGATGCTGCGGTTGTTGGCGGGGTATCGATGGCGGGTGTAGGTGTGGATGTGTGTATGGTGGGACTGGGGGCCCATCGCTTGTGCAGGACACTCAATGTTTTTTATATGCAGTGTACTCTGCTGTCATGCTGTCATGAAGTTTCTACTCGGTTTGCTTTCTTATATATGCATTACAGCCGAATCACTGCCTGCTTTGTATCGTTACCTGATTTATTGGGTCTGCCCTTTCCGAGTAAGAGTTTTTCTACTCTACATTATTAACAACTGTAACAATTTTTTGTTTAGTATCTTTAAGATTCTAAACTTACTTTCCCTGCATCTCGGATAGAGCAGACTTAATAATAGAAAAAATCGGAGTAATAAGTAGTTGAATTAGTTAGTATTTAACCATAATTATTTCTGCACATGATATTTATTCATGCCGTGCTTTCCATCCTTATTTCTCCTTAATGCTTCGAGTACGTGGTTCCCTTGTGATACATTGTAATTTGATCTCTTTGTTCATTTAAAATATGATAGCTAGATTTATCTCTTATATGATTATATTTATTATAGTTTATATGATTGTTTTGTTGTGCTCGGACTGCAATATTCCTTGTGAAATTTATATGAGTTATATTTATTCTTTCTCTATGATGGCCTTTACATTTGCATCTCCCCCTTACGTATTTATTTGCCTTTGTTTTGATGTCTTCTAATGACAACCTTGGTCCCATTGTTAGGGATAGTGCCTACCTTAGTGATACCCTGCGTTCTTTCAGGAATCAACTCAAAATAGGTCACCTTAATTGTCGTAGCCTGTCTCCTAGGGTTAGTTCTTGTAAGATTGATGAATTGAGATCGATTATTGGCAGTAATGTCTTTGATGTTGTAGGTGTAACTGAGACTTGGCTCGGTAACCAGGTCTCCAGTCGTTCTGTGGGACCGCCAGGGTATAGGCTTTGTCGTAATGACAGGCCCTCTAGAGGAGGTGGAGTTGGTGTGTACGTCTCGAATAAATTTAACCATAAGGTCGTGTCCAGAACTCAAGATCCTGGCTGTGAATCCCTCTTTATTGAAGTCTTATCGGGCAACTCTCGTTTCCTTTTGGGGGTGGTCTATCTCCCTAGTGGGTGTTTGGATACATTTGAGAGGCTCTACTGTGATCTGTTTTCCCGATTCTCTAATACTGTCTTAGTGGGAGATTTCAACTGCAACCTATTTTTACCGACGAATTCTCATCTGGTCAGATCCTTTTGTCGTAGATATAATCTTTCTCTTACTCACAATTCGATTCCTATGCATTTTGACTTAAGGACTAGGACCACGTCGCTTATTGATTTCTTCATGGCTAGCACCTCGTTGCGCGTTAGCTGTCGTTGCCAGGTTTACAGCCCGTCTATTTCGGACCACTCGCTCATAGTTGCCTCCTTCCCTATCAATGTGGCCCAGTTGGATGAATTCTATGAGTATCGTGACTTTAATAATATCAATTGGGGGGGTCTGCTCTCGTCTCTCAATAGCCATAACCTTGATACCACGGATGTTGATCTGAAATGCTCCCTAGTTACTGCGCTCATCAACGACCTCTACCAGTATGTTCCCATAGTCAGAGCTAGAGTGTGTAGGGCTAACAACACATGGATGAGCACCAATGCTGAGGTCGTTGCGTGACTTATCCTTCACGACTTTCAAATTGGATCCCTCACCCCAGAACTGGTCAAACTACTGCAAACTGCGTAACAGGGCGAAGAATATTATCCGCAAGGAGAGGAATAAATACTTTTGTAGACTATTTGGTTCTGTCGATGCCCGCGGATGTTGGAGAATCATTAGAGGTCGAGGTTGCATTGGAGATGACGAGTCTTTCCCGGATCTTGACCCGGATACGATCAACCGTTACTTTGTGAGTCCCGGGGTTACTGGGCCTGTCTCTATTGCTCCTGATGATATTCTTAATCAGCCTGGTTCCTTCTCTTTCTCTTGTGTGGATGTTTCTGAACTGTTTGCGGCTATGAATAGGGTGAGGTCGAGGGCGGTTGGTGTTGATGGTATGTCCATTCGGTTTCAGAAGCTGGTTTTTCCTTTCCTATCAGATATTATTCTAGACTTGGCGAACTCTATACTGACTAGGTCCACTTTTCCATCTGAGTGGAAGACTGCCCGTATTGTCCCAATTCCGAAATCTAAAATTGTTAATGGACCCGAGGACCTCAGACCTATCTCCATGCTCCCCTCTTTGTCAAAGGTTGTTGAGCACATTTTAAAGGATCAGATGCTACTTTTTCTGTCTAACAAAATTTCGGGCTCTCAGTACGCCTTCCGCGATGGGTTGAATACAACTTCCCTCTTGTTATCTCTTACCGACTCTATAAGAAATAATATTAATTCTGATCAATTGAGCGTTTTAATATCGATGGACCTGTCTAAGGCGTTTAACTCGATTAAATTTTCTAGGATGATTCATAAACTTCGCCATGAATTTCTCTTTTCGAGTACGGCCTGTAGACTCCTAGAGTCCTATCTGACTGGGCGATCGCAATTCGTTGCCCTAAATGGGATTTCGTCGACCTTACTTACACTCTCCTCTGGTGTGCCTTAGGGTTCTGTCCTGGGGCCACTTCTTTTTATCCTATACATGAACGACCTGTCCAAAGTTGTTGACTCTCGTTGTTGTGCCTCATTTTTCTACGCTGATGATATGTTCCTTCTGTTTGCGGGGAGTAGAGAATCGATTAACTCTTTTGAGCACGATATTAATTTGTGCCTTAGCCTTGTGGCCGACTGGACTGGACTTAATTCTATTACTATGAATACCTCGAAGACCAAGGCCATGATGTTTGGTCCTACCCCTCGCTTTCTCTATGACCTTTGTTGATCGCCATAAGTGCCTTAGGGTTGTACTTGACAGCAAACTCTCGTTTAGCTGGCATATCGATGCCCTATCAGGTAGAATCGTCAGCTTGTTACGAAGATTCTACAACTCTAATGTTTACCTACCCCTGCATGTGAGGAAGAAGATGGCTCATGCTATGTTGATGTCGCAGGTTCTTTATGGATTTGAGGTTGTCACTGGGTCTGTTAGCATCCATCTCAATAGATTAAAGCGCCTAGTAAATATGATTGTCAGATTTGTCTACAACATCCGGAGGAGAGACCATGTCTCTGGTTCTGTGGTGGATTTCCTGGGATCTGAATTCAATGGGTACGTGATACTTCGGAATTTATTAACCTTCTATAAAATGATCAGGATTGGGAGACCTATTGTCTTATGTAATTCATTTCTTTTCTCGCCCCAATTTAGGAACCCTCATCTTAATCTACCAATGATCTTTAGGTCAGACTTTAGCAGATCGTTTCTGGTCCGAGTATCCGGATATTGGAATGGCCTGCCACTGGAGCTGCGAGTCTTTTGCACTCCAACAACGTTTTTAAGCTCAAACTTTATAAGTTCTTAATACCACAGACAGCGTGACTCAGATTTTCTCTTTCTAGTTGCTTTAGTGCTTGGCCCATCCTTTCGGATACTGGGCTAGGCCCTTTCCCTAACTGGACCATTTAATTCGATTTTATCTTGTTCTATATACATAGTTACAACTTATTAATGCGTGGGGGTGTGAGGTGAATGTTTGGAATATAATATACTTTAATTCAGAAAAAAACAAGGAATGTTGTTGTCTTTATACATTTTTTTTTATTATTATTTTTTTCTTTAATCTTTTATTTTAGTATTAACTACTTAGGTGTTAAGACTGTGTAATATATTTTTTTGGCCCATAGGGCTTTGTATTACTGAACTGAATAAATAAATAAATAAATAAATATTTGTTTTAAAAGATTGTATAGATGATGATTCGTACTATCATTTCCTTATTTTGCATGCTGGAATAAGACTTCTTTTCTGTAACGAATCTTATGAAAGCGAAGGGAATGTTGCCCAAGAAATGTTAGAAGAATTCGTTCATTTATTTGGCCTTATATATGACGAGCATTTGATAAGCTTCAATATTCATGGGTTATTACATTTGTCCGACTGTGCAAAGCAGTGTGGGCCTTTGGACAATTTTTCTGCATATAAGTTTGAAAATTATATGCAATATTTGAAAAAGTTAATAAAGAAACCTAATAAAATCTTAGAGCAGTTATGTTTTAGGCTTCAAGAAAGGCAGGATTCAAATATAATTTTAAATAAATGTTCCAAAATGGGTTCATTTGATATAGATATTCAAAAGGAAAAAGATTCATTTTGCTTTAATTCAGAAATAGGACCTTTTAAGGCAGTAGGTATACGGAAGGAAACTGGAAGTGATAATAGTACTTGGGTATAGTTTTCAGCACACAGAAAATTATTTTCAAGAGCCGATAGAATCATTATCGGGGTTAGGTATACTTGTGGCAAGTCAAAATAATCACGAACTTCTAAGTATTTGCAGAGCAGACATACAGTATAAATATTTCTGTATTCCTCATCAAAATAAATATATATTAATTCCACTACTTCATAATATTTTTCACGATTTTTCAAATTAAAATTCTAAAATACGTTTAAGCATTTTTTTAGTTATAACTTCTAATTTATTTTAAAACCAATCAACTAAAAATTTTCTTTGCATCTTCAAAGAAAAATGACTGAAAGAATGAACGATTTTGAAAAATTTTTTTTAACACAACAAGGTAGGACAATTTTATCAATCAACAACTAAATGGCAAATTAAATTAATAATTGCTTTTTACTTATTAATAGAACAAAAGGTCGGAGGCATTAAAAGAAAACAATTTTCAACAAATTCTATATACAATAAGCCACCACCTGACCCAAAAACAGCGTAGAAGTAAAAGAGAGCAAAATTCTGAGAAAAGAAGATTCCAACAGTCAACCGCCAGAAGATATTCTCAAAACTATATTAAAAAATCAAAACACGATTTTGGAGAACCAAAAGCAAATAAAGAAACGAATTGAAATTTTAGAAAAAGGAATGAAAGAAAACGTAATTATATATACACAAGTAAAAAAACTTTTTCTAACTTATTTTTTAAGGTTGTTGATAATTCTGTTTTAATGGCACAAAATCACACTACCAGGGAATGCAAAGTGATTTTAGAAAAGATAAAACAATCTGTGATCCGCTTAACCGGCGAGGACGAAAATGAGCTGTACATAGAAATTGGAGCTACATTACCATTATCATCAATTGATGCAGCACAGGACGTTGAGGAGAAGTTGGAAAAGTCGGAATACCGCGAGGCAATGGTATTTTAAAATTTATTGCATACCATATTTGCCATTTACTAAAAATAAATGTACATTATATGCTATTTACAGAAGTCATATCTCTTCCAGCTCAAAGGCAGCAAAGGAACGGTGGATGAAGTATTTAGAAAAATTATGAAGGACAAAATAATTTGCCTTTTTAATTTTGATGGGAGAAAAGAGAAGCGAGCGTTGGTGCAGCTGATGCTCATTAATAAGATTCTTAGTGGTATGACCAATAACCAACAAAAATGTAGCCTTCCTTTTAATAATTCTTATGTTTTCAGAGGTTTTTGCAGCAGAAGGGCGAAATTCTTTTGAAAAAGAATTAAAAAAAACAATCGAACTAAGCCACAACCGATACAAACAACGCCAATTCGTTAAAAAAAATCAATTTCAATATGAACTATCAAATATCTCATTTATTAATCATTTATTGATCTCTTAACCAGCTTTAAATGCATTGTTTTTTGTTTTTATGAATTTTTTATATTACAAAAATGAATTGTTTTTTTTGTTTTTCATTATACTTTTTTAAAATGCTTTTATATGATTTTGTCTTTAAAATTAAATTTTAAAGAAATACGATCTCAAAGTGACCTTCAAAAGTTTAAACTTTAAATGAATTAATTGTTTTTTTATATTTCTTTTTTAATTTTATTTTATGTACTTTTTTTTAAATAAAATAAATTGAAAACATTAAAAAGGGCTTTTATTAATACAGTAGTAATAACCAATTTTTAGGAATACAATAACTGGTAGTCTTCAGTAGCACTAACCTTTATTAATAACGGTTAACTAATCGATATATAAAGCGGTTAACTAACAAGTTACTTCTTAAGTACTAATAACGGATATGTTTATCGGTTAACTAAAAAGTTATTTATTACAGAATACTACCAGTATCGCTACTGATAACTATGCAGTTATATACACGTTAGCACTGATGTGTGTGAGCGAGAGCACTATAGTGTTTTCTGTTCTAAATAATAATGTGAAAGAAAGAGATATCAGCTCACACGTACAAAGAGAATAGGTTAGTTTTTTCCCAAAGGCCTGTGCAAAATAACTGAAAGTTTTAGAATTTCTAACTTATACTTTGGTTATGAGTACTTTTTATGTAACGCGTTATATAACCCGTACTGTTCTTGCAGGGTATGTATATAGAATAATGTGTATAAAAGCGTATTTGACTAGAGACGAAGGCATAATTCAGATAATTCAAACATGAATTAAGAGCATTTTGGATGATTAGAAAAAAGCGCTCTTTTATGTAAAAAGCAAGACCTCCAAAGTGGGACATCGCGAACAAAAATCATGCATGTTCGAAGCGCTTTTCGCAGCAGGAGGCACAACAACAACAAGCATCTCTTCCTTACAAACCTTCTTCGGCCGAAGCAGTAGTTTTTGCTGGGTATAAACCCTACGGGAAATGTTGTACCAATTGTCTAAAACATACCTGTCCTATGATAGGTGAAAATGGGAATGGTACAAACAGTTCCTGAGTTGTGACTGTTGAAAAGGGGACATATCACAAAACTAGAACAAAAGTGCGAACAAAATTCTTTCACTCAGTGTCTCATTTCGAAAGATTTACATCGAAAGACTATAACAAGCACTAAACCTGTGCGAAATCACTTCATAAATCTAACAAAACACTATTAGTGTAAGAACTATAGAGAAAACTCTATTTACTAGCAATTGTATTATTACATGTTAACGAATTGGTTGGGTTGTGCTAATTATTATAATCAAAATAAATATAATATTTTTAATAATTGTTTTTTATAACCAAAAACTGTTTTTTTTGAGGAAATACTTATATAAAATACAATTTAATTATTTTTTTTTTGTTAATATAATGTTTATTTATAACAAAAACAAAATATTTCTCGTTTTAATTGGATACTATAACTAAAATATTATACATATATGCAAAGATAATTGTTAAAAATAAAATAAATTTTCTTGTAAACTTCTTATCTGCAATAAAAAATAACAATTATTTTCGGTCCCTGTTATTTTTATTATTAGTGTTATTATTCTTCTATTTTTTTTACCTTATTTAATTTTATATTTATCTATTTATTAAGGATTTAGGTCACTATTTTTTTATAAAAAACTTTAACAATGTTTATTATTTTCTTTTCCAATATTTCGCCACTTCCTTGTGTGGCTTCTTCAGGGATATAAAATTTTTGTGCAAAATATTATAATAACAGTTAACAAATTGAAAAAACAAACAATATTTGTCAAAATGAAAATTTTAAAAAATTAACAACTTTAAAAACTACTTAAATATGTACACAATCATAAAAAATTATTATTCTTATAAGTAATATAAATTCAATTCCGGTTTTCGTTCTTATATAATTAATACCTATAAGCATGAGCAACAGAATCTGTATCTGCCTTAAAATTAATTCTCTTATGTGTTGGAACATTAATAATTTGTAACATCTCTAACATAAATCTACGTTTATAGTTATTTTCTATGTTTAAAACTTTTACGTTATTCAAATCAGGATTGTGATTAGAGTTAAAACAATGTGAAACTAGTGCTGGTTTTTGTGAAGAAATATTTCTATACTTTTGATCTGATCTATGACCAGCCATTCTAGTTTTTAATTTATTGTACCTACATATATCTTTATTAGAATGTTTATTTAAGCTATAGGTCTCTTGATTTAATATATATATATATATATATTGTTGTTTATATTTATATTTATTTTCGATATTTCGCTAACAATTTGTTAGCATCTTCAGGAAAATTTTATAAATTATTTCAAATTTTAATATTGATTTGTGTATTGGGTGTCATAAAATTTTTTCAATAATTTTTTATGGAAAAAGTCTAGGAAAATTTAACTACAGTATATAAAAAGGTTTTTGTATGAAATGTCACAAAAATTGTTTCCAAATTTTAACATAAAAAAATTATTGAAAATGAGTTAAGTATTGGATAGATATAAAATTTTTAACATAGAAAAAATTATTAAAAATGTTATGTTGTAAAAATAGTTTTTTAAAAAAATTTTAACATTGAATTTAATATATCAACACAATTAAAATTAAAATGTATAGTATGTATCTAGGCTGTTTTTTTAACATAGAAAATATTATTAAAAATGTTATGTTATAAAAAAAGTTTTTTAAAAGAATTTTTTAACATTGAATTCAATACATCAACACAATTAACATTAAAATGTATAGTATGTATCTAGGCTGTTTTTTAAATATAAATATCAAAAAATATTTACAAATTTTTATAAGCTTTATAAAAGTTAAGAATAATAAAAATCCTACAGGAAATTAAGTTATTATTGGTGTAAAACCAAGGAGCAATAATATGATTATTTTCCTGTGGGACCATAATATAATTAGATATGTAATTAAAAAAACAAAGTAACAAAAAATTCATAGTGTAAACAAGAAACAATCATTTAACATTTAAATTTTTACTAACTAAATATCTATAATTCTGTGCTAACTTTTCTGTATCTACTTTGAAATTTATTCTTTGTGTTGCTGGTGTATTAATTATCTCTAACATTTCTAACATCAAACGCAGTTTATAATTATTTTCTGTATTTAGAATTGAAACATTTTCAAAGTTAGGAAAGTGAACTAATCTGGAACAATGAGATGACAACGCTGTCTTCTGTGAATTGATATGCCTATATTTCTGATCTGACTTATGACCTGCTATTCTCGTTTTTAATTTATTTTTGGTAGTACCTACATATACCATGTTACAATTCTCTCCATCATTTCCCCTGCAAGGTATTTTGTAAACTATATTCGATCTATCCCATTTATCAATTTTGTCCTTAGTTCTACTAAATAATTTATTTAATGTGTTATAGGTTCTATGAGCTATTCTATATTTGTTCATATCAAAAATTTTTGATTTTGTCAATCTCTTTAAAATCTCAGGAATATACGTTAAGGATTTGTATATTCTCTGTTCTGTATTACTATCTATATTATTAATTATTTAATGTTTGTGTCTATATATATTAATTTATTAATTAAAGAACTGGGATAATCATTCTCTCTCAAAATACTTCTTATCTTCCTCTCATTCTTGTTGTGAAACTGTTTGTCACTTATAGTTAAAACTCTTTCTATGAAATTTCTAGCTGTATTAATAATAATATGTTTGCTATGTTTAGAATAGTAATTAATTAACCTTCCCGATGCTGTTGGTTTCTGGTACCAATCTATTAATAATCTATTATCTTTTCTAATAATACTAGTATCTAGATAATTGATCCTGGAGTTATATTCCTTTTCAACAGTAAATTTAATATTAGAATTAAATTCATTAAATGTCAAAAGCACCTTATCAATTTCACATTCAGGAATAATGTAAAACAGATCATCTACATACTTAGTCATCAATCTGGGAATCGCATTCAGTTTTTGAATAGATAAATCCAATAATTTCTCCATAACTATATCTGCAACAATTGGTGATGCTGGAGATCCCATTGGAAGACCATTTTGTTCCATAAATATATTTCCATTATATTGAAAATATCTATTATCTTCTATGCAAAATTTTAAAATACGTAAAAATAAATCGTTATCTATATTTGTATAATCCTTAATCATATCCCATTTTTCTTCAATGGTATTTATCGCAACATCAACAGGTATACTGGGAAATAAAGACACAACATCAAAAGAAATCAATATTTCATCATTTGATATCTGTTGATCTTTTATCCTGTTTTTAAACTCTACAGAATTCTTGATATTATATCTAGACTTCTTCGTAATATTCCGTAAAATATTTGTTATGTGTTTACATAACTCATATGATGGAGAATTAATAAAAGAACATATAGGCCTTAATGGAAAACCTTCCTTATGGATCTCTGGTAATCCATATAAACGCGGTGCAATTGCAACGTTAGTTTTAAGCCTATTTTTCTCAGTAGAAGATACTATTTCCTTCCTATATAATTCTTCAACTATATTATTGTTAATTTTTTGTAACTTGCTAGTTGGGTCTCTATTTAATGAAGTATATTCTCTAGTATCTCCTATAATATCATTAATCCTAGAATTATAATCATGTCTATTAATTGCTACAGTAGTATTACCTTTATCTGAATTAACAATAAATATATCCTTGTGTTTTTTTAAAAATCTATCAGCTATATTTACCTTATCTATCATAAACCTATCTCTATTAGATAATCTATTTTTATTTAAATGATTATCAATAACTGCTGTTAATCTATTTCTAGCTATTTCTTGTTCTTCCTTTCTATTAAAAGTTCTAACTAACTTTTCTCCTTCAGAAATTATTTTTAAAATAGGAAATTCGTTTGCTTTTACTGGTAAAGCATGTTTTTTCCCGAGTGAAAGAATCCACTGAACATCGCTAGGTATATCACAATTAGTTTTATTAACAAACCATTTCTCATTATACCTTATATTTAACTCTTCTAATTGTAATATTTTAAGATTATCAAATTTCTTCTTATGTATAATATTTACCTTCTTCAGATTTTTCTGGTTATTTTCTCACCAAGACCTACCTGTGTACCGAATTTCAGCTTTCTAGCTATACTAGAAGTGTCCCATACAAAGAAGGGGCACTCAGGTCCCCCCTGGGAGGAAAGTGCCCGTTTTCAGATTTTTCTGATTATTTTCTCACCAAGACCTACCTGTGTACCGAATTTCAGCTTTCTAGCTATACTAGAAGTGTCCCATACAAAGAAGGGGCACTCAGGTCCCCCCTGGAGGAAAGTGCCCGTTTTCAGATTTTTCTGCTTATTTTCTCACCAAGACCTACCTGTGTACCAAATTTCAGCTTTCTAGCTATACTGGAAGTGCCCAATAATATTGATGAGTCAGTGAGTCAGTCAGTGAGTCAGTGAGTATGTACTAAAATATGGACTTTTCACACTTTTCAAATTTAATTGTGTTGATATATTAAATTCAATGTTAAAATTTTTTTAAAAAACTATTTTTACAACATAACATTTTTAATAATTTTTTCTATGTGAAAAATTTTATATCTATCCAATACTTAACTCATTTTCAATAATTTTTTTATGTTAAAATTTGGAAACAATTTTTGTGACATTTCATACAAAAACCTTTTTATATACTGTAGTTAAATTTTCCTAGACTTTTCCCATAAAAAATTATTGAAAAAATTTTATGACACCCAATACACAAATCAATATTAAAATTTCAAATAATTTATAAAATTTTCCTGAAGATGCTAACAAATTGTTAGCGAAATATCGAAAATAAATATATATATAAACAACAATATATATATATTAAATCAAGAGACCTATAGCTTAAATAAACATTCTAATAAATATAAAGAAAAGGTCAAATAAAATAGAATATAAATATATGTACATATATCTTATTAAAATTTTCTATAACTTTACCATTACAAGTTATCTGGTAAACTAAATTAGATTTATCTAGAGTCTGTATTTTATCTTTAGTCTTACTAAATAATTTTCCTACTGTATCATTCATTCTATGTGCTATACTATTATTATATATTATATTATATATTAGTGTTATTATATAAAAATAATATTTTTGTACGCTTGTATGTATGTACGTACATACATACATGTTTTGTTGATAAGGAGTTAGTTTGAAATTTTATATATATATGTATAATTTTAATTTTATATTCAATTTTAACATATAACTTCTGCAAAAAAATAAGCATATACAAAGTGTCTTGCTAGCAACCGTGTACAAATTTAGCAACTAAAAATATTAATACATCAAAAGCATTAAAGTAAGCACAAAGAACTTCTATGCCCCATTAAAATTCAAAATAGAAGCATCGTAACACTGGCTACAAATGTCGCGTAACCTTTTGCCGAAATTCTATTTTCCGCAAGTTCGGACGTTACGGCAACTTTTCACTTCAGCCAAGTAAGTATTTTCAGAAACGATCGGCTGACACATCAACATTTACATTTCTACATTTACCGTCATCTAAAGCAGCCAGACGAGGTTTAGTGGCTTCTACCGAAAACAATATATGTTTTATTCAGCCGTGTTGAATAACTGATATTGGATATTAAATTTTCATATGTTGCTTAAAATATTAACAATGTCTAATTTTCTTTTATTGTTACATTCGTTATAGAGGGCTTTGCATCTAGATATTTCCTTTTTTTAAAGCAACGTTGAGCAACTTATTTTAATTTTGCATCTTTCAATTTGAGTTAACCGTTAATTCATGGAACCATGTGAACGATGTTTTATGTTTCTTAAGTTTGTTGAAATTCAAAACAAATTTTTTGCTTACTGCACGTTAAACGAAATTTAATATTTTGTGGCTACCTAATAGGGAGCTCAACAGTAATGAATGTATATTTATGTACATATGTATGTATGTTATAGTAACAACATTTGTTGGCTTTAATGTCGCTTTATTCGCCTTTTAGTTTGTATGTCAGCAAACTAGCATGGTTATTTTGGTTTTTAATTAATTAACACTTGAATAGATTCTGCGACGATTTCATTTGGAAATCAGTGTATCAATTTAGACACGGTGTGATTGGGTCATCGTCTTACATTGTTTTATAATTCTTGATACGCGCACATTTACGTTCGTGCATAACTTGGTAGCAGTGATGTTATATGTAGGGAAAAATCCCTACTCGTAGGGATTTACGTCCGAAAAAAAGACCGTAGGAAAAAAATGACAGATTTGTTGAAATCATTAAAATGTAGGGACTTTTCAATAACATGGCAAAAATATATTAATTTGGCAACCTTCTTCAATTTGGTCTTGGAAGAAATACATCAAATATTACCACTCAAAACAGCAATATTCAGAGAAATGGGGTTCTTAAACCTTGAAATTACATTGAAAAAAAAAGGAAATAAAAATGAATTTTCATTTAAAAATTATAAAAGTGGACGCTAATTCTCTTCTACAAGAGTGGATATCCTTTTTAAATTTATTTTTTCAGAGCAAGAAATAGGTGATTTTTTAAATATGGACATCGAAAAGTTTTGGAGTACAGTTACCAAAATGAACAATTTTAATGAGAATTCATTTTCCCCCTTTTGTCGAAATTAGCTACGTTTGCTTTATCACTGCCCATACAGACAGGGAGAGAATTTTTTCCATCATCACTGATGTTCGCACTGAATATACATATGTATGAGGATTTGGTGGGGATGAGAAACCTGGATAGATGGCAAATGACTCTGAACACAAATAAAACAATTAGTGATTTATTACTCAGAAATTGTGAACAAAATATCCCAAATATGAAATAAGAAACAAAACCAAATAATAAGGAAAAATGAATATTTTATTTAACAATTTCTTGGACGACGATCTTACTAGTATGCCGGCTGAATTCAAAAAAGGGCAGACACTTTTTATTTTTGGTCGGAAGTAATATCTACGTCAGATCGCGTGAGTTTGACGTATATTTTTTAGAACTAATTGTGATTGAGATAGAAGATCTCGATAACTTTTACGTATCTACACTACAGCATATCACAATTAAACGGGCTGGGAATTAGGGTTTTCATGATGTAATGGCAAATATCAAATAATTAATGTTTGGCATTAACACGCACTAAGAAAAGAAATAAGCTAAGTCATAAAATTTTAACTTCAGTTTGCATTGTCCGCTCATTTTAACAAGGCGAATGTAAAAGTTGTTATACCTTTCAATATACCGAAACTCATTTAAAAAAACTGGTATCCTTACGACATGTCAGGAAATCACCAGTCAAAAATAACACGGGCAAACAATTTTTTTAGCAAATTTCAAAAGTGCAAAATACATATTTTTTATAATTCGCTTTTTTTACCAATGAACTAATTGTGATTTTAAATGAATTTATGTATATCACTTGTTTTTATGTTTTTCAATTTTTGTTTATTTATTTTTTAATTTATAAAAAAAGACTGATAGAATGATTCATTAAAATATTCAATAAAACGTTTATATATTAAACACAAAGATTTTATTTGCATTGTTTGATATATTATAATTTAAAAGTTGTAGGGATTTTTGTAAAGACAATTTTTTGAGGGCGTAGGGAAAAATAGGGATTTTTTAAGTGCTGCGTAAAGACTTTTCAAAAAAGTGTATAAGATCACTGCTTGGTAGCAAAAGCTCAAACTATGGTTGTACTGATGCTTATTAGGATTAGTTAGGTGACAAATCAACCCACCAAATATAAAGTCAATAATTTACAATATGGTGCCGCATTTGTCCTTAGATAACAAGGGAACAAAATCGAAATAATTTTATAGGCTTGAATAACCACTATATAGATTTAATGCATCATGGATACCTAAGTACAAAAATGGTAAAATTTTTGAATTCTATGGATAATTTTTTTTTAATTTTTTCTAAAATTTGGGATTTTCGCAGGGGCTGATTTACCAATTTTATCATAACTATGGAACGACTTGTTCAATGTTGTCACAAAACATACTAAAAAATTTGAAATGAAATTACTTTTAAGCCATGCTAATATAATTTTTTTATAAACTCAACGGTTTCGGAATTATTTAGACTGCAATGATTAAAAATAACTTTTTTTTATGAAAAATTGGTAAATTTTTATTCTTAAAAAATATATAAAAAATTGAAAATGTCAAAAAATTCATATTTTTATTACATGATTAGAAAGGTATGTATTCCAAATAAAAAAAATTTACTTCATGAAAATCGATTCATAAGTGTTGGTTTTATTCAGAATACAGTGAAATTAACCGATAAGATAGGTCTTAAGTTGCTTAAAACCTACCAAAAAGACTTTTTGTTTGCTACTACGAGAGAAGACTAATTAGAGTTGAAAATATTTAATATTTGGAAAGTTTTTTTATGCTGAAAAAATTAAGAAACTAAGGAAGTCTAAGTCTTATACATATGTATGTACATAAGTATGTATAACAATGACTTGTATGTCATACCATTACTCTATAACGATTTACAAAAAAAATTTACGAAAATTGTAAAAATGGACAAATGAACGCTGATGAGGTTTTTCTTTTCTAATATTAGAGTTGTCAATTATACGCCTTTCAATTTTGTTCCAATAGTTCAAATAATTGTTTTTGTTCGTTCGATCAAACGATTAAAGCTAAAATATCAATCGATTAATCGATGATAACAACGAGTGAAAAAAATGCTTAAAAATTATTTATTGACAAAAAATAAATGTTTGTTATTAACACAAAACCGTATAGATAACCAAAAATCTTCAAAATTAAATAGCTAATATTTTTATTAACAAAAAAATACATAAAATTATTAATACACAAAAAAAAATTAAAAATGTAATAACTGAGATTACTTTGAACTGATGTAGGGCGATTTTAATACAAGTAGAAAAATAATTCAAATTCACATGTTTTTTCCGTCAAAAATTATCTAATGATTTTTTTTTTCTGTTAAATCATTCAATTTAGGCTGTTCTTAAGAAATACTCTTAAAGTTGACTCATTTTTTTTTTTTTCAAACGATTTTTGTTTTTATTATATTAGATTTTGTGAAAACTCTTTCGCTAATTGTCGAGGTATGTATGTGATATAGTGAGAAGAGCATAAAATAGTTTACATATCTAATTATTCTATTATTTTTTTAGATTTTTCCAAACATACCATATCGTCTAATATATAGCTGAAGTCTTTTTTTTCTGAAATTTGAATACTTTGAATAGAATTATTTAATTCGCATAAAAGGTTGCTATTTTCATTACTTATAACTTTTTTATATCATTTCTTTTAACTTAATTATTGTGGTTACTTTCAAAATTAAATAATCTAGATTATAATACATTTGCATGTTCCTTAGTTTCACTTTTCAAAGAATATTTTAAGAAACTTTCAATCCTCGGAATATTTCCAGAATTTAAAACGTGTGGCACTCGGGGACTGTCGCGGTAAAGCTATTGCATACTCATCATGCTCATCCAGTACATCTCCATTACCTATTTTTGTCAAAACTTGTGAAAATGCAACATTAGCTTGTCTCATTACTGTAGTAAGTGGATAAAATTTTAATTTTCTCCATAAATGCGGTCCAGTCATGCTCGTTCTGATTGTCTTGTAAATTGGTGTCGATCGTACTGGTGGCGATTGCCGTAAATCTCCGATCAAAATAACATCTATACTTCCGAAATCTGTGTTTTTCCTGTTATTTGTTTTAAACGATTATAAATTTTATGTAGAAGTTCTGCACTAACCATGCTAATTTCATCAATAATCAGTACTCTGACATATCTGAAGAGAGATCTACATAATTGCAACGTTTCTGATGACAGAGGAAAAAGTTTTGAAAGAAAAATTTTGAGAGCTGTATGAACAGTTTTACCATCAATAGCCACGGCTGCTTTGCCGGTTGATATTAATAAATTATTATATACATACATATGTAAATGTATGTATATATTTATCGCGGCTTACTGGTGGCAATTGCCGTAAATCTCCGATCAAAATAACATCTATACTTCCGAAATCTGAAAAAAATTCTGCATAAATAAAAAATAAATAAATAATTATAATATAAATTAATAGTGAAAGAAAATGAGTGAGTACTATATATACATACATTTTATTATTATCACAAATGCAGTATTTTTTTTTTAAATTTATATATAATACTGCTATAAACACAACCTAAACACAAACACGCACATTTAGTTTAAATTCTCAATTTACCCTGCAGGAAATGTCGTTAGTGAAATTATACTGACTCGCTTTTGACTTTGTCACCAGTACTACTCTCTATTACCCCCCATACAATGCTTTGTGCTATAGACATTTAGCATGTGATTGTCATTGAAAATATACTAGTAACATTAAGAGTGTTGACTAGGTAGTGATTACGTAGTTCTAATGGGACCAAGTGGAGTCATTCAAACCAGAATGTTACTAGTACATTAATATAATCTTAGTCTAGCTGTTAAAACAAACTAAAAAGTGTAGACGTATCATTGACAATGTCATCAAGAAGTCAGCACTAGTCGTAAAATTGGTGACCTGTCAGCAATAAGCCCAGTAAGAAGTCACCAAACAAGTAGACAAAAGTGGTGACTTGGAGACAATTGGCCCCGCGTTTACTTATTCTCAATATGTATGTATATACCCTGTAGGAAATGTCACTAGTGAATCAGTACTGATTCATTAATGACACTGTCACCATTACTAGTGACTTATTATACCCCTGACAATGCTTTTTTACTATAGACATTTAACATGTACGTGTCATTGGAAATATACTATTGACACTGGTACTACTGAGTAGGTAGTTCTTTTGGGACCATATGTAGACATTGTCACCAGAGATTCACTACTGCATTTTAGTAATTCTAGTCTACACTTTTGGTACTTTTATGGTGTAAATGTCAGTAGTGAATCTGTACTGACCCACTGTTGACACAGTCACCATCCTGTAGAAAATGTCAGTATTATACCCCGACAATGCTTTTCTTTTTGTCACCAGAGATTCACTAGGGCATTTTAGTAATTCTAGTCTACACTTTTAATACTTCTCTGAAATAGACGTCGTTAATAAAACTTTTGTTAACATTTGATGTTTTATTAAAATATTAAGTATTAAAAGTAAAAAATGTACATTTCAGCCTTTTAAATAATATTAGAAAAAAATTAAATTGCCTTATTAACAGGTATTTTAAAAATATTAATTTTCTTTGCTCAATGAATCGCCTTCAAATTCAATGTTTTCACTTGTTTTTTGATTTGCTTCGACCCATTTGCTTAAAATATTTTTTTTGGCGCTGCAATGCTGCTCTAAGCTTTTTACCGGCTGCTTCACTAAAGGTTGATATTTGTTCTGGATATGGAAACAAAAAACCATTTATTAAAATATTACAAATTTTGAGAATTACAATATCAAACTTTTTACCTATTAAAGCTTTAAAAACCTTGGAGAAATCACGCAATCTCTTTTTACGAAAAGAATTATCAACATTAAAATTCATTATTATATGTTGGCCAAACACTTGAAGTAGATTACGTTTAGCATTACCAGCCAGTAGAGATTTTATTTGTCTTATCTATAGAACATAACTAAAACAAGTAAGAATGCTATACAGACCCTTCACCAATGCATATATATGTGATTCACAGAATATAATACAGGCTTTCCTTTCTTATATAAATATAACATTTGAAACAATATAAAAAGTAAGTTAAAACTGCATACTTGGACGTACTTTCATATATTTTTCAGTGCTATATACTACATACATACTTACTTGACAGTGTTCTCCAATGGGAAGAATATAATAGGCAATTCCTCCCCATAAAAAAATACTAATTAAAAAGATAAATTAAATCGCTTTAGTATGATACAGGTGTAGGTACTGCACGGTAAATAAATATAAAGTCGAATTCGGATAAGAGCGTAGTGTGTAAATGTAAAAATCGCTTAATTGAAAATGAAAATTGTATTTTATTATTTTTGATTAATCTCAAAGCACTTGCTTGCATTCGCTTAAAAGAAAACCATCTGATTGAAACATATTCTGTTTAGAAATAATCTAATTTATATGTTTGTATAAAACAAACACCCCTTAAAAGAAAAAAATATTAATTTTTGGTGACAAAATACTTTTTAGCCACGGCTCATTTCAATTAAAAATATGAATGTGTTTACTTTTCTACACCTATACAATTAGACAACCGCTGGTTGCCATTAAAAGTATTTTATAAGGCAAAAATGAAAAGCAAATCTTCCCGTTACAAAATTTTTACATTTATTTGAGCATATATATCTAGATATTGCTAACCCGCAACAAATAAATAAAATATAAAACATAAATACTTGAGTACATGCTCAAATAAATGTAAAAATTTTGTAACGGGAAGATTTGCTTTTCATTTTTGCCTTATAAAATACTTTTAATGGCAACCAGCGGTTGTCTAATTGTATAGGTGTAGAAAAGTAAACACATTCATAATGGAAAATTATTGTTGTGGGTATTTAAAACAAAGTTTACACCCGATGGTAAATTTAACAAAAGAAAGGCACGTTTAGTGGCCAAAGGTTACAGCCAGAAATATGGTACTGATTATACCGACACTTTTGCTCCAGTAGTTGGACAAACTTCCCTTAGACTAGTGTATGCTCTTACTGTTGAGCATGATTTGAAGTTAAGACAATTAGATATATTGACAGCTTTTCTCAATGGTATTTTAAATGAAGATATTTATATGATTCAACCTGAAGGTTTTGTAGATAAAGATGCACCAAGAAAGGTGTGGAAGTTAAATAAACCTTTGTATGGCTTAAAACAAGCTGGCAGACAATGGTATAAGAAAATTGATGAAGTATTTAAAAATTTTAATTTAACAAATTCAAAATAAGACCAATGCATATACTACATAAAAAGTCATGAAAAAACGTTAATAGTATTATTATATGTGGATGATATTATAATAGCCATCAACAGCGAAAAACTGACAAATGAATTGATAAAGCTTACATCAGAAAATTTTGAAGTTCGTGATTTGCAGCAACCAAAGCACTGCATAGGATTGGAAATTAAGCAAGAACCTGGATCATTATCTATTTCACAGCCGAGATATATTGAAAGCCTTGTACAAAAATATGGATTATCTAATTCAAAATCTGTCAAAATTCCAATGTTGTTAAAACTTAAACTGAGAAGAGAACCCGAAATTCCAGGAAAAGCTGAAAAAGTAGACAAAACTAAGTATCAATAAATTATTGGTTCTTTGTTGCACCTATCAGTAAACAGTCGACCAGATATATGTTGCAGTGTTAACAAATTGTCACAATTTTGCCAGGATCCAAGAAAGCAGCATCTCAATGCTGTGTTACATATAGTTAGATATTTGAAAGAAACCAAAGATTATAAAATTGTATATAAGAAAACGTCATTACCTTTGATTGGATTTGCAGATGCAAACTGGGTAGAGG
Source organism: Lypha dubia (assembly GCA_947311025.1). Classification (NCBI taxonomy): domain Eukaryota; kingdom Metazoa; phylum Arthropoda; class Insecta; order Diptera; family Tachinidae; genus Lypha; species Lypha dubia. The sequence goes on along the minus strand of OX371260.1, from coordinate 81,663,893 downwards.
ATCTGAATGATCGGAAATCTCAGTCCGGCTTTTGTTTTATATTGGCTGGTGCTGTTGTTTCTTGGGAGTCGCGTAAACAAAATGTTGTTGCCACGTCCAGTGTATCATTGGCTGAATCAGCAAAAGAAGCAATATATTTAAGATATCTCCTAGAAGAACTTAAATTTCCACTTGTTGAACCGACAACTATCATGAGCGACTCTCAGAGTGCCCAACATATGGCAAAATTTGGCGGACATCATTCAAGAACGAAACACATACATTATCGGTATCACTTTATTCGTGATGCAGTTCAAAATAACACAGTTAACTTAATGTATATTCCAACAGAGAACATGATTGCCGATGTTTTAACAAAACCTTTACCGAGAATTAAACATCAATTATGTATTCAAAACATGGGCATGATATTCAAAAGCAATATTCGTTGAGGGGGAGTGTTAGAAATCAACTTTATTGATTTATACTTGTACTTATATTATCTGTTGTACATTGAATTAATTGCTATGATTAATATTTTGTTTTGTAAAATAAAATTACTTATTGTTCATACATTATAGAATAAATACGTCAACATTTGTTCTTTCCTTCATATGATCACTTATAAATAGTATCAATAGTACTTTACTTTTTATGTTAAATACATATAAAGTCGAATTCGGATAAGAGCGCACTGTTTAAATGTAAAAATCGCTTAATTGAAAATGAAAATTCTTATTTATTATTTTTGATCAATCTCAAAGCACTTGTTTGCATTCGCTTAAAAGAAAACCTGCTGATTGAAACATATTTTGTTTGGAAATAATCTAATTTATATAAAACAAACATCCGATAAAAGGAAAAATTATTAATATCTAGTGACAAAATACTTTTTAGCGTCGGCTCATTTCAATTAAAAATATTTAACTATTTATTATTTTTAAATATAGTAGCAAGCTTATATTAAAATTTTTAAACGAAAGCTGAAATGAAAAACAAATCACATATTTTTTACTTCTAATGTTAAATTTTCATTTTACAGAATAAAGTGAGTTCGTTTAACTGACGCGTTTTTCACTTAGCCGAACTTCTTTTTATCGAAAATCTCCCATAAGCGAAACAAAATGCTTGCAAGTTTACATTACCACTTAACCGAATCCGACTGTTGATAATATAGATAGGGTTGCCATTTTTGAAATTGGAAAAATCAGTACATAGTAAGAAAAATACCAGTACATTCGAAAAAAAACCAGTACACAAATTTTGACCCAAAATTTTATTGAATTCATAAGTCTTAAACGATTATTAAAACAAAAAGAAAATTGTACTTTAAAAATAATTAATTTTTCTATTTTTTTGGCCAAGAACTTAACAAAATACATATAACAAAAACATCATGTCAAATTATTAAAAATAGATAGAAGTAATTTCATTGATCGGTACATTTGTTGTAAATGCACAAAAAATTTTAAATTCATACATATTATTGTCAATATAGTGAGGTCTCCTATCTAGCCATATTGTCATAGGTTATAATTTTAAAACCCCATGAAATTTTTAAGCTATTGCATAGCTTCTATCGCGGGCTTTGAGGCGACCGAATCAAGAAATTTTGAAACGTTTGTTTCTTAAGTCTTTTGTTTTTGAAACGAAAAAACCTGACACAAAGTTTGTTTCTTAAGTCTTTAGTTTTTTTAAGTATATAAATCGCCCAATGTATGTTAACCCCTAAAGTATGCTATTGATTTTGATTTCATTAACATACATTATTGCCAGAAAAGCATTGGAGTTATTAAACAAAACGTAATAATATAATTGCATAAGTTGATAAAAAAATGCTTTACAATAGCTTTACCGCGGCAGTCCCCGAGTGCCACATGTCTTTTTTGTTTATATCCTGTTTTGTTTGTATGGTTGTTTATTTAATCTTATTTTACATGGAATTTTTTAATAAAAATGTTTTTTTTTTATACCAAATATGGTACAGTACAACTTCGACAGTCCGGACATGCGCCAGTCCGGTCACTCCAATAATTCGGACGCTTCTACATTTCTGACAACTTAAAATTTGTACCTCTACAATCCGGACAAATTTTTTTTATGCAAGAAAAAATTTTAAATTCCGGTGGTTTCCCGTTTTTAGCTCGCATCATTTGTTATTCATACTTTTATTTACATTTTGTACTATCATTACTTCAGTTTCCGTTCATTCTTTCGTAAGCGTGTTTGTCTAATTTCATACCAAGTGCCATGTCTTTAAATAATAAACGCAAACATAAAACACTAACTTTAAAGGAAAAGTGTGATATTTTACAAAGTCTTGATAAGGGAAAAACTATTAGGCAGGTTGCCGAAAAATTACATGTTCCTAAATCAACGATTTGCGACATTAAAAAAAAATAAGGAGAAGATAAAACAATTTATTTCGAATACCTATAATGGACCCGGTAATATTTGAACCAAAATAATGTAATAAACCATTTTCATAATATAAATTTTTTTTAGGAAGTAGAAAAGTTATAAAAAAATCAGAAAATCCAGAGTTAGAGGATGCGCTTTACACATGGTTTTTGCAGCAAAGAAACAATCACATCCCGATTTCATCAGAAATTTTAAAAGCAAAGGCCAAATTCTTTTATGTCAAGATGACGGGAAAAGAAGATTTTCAAGCGAGCTCAGGCTGGTTAGATAAATTTAAGTTACGGCATGGTATTCGTTATCTAAAAATTTGTGGTGAAAAAGTTTCCAGCGATGAAAGCGCCGTAGAGCCTTTTAAAAAAAAGGTTGCCAAAATTGTTGCTGAGATTAGAGTTGGGTTTTTCAGCTCAGTTGAGTGAGCGCTCTTTTCCGCTCAGCTCAGTTAACTGAACTAGTTCGCTCTTTTAGTTCAATAGCTCACTTTAGTTCAATAGCTCACTTTAGTTCAGTAGCTCAGTTTAGTTCAACAGCTCACTTTAGTTCAATAGCTCACTTTAGTTCAGTAAAATACATTAGCTCCATTGGTTTCAGCTCAGTCTATCTTTGTTACGAAAGTAATCAAAGCGAAAACAAAAAATGTTTCTGCTATATCAGCGTTACCATAACGTTTTTATTTTTAAACAACTAATTTGGAAAACAACTTAATTTTAGTTATATAAAAATAAGCTCCAATATACAGCTAATTTTATATATTTTTTATTAAGACATAGCCTAACATAGGTGTCACACGATCAAGTTTTCATTTAATTTTTGTTTCAAGATTCAATCCTCTCTCATTTTTTTACCAAAACACTCACACTTTTGAAATTTGCTGAGAATTTGCTTTCAAATTTTCGTTCAATTGAGTGTTTCAAATTGCTTTCAAGAAAGCAGCTGATTGCCATTTGATTATAAACTCTCGTTAGTTTTTATATACATACATAAGTACATATATTCTGCCGCCATAATATTTGTGTTCTTGAAAGCAAATTGCGTGCAGCCTACGTCACAGCCTTCAATTTTTGTGAATTTTACTAGCAGTTTGTGTAAATTTCTTGAAAGAGAATTGAATAAAAACTTGAACGTCTGACTGCAGTGTTACTTGAGTGAAAAATTTAAACAAAACTTGAAAGCAAAATTTATATAAAATTGATAGTCAATTTTTAAATGTGTGACTGTTTAGTAAATTGAAACAAATCTTAATCAAGTGACACCCATGTAAAAAAACAAATATAAGAAAAATTCAAAATAATTAATTTATGTAAAAAAATTGTGAAAAAATATTCATGCATCAAAAAGTTTTATAAATGAGTGATTTTTCGGAAAATTGCTTAAATATTTTCCTTTGCCCCAAACATATTTTTAAAATTCTATTATTTGAAAATAATGATACTAAATTTAAAGTTATTAGTATAATTGGTATTCCAATAATTCTGTTCCCAAAACTTATCAATAAACTTTTTTTTTAATTATTCGTTAAACCTAATGAGTATCAGTCATCATCATCTGTTTCATGATTTACGTTTGGCGTTAAATGATTTAATTCAAAAATACTTTGGTTGCGATTCTTCCCAATATTAGCAGGTATAAAGAAGTAAGTTTAAACCTTAGCACTGTGATATAAGCAAAATGGGGCAGGAATAATAGGTTCAGAAATTGGAATTAATATAACAAAATTCAGACCAATACGGTGAAATATAAATCCTGCAGTCTGTTGTATTTATATATTTAATGTTTTAAATAAATTATTTCAAAATTGATCAATGCTTAGAAAAACTATAAAGTAAAGATAAATTAGCATATTTGGCAACGCTGGCTATCAAAATCAACCCTTATTTAATACAATACTGTAGATACTATCGCAAAAGTATTGTATTGTGCCAAATGTCATATTCCATACGAAATAAAAGCTCTTTAGGGTACGTAAAATCCAATTGTCATAATACATGAAATTGAATTGTTTGATTGTAAAGAGCGCTCACTTACTGAGCTAAAAACGCTCAGTAAGGTGAGCGGCTCATTTAGCTCACTTGTGTGAATCGTTCAGTTGAACTAGTTCGTTCAGGAGCTACACACCTCTAGCTGAGATGGATTTGAGTAAAGAGCAAGTTTATAATGCAGACGAATCTGCTGCTTTCTGGAGAGTATTGCCTGGTAACACATGGGTGCATACAAAGGAAAAATCAGCCCCAGGGAGAAAAATGTCCAAAGATCGTGTGACATTTATGCCATGCTCAAATGCTGCAGGAACACATAAACTGCCTCTTTTGGTTATTGGCAAATCTGCTAATCCAAGAGCCTTTAAAGGTTATAAAATTCCAGTGGTATATAAAGCAACTAATAAAGGATGTATGTCAACGTCCCTTTTCTTCGACTGGCTCAAAAACCATTTTATTCCACAAGTAAAAAGGTTTCTAACACAGGTTAACAGACCACTCAAAGCGTTATTGATATTAGATAATGCTCCTTCACATCCTAAGACGGATGAAATTAATTTTGACCCAAATTTCAAAGTTCTTTTTTTACCACCAAATTGTACGGCAATATTACAGCCTATGGATCAAAATTTAATACAAAATGTAAAGGTTACTTACAGAAAACAATTACTGCAGCATATTTTATCAGAAAATGAGGATGACGTCGACGTGGTTAAAGCTTTAAAAATGTTTAGCCTTAAAGATGCTGTGTATTTCTTGGACTTAGCATGGCAAAGCATTAGTGAAAACAATATTCAGAAAAGCTGGTCTGCATTGTGGCCAAGAACTGCATCGTGCTGGGATGATGAAGATATGATACCGCTCCAGGTTCTGGGTCATGAACTGCAGTCTGATAGCATCTATGATGGCTTTAAATCCATCCAAAATATGATTGGAGCTATGAACTTCAGTAATGACATAACTGAAGAAGATATCAATGATTGGGCAACTGGTGCAAATGAATTTTCATTGAATTTTTCTGATGAAGAAATAATACAACACGCTAAACGAAAAGAATCGCCAGTGATGCTTACGGACTCTGAAGACGACTTTGTAGAAATTGATGCAAAAACAAAGATATATAATGCAGATGCAAAGAAATCATTTTCAGTTTGTATTCAGTGGGCTGAGGAGAATAATATAGATACGCAGGATATTCTATTGTTGAAGAGACTAGAGCAAAAAGCACAAATCAACCACCTCAACAAAGTTAGTCAGCACAAAATAACTTCGTTTTTTAATAAACCATAGTATGTATGTACATATTTAATTCACTTAGATTATATAAATAATTTAATATAATAATATAGTGTAATAATTTAATGTTTTTAATAAATCATAGTACATACATACATACATATGTATATAATTCACTTAGATTATTTTAATAATTTTCACTACTATAGTCCGGACAACTCGATAATCCGAACGTGCCTAAAACTATATGTGTCCGGACTGTCGAAGTTGTACTATATCTTTGGTTTTAGGAGCATATTTTTTTGAATTTTTAGGTCATATTTTCAGTTTTTACTGCATTTTTAATGCGCATAAAACACTTTTTTTAGAGCATATGTTTGGTTTCCCTGATTATTACCAAGCCCAAGAACTGTTAACGTTAGCAGTTGTTCAAAACGAAGACAAGTGAAGCAAACAATCCTGAGAGTGTTTTTATACTCTTCTCTTTTTCGTAAAAGCAGTATTTTCTTCTGAAAAGCACTAATGACGCTTCTATTTATTTGAATACAAAGTATATGGTAAGTTAAGAGTAAACAAAAATAAAACGTAAGACTGAATTTTAACTAGGTGATTCATAAGAAATCAAATTTAATAAGGGAAGTAAACCAAATTTAAAGAAGTAAAATTATTTGGGGGGAAAATTAAAAAAAAACCAGTACATCCATAAACCAGTACATGGAATAAAAACCAGTACGTGTACTGGTAAAATCAGTACGAATGGCAACGCTAAATATAGAGCTAAAATTATCGTATTATTTATTTATTTATTTATTCATAAAATTCTGTAATAACAAAAGCCTTCATATGGCCAGGAAAATATTACAATGAATTATAACTAATACGTACAACGTATAACAGTAACTCAAAAATATATAAAAATTATTAATAACAGTATAAAAATATAAAAATGAAATATTATAATATATTAAATTAAACTAAATGCGGCATCAATATCTATCAAAACTGATTAAATTAAAAATTAAGAAGTAGTAAAGCAAGAAAAGGTTTCGACCTTGAAGGTAAATATGCAAATATAGATACATATGCATCTATATATATCCGTAAACCAATTGGTTAAAGTGTTCAATCAAGTTTTTCTGGTAAACCATTGGTGAAGTAGAAAATGTCCTCAAATTATTAGGCAAATTGTTAAAAGTTCGAGCGATTTTAACCAAAAAAGATCCCTCAAAGAATGCATTATTAATTCTAGGAATAAACACTTGTGTATTTCTAGACGAGTGTATAAAAAAGATGGTGCTGAGCTTTTACCAATAGCATAAAATCTTAACAGTAGTCTTAGAAGTAGAAAATTATAGAAGGAGCACTTTAAAAATCGACAGACATACATTGAAACATGATCTCTTCTCCGAAGCCGAAATACAAATCGTATTATTCTGTTTACTAGGAGCTGAATTCTACGAATGTTAGTAGTATTCGTGCATGAAAAAACTTTAAAACAATATAAAATTTGCGACATCAACATAGCATGTGCAACCCTACATCTAACATGAAATGACATGTAAACGTTAAGGGATTACAATTGACGGAGGGTAAAGTTTACTCTTGAGCAAACCATGTTAATATGATCCGAATAATTAAGTCTACTGTCCAAAACAACACCTAATACCTTAAGTCTTTCAACACAGCTTATTTCTGTACCGCATACCATGACTTTTATCGGTTCTGTGGGAGATGGACCAAAACTCATAACTCTTGTCTTTGAAGAATTAATTGAAAAGTTGTGTGCCCTCATCCACACTTCAAATCCACTTAATTTATTGTTGATTTCAGTCTGCATATCTCTCAATGAAAGGTGCTGGTAAAACAAAAGCTGTATGTCATCAGCAAACGCATATGCTACACAAGATTGTGAGTCAGTAACACTGAATAGGTTATTAAGATACATCAGAAAAAGTAATGGCCCAAGAACAGACCCTTGGGCTACTCCCGTGTGGACATTTCGTACTTGAGACTCGAGCCCATTCAATGAAACAAATTGTTGACGATTAGTTAAATATGAAAGTAAAAGTGAACATGCCGATCGCGAGAACATAAACTCCTGACTAAGCTTGTTTACCAATACTTTATGATCTACACGATCGAAAGCCTTAGAAAGGTCAATAGAAACCAAAAAGCATTTCGAGTCATCATTCACCTTATCTCTGATTAGCTCAGTAATTCCTAAAAGTGGTAGGGACGTGCTGCAACTACCACGGAATCCAGTTTGTTTATCATTTAGTAAATGATACCTAGAAATGTGGTTGTATATTTGGGACATCATTATATGTTCACACACCTTCGAGAGTACCGGTAAAATACTTATCGGCCTTAGATTGTTCATGTCAAAGGAGTTGCCCATTTTAGGAATAAGAATAAGTTTAGCAGACTGCCATCTATCTGGGAACGTCGATGTTGTTAAAATACAGTTAAAAAGATGGAGAAAACAGTCACAAAGTATAGGGAAAATAACTTTGTAAAAACGCAAAGGTATTCCATCAACTCCACAGGCATTTGATTTGATTTTACCAAAGGCTATTGACAAATCATATAAACCTATGGAAGAAAATGAAAACCCTCCAGAAAAATCCTCAAACGCAACAAGATCAAAAGAGTCCGTGTTCAGCGAACTAGTATTAGTATGGCTACCAAAATAGTCATTTAGTTTATTGATATCCAATTCATCACTCCCAGTATTGTTTTTGCTCGCTAGTGAATTTCTTAAGCGATTCCACATTTGTTTTGAATTCAGGCCATCAAATGCGCTAGAGTAATGGTCTTTCAAAACGTTACGGATAACCTTTTTTGCTTTGTTTCTGTATTTACAGTAAATACTCGAGTTGTAAGCACTTTTGTTACCCATATATGCTTTATAAGCAATACTTCTTAAGGACTTGGCATAGATTATCCGCCTAGACTTAAACCACTCAAACTGTCTACGCTTGATTTTAAATCTGGAAGTTGGAACAAGGGAAAACGTTCTAGATACTAGCAAGTCTAAGGAATAGAGTTGGTCATTAACATTATGTATGCCATAAAAAGAAGAAAAATCATGTTCGGAAACGCAAGAAAGTAGATCTTCCATGTTAATTAGAGAGTAGTCCTTATATTCAACATAATCATCAGAATTTACCAGGGAGTGCAGGCGATCAAACATAAATGTGGAAAATATTAAAGAATGGTGTGAAAGAAAAGGACATTGAACTTGTCCAGAATTATTTAAAAACGATGAGTCACTTAACAGGAAATAGTCTAAGAGTGAAGTAGATTCATGTTGCACATCAAAGTGCGTGGGTGAAGAATTATGCGATATTGATACATTTAGACGGTCCCATAAAAGAGTGAAATTTCTAGATTTGTTTGCGTCAAATAAATTATTGTTAAGGTCGCCGACAACTACTATTTTTTGGTATTCATTACAGATATGCCCCACTGTAGACTCAAAGATATCTAAGTTACCATGGGGTAAATACACGACACCAAATAAAACAGTAGTGCCAGCAACATATAATTCCATGAATAATACTTCACATTCACCATATTGAGATTCAATATCGAGTACTTTGAAACGAATATTGCGAGATATATAGATGCCTACTCCTCCACCTCTCCCTAACGGGCGATCATTTCTAATGAAATTATATCTTGGTATTGAGACAGCCCCATCGGGAGCATAAGGCTTAAGCATGTTTCCGTTACTCCAAATACGTCAAATGCCGAAGCTTCTAAAATATTACCAAATTCATTAAATTTTACTGAATGTGGTGCTGGTTTCATACTTTGGATATTAATATGCCCCACTTTTAAATATGACTGATTACACCTCAAGTAACCGTTAAGCTCATATCCATCACAAATAATCGGACCTAAATTCTCGTTAAGGGAGACCATAATTGTAAGTTAGAAATTGAAGTCACAGCAATAAAACTATAATTAATAAAAAAAAACAATGATATATTAGTATACACATATAATCGAATGATAATATATTGCAAACTGCCAAAAATTAAAAAAAAAAATAATAAAATAAATAATACAATAAGAGATATTCATGTACAGAGAAAACTGATGCAGCGATTTTATTTATTTTATACCAGAATATGCCAACTATTTGACTTAAATAGAAGGCTATATCCCAGCAAACACGTATTCAAAACTATGAAATATGTATTTGGTGCATGTTCGTGCAATATATATACAATACTGCTTGAGAGTAAAAAAATTAACTGCATATTATGAGAAAGAATGTGAATAACAGGTAAAGAAAATAATTTATATCAATCCATCTTAACGAAGCATTAAATCCAATGTCCGCGAATAATTAGAAACTAAAAGAATTTATCAATTGAAAAATAACTTGCTTATACTGGTTTTTCAACTTCCAGCAATCATCTTCAAGTTCAATTTCATGTCGTTCAAAGTCTTTAATTAAACCTGTGTGTTTGCTGGGATTCAATAATCCATCATACATATGTACATGCATATGTAAATATATGCATGTATAAAAGCTCGTATATAGTATTTAACTAAGACTTTTAACTTCATACTCCATTATGTCGTTACTCGATTTATGAGACAAATAAATTGCTTTTATAATAAAATTACGACAATAAGAATTATTAGATTTAAGTAAATGAAATATATTACACAATGACAATAACCAAAATAATAAATTTCTTAAATGAATTATTAGGTTTAAGTAAATTTTATGTATTACACAGTGATGTACATTATGTAAATTTAGGAAACAGTAAGGTAGTTTTAATATAAGTATACAACAGTTCGAGATTAGTCCTAATATAAGTATTTACGTGAATCTTGCTTGTAGAACATCTTGATATTTTTCCATGAACTTAAAGTAATTGTATTTCAAATCTAAACCATCATTTGTAGTAAATTACACTTGGGGCAGGTCATCATTCCGAAGCTTATACTTAATAATTCGTTTGGCCTTTTTCAACTTGCGACATGGGAATGAGAGTATTATAATTAGCAACAGCAAACTTTCTTAAAACATACAATTTTAAAAGATAAATACAAAAGCATTTGCAACATAATTGCTGAATTCACAACAATTTGTATCGTCTATCTTGTATTAAATACACTTTTGTTTATATGTTTGTGAACACCTAGTGTATATTGTATCGGCTTGAATCTTTTATTGATGGACAAAAGAAGAACAAGCACCATTCAAATACTCTCCGAGAGTATATACATATACTCTCTGAGTATTGTATGAAATACGATTTTTGCAAAACATATGAAATAAAAGTGTAATGGTGTATTTTCTTTTTATATGAAAATTACCAGCAACAAATTTTACCTATTGTACGAGTATATGATACTATAATACACTCGATACAATGATACAAGAGGTTTTTTGAATTCAGCAAATGTGTTTATAATGTGCTTTGGTAAAGAAATAACTATTTCAGTGTGTTGATCTTACAAAAGCAAATTTTTGTGGGAAAAAATACATAAAGTTGATATACACTCAAAAAGCCTCAGTAGCACAGTGGTTAGTGTTTAGAGTCGTAGTGCGCGACTACTCAGTTCAATACTGGGTGGGGAACGTCAATATTTATTTTAAATTTATTTCTGAAAGGGTAATAAATATGTATATATGTAATCAAATATCAGAACCGATATTTTATTTTTGCTAAAATAAATTAAAACGCTATAGTATGATACAGGCTTAGGTGCTACATGGTAAATAAATATAAATTCGAATTCGGATAAGAGCGCACTGTTTAAATGTAAAAATCGCTTAATTGAAAATAAAAATTCTTATTTATTATTTTTAATCAATCTGAAAGCACTTGATTGCATTCGCTTAAAAGAAAATCTGCTAATTGAAATATATTTTTTTAGAAATATCTAATTTATATAAAATAAACATCCCATAAAAGGAAAAATTATTGATTTCTGGTGACAAAATACTTTTTTGCGACTGCTCATTTCAATTAAAAATATTTAACTATTTATTATTTTCAAATATAGTAGCAAGCTTATATTAAAATTTTTAAAAGGAATCTGAAATGAAAAATAAATCACATATTTTTTACTTCTAATACTATATTTTCGTTTTACAGTACAATTATGAAGTGAGTACGTTTTGTAATAGGTATAAATATAATTTAAAAAATTTATTATTTATGGTGCTCTCTAGGAGCTCCCAATTTATTTATTATTTTATTATTTGCCTAGAGCTAACTAGTAGCTCCTAAGCTTGAGTTTTTGTGATTGATTCTTAAACTAAATGCCATTGGCTTATATACTAATTATGAGAATAATTCTTAGGGGTACCTTAACAAAAAAGTAAAAGAATAGAAATACATATTATTGTTGGGTAAGCATATTTAGCTTCCCACGTATGGCATGTGTTCAACAGTTTTAAAGTCCAACGAGTGCATACCTAAATGCAACAGATACTTTGTGTTGCTTATATTTATAATCAAACAAATGCAGTTAATATATGTGATTCACATCTTAGTGCATTGTGCAACTGCACTTGATTAAGCGTAGAAGTGTCAAATTACCGACACACAAAATATCTTGCTTGCAGTTTGTCAACGGTTGTATGTTGCGCTACTGCTGAATGGCCATGCATACTACACACTGTTGGTCACATGAAACACCTCCATCCCTTACAAGAATGTTCATATATTGAGGGTGGTGTTGGCTGAAGTGGTTAGCGCGTTGACTACTAAGCAAACAATGACGTGGGGCCTGGGTTGAAACCCTGGCCAGAGCAAGTCAATCAACATCATTAATTTCTGTAATGTACATTTGTGAGACATTGTATTAATTGTTGTCGGACTATTTAAGTGATGAAGGCATAGCACTGGTCACTAAAAAACTGTTCCGACAACGATTGATGATGTTCCAAGCTAATGTACACAACATCGCCCTCCTTCGTCGGTTAGCAGAAACATCGGGGAAGTAAAACAATTAATAAAATGCCTGCCAATACAGCTTAACAAAGTTAATGCGTCTACCTAACGCCAGAGGCGCCTCAACCCTGCTATAAAAATTAACATAACACGCAAAGCAGAGTTGTAAAAGAGTTAAGATTTCTACATTTTCAACATCTATCTTTTCTACTCTATCCCTCTCTCGGAGTTCCGGCACAATGCACTGCATACGTAGGGGTCATCCCCTGAGTGCTGGTCTTAATTTACAAAAAAAAAAAATTTATAACGCTAGTTTTGTGGACATTCTTTTACAATTAGTTTTTAATTAGTCTAAGTATAAGTGTGTATAATTCCGTCAGTATAGAAATTTTGTATTCTGTTCCCATGTCCGAAATGATTGTCTTCATCGGACCATAGGTTAATACAAAATTTTCAAATATCGCTTTCGCGATTGTTTTTCCAGATGTATCTGGTGTTGGTATTGTCACCAAATATTTAGTAAGATCACATATTAAAGTGATTGCATATTCATTTCCATTAATCGATTTCGGAAATGGCCCTATTGTATCTACATACACCGTGTCGAATGCTTTTTCTGGCGTTTCTGTTAGAGTCATAGGACTTTTATTATGGTTTATTGTTTTTGATTTCTGGCATTTTTGACATAATTTAACATATTTCGTTATGTCTTTTATCATATTTTTCCAATAGTAATACCTCTTTTTTTTTCTATTGTTCTATATATTCCACAATGTCCTCCTTCTATCGGATCATCTTGGTATTTCAGCATTATATCAAGAATTGCCTGAGCATTCTTTTCATTTATATTGGTCACATCATTAAGTAGCGCTACTTTTAATTTATTTAAATATTTATTGCCCATCTTTTTAAATTCATTTATGGAGATAAATTCGAAAATTTTCTCACTAGATGCCATTTGTAGTGTCTCTACACTAAGTTTACCGGCCACTTTCTCAAGCCTTGGGAAAAATTGTCCTAGGTCAATATTCCCATTAGTAAACAAATCATTTATATTTATATATGTAATAACAGATTTTCCTCGTTTGATGTAACATTTTACAGGTTCTTTAGTGGTACAATATAGTGTTCTTTAGTGGTACATATGTATATATATGGCTTTTTATCATTATTTTTTATTTGATGCTGAATATTTTCGGTATTACTTTGTTGTTTCTTTTTATATGTCATAGATCTTGTTGTAATTTTTAACACCGTATTAGTTTTTATATTTATATCTTTTAAGTCATCAATCGTTATTCTTGATAACGCGTCTTTCCCCTAAGGTATTCTATAGTAAAATTGTATTCTTATAAATCCAACCTCATTCTTGTTAATTTTGAACTTGGGTTTTTCATAGAAAATAAATATGATAATGGTCTGTGATCAGTACGAACATGAATATGTTTACCATATATGTATGGTCTGAAGTGTGTAATAGCCCAATGGATAGCTGTCAATTCCTGTTCGATTGTAGATTTATTGCTTTCACCTTTGGTAAAAGATTTTGATGCGTATGCTATTGGTAATTGCTTTCCATCATATTCATGCGTCAATACGGCTCCACAAGGTCGTTTGCTTGCGTCTGTTGTTACACAAAATTCTTTTGCGAAACCAGGGTATTGAAGTAGTGTGGGTTTTATTAGAGCTTTTTTCAGGTACTTCAAGGCATTGTCACAATCTTTAGTCCATTCAAATTGTACTCATTTTCTGGACAATTTCATTAGATGTCTGCAATAATCTGAGAAGTTTTTGATGAATCTTCGATAATCATTACAAAATGCAACGAATCGTTTTGCACTATCCGCACCCTTAGGCGTTGGATAGCTTTCGATAGCTGCGTATCTACTATCATCAGGTAATATTCCTTTGTCTGTACATTTGTGTCCAAGATAAGTGACTTCTGTCCGGAAAAATGAATACTTTTCTGAATGAAGTTTTAAGTTGTGTTTTCTACACAAATCAAATACCTCTTTTAAATTTGAAAGCATGTGTTTTTCTGAACAACCTAACACCACTAAGTCGTCCATGTACAGGAAAGCCTAGTTTGGTTTTAAACCAGCAAAAGCAAGTGTCATCATTATTTGAAAAGAATTTGCGGCTATTTTTAACCCTGCACCGCCATCCTTCGTCAAAATGACGACGCTCAAATTTTTTTTCGAAAAAAAAAACGGTTTTTTATTTTCATATTTGTCTTAGTTTTCTTACAGCGTTAGTCGCTTACAATCTGTTGTTGGATAAAGACGTGCAGCGGTCTACGCACATCGTAAGTGTTTTTTTTTTTCACTTTTAATTTTTTTTCGTAGTCAAAATGACGAAGGATGACGTTTGAGTAACTTTTAGGTTTTTCGGTGTATTTTTCTAGAATTATTTTCTACGTATAATTACACGGCATTGTTAAATAGAAATAGACTGCGACACAGAAGCTGAGCAAGATGAATTCGTTGCAGACACATAAGACGAGAAAACTGACATGGATGAAGATGACATTCCTTTAAATATTTTGAGAACGAACTCCAACATTATTAGGTGCGATAAAACAATACTTCGAGGAAAAAGCGGCCATAAATGGTCATCAGTCAAAGGTACGACACATCATTACGTGCTAAATATTGTGCATAAAAGTCGGGGACCAACACGTCAATGCAAAAACATCATTGATCCTCACGAATGTTTTAAGCAATTTATAACTGTAGATATAGTAGATGAAATTGTAAAGTGGACAAATGTAGAGATAGCTCAGCGCCAGTCCGCCTTACTTGCAAATACCGATCAGACGCAACGACGGAACACTAATGCAAACGAAGTATATGCAGTTATGGGTATATTGGTGTTGACTGCTGTTAAAAAAGATCAGCATTTATCTGTGGAGGAACTATTTGACAGGTCTTATTGTGGAACTAAATACGTAAGCGTTCTTACCAAAGCTTGGTTTCAATTTATTCTGTCCTGCTTGCGGTTCGACGATAAGTCTATACGCCTGCAGTTAGTAGGTGATAAATTCGCTCCCATCAGAAAAATATGGGAAATGTTTGTACAGAAATGCAGGGAAAATTATAGCCCTGGTCCGTACATTACAGTGGATGAGCAGCTATTGGCATTCAGAGGCAAGTGCAGTTTCAAGATGTATATCCCAAATAAGCCAGCTAAATATGGGATAAAAATGGTAATGTTGTGTGATAGTGGAACTAAACGCAATTCCATACTTGGGAAAAAACTCAAACACCACTACTATGCCACTTGGAGAGTTCTATGTGAAAGAGCTTACTAAAACTGTACATGGCTCAAACAGAAATATTATAATGGACAACTGGACATCAATACCTCTGGCAAAATCGTTAGCAAATAGCCCTTATAATTTGACAATTGTCGGCACTCTTCGGTCAAACAAAAGGGAAATCCCAGTTGAGCTAAAAGAAAAAAAAGGTAGTAAGTGCGGTACGGCCATGTTTTGCTACGACAATAACTTAACACTGTTGTCATATAAACCAAGGCCGAACAAAATGGTTTATCTTCTATCGTCGTGTAACGAACAGGGTCTTAAGATAAAGCAATCATTGTTTTTGTTAAAATCCAACATGCAATTATACTTTTTCATGAAATCCATTCCAATGATTCCATCGCATGGTAATGGAAAGTTATTGTATACCACTTGAAATTTATGTGGTATTAAAAATTTTTCGAATTTTAGATCAAAAAATATACTTCCTATTGATTTTATATTGCCCTGTCCTATTCCACTAAAAACTGTTATGTCATTAGTATTTATTTTGTTTAATCTGAAAAATTTTGATTTTATTAGTGAAATATCAGCATCAGTGTCTACCAAAAGTGTGAGTGTAGTGTCGATATTATTTAGTTGAACATTAATAAAGAAACTCAAGTTGAGGTTTAGATGATAGATATTTACTGAATTGGTCTTAGGGGAAATTCGGAGTTTTCCGAATCATTTTGATTTGATTCTGTTGCTCTTATGTAGTTGTTGTTCCTACGGTTATTGGTGTATCTTTGACGGTTTCTGTTGTAATTGTCATTATTATTGTAATTGTTATTATTATTGTAATTGTTATTATTATTGTAATTGTTATTATTGTTACGTGGGAAATTATTTCTTCCACGGAATCGTGTATTATTGCCACGGTAATTGTTATTGGATCTGTATTTTTAAAATCAAACCATTTATTAGGTACTCTAACGGCATGTTCAACGATGTCGAAGAGAAGAGTTCAATCGCTTTCTAATCGAATGAAAACTGATTTGGGTTCAACAACTGGTTTTTTATTCGATCGTTGATTCGAATGAAAACTCAAATGAAAACGTAAGTACTTTCATGAAAAATTCCGTTCAACTATTTCGAACATACGGACATCATTGCGAACGCAAATGTCAAAATCAAGCACTTGTTCTTTTGCTTTCGTTTACAAAACATTTTGCCAAAAACATATGAAATTTATATAAACATGCTTTTTAAAACATTGATAAGTACATTTATGTATGTAAATACATGCATATATACATATATTTAGCCAAGGATGCAGTTTGAGTTTTTGGGGAGGGAGAAGTTGTAACTGAAACATACTATTTTGTATATGTAAGTTATTGAAAATATAATACGATCCATTTTAGTTATACAAATGAACATCTTATTTATTTATTCTTGGGAGTTTATAATGAGAAAATTAGCTTATTCTAAAGTTTTTTTATAACTATTGATTTCCAATATAAAGTTGACACAATTTCAATTTAACAGTTTTAATTCTATTGCAAAATTCTAGTTTGAAATGTTTGTTGTTGTTGTTATATTAGTGTGGATTATTGTTCTTTAATTTTAAAGGGATTCAGTGAATGAGCTAAATTTTATTTATACAAATGTATGTCTTTAGAAACTTATTGGTTCATGAGCAGCTCCAGGACAGTAATTCCCAACGACTTAAACGTACGCCTTCAGAATCTTCTTTGTTAGAAAATAAATATACGGCACTCTGCCTGCATATTTATTGTTGCCTTTAAATACATATGTACATACAAGTTAGCGACACTGCCTGCCATTAAACTTGCTGAATGCACTAAATTCCCAACACTTCAAAACTAAGTACAACTCAAAGGCGTATCAAATAACATCTTGCGAAATATTTGAATCAACAATTCCCAGAGACGCGTAGACGTAACCCGACACCATATCACGTTACCACATGCGAATTAAGTTGGTCAGCAGTTTCCACGGTTTGAACTGCAAAACAACAGCAAGCGCAGCGACAGAGCAGAGGGTATAAAATTGGAAGTTAACAACTGGACAGGCAGTCTTAGCCACGGAGCCGTCGCGTTTAATCATTAAATTATTTTTGTCTTATGTTCCAATAAAGTTTATTTCAATCTTTTAGTTAATTTGTGTTCCAATATAATAAAGTTTATTTCAATCTTTTTGTGTTTAAATAAAACAAATTTTATTTCAACTTATTTTTGTTCTAACAAAATTATATTTAATCAAATAATAAAAATGTGTTCTAGTAAAAAAGATATTAATTAATTGACAAAAATAAGTGTTTCAATTAGCAGACCGCCGTTGAGGTCTGCATGATATATTTTTTTTAGTGAAACGAAATAAAAATTGTTAACTAGCGCCCGAGCAGGGACCGGTATAAAAACAGTGAAGAAAATCTTGCCGCAGTAGGAAGCAGCGGTAGCGAATTTGACAACTACCAGGAAAAGGACTAACAGGATCCTTCCGGTACCGGTCGTCGCGAACGTTCCGTGTGTTGAGGCTCAAAACTAGCCTTAATTAAAAGTTAAAATAAAAAAAAAGAAAAATCTAAAAATAAATTTTTTTTTGAGAAATTAAAAAGGAAAAAATTCCATACATTATTTTTAAGAAAAAAGTTGAAAAAGGAAGAATTCTTACAAAAAATTTCTGAAAATAAAAACTTTTTATTTTTAAAATTTAGAAAAGTCAAAGAATAAAAAAAAAGTGATATAAATCCTAAAATCAAAATTGAAAAATTCTAAAAATAAAAAAGAGAATACTAAAAAAATTAAATAGAAAAGTCAAAGAATAAAAAAAGGGATATAAATCCAAAAATCAAAATTGAAAAATTCTAAAAATAAAAAAGAGAATACTAAAAAAATTAAATAAAAAAAGGAAGAAAATTTTTTACTAAGAATAAAAAAAAGGGTTCAGTGAAAAAAAGGGAATAAAAGTTTTCTTATATAAAAAGTTCTAATCAAATATTTTTGTGAAAATTTTGATTTGTGGTTGTGTGTGTGTATTTCCTGCAGCCTCGAACGGATTATGCTTAGCGTATTTTTTCTGTAAGTAGACAACCCTTTCTTTTTTTTTATATATATACATAAAATATTTGTTTGAAATGGAGGATTTAAAAAAATCTGTGACGGAATTGTCGGGTGCTGTAAATGCCCTGATAAACAATATCAGGAGCGTAGAGTTGCGCCTGGGTAGTATTGAACAATCAAATGGACAAAACACTCAAGCCTTGAATACGCTCAATAGTGGAGTCGCCAGTATGTCACAACGAGTGGAGGGAATAGAAGGAAGGATCGTTACGTTAGAGGTATCACCTTGTGATGTTATGGCGACATCCCCTCCAGTACGGACAAGGGCTCCATCGACAGAAGAAGAATTAACGGCAATCACCCGATTGCCAGACACTGTGAAGGAGCTCCAGGTTTTCGAAGGTGACCCAACTGAATATGTATCCTGGATCCAAAACGTCCAAGATATATTAGCGGATTATCAGGTTATAGAGGGTAAACCACTGTATCGCGCAATTTTGAAAAGCATTCGTAACAAGGTGCGAGGGGGTGCAAACGCGGCACTAGTTTCCTACAACGTATCTACCTATGATTGGCCAGGTATAAAGAGGTGTCTATCGTTGCACTACGCCGATAAGCGTGACGTAAGGACACTCGACCATCAGCTAGGACAACTAGCACAAAGGGGCCGCACTGTGGATGCATTTTACGCAACGGTTAATCACCAATTTGCCCTGATCGTAAATAAATTGCAGACAGAAACTTACTCGACCGAAACTGTAGAGGCCCTAATAGAAACCTATAGGAACAAGGCGCTGGATGTGTTCATCCGGGGACTGGATGGAGGACTTTCCACTCTGTTGCTGGTCCAAAAGCCAAGCACCTTGCCAGAAGCAAATAAAGCTTGCTTAACTCTTCAAAATATGACTGTCAGGTCACAGTCCATCCATACGGTAACCGCACCAAATATGATTCCTGTTCCAGTGAATCACATGCCAAAAGTATACACAACAGCAAGGCCTGCGCCACAGGCAAATAGTTATATAAATTACCCGCATCCCAATAGGGAAACATTCGTACCTAGGGGGGACAAAATTTTGTTAGGAGCCATCAATTCCGCCAAAATTTACCACCACCGCGTCCAACCGCTCTAAAACCTCAGGAAAAGATGGAAGTTGATCCATCTGATCAATCGAGGCAAGTGAATTACATGAACAGGCAACCGCAGCGGAACAATAACTTCAAGAGGCGTGCGAGTTCGGAGAATATGCCAAGAAAGCAGCAGCGTCTATATCACATGCAGCTTCCCGAAGTTACAGATGAGGACGAGCAACCATTTACGGCGGAAATCCAACCGAGCTTGTCCAGTGAAGTGACAGAACTGGAAGAAACAAATATGTCTCCAAATTTTATGGCAGATGCCTCTCCGGCGTTCGTTATATAAAATACATAACGAAGGAGGGCAAATGCCTACGGTTCCTCGTAGATACGGGGGCCAACAAAAATTTTATTTCTCCACAATTTATAGATCAAGCATCAAAACTCAAAAACACACTTATCGTACAATCCCCTGGTGGTAATCTTTCAATAGATAAACAAATTTCTGGAAAATTTTTTAAAGAATGCAAAATCGATAACAATATTACCTTCTATGTACTACCAAAACTTTTCGACTTCGACGGTATCATAGGAGACGACACCCTCCGCCAGATTGGAGCAGTAGTAGACAGACGGGATAATATCCTTATTTTGGGCAACAATACCCGCATACCCCTTTACACTTGGCAAATGGAAGTAGTAAGTCACACGATTGGCGAAACAATTTCAGATCGCACAAAAAAAAACCTAGAGAAAATCATGAAGAAATATAAGCCTTTGTTTGGAGATGTCGTCGGAAATGAAATGGCGCGAAGCAGCATTAGAGGGGAGATTAGAAGAACCACGGATGAGCCAATTTACACCAAGAGCTATCCTTACCCAGTCAACATGCGTGATGAGGTGAACAAGCAAATACAGGAGCTCCTAGACAACAACATAATCAGGCCATCGAAGAGCCCCTATAACTCACCCATATGGATCGTCCCCAAGAAGGCAAAAGCCAATGGGGAAAGACAATATCGAGTGGTGATCGATTACAAAAGGCTGAATGCGGTCACCATAGCAGACACTTATCCCATACCCGATATTTCTTCAACCCTAGCCAGCCTCGGAAACGCCGCTTTTTTTACAACACTCGACCTCACTTCTGGATTCCACCAAATCGCCATGAAGCAAAGCGACATCCCGAAAACAGCTTTTTCTACGATGAATGGTAAGTTCGAATTTTTGAGACTCCCATTTGGTCTCAAAAATGCACCAGCTGTATTCCAGCGAATGATTGATGACGTATTAAGAGAGCACATAGGCAAAAAGTGTTATGTGTATATCGACGACATCATCATTTTCGGGAAAGATGAAGCCGACCATTTGAAAAACGTAGAAATTATTTTCCAAACACTCATGGATGCAAATGTCAGAGTAAATCTAGAAAAAACACATTTTATGAGGGCCGAAGTGGAATTCTTAGGGTACATTGTAGGAACGGAAGGAATAAAGCCCGATCCAAAAAAGGTGGACGCGATTAAAGGTCTCATGCCGCCCACCAACCTCAAGGAATTAAAGAGCTTCTTGGGTATGACCTCATATTACCGCAGGTTCATCAGAGACTACGCTAAGGTAGCAAAACCTCTAACCAACCTCACTCGCTGGGAAAATGCGCAGATCAAGGCTAGCCAATCCAAAAAAGTGGCAGTGACACTTAATGAAGAAGCCTTAAAAGCATTTGAAGATTTAAAAATTATGCTAACCACTGCTGAAATTTTATGTTTCCCTGACTTCGAAAAACCCTGACCACTGATGCCTCGAACTACGCCATTGGTGCTGTGCTATCGCAAGGGGAGATTGGGAAAGACAGACCCATTGCCTTCATTTCCAGATCGTTGAGCAAAACTGAAGAGAACTACGCTACCAACGAAAAAGAAATGTTGGCTATCGTGTGGGCACTAGACAATCTCCGAAACTATCTTTATGGCGCAAAACAGATTAAAATTTATACAGACCATCAACCGCTTACCTATGCTTTGGGTAATCGGAATTTCAACGCGAAATTGAAAAGATGGAAGGCTCGCATTGAAGAATATAGCCACGAATTGATTTACAAGCCAGGTAAATCAAATTATGTGGCTGATGCACTATCGCGTCTGAAGACCCAAATCAACCATCTAACTTCAGGCACGGATACTGCTAGCGAGGGTGCCGACTCAAAAACCGATACCGCATCGAAAGGACTCGCGAGCAATTCGGCAACAGAATCGGCATTCGAGGGTCGCGACGAGGAACGGGCAACTAATAACGAACCAAGTGACAGCGATACTGTAGCAACAATGCATAGCGCGGAAGAGGATAGTTCAGAATTTATACCACACGTAGAAGCCCCCATTAACGTTTTTCGAAACCAACTGGTGTTTAGAGGAACCACACACGCCTATGAAGAGCCGCATCCTGGATACACACGCCACTACATCCCCATCAGTAGCCTTTCCAGGGAGCAGCTGACAGAAATACTGAAGGAGAAACTCAGACCAAACATACTTAACGGGATTAAAATGCCCGAAGAAAAACTCGCACTTTTTCAAGATGTGTTTCGCGATCATTTTTCAAAGTACAAAGCAAGAATTACACAAAGAACTGTTGAGGATCTCAGGAATATTGACAATATTCTAGAGATAATAGCCAAAGAACATAGAAGAGCTCACCGAAATATCGCTGAAAACAGGTAGCAAATTTTGGAAAAATACTATTTTCCCAGAATGAGCAGTCTGATCCGGAAATTCGTGGCAACGTGTGATGTTTGCAAGCTAAATAAATACGACAGGCATCCATCCGTACCTCTGTTACAAGCAACCCCGATACCGTCATACCCCTGCGAAATCCTTCATATCGACATTTTTGAAATTCAGGGTGAGAAGTTCATTTCATGTTTAGACAAATTTTCTAAGTTCGCCAAACTCTTCCATATAAAAAATCGGTCGACGCTGCATCTGCGCGAAAAAATTATAAAACTACTGCATTATTTCACAGCTCCAAAATTTATAGTTACAGATAATGAAAGTGCTTTTCTGAGTCCAATAATTCAAAACTTTATTAAAATTTTGGGAATCCAGCTGTACCGCACACCATCGCAACGCAGCGAGGTGAACGGTCAGGTAGAAAGATTCCATTCAACAGTTTTGGAAATTTATCGTTGTCTTAAAGCTGAGTATAAAGATCTCAAGCTGAGAGAGCTGTTAAATATTGCAGTGGATCGATACAACGACACAATACATACAGCCACCAAAAAAAAACCAAATGACATATTTTTTAATAGATCCGAAAGGATCAACTTTCAAAAACTCTTAAATTTCAAGCAAAAGATCAATAACGACCTCTCCTCGGAGTTAAAAAGAATACAAAAGCTTCAGCTAGAGCAACACAATGCTAAACGCAAAAGCCCAAAAAAATTCAGAAAAGGGCAAACGGTTTATGTAGCTTGCAAGCAGAGGAAGGGTAAACAGAAGCCTCTTTACGTAAAAGAGAGGATTTTAAGAGATAATAGGGTCACTGTGTCAACCGAAAGTGGCCGAAGAATTCATAAAAATCATATTAGAAATGAAATTTTGCCAAGCTCTTCTAGCTAAAACGGATTATATAAAATTTACAATAAAACAAACTTTTGTTTTCTTTCCTCTTTCACTGAACCTAACAACTAGAAATTAGAAATGCGCCCGAAAGTGAACTAAAAGCCTCTGCAAATAATGACAATGTCAGGACTCGGGCAGCTCAGCAATGGCATAAGGCTGAGGGGCATCAGTAGTGACATTGCACATTTAAGACAAGCTTTGTTGGAAGTACGGTGACATTACTCAAAAAACCATAAAGAAAAAAAAACCAAATAAAAAAAAAATCCCTTTTTATATGAGAAAAAGATGAAAATAATTTTTTATGAAAAAATTAAATGAATAAAATACTAACCCCTAGAATTAAAGAAATTAAAAGCGTTTAGCCAGTGGCGGCGTTTCATCTTGAAATTACTAACAAACAAGAAATAATGGTTTAAATTACTAATGAAAGAATATAAAACAAGAAAAAATAAGTTTAAAATTAAAACGTCCAGCCAACAAGCGACGTTCTATCTACTAATACAAAATTTTTTTTTTTTTTTAACAAAAAACTAATGCTGCTAACACAATGACTTTATCAAACTAATAATACTAACTAACTAACCCCTAAGAAATAAAAAAAAATATGTATTAACGGACTAATTCCAGATTAACGCTGTTATCAGCAATAGACGCCATGCGCTTTTTAAATATACAACTCCCATTATCTCCATTAAGGAAGGTAGAGGCTCCATAGTAGACGGTCACTTCAAGATGATGCATGCCGCAAACCTGACGGAGTATGAGTCGGTACTGGACGAAGCACTTACAGCTGCAGCGATACTCAAAGACGCCGATAGGCGCCAAATAATCAAATTTCATCTACAACAAGTGGCAGTACAAATCCGCATGCTGAAAGGCAACATCCTAAGGGAAAGGCGAGCTATCGAATGGTTAGGCTCTGCCTGGAAATGGCTGGCCGGGAGCTCTGATGCTTCTGACTGGAGTTCAATCGTCGACAACAATAACCATCAACATTACGTGAAGAAAAAAATTTTCAGCCTAACAGACACTATAGCTAATCGCATGAACCAAATTGTACGAAGAATGGCAAACGAATCTAATGAAGTCGGAGATGAAAGGATAAGCTCGAACCTGCTGAGCAAGGTGCTAGTGCTAAAGGAAGAAGTCCACGAGTTAACGAGAGCATGTCAGATGGCTAAGGCCGGCATAATTAATACCAACCTTCTCGACAGTGAAGAATTAAGGCGAGCAATAGCAGAGGTTGCAACCTTACCATACGTCAACGACATCGAGGCTTTGGAATACAGCATGCCTTCTGTTTATACAAATGGATCCATGCTGCTGTACGTCATATCCATACCGAAAATTAGAGACGAAATCTACAACATGTTAATCGTAAGGCCGTCTATCCAGGATGGCAAGAGAATCGACCTGCCGTTTAAGAAGCTGTTGGTAAATGAAGCCGAAACATATGGTGTCACGAGTGATTGCAGTACGTTTAGCAATTTAACAGTCTGCCAACAAGAAGCCTTAGTAGAACTATGAAGGGAGGAATGTATCCCAAAGCTGTTAAGAGGTGGACAAGCTGAATGCATCTACGAGACGAAAACAGGGAGCCTGGTTGAACTCTTAGAGGAAAGTATGCTATTCGTCACGAACTTCAATGGTAGCCTTATATGGGCTGGAGGAAAAGAATACCTAACCGGGACTTACGTGATACAGTTAAACAACGAAACTGTAACACTGAACAACCGTACCTACGCAAGTGTAACTTTACGCACACATTTGGAGGCGCTGCCCGCAGTCCTGTCAAACATAACGAGTGCCAATCATAAAATTAACCTGGAATACGTTCATCAACTTAGCCTACAAAATATCAAGAAACTCGTCCATCTTAATACAAATTTTCATATTTCAATGTTTACTGGAACGTTTGTCATTGTCATCCTAATCACTGCCGTCATCGTCCTAGGCCGAAAAATTTTTTCTCGGACGACTCTACCCCCCATCAGACCAACCTTATTTGGGGACAGCAAACAGTCTCCAGAGAATTTGTCCACCACCAACACCGAGGGTCCCCAGCTTAATTCCGTGCCAATGACGAATCTGCGAGACGCAGATGCTTAAGAGGGGAGGAGTTAGCGACACTGCCTGCCATTAAACTTGCTGAATGCACTAAATTCCCAACACTTCAAAACTAAGTACAACTCAAAGGCGTATCAAATAACATCTTGCGAAATATTTGAATCAACAATTCCCAGAGACGCGTAGACGTAACCCGACACCATATCAGGTTACCACATGCGAATTAAGTTGGTCAGCAGTTTACACGGTTTGAACTGCAAAACAACAGCAAGCGCAGCGACAGAGCAGAGGGTATAAAATTGGAAGTTAACAACTGGACAGGCAGTCTTAGCCACGGAGCCGTCGCGTTTAATCATTAAATTATTTTTGTCTTATGTTCCAATAAAGTTTATTTCAATCTTTTAGTTAATTTGTGTTCCAATATAATAAAGTTTATTTCAATCTTTTTGTGTCTAAATAAAACAAATTTTATTTCAACTTATTTTTGTTCTAACAAAATTATATTTAATCAAATAATAAAAATGTGTTCTAGTAAAATAGATATTAATTAATTGACAAAAATAAGTGTTTCAATTAGCAGACCGCCGTTGAGGTCTGCATGATATATTTTTTTTAGTGAAACGAAATAAAAATTGTTAACTTACATACATACATTGTCTTTATTATTTGTTTGTAATTTTTTATTACTTTCGTTTATTTTTATATATCAAACGAATTGATATTTATTTTGACAATTTTAAAGAAAATAGCTAAAACAATTAAAATTTCTTATATGGCAATACTTTGAAAAATTTAACTACATTCGATCGAAAGCTGTCGATATCGTTGAACCCAAATTGATTAGACTTCGAGCGGTTGGCTTTCGATCGCTTAGATTTTCTTTCGACATCGTTGAACAGGCAGTAAGGCTTTATCGATAAATAATAAGAAATTCATGTGAATTTCCCTGGTCAGTTCCGGTGCAGGCAAAAGGTTAACTTTTTTGCTTGTTTCATATCCAAATATCCAAATTGCCATGACATAGTCTTAAGAAAGAATCGCCACTGTAAAAAAACGTGACTAATATAACCAGAATCTATTTTAAATTGTAGATAAATCAAATCATGCGAAATAAAGTATTTTGGTGTACTTTATTGTTTCTATAAACTATTGAGTACAATTAATCAAAAAAAAAAAACGTACTATACTTTATTATAAAGTACGGGTGGCAAGCCTAGTTGTGTGGCATATTTATTTGATATATATGGTGTTAACCCATCAGAAATGTATGCTCCTTCCAGTGATTTTGTAAGAGTGTAAATTTCACTAATATACGCATTTGGTGTTTTGTTTAATGTTCATTAATTGGCTTTCAGTACCTCGACTGATTCGCCTTTTACGCTATTTTTTAATTTATTGCTAATGTCAGCTATTGTGCTTTCTGTATTAACATGGTTTCTTGCATTAACTTTTAATTTTGTTTTTCTTAAGTTTACTGCCAAAGATTCGTGATTGCCTTTTATGGAATCAACTAAAGACAGTGAGTCTAGGAATGGTCGTAAATTTTCAAATTTACTGTGTTTAGAAAATCTATTGCTGTATGTGCCTTTATGGATGTGTTTGATGTAAAAATTTGTTGCAGATCTGTTTTTTCGTGCAATGTTTGTGGTAGTTGTATTTTAATAGCTTTTCTTTCCGCTATCTGTATTACTCTGTTCCTTATATCTTGGAAAAATGCTTCGGCTGCTATTTTATGTGAAGGTGTTAATCTTTGATAATTTAGATAATTTACGTTTAAAATAACCCTTATTTCTTCTAAATATTTTATAAGTTTTTTATAATCTTTTTATATTATTATTATTACGAATAAACGTAATTATTATTTGAACTTATATTGATGTACATATATATGAAAAGTAATATTATCAGGCTCAAGTTCAGTTTTATTGAATATTTGAAAATTTAAAATTACGAAGAGTTTTTTATGTTGGAAAATATTATTATTTATATCCAATCAGTTTTTAGCAGAACGTATCAGTACTGATTTCAAGGCCGCTACACCTATCGTCAGCGTTCAATTGTCCATTTTTAAAATTTTCGTAAAGTGGATACTAATTGAGAAGAATATCAACTATTTAACCAGTTTTCAAGAGAAATAGAATATGAGCATTAATTTTTAATTAATTTTTTATTCTACCTTGAAACAGTGCTGGTTAGTACGAAAATCCCTCATCACTGTTTTGAAAGTACTAATAATCAACACAAACTCATAAACATAACCATCTATATTGACGCATTTGTAACTTTTTTCAAATTCAATTTTGATTTTTCTGCAGTGTTCTAGGATGTCTAACCAGTCCATGTGAATATGTTATACTTTGTCTAGGTCAGTTGCTCTGCTTAGATATTGTTTTCTTAGGGATCTTTTGTGTAACAAGTAAATTTTTAATATTAATAGTAGTGTCCATAACGAGCCTATGTGTTCTGTATGGTCAACAATTTATAAATTATTTACTACGTTAGCGTTTCGTTTTTCTATTTTGGATTGCGGTTTTCCCATTTTAAAAGAATTTTAATTTTTGTATAAAGGCATAATCTTAAATCATTTACGTTATTATCCTTTATATATTGTAAAGTTTTTAGGTCGTTAATTTTTTCTATATTTCTTAGAGCCATTACTGTTTCCATTTCTACGTTGGATTTATCTTCAATGTCTTCTTCTGTGGGTATTTTTTCGATTCCTAACCACGACCATAATTCTTTTCTGAATTCAATTTGTCATTCTAAAGTTGGTTCCTTATTTTCTTTACGGTTAAGGTCAACTGGTTTTCTAATCCTAAATTTATTTCTATGCATTTTGACAATATAAGCGACCGTTTACATTGAATTATTTGTATTAAAATATTGGAAAGTAAAATGGAATATTAATTTAATTTGCTTTATTTAAAATTTAATTTTAAATTTAATTATTTTTGATTAAGTTTAACTTTATTTTTACCTATTATAAAGGTTATAAAAATTCCTTAAACGTTAGTTTTTTTTTATTTTATTAGGGTTTAATTTTTATATTAGTAACATATTATTTTAATGTTCTGGATGACTGTTGGTGTTTTTTTTTTAAATGCTTTTAAAAAAAGTTCAGCTACTAGTTATTTTGTAATTAACAAAAAAAGTTTGTCAGTGGCGGTTAACGCCTACCGACCTGAGAGTGCACAGCATTTTATGCACTTCCTTAAAAAAGAAAAGGAAAACTTAATTTCTGTTGAGTTTATCCTTGATCAGCTGCTCCAGTTCTCCACATTTTTATAGTGCCGTTCTTTTCTTCAATATTTTTATACTTCAGCTTTGTTGTGTTGTGTTGTATTGTTTGGCCCAGTTGTTGATTTTCTTGCTGTTGCCGAGTTAGGTTTGTGTTCCATTGGTTGTTGTTGACGCCTTTTGGCCAGGCGCTTCCTTCTTAGTGTTTTTAGGCTTAAACACTTCGGAGACTTGGCTGTCCGATAGGATCCGATTGGTGCTTCTTTTTAATTTTAAAGCACTTTGTTTTGATTTAGCCCAGGACTGGCAGGATCGCCATGTAATAGGTATATATATAATTTAAACAATTTATTATTTTTAGTGCTCTCTAGGAGCTCTCAATTTATTTATTATTTTAATATTTGCCTAGATTTAACTAGTAGCTCCTAAGCTTGAGTTTTTGTCATTGATTCTTAAACTAAATGCCATTGGCGTATATACTTATTATGAGAATAATTCTTAGGGGTACCTTAACATAAAAGTAAAAGAATAGATATACATATTATTGTTGGGTAAGCATATTTAGCTTCCCACGATTTACGTATGGCATGTGTTCAACAGTTTTAAAGTCCAACGAGTGCATACCTAAATGCAACAGATACTTTGTGTTGCTTATTTTTATAATCAAACAAATGCAGCTAATAAATGTAATTCATATTTTAGTGCATTGTGCAACTGCACTTGATTAAACCACACAAAATATCTTGCTTGCAGTTTGTCAACGCTTGTATGTTGCGCTACTGCTGAATCGCAAAGCATACTACACACT
The DNA here is from genome assembly GCA_947311025.1 of Lypha dubia. Classification (NCBI taxonomy): domain Eukaryota; kingdom Metazoa; phylum Arthropoda; class Insecta; order Diptera; family Tachinidae; genus Lypha; species Lypha dubia. The sequence continues at coordinate 81,634,219 of OX371260.1, read as the reverse complement.
GTTGGTCACATGATACAGTTTAACTGAAACGTTTTATCACTTAAAGTGCTTGTAATTTTATATTTCCGCTTAACCGAATTCGACTGTTAACAATAGAGCTAAAATCATCCTACTAGAGCAACAGCAAACTTTTTTAAAACATACAATTTTAAAAGATTAATACAAAAGCATTTCAACACACAAATATGTACATACATATACATGGTGTACAGACGCGTTTTATAATCGTCGCAACTGAATATTAAAAATTATCAAAAATTTAAAGTCACAAAAATTACAAAAACAAAACATATATTAAACAGTTATTATACAGGTTTTATTTTATTTATTTTTTGGCATGTGTATAATACATAAATATTTGCATACACAAACTCTTATAAGATAAATAAAAGAGAACTCTAAAAGTGTTCATCTTCTGGCAACAACAACAACAATAAACCTACAAGCAGTAGAAATGCTTAATTAACTTTTGTTGCTGATGACGACAGTAAAAAAATTGAATTAAACACAAACCTGAATTCTACACAAAACACAACTATTCGTGCGCGATCATGCTCTCCGTACATGTTAAATAGTGATCAAGAAGCAAAAACTATTAGCAAACTTGTCAGCTTAGCTGTACAATCAAACAAACAAACAATAAATACCCAGGTGACCAACGTGCACAAAATTAATAAAATTATGGATGCAGTAAGTGTAAATAATGATAATAAAATTCAAACAGGTATGGATAGATACATAACTGTGTTAAAAAGGGGAAGAAATCCCAAATCTGCTCAAATTTCGTCAACGGCAAAAGTTCCCAAAGATAGGAAAAATATAAAAAAATTCCGAAAATCGTTTCGCGATTTTAACTGAACAAGGTGATGAAGACACAACTAATACAAGTTTGAGTAAACCACCACCGTTATATAAGAGAACAGAATTCCAGCTTTCTGGTAAAATGCCTTATCTTGTTAATTGGAGAAAATGAGTTTTACGTAACTCTAATCAAGCGTGGGAAAATTAATGAAGCAAAAATTCAGGTATCTAAAGAAAATAATTACAGAGAAATAGTCTCAGACTTTGAGACCAAAAATAAAAATTTTTATACATATCAGCTTAAGAGTGCTAAAGGTCTAACCGTTGTGAAAATAGTGGATTCAATGTGAAAAATGTTTCAAACATCAAAAATAGAGAAAAAATCCCCCAACCAATATTTAGAGTCGAGTTACAGCCAGGTGACATAAAGATAAAAAAAATTAATCCCATTCAATTTATGATTGTATAAAGTATGCCTGACATCCAAAACGTTCGTATACAATGTTTGTATACAGTATTGCTACTCTATTTAAATCACATACATATGCAAAGTTCGGAAACAATGCAACAACTATAAAACCGATGCCTTGTTTTCTCTCTTACTGCGTTAAAAATACTTTGCGTCGGCGTTTTGAAATGGTATACATTGTATAACTATTGTACTGCGGCGTTATGAAATGTGATGCTTTATTCAAACACAAAGCAATTGACGGTTTGGAAGTCAGCCTATTTGTTGCACCGGAAAGTTACCGTTGAGCAGCCACATAAAAGAGCTGGACCTATCCAATGCATGAACTGCCAAGAATTTGGGCACACGGAAACTTATTGCAAGTTGCCTACAGTCTGCGTTGTATGTGGTGAGCTACACAATACCGCTAACTGTGACAAAACAAAAGGTGATCCCAAGACGAAAAAATGTGGCAATTGCGCCGGAAATCACACTGCCAACTATAGAGGCTGCCCTCTTTACTCGTTTTTTTAACGCTCCTCGGACAAAAAAGAAAATAATATCCCCGCTTAGCCTATCAAACTTTTAAGCTACCCTCAGTTACCTCAACCGCCTACCAGTCAGCAACAATAATCAAACGTATTGAAATCAAACGCGACTATTGCTCAGAAACAACCTAATAGTAAATTTTCATCCGCTAAAATTTTAAAAATTAACCAGAATACAGCGCAAAAACCGGTACCAGTAAACGAAGCTCAAGGGTCTAATTTTAGACGTATTGAAGCCTCAATTGAGAGCTTAATACAAACAGTAAATACTTTTACTCTCAACATGTCCTGTATGATGCAGGAAGTTTTGAAAATGCAGTCTACTTTGTTGCAAGCTGTATTAAGCAAACCGTGAACTTGAAAATATGTATTTGGAACGCAAACGGCATCTGCCAACATAAGAATGAAATAGAATATTTTCTTCTGGATAAACAAATCGATGTTATGCTTATCTCAGAAACTGACGTCTCGAAGCTATTTTAGAATTAGTGGATATAATTTCTACGACACCAAGGATCCTCGAGGTAGAGCTTGTGGTGGCTCGGGAATCCTAATAAAAACGCGAATAAAACACTTTTTATCAAAAACTTGTGATATCATCTCTTTATTCTCCTCCCAGGTTTTCAATTTCTGAGAGTCAATATACCGCATTTTATACAACACTGGGGTCCCGTTTTCTAGCAGCTGGCGACTACAATGCTAAACACATATTTTGGGGTTCACGTTTAATCAGTCCTAAGGGTCGTGTTTTGTTTGACACAATTTCAAAAATGGGTTTGAATGTAGTTTCAAGTAGTCAGCCAACATATTGGCGAACGGATCGACAAAAAATTCCTGATATAATCGACTTTGGAGTTATGAAAGGTGTGCCCAGCGAAATGATTGAAGTTGAAGCATTGGATTTATCTTCAGATCACTCGCCTACTATTATCACTATTTACCCACACACAACTGCAACATCAACATGCGATTTACCGCTGACATCTGCACGTATTAACTGGCTGAAATACAAAAAATATTTGAGTGCTCATTGCACGGAAAATATGCTGTTGAGAGCACCTACTGACATAGAAATTTCTATTAGGTTGTTTGAAGCACATGTTAATCAAGCTGCTCTTAATGCTTCTTCAAATCAACAAGTAAGATTCAACAACATTTCTTCTGTAGATATAGAAAGGCTATTGACTGAAAAACGGAGAGCACGACGAGAATGGACACGCCCCCCCCAGGAAAAGTTAAGGCTAAAGGAATGCACCAAACAGCTCAGAAAAGTTTTACAAACAAAAAAAACAGCTTCGCTGCCAAATTTCTTCAAGAAGTCGATGCAACACCACAAACAGACTATTCGCTGTGGCGTGCACCCAGAGGACTTAAATGCCAGTGATATGCAAATCTCCGCTACGTGCTTCGAATGGTGACTGGGCAAGAACTGATGCTGAAAAAGGTGCTCTTTTTGTTAAGCACTTAGAAAAAGTATTTACACCGAATATTTCTACTGATATTGTTTAAATGCCACCAGTCATCTCTTTACCAGAAATACCGCTGAGCTTTAACATGGCGGAGATTGAAAATACTATTAACACCAGAAAAGCCACAGGTGTCGACAAAATAAGCAACAAAATGCTTCAAGAATTGCCTTACACTGCAAAAAGAATAATACTATTTATTTTTAACAGCATTCTACTCCTAGAACACTATCCGAAAGATTGGAAGGTTTCGCTAATTACTATGATACCAAAGCCCGGCAAGGATCATACAAAGGTTGAATCCAATCGGCCTATTAGTTTACTGTCTTATATTTCAAAACTATTTGAAAAGCTATATATGAGCAAGCTGATGCCTATAGTGACTAGTAATGGATGTATTCCAGATCATCAATTCGGTTTTCGCAGACAAGGTAGCACAATTGAACAAACTCACAGACATGTGAATGTTGTTAGAGACACTTTTGAAAAAAAGAAATACTGCTCTGCGCTCTTTATTGATGTCTCACAAGCTTTCGATAAAGTATGGCACGAAGGTCTTATCAACAAATTAACACAAAATCTGACAGCAAACATCGTAAAGCTTTTAAAAAGCTATTTAATGGAACGTAAATTTGTAGTAAGGGAAGGCAATTTTTTAAGCCCTAAGCAGTCGATTGACGCCGGAGTCCCTGAAGGCAGTATCTTCGGTCCCTTACTTTATTTAATATATGCCTCTGACTTAACGTTAAGCAGTAACATTCATACATCAACATTTGCGGATGATAAAGCTTTTCTAAGCGTTCACAAAAATCCTGTAGAAGCTTCCCGCAACTTACAAGAATATATATCCAAACTGGAAAAATGGCTCAAACAATGGCGTATAAAAGTTAACGAGCAGAAATGTGCACACGTCACTTTTACGTTGCGCAGGGAAACATGCCCGCCTATAAAAATTAACACCGAGACTATACCACAACACACTGTAGTCAAATATCTAGGCGTTCATCTTGATCGTCGTTTAACATGGAAATGGCATATAGACGCAAAGTTAACACAAATGAAATTAAAAGCAGCCCAAATGAATTGGCTTATTGGAAGAAACTCTATACTAAGCCTTGACTGTAAACTTCTCTTATACAACGCGATCCTGAAACCAATATGGTCCTGTGGAATCCAGTTATGGGGCACTGCCTCAGCATCGAATGTCGAAAGAATTCAAAGGCGACAGAATAAAATCCTAAGTACTATAACAGCAGCCCCCTGGTCCGAAACCATCGAATTCATAAAGATCTAGACGTACCGTTGGTGAAGACAGTATTTTCAAAACACGCGAAAAAATATATAAAAAAACTTGAGTTGCACCCAAATCCACTTGCGCGCAATATTTTTCATTATAGAGGCCACACCCGGCTGAAAAGAAGGGATACTCTTTTTCTCAGCCGTTCACGAGAGATGTAAAACAACAAAAATTAACCGTTGAAATTAAAAATTTTGTTTACCTTTGGCTAAACTTATATTCAATATTTTTTTTTACATTTAAGATTTGAAAAACTTATTGATAATTTAATCTATAATTGAAGATTCAATAAATAATAAAATTATCAAAAAAAAAAAAAAAAAAATGCTTCAACAACTGCCTTATATTGCAAAAAGAATTATACTATTCATTTTTAATAGTATTCTAAGGCTGCAATACTATCCCGCAGAATGGAAGGTTTCGATGATTATTATGATACCAAAGCCCGGCAGGGATCATTAGAAGGTTGAATCCTATCGGCCTATTAGTTTATTGCCCAACATTTCAAAACTATTTGAAAATCTGTATATGAGCAAGCTGATGCCTATAGTGACTAGAAGTGGATGCATTCCAGATCATCAATTCGGTTTTCGCAACATAGCACAATCGAACAAACTCACAGACTTGTGAATGTTATTAGAGACCCTTTCGAAAAAAAAAATATTGCTCTTCGCTATTTATAGATGTCTCTCAAGCTTTCGATAAAGTATGGCACGAAGGTCTTATACATAAATTAACGCAAAATCTACCCGCAAAAATTGTTAGGCTTTTAATGGAGCGAAAATTTGTAGTTAGGGAAGGCAATTTTTTAAGTCCACCGCAGTCGATAGAAGCCGGAGTTCCCCAAGGCAGTATCTTCGGTCCATTACTTTATTTAATATATGCCTCTGACTTACCGTTAAGCAGTAACATTCACACATCAACATTTGCCGATGATACAGCTTTTCTAAGCGTTCACGAAAATCCTGTATAAGCTTTTCGCAATTTACAAGGGTATATATCCAAATTGCAAAATTGGCTCAAACAATGGCGTATTAAAGTTAACGACCAGAAATGTGTACACGTAACTTTTACGTTGCGCAAGGAAACATGCCCGCCTATACAAATTAACACCGAGACTATACCACAACACACTGTAGTCAAATATCTAGGCGTTCATCTTGATCGTCGTTTAACATGGAAATGGCATATAGACGCAAAGTTAACACAAATGAAATTAAAAGCAGCACAAATGAATTGGCTTATTGGAAAAAATTCTGTACTAAGCCTAGACTGTAAACTACTATTATACCACGCGATCCTGAAACCAATATGGTCCTATGGAATCCAGTTATGGGGCACTGCCTAAACATCAAATGTCGAAAAAATTCAAAGGCTACAGAATTACTACGTACAATTACAGCAGCCCCTTGGTATGTCAGAAATCATCAAAGTCATAAAGATCTAGATGTTCCGTTGGTGAAGACAGTATTTTCAGAAAACGATAAAAAATAAATTAAAAAAACTTGAGGTGCACCCAAATGAACTTGCACGCAATATTTTATATTATAGAGGACACACTCGTCCTTTATTTATTGATAATTTAATCTATAATTGAAGATTCAATAAATCTCCCAACCTATTTTTAGCGTCGAGCTACAGCCAGGTGACGTAAAAATTATATAAAAATGAATCGCACTTAATCCATAATTTAAAGTACTTGTTGTAAAGAAGAATTACAGTTGAGATGCCACATAAAAAAACTGGACCTATCCAATGCATGAACTGTCAAGCACTTGGCCATACCAGGGTGGTGTTGGCTGAAGTGGTTAGCGCGTTGACTACTAAGCAAACAATGAAGTGGGGCCTGGGTTCCAACCCTGGCCAGAGCAAGTCAATCGACATCATTAATTTCTCTAATGTACATTAGTGAGACATTGTATTAATTGTTGTTGGACTATTTAAGTGATGAAGGCATAGCACTGGTCACTAAAAAACTGTTCCAACAGCGATTGATGATGTTCCAAGCTAATATACACAACATCGCCCTCCTTCGTCGGTTAGCAGAAACATCGGCGAAGTAAAACAATTAAAAAAATGCCTTCCAATACAGCTTAACAAAGTTAATGCGTCTACCTAACACCGGAGGCGCCTCAACACTGCTATAAAAATTAACATAACACGCAAAGCAGCGTTGTAAAAGAGTTAAGCCTTCTACATTTTCAACATCTATCTTCTCTAATCTATCACTCTCTCTGAGTTCCGGCACAATGCACTGCATACGTAGGGGTCATCCGCTGAGTGCTTGTTCTTAATAAAAAAAAAAAAAACTTATTGCAATGCAAAAAAATGTGGCAATCACGGTGGAAACCACGATGCTAACTATTAAGGCTGCGCTCTTTACTCTTTTTTTTAAAATTCGTCGAACAGAAAAACAATAGCTAATCCCGCTCAGCCCAACACCCCTTTAAACTTCCCACAGTTACCTCAACCCTCGTCTAGCGATAGATAGTCAATACTCAAATGTTTTAAAGTCTAACACGACTCTTACTCAACAAAAACCTAATAGTCAATTTTCATACGCTAATATTTGAAAAACTAAATAGACTACGGCAAAAAAAAATTTACCAGCAAATAAAGATTCAGGGCCTTATTTAAGTCGTATTGAAGCCTCGATAGAGAGCTTAATACAATTTGTAAATACTTTTACTCTCAAGATGTCCTGTATGATGCAGGAATTTTTGAAAATGCAGTCCACCTTGTTACAGGCTGTATTGAACAAACCATGAACTTAAGAATCTGTTTTTGGAACTCAAACGGCATCTGCCAACATCAAAATGAAAAGGAATATTTTCTTCTGGATAAACAAATCGATGTTATGCTTATCTCAGAAACTCATTTGACGTCCCGAAGCTATTTTCGAATTAGTGGATATAATTTCTACGACACCAAGGATCCACGGGGTAGATCTTGTGGTGGCTCTGAAACCTAATAAAAACTCGAATAAATTACTACCTGCTAAATGACCTTCGTGAAGAATATCTTCAGCAACAAATATCTGTATTGAAAATTTTTATCAAAAACTTGTCATATCATGTGCTTATTCTCCTCCCAGATTTTCAATCTCAGAGAGTCAACATACCGTATTTTATACAATACTGGGGTCCCGTTTTCTAGCAGCTGGCGACTACAATGCTAAACACATATTTTGGGGTTCACGTTTAATCAGTCCTAAGGGTCGTGTTTTGTTTGTTACAATTTCAAAAATGGGTTTGAATGTAGTTTCAAGTGGTCAGCCAACACATTGGGCAACGGATCGACAAAAAATTATTGATGTTATCGACTTTGGAATTACGAAAGTTGTGCCCAGCGATATTATTGAAGTTGAAGCATCTTTGGATTTATGTTCAGATCACTCGCCTACTATTATCACTATATACTCACACACGACTGCACGTTTTAACTGGCTGAAATACAAAAAATATTTGAGTACTCATTGCAAGAAAAATATGCCGTTGAGAACACCATCTAACATATTAGGTTGTTTGAAGCAGATGTTAAACAAGCTGCTCTTAATGCTTAATGCTTAATACAATATTTTTTGTGTGGATATAGAAAGGCAATTGGCTGAAAAACGGAAAGCTCGACGAGCATGGCAATGTTACAGATCGCCTCAGCTAAAAATAAGACTTAAGGAATGTACCAAACAGCTCAAGAAACACAAAGAACAGCTTTGCTGTAAAAATTTCTTCAAGAACTCGATACAAATTAGTGTCACTAAAATAACTCAACATATAAACTGGAAATTTTCAAAAAAATAGTTAAAAAACATTAAAATAATACAAAGACTCATAACCACACTAAAATAATAAAATAAATATTAACATCCATCATTTTACATCACAAAAAAAATAAAAAATTGAAATACTAAGAACTAATGATTTGTGTATAATAATCATAATGAAGAAAGTACAGTTTTAATAAGAATTGGTCGAAATCATACGCGGAAATTACAGTCGAAAAAAAAATCACAAATTACACTTAGAAACCAAAAAATTAAAATTAAAAAGTTCAAGAAAAAACAGTATAATAAAAAGATGGCAACTAAACACAAAACGAAATATAAAACAAGGAAATAAAAAAAAAATAAAAAAGAGAAACAAGAAAAACATTTGAAACAAAATGAAAAATGAAACATTAAAAGAGAAACGAAACAGATAAATTTTTGATAAATTATTCACTACCGAAACAAAAAAGTGAAATATATCGGCAACAACTACATATAACAAAAACTACAAAACTCAAAAAAATTAATTTTATGAACTTGAATCGACATTTATTTTTATAACGTATTATTGTAATACGAAAACTATTCGAATACACAAATTATTCGTATAAAATCAGTTTAACAAAAATTTTTTCATTTAAAATTTAATTTACTAGTTATGAATTTGCTAACCGATATCTTGAATTTTATTGTTCGCTAATAACAACACCAAATCAAGTAATAAACAAAAAGTGACAATAGTGAAAAGGAATTGAATAAAATAAAAACAATGAAAATAAAATGAAAAAGAAACATGATACCTAATAAACATACATATTCTAAGCAAAATAAATCTCAATGACGACTTTTAAAAATTTTGGTTAGTACGAAATTCCCTCATCACTGTTTGGAAATTACCAATAATCAACACAAACTCATAGTCCGTTATCATCAAAGTATTCTACTTTGTAATGTAACGTTTTTGTTGTTTTTTACTCTATATTAGGGAAATTCACATATTACTGTGACCCTTGTTATTAGGGTATTTATAGCTCGTGCCCAAGCGGAATTAATAGTTTATATTATGTACCTATGAAAAGTAATATTATTAGGCTAAAGTACAGTTTTATTGAATTAATGAAAATTCAAAATTACTAAGAGCATTTTTAAGTTGCAAATATTATTATTTATATCCAATCAGTTTTTAGCAGAACGTATCAGTACTGATTTCAAGGCCGCTACACCTCTCATCATCGTTCAATTGTCCATTACAATTTTCGTAAAGTGGATAGTAATTGAGAAGAATATCAACTATTAAACCAGTTTTCAACTGAAATGGAATATTGTTTCAATATGTAGAATAAAAAATATTATTTAAGTTGTGAATTTTTTTATTCGAACTGTGTGATATTTAATCAAAGAAATTTTTAATTTTTCAGGCTTAAGTTCATTTTCTCTCAATATAATTTTTGTCATAAATTAAATTATTATTTAAATTAGAAAGAAAAATCTAGTGGCTCAAAATAGAAACAGTAGAATAAAGCTCAACTTGAACAAGATAGACTTTGAAAAAGTATAGTAAAGTTCCAACCCATTAAAAAATGATAAAAGCTGTAGTGTAAAAAAAAAACTTACATGTAATTCAGCAGATTCAATTAATGATAGAGGATCTTTAACTAATGTGATTGCAGCTGCCGTGGTGGCAGTGAGGTCTAAGCGGTAGACAACTCTGATGATGAGACTGTGGTTAGTCTCGAAACATCGATGTCAGTTCAACCCTCCGCGCAGTCTAATTTTTCTCTTTCTGTATTAAGTATTAAGAGCCACTAGATTTTTCTTTCTAATTTAAATAATAATTTATTCATAACAAAAATTATATTTAGAGAAAACGAACTTAAGCCTGAAAAATTAAAAATTTCTTTGATAAAAAATATTAATTAAAAATCCATTCTCGTATTCTATTTCTGTTGAAAACTGGTTAAATAGTTGATATTCTTCTCAATTAGTATCCACTTTACGAAAACTGTAAATATGGACAATTGAACGCTGATGAGAGGTGTAGCGGCCTTGAAATCAGTACTGATACGTCCTGCTAAAAACTGATTGGATATAAATAATAATATTTTTCAACATTAAAAAACTCTTAGAAATTTTGAATTTTCATTAATTCAATAAAACTGAACTTGAGCCTGATAATATTACTTTTCATATGTATATATGTATATACTTATTTAAAAATATATATATATGTACATGTGTATTAATAAAAAAAAAAAAATAAGAAAAAATACAAAAACGGAAATCTTTAACAATTACATTTCATAATCTCTCATTTTATTTAAAGTTTCAATTTTAACATATGTACATCCATACATACATTTTTATTTTCATAAATATTTTCTTTTACATTTAAACGTTAAGGTTGGTCAAATCAATTCGTATATAAGTATGTGTATCTGCGCCTGCATCCCCATATAAGGAATGACTACCTTCCAATCGTATTAAGCGCTATTACATAATAAGAAATAAAAATCAAATTAAATTTTTTGGTAAAGCAAAATAGAAAAAGGAAAAATTGAAAAAGAGAAGAGAAACAAAAACAAAGAATATTGTAACAAAGAATATTTAAGGAAGAATAAAAGTTGCAAAGCAATAAAATTTGAAAAATTCTAAAAAAAAAAAAATTGGAAAAAAACCCTGTTATTCTATAAAAAAAAGGGAACAGTTAGTAACGAAAAATAACATAATAAAAAGATTTCGAAATTTTTATTTAAAGAAGAGGAATAATAACTTTTATTTTGTGGTTAACCAGTAAAGAAGAAGAATAAATCAAGGATAAAGAAAACAGATGAAATCATTTCTATGGATGGAATGATAGCAAATATAAAGAAGAAAATTAACAATTGTTGATTCACATCTAATAAGAGTAAAACATACATATTTTGGTTTTAGAAACAAGTTGAATAATAAGCTTAACTTTTATAATAAGCTTATTTCAATATTAATTTTCAATAATACCTACATATGTATATTTTTTTTTGTAAGCAAAAATAAATACCAATAATGTTTCGAAAATCTTCATGGTAGATAATAAACCAAAATTTCTAAAACTAAGTTTCAACATATGTCTGAATTCAATAATGACAAATTTATTGAATTAATTAACAAGTTTACAAAGGTTATGACAAAATTTCCCACAATTTTAATAAAAAGGTTCACAAAAATAAAAATATAAATAATTCATTTCGATGATAAAATAATATTGCCCATAAAAATATAAAAATTTACCTATAATAAATTAAAAAAACTGCTAACAATAGAAATTGAGTTTGTTAACGAAACAGTAAGTTGAGACTTCCTGCTTTCGAGGCTAGAAATAAAAGCCAACAACCGCAATATCTATGAAGCAGAATGGCCTAAAAATGATATTTTCAAAAAAAAAAAAAAAGACAATTCCAAAATTCAAGGAAAATGGGAATAAAAACAAAACTAAATAATTTACTGATAATTTTTACGGAACCAATTCAAACATAGCGACAAACACAAAGACCGAAGCAAGAAATTTTATGACAGATTTTCAAAACCCTGGACAATTGAAGTTAATGACAATGTTTTACCAAAAAAAAGAAGAGAAAAAAAACCTTATGAAAAATTGTACATAAAAATTGAGTTAGAAAAACTTTTAAAATTTAATATTCATCTTCTTTACAATACACAAAAATAAGTAAATATATAAATAAAAATGTGAAATCCTAATCTCTTCCAAATCTCTTATAAATTGTACAAATACAAAACATATGTTTGATAAAACATGACCTTTTTAACATAAAAATAAAACCAAATTTGTAATAAATTTACAAACCTCTTTATTTTAGAACAAAAATTATAATGTATAAAAAAAAATACAAAAAAAAAGTTTGAAACAAATAACATAAACAAATGAAAAGGATTTATAACATATACTTCTAAAGAACAAACAAACAAAAATATCTCTTTTAATAAAATTTTCATATTCATATTAAAGGTAATTTAATTAATAAACAAAAAAAAAAAAAAAAAGGAAAAATTTCATTGTCCAAACATCTAGTATAATAAAATAAAAAGCAAGAAAAGATATGTATATGACCAGAAAAATAGTGAAACATACAAGACTGATCAATTTGTTTGATTCAATATTTTTCTAAAAAAAGGGAGGTACGTAGTTACGGCCAATGCCTATTATGCCAAACTTCCAGGTCTTTATATATAGTATATTACTTTATTTATACCTTTTTAAAGAAAAAATAAATGGAAATATACATACCAAACACTGAAATATTACATTGTAAATAATATTATATTATTTTTGAAAATCAATTTAAGATAGCATAACTATTGTATTAAAATATTTTTAATAGTTAAGTTAAACTAATTACATTAGTTTATGAAAAAAAGGGAGGTATTGTGCCATCTCAGACACTTATGCAACCCTGTGTGATATCTGACACATTACCTACATATTTAAGCAACTAAGTGTAAGAAGTAAAATGGTTAATAAAGAAGAATGTCGAAGGCATTCGTGTTTCTACAAGCAACTTAACAAGAACATATTATTAATTAATAAAAAGATATAATGGTAAGAATAAAAAGTTGTGCATATGCATATATGTATTTATATGCATGAACATATGTATTTGATTACATACATACATACATACTAGGCTTTTGCACTAAGTACATTTAAATTCAAAAACATTTGCTTTTTAAAAATTCTCAAGAGTAATTTGTAACGACACGTTTTCCGCTTTGAAGCTGGGGTATACTCAGCGTTGTCCAGAGTCGTTATCAGATTAGTTCACTTCTTCGAAGTATGAGAAAATGCATGAAAGTTTTTATTGTACGTTATAATACGTATCACTTTATTTCTCTTAATGTTAATAAGTATCTAGATTATACGTGGGTTGTTTATTTACTTTGTTTTAGGTCTCTTGTCCCTCAGAAGCAAGAGAACTGTGTATGGATCGCTCTTGGTGCCGTGTTCTCTGAGAGTTAGTTACAGTGGGTTTGTACTGAAGTAGGCTGTCTAGTGCTGCTGTAGCCAACACTCACACCACTATTAATAGCCTTTTTCCACTAGCATACATTTAAGAGGAATGAATGGAATATGTTGAAAAAGTGAAACTTGCGTTTCCATTGGCAACATCTAACATCTACCATCTTCTCAGCTGTCAAAAATATCAAAATACTTACAGCTTAATTTTTTATAGAAAAAAATAAAATTAAAATGGATTTTGAAGAAACATTAATTAATTATCTATTATAATTCAATTATAATTGGACTCGTTCATGCTTTACAAAAACAAACAGAATTGTTAATGCAGTGTTCAGAAAAAAGCATTAACACGAACTTCTTATATGAATTCTTTGGTTTTTCATTTATTTAAAGTTTTTATATGCATATCAAAAAAAGCGATTCCCTGAAAGACATGAGAGTTCTTTCTTGTTCCTCTGAACTCTTCTATTTTGTCCTGCCACAAGTCCAGCAACATATTTTCTAAATCCTGGTTCCATACTATACGGAGACCTGTGCTTTTCTTTACTAAACAATAAAATAAATTATTATACTTATGTACAACATATAAAGTTAAAAAAAAATAAAAACTTACGTGTGCCACTCATTTCGATGTAAAATATTTTTCTTTTTTTTTTCTTACACAATTATGTATGTATGTCATTCACAAAAAATGAAACTATCAATATGTATGTATCTGTCATTTTGCTAGAGATGACATTAAAATTATCGGAAGATGTTGATTGAAAAAAATGGTTTAGGAACATCTTTTAAAGATGTAGAAAGATGTTGACTTTTAGTACTGTGTATTTCTTATGGGAAGATGTTAACATCTTCTCAAATTGATGGTAGATGTTAGATGTTGCGTAGTGGAAAAAGGCTATAAACCTCCTTCACTAAATTCTGTTGACGCCGTAGCAAACACTCACCACAACAGAATTCAGTTCGCACAAATAAATGTTATAATTGCTCCTATTAAACAAGTTTAACAAGAGGTCTTACCAATCAACTCAACTCAATCAACTCATGTGTCACCTTTTATAGCTAAATGCTGGCACACACAAGATACACACACAACCGCACTCATACATTGTGCATACGTTGTGCGTGTGACCGGCTGTTCGATGGCTGGGTTGTGCAGCGCTGTGTGTAAGGGTAAGTTACTATTTATATCATATATACCTACGATGGCAGTTAATTTATCCGTAAACTTTAAATGATTAATTTTAATTCATTTAAAACTATATAGTGGGGATTAATTCAACTAATTTCCCTTAAGGCGTATCTAATGATTATATACAAATATGATTTATGGTTAGACACAAATTATATAATTCAAAATATATATTTTTGGTTAAAAACCTGTATGGCAAAAACGACATACGGACTTTTGTCGTCACACTGTTTCTCCTCTCTCCGGATTCAAGATTTCAGGCACACAATATGGCAGCGCCCATCCCTGAAGATTGTGATCCGAAAGCACTGGCTGTTGAAGCGGCGCAATAGCTTCTCCCGTAAAGGCCGAAGTGGGCGCGACATCCTCTCGTGCAGCTACCTCTGCAGAGCCTCTGGGAGTTGATGGCGTGTTATGGCGAGGGCTTTGTTTGGAAGGCGTGGTGTTGTCGGTGGCGATGCTGCTGCCGGCAACCATACAATAGCCTTTGATTTTGTTGATGATGTTGACGACTTGGCTGATGAAGATGACAAGCATGATAGGGTTGAAGACGAAGAGGTTGTTGAAAATGGTGATGGTATGTGTGGCTCCTGTTCCTTCTTCGTATTATGTCGGAACTTTTTTCTCGACTTCTGACTATTATGTGTCATCGGGAGGTTATCATTGCTTTGCTCTCTATTGACAGGTCGTTGATTACTGATTCGATCTGCCTGTAGTTGTTGCGAGACTTTAAATTGTTGGCAACTGACACAATGTCGCACATAACGACTGACGTCGCGAGCCATACCTGGCCAGTAGTGTCGTTGTGCTATTTTGTGTAGAGTTTTTCGGATGCCAAGATGTCCGACAGTAGGCTGATGGTGGTTTTGTTGAAGTACATGTTGTCGCCAGGGTGTGGCCACGCATAATTTCCAGGGGTAGCTATCTTCATTATTCAATTCTCCAGCAAAATGCCTGTAGAGTTGGTGATTGATAATGCGGTAGTCAGGAAATTCTTGTGGGCGTTGGCGTGCCCCCTCGAGGAGGCTTTGGAGCCATCGGCAAGAGTTGTTAGCTACGGTTTGGGCAATTTTTACTTCGTCCTTCATAACGATTGTGTGTAATGCCGCTGTAGATAAGTCATGGATTTGCTGGAATTTGGGTAGCTTGTTTGCGAGAAAATCGTCGATCTGGTGCTGACTTTTGATCGGGGGTTGGATTTTCGCTGTAGAAGTAACCGTAGCAGTGGGGCTTATATCGTTGTCTGAATTATCCTGATACCAGTTTAGCCTAGCACAGGTTTTTGAGGTTGTGGTGACAGGACACTTCACTGCTCGTGATACTTTTCTTTTAGAGCCATCGGCCAGAAAGACAGCTATATCTACTTCGATATATATTGGCTTCCTCACAATTCTGGCATATGACGGTCTGATGAAGCTTCGGCTAGCACCTGTGTCAATAACGGCGGTGACCACGTTGTGATCAAGGCAAATAGTAACTTTCAACTTATCATCTTCCCATCTGATTGACGTCCCATTTTTCGGACATTCAGATTTGTGGTCATTAGAATGATTTGTCGGCGAGTGGTGGAGAACCATACGATGGTGTTCATTGCGTTGTGGAGCAGAATTGGCGGGGATACTTTCAAAATCTGTGGCAAGATGTATTAGCTCTTCAAGTGTTTTGAAATCAATCCTACGAATGTATCGTTGGTAGTCGGGTTGGGCATTACGAAAAATACGTTCAACCTGTTGTTCAGCCGTGAGGTTTGTGTGACGCATCAGGTTTTGTAATGCCAAGACATACTCTTTAAACGGCTCACGTGGCCGCTGGACTCGCTTTCTGACTTCGTCTTTCAGCTTTTCAAAATAGCGTGGCGGTAGGAAAAAATCACATAAGTCGTGTTTGAACGTTTCCCACTCTGTCCACTGCTTATTGTTGTTCCTGTACCACAGGAGAGATTTATCTCGGAGAAACTCACAAATTCCTTTTAAAACATCATTTAAATTTATTTGATACGTACCTGCTAGTTCTTCCACTCGCTCGACGAATTCTAAGGGATTCTTACCTCCATCATATTTTAAGCCCCATCTTCTGATGGTGTCGATAACCATAATCCGGTGTTCGACGGTAGTCGGAGGCGTCTCTTACGATAGATTGGTGAGATGTTCCAGGAAGTTCGCGTTTAGTAGGTGAAGCCTGTAGATTATCCATCGCACCCTCTGGTAGTTGTAGCCTGTTAGATGAGGTGGAACTACAATCATGTTTATTTTGTAGTGCCAGTAGTATTGTTCGTTGAGCGTCCTCATGTTCAGCTGCAACAAACTTGGCGAAGCGTTTTCTTCATTCTTCCACGGTGCCTGTTGTTTCTAGTTCAAACTGCGTCAGGTATTAGACCAACTCATCCTTTTTCAAGGAGTAAATCCACGTAGTCTTCAACATGGTGACAATAAAATTTTTCTTGTTGTTGGGTTTTCTTTGCGAAGATTTTTAAATGTGTTTTATTTTTGTATATATTGATATATGTATATATATATATATATATATATATTTTTTTTTTTAAAAGTAATATTCGTAGCTTTTAAATTGCTGCGAATATATATGTATGTCTCTCTAGATTGTTGGTTTGTACACGTTGGCAAAAAAACCGTTTACATGTACCGTTCTAAATTCTTGTTCCGATGTACAGTTGTAGTCGAAGTGCTTTGTGGAATTTTTTCTTACATACAGTATTTTATTCTTGTACGTTAAGCAAAAAAATTTGACCGTTTGATAACAAGCAAAAGAAGTCAGGCTGGTTTGTTTCAGTTTGTTTTGATTCACAATTGAACTACCCTCCTACATTGCACTTATTTGTTAATGCAACAACAGTTCATTCACTTAAGTATTAATTGCGTTGACAAATTGTGCAATCGTCATTGCAATTATTTGTTAGTGCAACAATAACAGTTCATTAACTTGAGTATTGTTTGCGTTGACAAATTGTGCAATGTTGCTATTTCGCAATAGCGAAAATATTTGGGTCAGAATCAAATATGAAGAATTGCATATTCCCTTTGTGTAACTAGTTTTAAGATAGTATAGTTTTAAGATAGTAGCTAGTGCTAAGTTATTTAAAAAACACAACAGATGGACATGTAAAAGGTAAATAGTGTTAAAGTAATTATTAATAAAGATAAAGATTAAAATCCTACGGAATAGTTTGACTTGTCCAAAGAACGAAGATAATAACAACTTAACATTGGTGCAGCCGGTAACATCAACAAAATTTCAACGGATTAAGTGTTAGTTTTCTATCTACCTTCGGTCTGTCAAATCCTGCATTGATAAAAATATAGGACTTAATGCGCAACAGTACAGAATAGACAGCCTGATAAGAGACTAAATTCTAGCTACCTTCGGTCTGTCTAATACTGCATTGTTGAGGGTATAGGACTTAACAAGCTTCCATGTCCTCACTATAAAACAATACATACCTTAAATAAACGGTTTTTTTTTATTCAACGAGAAAGTTTCCGAATAATACTAATAATAAAAACGGTTCACTGTTCCGATCTTTTAAAAAACGAGTGAAAAGATGATAAATTTAAGCCTGAAATTGGTGAGTACGTTTTTATAGTTTTCCTTATTATGTGAATGGACAGTCCACAAAAAAGCACAGACGATTTAGCGGCAAGGTAAGAGACATACAATTTTGAAGTAGACAGCTTACGAGTTCTAGCATTAGCAGAACTTGCTAATTTGAAGTCAGACAAGAGCTCTACAAGCGTGCATAGGGAGATCGTGCGGAAAAGGAGATTGACAAAGTTAGAGGAAGTAGGATACATATTACAAGTGTTGTTGGAGATTAATAAAGAGCAATCAGACGAATTTTCAACAAGGGTAACCGAATTAGAGGAAACAAAAGAATTACTTGAAAATCATAGCAGAAAAATACGTGAGCAACTAAGTTACACAGAAAGTTTACTCGAGGAAGTAGTCAAAGAAATTACGGAACTAATTAGTCAATTAAAACAAAAAGAGTTAAGTGAAAAGGAGTTTAAGAAGCAACTGAAAAAACAACAGCTGATAGAAACACAGGACGACACGGTTCAAAGACTGCAAATAGCGCTGGAAAACGCCCGGCACGTGCTAAATACAATACATAGGTTTAGGTCACCAACACCATCGTTACACGAGGAGTTATCAGAAGCAGTAGATACGAAAATTCCTTCAATAATTATAACTCAGGACCAAGAAGGAGTAGTAGACGGAGTAGGAACTTATAGGGAAGGGGCAGTTGCTCTAGAGTTATTAGATAAAACTAAAGTAATTTTGACTAATGCAAAAAATGCAGGCAGTAGGGCCTACACGGCCGAAACTAGAAAATTAGAAGATCTTGAAAGAAACAAAGCGGAATTTAATAGATTGGACAAAACAAAAATATCCGACGTTGGAATTATTGGGGAATTTTATAAATTAATATTACAAACAAAAAATTATTTGCAAACGCAAAAATCCTCACCAAGAACAGTATTAAATAGGGAAAATATAGGACAGCAAACAATCAGGATGCCAACTTTATCGGAAATTACTAAAAAAGTAAATAACATAGTACCGACATTCTTTGGCACTGATGGACCCGATTTATCGTCTGAGGTCTTTAGATATATCCAAGGATGTAAAATGGTAGAAAGAGAAATTTTGTCGGCAGAGGATAGTAGCGCACGGGATAATGTCATGGAATGCCTAAAATTACGGCTAATGGGTATGGCATATTCTAGAATATCGCAATAGAAGTTCGAATCTGTGGATGCATTGTGTAATGCCATCAAAAAAGCATATTTGAAGAAGAAAAGCCTGGACCATATTAGGGAGCTGATATTAGGATGTAGGCAGAGCATCAGAGAACCAGCCAGTGGATTCGGAGACCGTATTGAGGTCATGCTCAATGACGCGATCAACACAATAAAGGAAGAATGGCCGGCAGACAGTGTTGAGGTTATATTAAGGACTTCAAACGAATAGCTGTGAAAAGCTTTATTAAAGGGCTTAGAGATCAAACTCTCAGAGCAAGGTTAATTGGACAAGAAAGACAGGAACTGAGATCTCTTATAGCCATAGTACAAGAATCGGAGGAGTTGTTTGGAGAAAACCACGGCACGATCAACACAGTGTTGGAGTCAACCCCATGTAGTTTTGCAACAAAAAGGGACATGAGAGGTTAAATTATAAGGAGCGATTAAATGCACCTTATCGCATTAACTGTGGGAAATATGGCCATGAAGTAGGTCCTCAATGTGGCGATAGGGAAAAGTTTTACAGCGCTTGCACTTACTGCAGAAATAAAGGGCACACCTTCGACAACTGTAGTAGAAGGTTGTCATCGCTCTACTGTAGAACTTGTGGGACAAACGGCCAGATCGAAAATAAGTTTTGTAGTCCACGGCAGCCCGAAAGGGTCAACCAGAGGCAAAGAGATAAGTCCAATGATACGGGCCAAGCACAGCAAAGATATAGAAACGGAAATAAACCACAACACTCTAAGGGACCTCCACAGATGAAATGCTACAAATGCAATCAAACAGGGCATTTTCCGCGTTCCTGCCGGAGTGGATTTGGCGCAAGTAATGAACCAAATGACAGAAATTTTACAAATGATAAGAAGGTAAGAAATAAGGAAAATAATACTGGTAACATTTCGGGAAACTTTATTCGGCCCAGCTACAGCCAATAGCCGGGAAACCGAAAAAAAGGACCACTACTTTATGCATTTCAAAAACTGCACAATATAGTTCGGAAACAGAACCTTGAGAAAGAAAGTTTTTGAAACAAAGCAGACATTCTCGCTCCCAACGAAGCAACTAATATACTCCACTAAAAGAATACTAACATTTGAAGAGATAACCCTAGAACAACAAAATAACTTAAAAAAGATAGAAGAAATAAAACTCCACAGTACGATAGTTACAATAACAGGAGGAACAGCGATGATAGTAATAATAGTTCTAGTTATCGCTATGGTCCTATGTAAGAGACAAACCAAGGTGAAAGTAAAGATTACAAAAAACAAAATAAATAAGACTAGCATAAAGGGGACACATATCAAGAAACAGGTTTCAGAAAGAGAGGACACAGTCTAAAAATAAAACCAACTGTTCTTTCCTCTCCATCACATCACCGACAAAATTCAGGAGACAATCGACAATTTAAACTTAATATATAAAAAACCATACATTATTTTAAAATTAATATATCATTACAGATTTGGTAAACATTATAGGCTCATAAGGAAGATAATACAAAACGGCAATTTTCAAAAGAAAAGGTATCACCATGACCAATCTCCATTGTAAGTACAAGATAGGAAGTAGATTCAGAGAACTTACACAGAAAGATTACCAATTGGTTGAAAAGGGAGGGTGGATCAACGACAACCATATAGATATATTTCTCGACTGGGTCTCCAAAACGGCCATTACATTGGAACAAGCAACGCAGATTCACATATTTAGTGGTTCATTCTATCAGACACTGCAACAGTACAACCATGACCCAACCAGAATAGGGTCCGAAGGGCTTTCAAAGGAATAGACCCCATGGGAAAACGTTTATTTCTCATACCAGTTAATGAAAAGTTCCACTGGACCCTCGCAGCGGTCACGAAGGAAGCAATAATAATGTACGACTCACTGAAACCTCACAAACTAGAGAAGGCCGCAGAAGCAATAAGGAGAGTATTTTCGGGGTTTTTCCTGAAATTGCAACTATGGCAACAGAAACATTCTTATCGGTGAAGTACGCGGAATGCCCGCAACAGGAAATCCTGGTGGACTGCGGAGTACATGTAGTAAGGGATGCGGATTTCTGTCTTAGACAATTTTTCAATGCTCAACCTTTGAATCGGCGTCAAACAGACATTTCGAACTCACGACCCAAATCTGCATCAATTGATAGACGCTTGCTGTCTAGAGTCATGAGAAAATGGTCGAAAAGGAATGTAGGGGACAGGGGCAGTACTAATTCAAACATCAACAACACAGTCCAGTCGTTTCTGCAAGATATGGAGAAAAAATGGACAAAAGGCAAGTATATGAGGAAAGATATAGAGATGAACTACATAACCTACCGATTGTCTCTTGACAGACACGGTACAGGAACGGTAAGGCTATTATAAACTTTTATGGGCGCCTAAAAAACAAAAAAAATTTTTTTTCTGTTTTTGACATTATCTAAAAAAGTAGAAAAGGTTTACCGTAACTGTTGGAAGTAGGGATCATTAAACTTTAAATGTTTTTAAACTTTAATGCTTTTTTAATTGTAATTATTATTTAAATTTTTAAATGCTTTAAAATCACGAATTTGATTTGAATTTCAGTAATTTTTTCCATTTAGTGAAAAAGTTAAATTTTCAAAGTTCAAATAATATCATACAAACAGGCAGACACAAAGATAAAATAAAACGCACACAGTAACTTAGTTTTCCATTGCAAATAAAAGTCAATTACAGGAAAACTTTTATTCGAAAGTTTAAAAACAACAAAATTTAAAGAACCGAAAATAAACCAAATTCGAAGCAGCATTTATATTTTACAATCAATTTTCTTAAGCATTTCTCTTTAGTTCTTTTATTTTGTCAATTTTTACTAAAATGTATAAATATTTAAAACAAAAAAATTCATTGTATTAAACTTGTATTGTATCATTAAACTTTAATTGTTTGTAATAATTTGCGTCCAAATTTAAAAAAGAAACAAATAAAAAAAAACGGAATTAAGTCGCGTTATATATTTTGCAAAAACTGCGAATTTAAACATACAATTTACCTACTGAATTATTTCTACAACAACAGAACAGAAAATTTTTTTTAACCCCACATACATACAATTGTGAAATTTTAAACAATTAAAAAACGTCATACAATGTTTATAAAGCTGGCTTCATTTGCACAGACATCGGACTTTGTTTGTTTTTGCAACTGAAGCAAAAATTTGTACGAGTTTTCTTAATACAGATCAGTTACATATATGTTCACTTGACAAAAAATAAAAAAAAAATATATATCAAAGCAATAATGGTATATTTGATAAAATGCATAATCAGGGAAGTAGTATATTTGTGGGCTTTCTGGCACTCCAATTAGATTCCAATTAGATTTTAAACTCCTTATGTGAAAAATACATGTATTGGGATACAAGAATTCCAATTAGATTTTAAACTCCTTATGGGAAAAATACATGTATTGGGATACAAGAACTCCAATTAGATTTTAAACTCCTTATGGGAAAAATACATGTATTTTTTTTTGACATATACACATGTATATTATTTATTGAATCTTCAATAATAGATTGAAACATCAATAAGTTTTTCAAATCTTAAATCTAAAAATATTAAATATAAGGTTAGCCAATGCTAAACAAAATTTTTAGTTACAACGGTTGATTTTTGTTGTTTTACATCTCTCGTGTACGGCTGATAGGAAGAGTGTCCCTCCTCCTAAGCCGGGTGTGGCCTCTATACTCTAGAATATTGCGCGCAAGTGGGTTTGGGTGCAACTCAAGTTTTTTAATGTATTTTTTCGCGTGTTTCGAAAATACTGTCTTTACCAACGGAACGTCTAAATCTTTATGAATTCTATGGTTTCTGACATACCAGGGGGCTGCAGTTATTGTACGTAGAATTTTATTTTGTCGCCTTTTAATTTTTTCTACATTCGATGCTGAGGCAGTGCCCCATATCTGGATTCCATAGGACCATATTGGTTTCAGGATCGCGTTGTATAGTAGAAGTTTACAGTCAAGGCGTGTGTTATGTTTAAATTAAAAGATTTATTTTTATTATTTATTTTTATTAACCACATGTTATGTTTAAAATGTTACTTAGCCTTCACAGGGACCCGCTTTTTAAGGCTGGTGTTTGATCAGGTTTTTGTTATGTGTGTTATGTGTTAAGAATTGACTCGACTGACTAGACTTGACTAGACTGACTATACTGACTACAGGTCCATACCAAATCACCATCCGCTTTTATACCCAATTTCGCTGTCTGATTGAACGATGCTGCTGACGTTCGCTGCCGCCGGCGTGGTCATTGTTAAGTGTGCTAGTATGCAAATTCAGCATATTCTGTAGGAAAGTTACTGGCATATACATGTATGCAGCGGTATTGCATCGTCAGCATATATCTGTAGGAAAATTACTGGTAATAACTTCAGTAATGCATGCAGCGGTGTTTTGCTGTCGTTGGTATTTTTGTTGGTTGAGGGAAAATAACTCAACGTCAGTATGTGTGTGCAGCGTATGTTCTGCTGTCGCTGATACTTCTGTTGGTTAGGGGAAAATGACTCATAACATCCCTCCCCCCTTACGGACATGAAACATCCTGTCTTAGGATGTTTCGTAGCCATCCTTCTGGAACATTAATTCTAAACATTTTGGTGACCCCGACCACCATTGATTTTAAAGCTTTCCCCCACCAGCGGTAAGGGGTTTTAAAGTTAAATTGGTGACTTACAACAGCACGCAGCCTACCCATTAACACTGGTATTCAAGTGGAAGAATTGCAACATAAAATCTGCCCAGCGAATCCTTGTCTTCAGCAGAGGCTATAAAAAACATCATACCAGTGGTGCAATACATATCAGCCGCTCCAGCACATTAGAGCACTGACAACAAGCATCGGTTTATTGGTGACCAACTTCATCATCTCCACTAACACGAAGTTTCAGTGGACATATACTACCAGCACTACACCATTAGTGCAACAAACATCAGCAGCTCCAGCAAATTGATTAGAGCACTGACAACAGGCATCGGCCCATTGGTGACCAAATTCATCTCCAATTTTTTAGCGCTTAAACAGGCAGTTCCATATCGTACACAATGGCGGCAGCAGAGTTTTTGGATACCCTCTTGAATACAGGCGAAATAATTCAAGCAATAGTGCGAAACTTTAAAAAGGATTCTGCGGACAGAAAAACCACCGCAGAATACTTTGAGGAGCGTAGCCGTCGACTTTTGCAAGCCTGGGAGAAATTTGAAGCCACGGATACAGAATTGCGTATGCTTGACGATGTTGAAACGTTAAAAGCAGAGAATGAATATTTTACTAAGGACTACTATTCAAAAATTAGTGAGATAACTAATGTGTATAAAAATCTGTTTACAACAGAGGCTAATCGTCTTAGAACATTATCCCTACAAAAGCTACCATCAACTAAAACTACTGGTGCATCAGTGCCTCTTCAGGAGTCTAATGAAAATCAAGGTTTGATTCGGAAGGCAAAAGCTAGAATGACAGCCTTAAGTAGGTTTTTAAATGTATTAAACATTAGCGACGAAATACAACCACGTCCATTTTATGACATCAAACTGTCAACCAAAAACAATCTTTGGGATCAGATCCAAGACTTATACGACAGTATATGCGAGCGCTTTGATGATCCATTGAATTCTGGCTTTGAGGTTACAACATTTTATGAATTGAATGACAAAGTTCAAGAACAGTTGGTCAGACTGTCCATATTGGCTAAAAAGGCACAAAACGTTGGTGAAAATCAGCCAACTCAATTAAATCAGTCATCTTCATCGTTACATCTTCCAAAAGTTACAATACCGAAATTTGATGGCGACTATTTAAAATGGCGGCAGTTCTATGATTTATTCTCTGAAATGGTGGATAATCAGCCGATTCCCGCTATTCAAAAATTTTGGTATTTAAAGAGTAATTTGACGGGAGAAGCTGAACATCTGATAAGTCAATTTTCTCTATCAGAGACAAACTATAGCACTGCCTGGGGAACCTTACAAGATCGCTACAATAACAAGAGAATTTTAGTAGCGAATCTAGTAGAAAAAATACTCAATCAACAGTCCGTGACGTCATCCGCACAATCCATCAAAGCCATGCATGACACCACCAAAGAATGTTTACTGGCATTAAATAACTTGGGAATCGAAACAGATTCCTGGGATGCGATTATTATTCAGTTATTGATGAAAAAACTTGACAAAAGCACACACATCAGGTACATGCAATCACTAACTAATCCAAAGGATGTGCCAAATATAGCTGACTTCTTATCGTTCCTTGAGCTTCAATTTCAATCTATGGAAGCAATTGTTCCTAGGGAAAAATCGACTTATAAAGCGGTGTCAACAATAGTAACATCTAACGCACACAACATTAGCATATGCAAATTATGTAATAACAGTAGTCATAAACTGTATCACTGCAACAAATTTCGGCAATTATCAGAAGCAGAACGACTACGTTGGGTGCAGCAACAAAATCTATGCGTCAACTGCTTCAAAGATGACCACACTGCGAAAACCTGCAAGTCAAGTAGCTGCAAAAAATGCGACAAAAAGCACAACACATTAGTTCATTTGCAAAAGAAAGACAACACGCAAATGGATAAGAAATCAAATTTCAGTTCACAATCAAATACAGCCGAAAGGACGACTGCTTCCAATGTCGTAGCAGTTACATCAGCAACAACTGAAGTTGCTGCGATCCGCCAGGGCTATGTTGTGCTAGCAACAGCAAATGTCATAATTACAGCCTCAAATGGTGCATCAGGTAAATTTAGAGCGGTATTGGATTCAGGATCACAGGTCAACATTGTATCTAAACGCCTTTGCCAAAAATTATCTATTTTACCATTAGGAGCTTCCCTTTGTCTTGACGGCGTTGGCGAAACCAAAAAGCATTCCAAGTATCGCACAAACGTTCAAATGAAGTCCAGAGATCTCAGTTTTTCAGCAAATGTGGAAGCATACATATTACCAAGTATAATTCCCGCACAACCAAGTCAACTTATTAACAGTTCTTCTTGGAATATTCCCAAGAACATTCACCTAGCAGATCCTCATTTTGATCAGCAGGATAAAATAGACTTGCTACTGGGAGCAGAATTTTATTACAAATTAATAAAAAGTGGGACGATACACCTTGCTGATAATCTACCAACTCTACAAAACACAGAACTAGGCTGGATTGTAGGGGGTGCAATAGGAAGAAATCCAATTCATAATCCACTATATTCATCCACATGTGCAATATTTGGAGACACCGCTTCATTGGAAGAAGCGATAGAGCATCTTTGGAAACTTGACGAAATTGAGGTTAGCGAAAGGGCACTTTCGCCATCGGAAAAACAATGTGAATCACATTTCACTCATCATGTGCATACCAATCTAGATGGCCGCTTCACTGTCAGTCTTCCGTTTCGAGAAAACCCAACAGCATTAGGAGAATCCCATAAGATGGCCGTCAACAGATTTCTTGGCTTAGAGCGTCGACTTCTTAAAAATGAAGACATTCGGACGCAATATATAAAGTTCATGCAAGAATATGAGCATCTAGGACACATGCAAAGGGTCAACATTGATACAATGGTAGATCCTAAATATTTCATTCCGCACCATTGTGTAATGAAACCCGATAGCACTACAACGAAATTAAGCGTAGTCTTTGACGCATCAGCGAAAACATCAACAGGCCTCTCGTTGAACGATCTTATATATACGGGGCCAACGGTACAGAGTGAATTCTTCTCGATGCTACTACGTTTTCGAGTACCGAAGTTTGTATTCACCACCGACATTGAAAAAATGTACCGACAAATACTACTTGATCCCGACAATCATCAATATCAATTGATAATATGGAGAGAATACCCTGGATTGCCAATTAGCTACTACAAACTTAACACGGTAACTTACGGAACTCGGGCAGCACCTTACCTCGCCACAAGATGTTTACAGAAAATTGCTGATGAAAATATTATCAATTATCCGTATGGTGCGAACATGCTTAAGAGTAATTTTTACGTTGATGACGGCCTTGGAGGCTCTGATAGTCTCAACATCGCACTTGAAACTCAACACGAACTTATAACGATTCTCAAAAAGCATGGGTTCAATCTAAAAAAATGGTGTGCAAATCACCCACAGTTATTGCTGAATATTCCACCCGGCGATCAAGAGGTAGATCTAGACTTCAACAGTAACGACTCTAATACCATAAAAACATTAGGGTTGCTATGGCTGCCAAAAACAGATCAATTTTGCGTCAAGGTAAAAATAAATAACCTACATATTGTCTCCAAACGTACGGCAACTTCAGATTTGGCCAAATTATTTGATCCTCTTGGACTACTAGCACCCATAGTGGTCAAAGCAAAGATATTCATTCAGCAGTTATGGCAGTTAAAGTTAGACTGGGATAAGCCATTGCCTAATGACCTTCCTGAAATTTGGACTAAATTCAGAAATGATTTAGACAGTTTGAATCATTTCAAGGTGCCTCGACACATGTTTAAGGGACAACTTCCAACCAAAACAGAGCTGCACATATTTTCAGATGCCTCTGAAAAGGCGTTTGGCGCCGTTGCCTATCTTCGAGCGACTCTTAAGGATGGTGCAATCATGGTACAATTACTTTGCGCAAAGACAAGGGTCGCACCACTAAAACAACAAACGCTACCTCGGCTAGAGGTATGTGCTGCAGTCATGGCTGCACAACTGGTGCACAGAGTAAAAACGAATATCAACAACTATACACCCAATTCTCCCTCTCTGCATTCTGCTCCAGCCACAGTCTCTCTTACTGCCTGTTTTTAGAAAATGAAAACAAAATTGTGAGTGACAATTTATATTGAAAACAACAATAAAATACGAAAATTTGTTTTTGTTTTCAATATAAATTCTCACTCGCTATTTTGTTTTCATTTTTTAAAAACAGGCAGTTAATCAAGCTCCAATCCCGACAGAAGAACCTAAGCCGAAAAGACGCAAAATGCCAACCAATCTTTTAACCCTGACGTTACTCACGTTACTACTAATAGTACCACTGGCCCTTGGAACTCCAGTCAAAAATAAGAAATTTGGATCAAGAGTCGGAATCCATTTTGAGCAAATTGGAACAACATCTATTTCAACTACGGAATGGAATCTATTGGTATACTATGATTTAGCTCCTTACTGGACAGAAACATCAATTCTTGTCAATGGCACACGGTCGTTACAAACCTTATGTAAAATGATGAAAACAAACTCGTCTTGTCACGGCATTCTAGACCACTTTCAACACATGGAAAGTGAATTACAGCTAGATAACCGACTACTACGAGTTAAAAGAGGGGCGCTGGATATCGTTGGTAACGTTGCTCATTCATTATTTGGCGTTCTGGATTCTGAATACGCTGAACAGATGTCAGAAACAATAAAACAAGTCAATGACAATGAGTCGTATTTGCTAAACTTATTGAAGAATCAAACATCAATTGTAGATTCTACAATTAATATCATCCGGCAAAATCAAATAACAGCTAAGTCAAGATTCGAACGATTGGAGCAAGAGATTAAAATATATTCAGTTAATATAAATGACATCTCCAATACATTAGTACAAGTACAACTAAATCAACTATTCCATTCAGCGGTTCTTGAACTAACACTGATCGCAAACAATATAAGACAGATACAATCCGTAATCCTTGACACTCTCATGGATACCCATCATGGACAGATCAGTCCATGGTTACTCACTCCAGAACAGTTACAAAATGAAGTCAATCAGATCATTCTGCATTCACCACCGTCAGTGAATCTTCCAGTGACAGAAAAAACTGACTTACTCCACCTATTTAAACTCATGAAGATAAAGGGCAGACTAACACGCCGCCATGCAGTTTTCAAAATAACTTTACCATTAGTTGAACGTGAAAAATTCAAGCTGTTTCATTTGATTCCTGTACCCAACATAATGAACAGTACAGTAGTGGCCATTAAACCATGTGCTAATTTTTTGGGCATATCTACTTTGCAGAGACAATACATTCCCTTCACAAAATCTGAATTAACCGCTTGCAGTACAATAGAACAAGGCGTTTTCCTTTGTTCCAACATTCAAATCCGTTACAATTATGGTTCGGATGCCTGTGCATGCGATATTAATTTATTCAACAACAAAACAAAACCAAATTGTATCCTCCAAAAAACTGATATCAGATGGGTACCCCTAAGCAAAGGCAATCAATGGATATATGTTGCGTCACCACCCTCAAGAGCCACAGCAGTTTGCAAAATGGAAATCATTCCTATATCACTAAACGGCTCCGGTTTGCTGACACTTGATCCAGAGTGTATCCTCAGGCACGAGTTTGTCAACATGAACGGACTAAAATCTATATCAAGCACAGTGAGGTCTTCATACACAAGCCTTGGCCAAATCTCAGCATTATCATTACCAAAGAACTTTACAGCCTTCACAAATAATAACGAATCAATCTCAACAAATTTGGAGAGTGTATATGCCAAGAATATTAAGGACCTAACAACTCTACAACAGTCGCTGGAACAACACGAAATCGCTGATCTACCTAACAAGTTGAAGACACACCAGACACACAGCTATATATAATTGGCTACCTAGCACTTGTAGTAAGCGTCATAGCTCTAATCATTCTGCTTTCCAGATGCAAATCCGATAAAAAGGCACTAAACTCACATCCAACTACATCAATTGAATCCACTAGAGAAAACATTGAGCTTCAACCACAGGCCGAAGAACGCAAGATGACACCACTACCAATGCCACGCCAGCAGCCCAAATTCATCCTTGATGTCTAGCAGCTGATGACAACAATCAATCAATTCATTAATAATTTAGTTTATCTTATACTCCTGTAACTAATAACTTTATTCTCCAACATACCTTGAAATTTCATTTATTACTTTAAACTTTCTCCCAATGTTTATTGTTTATTTATTTTGTTTTGAACAGTCGTTCAACGCGGGGGAGAATGTTTAAGAACTTGTGAACACACTTAATAATTGTTAATGATAATATAAACGTTAGTGAACTGCCTTAATATTGTTTTAACAAAAGGATATCATATTACACAATGAATTAATTGCAAACATTGCTACTTCAATTTGATTGGTCAATTTAACGTAAATTTTAGTTTTAAGTATTTTGTCGACTCAACAATTAATTGTTAATATTTTAGTATAAATACCACAATAAAATTATATTTCTTTGTCAATAGTAAAAACTCGCTTTTTATTCATTGATCACATTACGTTCAAGTTACAAGTGCTTGCAAGTAAAACCACACAAACAAAAATTAGTACAGTTCAAATTCAAGTGTTTGAACTGAGTCATACTAATAAAATCATCTACAAGTTTAATTCTAAACATTTTGAAATTTTTCTTACATATCTTTGCTTATTGCGTTTTTTAATTCTACTTATTTGATCAAAAATTTAAAATATTTGTTAGTTGTTTCTAAGTTTTATAAGTTAAGTTCGTATCATTATTTGGTTGGTTTTTTATTTTTGTATATTTTTCTCTCAATTACTTATTACTAGTTGAGAAGAGTTGTGTTAAAAATATAATTCCTATAATTTTCAACTTTAAATTGTATGTATGCCTGAAATAAATCATATTTTGTTTAACATTTTTCATAAATTTAATATAAATTCAATTTTTCGTAATTTACTTTTACGATTGTACATAGGTATTTTATTTTCTCTATTAAAAAGAATTTTCGGCCTTAATACCAGTCTTGACTGTTAATTTACAGGACATTTACCGGTATTTAAAAAAATTATTAACCTTATTTTTATGTGGCAGTTTTCTTTTCAAAAAGGAATTAAGTAAGATTTTTTCTTAACAATGTAAGTACTAAATAATAGAAAATAAGATCTTCTGCCTACAGATAGAGAAAAGAATGTTAGTATAATCTTTTTCGATTCAAGTTATTTTCAAAATTATATGAATTTTCTATAAGTGTATTGTGTATGAGTATGACCTTAATTTTTACTTAATATTAAATTGTATGTACATATGTGTGACAAATTCTGTAGTTGATAAAATTTTTAACATTGGCTTTATCTTTTGTTTAAACCTTGATATAACTTTTACATGAAATTGAAAATTTTTTTAAAACATTTTAAAACGTTGCAAAAATGAGTAGGAAAAATTTTACAAAATTTCAACTGATTAAAGCACTTTTTTTATTAAAAAGTGAGTTCAGTTGTATTTGTTAGTATTTTGTTAGTGAATGAAATTTAATACTTTTGTTGTTTCTGTTGATCTGAAAGAAAAATTATACATACGCGTATAATTATTTTCAAATCAACAACAAACAGAAAAAAAAATCGAAAAGTTTTTTTTTTTTTTGTTACTGTTTGCATATCCATATGCACACATATACGTACATATGCATATGCACATACGTACATTAAACTATGCAGTTTGATTTAGTTGTCATTGGCCGTGAAATTGTCTGGCAAAATTTTGCCGTGGAATCATGTTTCATAACCAAGTACTCATGCCCAAAAAAAACCTATATAACCCAGTTGGAAATTTTTGGAATTTAATTTGAGTTCAATTTTTTGTTTCAAATTTATAAATTAAACCTAAACTTAATTGATTTCGTTAACCGTTGTCATTGTTGATGCATTAATGGCCGACAATTTTTGTCACTGAACATAATTGTGAAATTTTTGCATTTCAAGTTTTATGCAATACGTATAACAATTTTGTATTTATTGCGCCATGACTCAACCATAACTTAGTAAGAACTATTTGGTTCAATAATTTAGCGATTATCGCTATAAATGTGTATGTATATTTTTACTATACATATGTTATATCTTTTTAATTTTTTTTACTCAATTGGATGTCTATGCCAATTGGGTCGCTTTTTGTTCATGTATTGCAGTTCTAGTGTATTTCATACAATAATTTTGTAGAACATTAAAACTGCACTAATGCACAAATGAAACGGTACGGTTGCCAAAATGTTACATTCAATTTTATTGCGAAGAGGAGACGTGTGTTTAAGTTTGCGCTTGAAGAGAAGAATTGTAATTTTTGGAGTATTAATTAATTTCTTTTAGTTCATTATTTTGCCTTTATAATCCATATAAAATTTAAACGATAAATTACTAAAAAATGCATTTGTGAAAACTATAATCAAGACGCTTAAAGTTGTCATGAAACGAACATTTGGCAATGCTTGAATAATTATAGTGTAACTCCACGTGAAAGTGGGAGGTAGCCATTTTTCTACGCCTCACGATATAGAAAAGAAAATTTTCTCACATCATTAAATTTTCTTTATTTTTGCTTGTAATACTTCCATACACATTTACATACATATGTATTTAATTTATGGCATACATTTTCGTTAAATACGATAAGTTTAGTTTGTGCCTTTGTAACTTAAAAGACTGAATTCATTAAATCAAAATTTAGAAGCATAAATTCTTGAGGACGTGCTCAATTAAATGTAAAATTATATATAAAAAGAAAAGTTTAATTTATGAATTAGTAAAAATAATCCACGACGACATATTTTCTTTCACTTAAAAAAAAAATGAATGACGAATAATTAGCACAGATAAAAAAGTCAAATATACTTAAAACGAACAAAAAATACATGAAGAAAAGTGAATAAAAACAGTGAATTGCAAAAACAACAATAAAAAATAAAAAAAAATAAAGATACAAACAAACACACACAGCTGTTCCATACATACTGCCCAATTTATGAAACTATGCAGGTATCTGTATGAGTGTATAGAGAAGAATGGAAGACGTTTAAATAAGAAATTCCTGCATAATTATTCAATAAATTTAATACATATGTATATATGTACATATGACGAACAAAAGAAGAATCACATGAAAACAGTGTTCCAATAAACTGCAATTCCTAATCAAAAAAAAATTTGTGGTGCAACTTTGGTGAAAAGATTCGTGGTGCATGAAACAAAAAAAAACAAATACTCGTGGCGTAGAATACAAAGGATCATTTCAGTTTAAGATAAATGTTAAAAGGTCTATTCAATACAATTCAAATACTCTGAACAACAACACCGCCATCTCTAACCCTGCGATGAACACAGGTAAGTTGGGTGTCTGCCCAAATCTTTCATTTTACTTTCTCTTGGTTTCCTTTAAGTTTTTTGTTGTCATATTTTTTCGCTTTGATTTATACCTGCTAATAGTTTAATTTCAAAACATTGTTCCTTTTCCTTTTTATAGTTTTTCTTCAATTTATTTATTGCTTTTTCCTATAAAAACTTTCAATGTTATTGTCCATCAAACTAATGTTATTTTGTTTTTACCTTTAAATATTTTAATTTCAACATATTGTTCTTTGTTAAAGTTTTTCTTGAATTCATTTACTGCTTTTTCCTATAAAAATCCTCAGTGTTATTGTCTAACAAAATGATTTTATTTTGTTTTAGTTTATTTCAATTTCGAAATATTGTTCTTTTTCTGTTTATAGTTTTTCTCGAATTTATCTACTGCTTTTTCCTATAATATTTTATTAAAGGGGTTATTAATATTTTATTTTCAAAATATTGTTCTTTTTCCTTTTTATAGTTTTTCTTTAATTTATTTATTGCTTTTTCCTATAAAAACTTTCAATGTTATTGTCCAAAAATTATTGAAAAATGCATAGGCAATTAGTCATGATTCCGAATCATGTCATCCTCAAGACTTCCTCTCCATTCCTACTTATCACAAGTCGATAAACCCTTCCTTGCATCGCTATGTCCTTTCTCATATGCTTATTCGGTTTCCAATTTTTTTCATGTCCCGCAAGACAGCCGTGAGTGCAGTTCGTACTTCCGTGCTCGCCTGCGAGTCAAACTTGAGTTTAGCTTGTGCCGTGTTCATCTCCTCTCCATTGGTAACTCTCATTCTCCATCCTCCCATCACCGACACCAACAATCCTCTCGTAATTGGTTGCCTGTGTGCGGTGTGCCCACCACAAAATCTCCGCAGGCACCGATCCGCATTAAGAATCACGTGCAGGCCACAGTCCAGCAAGTTGGACTGTTGAACACAGTCATCGTACCTGAGTGGAAGTAGATTCGTACAGTTGGTACCTTCTTTCTGGAACTGCCAGTGGTAGAGCAACCTGATGTAGTTTGCCGATATGCTCATATCGTGTGGTCTGAGTGAGTCGTATACCGTTATACCGTCCTTTGTTACTGACGCCAACGTCTAGTGGTTCCGTTCGATGATAGGTATAATCACTAGTTTTTTGCTTGACAATGTTATCCCTTTCAACCCGCGGGAAATTCTCTCTTGGCAGACAATTGAATCAGGCGCCTCGCCGAATCTCTTCAGTGCTTCATAAAACATTGCACTGAATATTTGCACCTTACCCGCTTCCTTCGTGGTGAGTGCTGTCTTCGTCACCCAATGCAGGAATACATCTATATGGTTGTCGTTCAGCCAACCATAGCCTTTCAGTACCTGGAAATCTTCCTCCGTCATCACCCTGACTCTCTTGCCGATTCTGTATTCGCAATATTTACTTGTCATCTTCTTCTTTCTTGTTTTTCCTTTCGTCTTGAAAGAAAAATAAAAACACTGTGCTTCCTGTCTAGTTCGCTGATAAAGTGACGCCACATACACACATTAATTTTTACGCAGGCTGTTTTTGCTTTTTCTTTTCTTTTAAAAAATATTTTCTTCCCCTCTTTTTTCCTTCAAACCAAAAACGGTTAGTGGTTGGTATTAAATTTCTTATTGCAATTTATTATTTTTTCTTTTATCATTATTATTATTACTATATTATATATTATATATTTTTTTTTTTTTTTTTTTTTTGAAATTTCGACACTGAATTCTGCCAACGTTCGTGTCTAGCCTACTCAGTGAGAATCTTTAAGACCTTGGTTATTAAAAGATTTTGATTGGTTTCTAAATTATCTTCTATTCTATTTTATATGCATATCGCCGACGGACATCATAGTTTTTCCCTTAAACTAAACCGCGCTTTCATCTTCTGACAACGCGCCCCTAATTTGGGACCTTCTCAGTCCCCTCCTGGTTATTCTGTTTTCCTGTATCTTAATCTTAACGTTGCTTTGTTTTCTGAACAATATCAACACCACTATTATTGATGCCAATATGGCAAGCAACGCGACGCCCCCTATTGCGGTATTTACCTGATCATGGAATTTCAGTTCCTCAATTGTTTCTAGGTTATCTTCATGTTGAAGGGTAATATCCTGAAAAGTGAGGGATCGTTCCGTGGAGAACTTCCTCTGATACGATGTTGCTGAAGCGTCTGCTGCCTATGTTGATAGTGTAGTTATTGAAGTGTAGAAAATAGTGTCCCGTTAAATTGAATCCTCTTTCATCGCAGCTGCTGTTGGCCGTTATGTTATACATGTTTACCAACACTATCATATTGCTGCTTACTTCTATGATCTGGTGCTCGGTGTACTTTACCACCGTGCATTTTCCCGTAAACGTACAACTTGTGGACGGCTTTAGTTCGAAGATTGCTTTACCTTCTGCATAAATGTAAGTGTGGTTATTTATTTCGACCACTGCAGATGGTTGCTCCTTGATTTGGATGCCGTTGGTGTCCGGAAGTGGCAGCAATAAATGCTTTGTTGTACCTATTATGTCTGCAGGTACCACAATTATTATGCTTAATTCCCCATTCACCCACTCAATCAGTGCTGTACGGGTATTCTCCAATATCTCCAAGTCAATGTTAAATATTTCCACCTCTTCTATTGTTAGTATTGATGGTGAGAATACTCCCGCTTTTGCTGCTATGTCCCTTAACTTGGATCGCAGGTGTTGTATTTGGAGTAGCTGTGTCACCGCTAGTTGTCGGGTTGCGAACTCCCGTTGCAGGGTCTCAAATTCCGCTACCTGTTTTGTTA
The DNA here is from genome assembly GCA_947311025.1 of Lypha dubia. Taxonomy (NCBI): domain Eukaryota; kingdom Metazoa; phylum Arthropoda; class Insecta; order Diptera; family Tachinidae; genus Lypha; species Lypha dubia. The sequence continues at coordinate 81,598,010 of OX371260.1, read as the reverse complement.
TTATTTCCCTGTCGTAGATCACCGCGTCTCGCAAAGTGGTCATAGACCTGTTAAACGCGTTGTTGATCAATATCTGTTGGTTTAGTCCGTTTACTAGGCGGTGATTATTTTCCTCGATTATCTGTTGATGTTGCTCAATCTGCCTCCTGTCTTCGTCGTCGATGGTTCCCCATACAAATTTCTTATGGCTTGGATTTTTTCGGGATTTGGTTTTATTCCTTCGGTAGAAATAACATGACCTAAAAACGCGCACTCTTTGTGTAAAAATTCAGATTTGTCCAACTGAACCTTTAAATTTGATTCTCTTAGCCTTTCAAAAACTTTCTTCAAATTTTTCATATGTTCCTGTAACGAGGTGGAATAGATGATTATGTCATCCAAGTATACAAGGCAAACCGTTCCTATTAGGTCTTTTAACACATTGTCCATTATTCTTTGGAATGTAGACGGTGCATTTTTAAGACCAAAGGGCATTTTGACAAATTCATTATTCATTCATATTGGGTATGGGATATTTATCACAAATCGTCTTCTCGTTTAATTTTCTGTAATCAATAACGAGTCTCAATTTCTGTACGTTACTAGCGTCTTTCTTTTTCGGTACAATCCATACAGGGGCACTCAAAGGTGAAAAACTTGGTTTTATAATGCCCTGTTGTAGCATCTTGTTTATTTGTGTCCGTACTTCCTCCTTATGGACATAAGGGTATCTGTAGGACTTTGTAAAAATAGGGATGTCGTCCGTGTTTTTTATTTTATGTTTAATCTGGTTTTATCTTTAAAAAATATATCATCAAAATCCTTACAAATTTTCATTAAAGCTTTTGTTTCCTCTTTATTTAAGTAGTTTGTTCTCAGGAGTTTAATTATATTATCTTCCTGATGTTGTGCGTCTGACTTTATGGTGAAGTTATTAACTTCAATGAAATTTTGATATCGAATGATTTTTACGGGTTGTTCAATATAGACAACTTTTTCTTGGTCGGATATGTTTGCTATTTCAACAAAACTATACCATTCTCTTGAGGAATAAATACCTTCCGGAAAAAATAAATCAGGTTCTAAAAATGTTTTCTGTATGAAAAAGTCACCGTTGCGAGAATCAACTGGTATCTTAATAACAGATTTTGAAAAAGGTTGAATTATAAATCTTCCTGAAGTCAGATTAGGTTTAAATTGTAGTGGTGTTATAGAATTGTTTGTAGTTAGCGTTTTACTGCCCAAGTCTACTATGGCTTTTAGTTTTTCTAAAATATCAAGTCCTATTAATCCGTCAAAATAATTGTGGAATCTAAAGCCAAATAGTTCCATCTGGCCCTCCTCTCTAAATTCCATAAAGTATGGTAAACTGATTTTCTTGTTCAAGGAGTGTTTATTTAAAATTGTGGTAATGATAATTGGTTCACAACTTTGACATTCGTCTTGATCAACAAATTCTGGATTTATAAATGATGAAGAGGCACCAGTGTCAATTAGAAATTTTAATGGTCGACCGAAGGTGGAAGCTATATTTATATATGGTAATGTACGTCCGTGTTTGTTTACGTCTAAATATCCAGTTGGTCCGGGGAGGCATCTAGTAGAAAATTTTCAGCGTCGTCAATTGTATTGCTGTTGTTTTGGTTGTATTGATAGTTTTGTCCAAAAATAAAGTCTCGTTCTAAGTTGTTCTGAGCAAATGTAAGTTTGCGTATGGAGCTCCTTCTATGTCAATTTTGTGCATTTCGTGAGGCTTAAAACCATTGGTTGTTCTCTTGGTTTGCATACTTTGTGGTTTCCTCAAGTGGGTATATCCTGAACTTAAAACCATTGGTTCTGGTGGCGGTAAATTTTGTGCACTATACTGTTGTCTTCCAAAGGTATTGTTAAGGGAGTTGTTGTTATTGTTGTAAACTGTTCGGGTTTGTTCAGGTCTGTTATTCGGTATATTTTTCGGGTAAAAATATCTATTCTGTCCGAATGTATTAGTCATTGCATTAATTTGGGGATTTTGAGCGTTGTTCATTCGGTTTTGATATCCAATTATGTTGTTTTGATATGAGGGTATGTTCGGATAGTATTGTCTTTGGGATTGCTGAGGGAATCTGTATGAATTGTTAACTATTGGTTGGTAAGTCCGAGACAGTGGATAGCTTAGAAGATGTTTAGAATTCTGCTGGGGAAGATGATGTGTGTTCGTAAATGTCTTTTTGGTGTAGCATATGTTTTGTTCTTGTATGCAAAATGAAAGGGCTTCGGCCATTGTTTTAGGTCTCATCGATCTAATGTTTGAGCCTAAAGGCTCTTTAAGGCCTGACAGGAATGTGTTTAAACACATTTCGGCGAATAGTTTTTGTTTTGCCTCAATTACGCTAGGGTTGGTTTCGTGAATTAGAATATTATTATTGATGGATGACTGTATTTCTATGATTGAGCTACAAAAATGTTGGACAGACAGATTTGTTTGTTTTAAATTATGTAGGTCCTTAATCAAGGAGGTTTCATTCCTTTTATCGGAATAATGCAGGATTAGATTGTTTTTTATGTTTTCCCAAACTAAAGGGGTACCGTACACATTGAGTACTTCGTTAGCTTGTCCAACTATTTTGTTCCTAATTGCTCGTAAAATAATTTTTGCATAGCTCGTCCCGTCTACGTTAATTAAATACCCTAATATTTCCTCTACGTTTGTTAAAAATTCTTACAAAAGTCTGGGGTTTCCGTCAAATTTTGGGAGGTCTTTCACTGCATCTGGGATTTTAAGTGAATCGAATATATGATTCTGCTGTGAAATTTGATTTGGAATTTGGGGAGTGGAACCCGAGGGATTATTGTTATCTAAGGACATTTCAGTCTTTTCTGGAATGGGTGTAAGGTGTCTAAAAATGTTTGTGTATGGTTTGATCCGATATGTTTTTCGCATGAATGAAATAACTTTATTTTTAAATTTTTTTTATGCTTAAATATACTTATATTACAAAATAAAAATATAACTTATTTACCCTAGTATCATTATTAATAGTCTCATAATATGTGGATTTCTTCTTGTTGTTCAGTTGTTTTGGTTCTTGTTGATCCGGTCTTACGCTGCTCAAATGGGACCTTCTTATTGGTTGGCAAGATAACATTTTTTCACGGCAACAGGTTAAAATTAAATTAATAGAATAAGCACTTTTATATTTAGTTAATAACTTCTTTTGTTATGGGATGATAATAAAGGTTTACAATGTTTATGTCTTTTATCTCTTGTAATAGATGTTTTAATTTTGTAAAGGATTATTTTGATTTGTTTCTATGCGTTCTTTTCTTTCTTATTCTTGTTGATTTAATATATCTGTTGTTGTTTTATATATTTTTTTTTTGTTTATAATTGTATATTTTGTAGTGCGTTTCTTTAATAACAAAATTTTTTTTTTTAAACAGTCTGTGTAAATTTGTAAAAAAATAGTCTTAAATATTATTTTTACTATGTTTTAGTTCATTAGCAATTATTTTCACTAACTGTTCATTCACTTTCAATTATTTTCCTTAATTGTTCGTGGTTTTTCACTATTATATGCTTTAATAGTTTTAATTAATTTATTTACACTTATTTTTACTAATTTTAATTTACTTTCAATTATTATCTTTAATTGTTCGTGGTTTCTCACTATTATATGCTTTAATAGTTTTAATTAATTTATTAACACTTATTTTTACTAATTTTAATTTACTTTCAATTATTTTCTTTAATTGTCGTGGGTTCTCACTATTATATGCTTTAATAGTTTAACTTGAGAGCGAAAGTTGATATACCGTCAACTTTTTTTTTCGACTGCGCCAGTTATAGTTTAGATAAACTATGTGTAGAAAAAAAACACGTTTTAATTCTTCTGTTGTACGATTTAGAATGATTTATTGTTTGTCTTTTCTTTTAAATGAAACTTATTAACTAAATATAAAAGTGCTTATTCTATTAATTTAATTTTAATAATATTTTTAATAATCGGCAATTTAATGTATTTCGCAATTAAATATTAAATAGGTTAATAACCGATATTGCATTTTTTATATTTCGCAACTTGTCATTTCCGTTCGATATTTTACAATTTTGCATTTTATTAATATGAGGTGTTTGACCTGATTTTGTGTGTTGTTTATGTGTGTGTGTTGTTATGGCTTGGTGGCTTTGGTGGGGGTAGATGTGGTGACATAAGTCGCGCGATCTTGCTCTCCAAACCTAAATATTGATCGAGAAGCAACAAAAATTTCTTCCATCGGTGGGGGTGGAGCATACTTAGAATCTTCTCCATTTCTTGGATCTCGTCCTTGGCCAGCCTAACATATTCGTTGTCACCCAGAAGTGCGACAGTGTCCCGGGAAGCTTGAACCAACTTGCTCAGTTCCTCCACGTTAAGAGTGTGCACAATGTAGTTATAGTTGCGCACCACCCTGGCTCTGCCTACATTGATCTCGACGTATCCTGCTTGGGTTTGTAGTTTCTCCATGTAAAGACTCTTCTCTGCTTCTGATTGTAGTAGTATTGACCCTACAATGAGTAACTGTAGATAGTCCGTTAGTACACCTTGCGGCCTTTTTAATAACAATTTGTTGTGTTAGTTGTTTGTAGTGACATGCTTTATTTTATTATTTTTTTTTAAAAAAATTTTTTTTTTTTTTTATGTTGCCATTGAACTTTCTACTAATTCTCTTTCTCTCTATTTTTTTTTTTCTTTTAGACAAGTATTCGTTCGCCGACTAAAAAGCCGATACTGGGTCAGTAGCGTTCCACCCTTTTTTAACCCTTTCATTTTACTAATTATTTTGCTTCTTTCAGCTCCTTTGACGTCGATCTGGGTTCCGGGCTATGTGAGCACCATCCGGACGATTTCTGTCGGGCGATGTGCCTGTGCACCCTTTGAATTTGCATACTGGCACACTTAGCAACGCCCACGCCAGCGGCAGCGAACGTCAGCAGCACCGTTCATCGAGCAGCACAAAAGTGGGTATAAAAGCGGAGGGTGATTTGGTATGGAGGTCTATCCAGTCAACGCTAGTCAACTGTAGTCAGTGAAGTCAGCTCTAGTGAAGTCGAGTCAGTTCTTAACACATAACACACATAACAAAAACCTGATCAAACACCAGCCTTAAAAAGCGGGTCCCTGTGAAGGCTTAAGATATTTGTATAAACCAAAACCTGATCAAACACCAGCCTTAAAAAGCGGGTCCCTGTGAAGGCTAAGTGATATTTTAAACATAACATGTGGTTAATAAAAATAAATAATTAAAATAAATAATAAAAATAAATCTTTTAATTTAAACATAACATTTTATTAGTTTGTTTTTTAGAAGAAAGACAAAAATAAATATTAATAGGAAATTTGTTGAAATTATTTCATAAGTTGCATGTTCTTCTTTATTTGAAAATTAAATTTTAGTTTCTGTACTTGAAATTTTTATTTATTGTTCATTGTTCATTCTTCATTTTAGCTTAAAAGCTTACATTCAAACATAGATTAATTCGTGCTTTTTATTGTTATTGTTATTGTTAGTATTACTGAAATACCATGCATGTATGTTTGTTTGGCTTTTATTTTTGTTTCAATGTCAATGCCAAACTTATTTGTATTCTTACACACATACATGCATGTGTATATCTGTTTATTCAGTTGTACCCGGCTGTGAAATAGTCTGGCAGAATTTTGCTGTGTAATCATATTTCACAGTCAAGAACTCAACTAACGTCATGCAAAAAAAAAAAATTAAAAAAAATGTAGATACCATCAAAACTGCATTTCGTCTCAGTTTGGATATATTGCACTCATTTTTTACCCTGTAATTGTAAGCATGTGAAAACATTAAAAATGCTTGCAATTGATTTATTTATGTTTCTATTAATGTGCATAAAACTGCAGGGTTTTATTTTGTTTTTATTACTATTATTTTGTTTCTATTATTCAAACATCTACCGACGCAAGCATGTGCAAACATTAAAAATTTTTGCAATTGCTTTCTGTTTCTACTGCTATGCAGTAATTAATTTTCTTAAAAATTTACAAATGTAGATGTGAATACTTTTTCTTTAACTAAATTCGTTTAAATTTAATTAAAATTAAGTGCGTGTTTTGTAAAAACTTTATACAAATACAAAATGATAAGAATACTTCAACCCAAAAAGGAATTTTCACCAGCTACAAATCAACAAACACCAACAGCCGGTCGTCTAGAAGTAAAAAAAAAATGTTCAATAAAAAAAAACGCAGTAATACAGGTAATTTGAATGTCTGCATTAACTCGTTCCTCTAAATTATATCGGTCTTTTCTTTTTTTTTTTAAATTTGTTATTAAATTAATCTTTCCGATATGTTTCATTAAATAGGTGTAGAATCTGTTGAACTTCGTGCTAAAAACTAGTGTGTATTTGACTACAGGTTCTGCTGTTAAATTATGCTGTTTATGTGGTTGCTGTTTTTAATTTTTGGTTTCTCTCGGTTTCCTTTAAATTTGGTGTTTCGTTTTGATTTATCCTTTTAAATATTTTAATTTCAACATATTGTTCTTTGTCTTTTTAAAGTTTTTCTTGAATTTATTTACTGCTTTTTCCTATAAAAATCCTCAGTGTTATTGTCTAACAAAATGATCTTTTAAAAACTTTCATTGCTCGCAAAATTTCTAGAATTTAAATATTATTAAAAAAAAATTTTATACGTCTCTTACTTATTCTTATTTTAATACGTTTTCGTAAATCTGTTGCGGCATCTAACTAATCTGTCTGCTTAATTTTATTTTTAGAATAGTATCCGTTGGCCGATTAGAAGGTGATACCGTGTAAGTAGCGTTCCATCCTTTTTTAACCTTTCCCTTTTACTAATTATTTTGCTTCTTTCAGATCCTTGACGTCAACCTGTAAAAGTAATTGGAAATTACAAATGAGGGATAAATAAAAAAAAGTTCCCTACTATATGTTAAGTTCCGTTATTCCTTATATTAGACCTGTATAAATATGTATTTCTTTTTCTATTTCAGCCATTGAAGACCTTAAGACCATGAGAGGCATGGTATTACAACACTGCTCCAGTGTCAATTTTGTGGTGAGTTTTTCCTTCTTCTCTTTTTCCAATTCATTTCCGTCATAATGTTGGTTTTTAGACGCCTTATTCTTTCCTCCTGTTTTGCCAATGACAATGTGTGTTGTTGTGTTCCTCCATACTGCGTGTAAAGGTTGAATTTTGAAAATCTCGACTGGATCTCCTTCCTCCATGGGATATCTCTCTCGGTTGCGTTCAGTATGGGTACTGCTGTGCCTCCATTTTTAATGTTGACCACAGTATTTCCAACATAAACTCCAGGGGAAATCTCCTGTTTTTGTACAACCACAGTTTTATCTCTCGAAATGATATTAACCGGCACTTTAGTAACTGCTCCCGTATCTACAAGTAAGACCAATTTTCGCTCCCTAGCTCCTTGGCAGGGTAGCGTCATAAAGACTGTGTCCACATTGTTCGGTGATTCAGTACTATTATTTATATTTGGCATCATCTCTTCACTTTTTTCCTCCTTTTTTTGTTTAATTTATTATCTTTCGCAGTATTTTCTTCTATAGTGCGCCCGTTCTCCTTATTTACCGAGTGTACAACTGCCTCGGTTACTATCCTGGTTGGCTGCTCTGTTTCTGAGTCAGTCTCCGTATCATCTTTATTTATTCGACTCTTTGTTTCTGTTTCTTTATTTTACTTGTATTTGTTCTCTTTTTTATGCCAATCTAATTTTCTGTTAATTTGCCGGACCCCAGTTATTGGCGATAACTGGGCCGAATTTCGTTTCCCTGAGCATATGTCCGATTTGTGTTGCTATGGGCTTCTACAACATTGTTAGCTAGGTCCCTGCCGTTGTTGCTATTTCGTGCCTGTTGGTAGATCCCTGCGCCCATTACTTCAGTCTGTCTACCATTACTTCTGCAGTCCCGTGCAAAATGTCCTTGTTGCTGACATTTAAAACAGGTTGGTCGTGTACCAATGTTTCTATTTGCCCCTCTGTTTATGTTATGTCCCGTCGATATTTGTGGGCTTCCACGGAATTCTGTCCGTCTATCCAATTGATTTTGGTTGGGTAGGTTTCTTCTTGGCTCACAGAAAGGGGTTTCCTTGTGACCGTTTATCCTACACAATCGGCAGTATAGGGAGCCTAATCTCTTTCTGCAGTTTTCCAGAACGTCCCGCTGTTTCCGCAGAACGTACAGCTCACGATATTCCTGCACAGTGGCCCCATTGCATGGCCGTATTTTCCACAGCTCATACAGTATGGTGTGTTTAGCCGCTTTTTGCAGCTATTCCATTCATGTCCCATCTTGTTTTTTTTTTTTTTTTTTTTTTTAATTAGGACCAGCACTCAGGGCATGACCCCTACGTATGCAGTGCATTGTGCCGGAACTCAGAGAGAGGGATAGAGTAGAGAAGATAGATGTTGAAAATGTAGAAGGCTTAACTATTTTACAACTCTGCTTTGTGCGTTATGTTAATTTTTATAGCAGAATTGAGGCGCCTCCGGTGTTAGGTAGACGCATTAACTTTGTTAAGCTGTATTGGCAGGCATTTTATTAATTGTTTTACTTCGCCGATGTTTCTGCTAACCGACGAAGGAGGGCGATGTTGTGTACATTAGCTTGGAACATCATCAATCGTTGTCGGAACAGTTTTTTAGTGACCAGTGCTATGCCTTCATCACTTAAATAGTCTGACAACAATTAATACAATGTCTCACTAATGTACATTAGAGAAATTAATGATGTTGATTGACTTGCTCTGGCCAGGGTTTGAACCCAGGCCCCACGTCATTGTTTGCTTAGTAGTCAACGCGCTAACCACTTCAGCCAACACCACCCTCAAAAACTACAAGGGACTTCTGAATCAATTACGTTGATGCTGTGCGTTGGTTCGCCAAACAATTCCTCTGCATTTTCGACTACCTCTATTAAGTTTGTGAGCTCTTCTTCTTCCTGTCCCACAAATCGAGCTTTGAGAGCATGGTCTTTCAACCCCTTGATGAAACTTCTCACTGCTATCCGTTTGAAGTCCTTCAGCATGGTTTGGCGGCCAGGTCCCACCGGCCATTCGTTCTCTATTGTTGTTTTTGCCTCATTTAATAGGCTATCCAGGTGTTCGCCAAATTTGCATGCTGACTCTCTGATGCTCTGTTTGCAACCCAAGATCAGCTCCCTTATCTTATATAGGCTGTTATTTTTTAGATAAAACTTCTTGATGGTGTTACAGTATGCGTCCACTGAACCAAAAGTCATCTGGGATATTTTTGAGTATGCACCCCCCAGCAGTCTCAATTTCAGGCACTGTATCACATCTTGTGTTAGGATGTTATTTGCACCTGTGAGTACTTCTCTTTCTACCATCTTGCATCCTTGTATGTATCTGAATACTTCTGATGACAAGTCTGGCCCATCGGTCCCGAAAAATGATGGGACTGTGTTGTTTACAATCTTTATAATCTCATACAGCGAAGGCATTTTGATCCTTTCAATTTCCGCTCTTTCAGTAGTATGGGTTTTCTGGGGCGGCGGTGATCGTCTTTCTATGTTCCGCTGGTAATCATCTTGATAGTGGGCTGTGTCCACGCAAGACCTTCTAGACTGTCCACTTAATAACTATACTTGTCGTTCTATTAATTTGTCTGTCTGCGTCTGTGGGTTGTCCATTAAAGCTGTCTTCTACTTACCCATGTTCCGCTGGTTATTATCCTCATAGTGGTCTGTGGTTTAGGCTTATTTTCACTTTATATTATTATTATTATTATATTTTATGTGTTTGTTCGCAACCGCGCAGAATTTTTACAATCAAAGTAATTCTCCTTTTTGCCTTGACCCGCTTTAGCGATTAGTCCTGCAATGACAATATGAGGGTAGCTAGGATTTAGACTTTATTCAACTTGTCTGTGCAGTTCTACACCGTCGAATGTAGGATGCAACAATACAAGGTAGCTAGGATTTAGACTTTTATGTATTGTTGCTTTTGCTACACCGGACAGTTTTTTCTTGAGCAAGATCAACACAAGGATTATTATATTTCTTTGATGTTATTATTTACGCGGCTACCGGCTGCACCAAAATGTTATGTTTAAATTAAAAGATTTATTTTTATTATTTATTTTTATTATTTATTTTTATTAACCACATGTTATGTTTAAAATGTTACTTAGCCTTCACAGGGACCCGCTTTTTAAGGCTGGTGTTTGATCAGGTTTTTATTTATAAAAATATATTAAGCCTTCACAGGGACCCGCTTTTTAAGGCTGGTGTTTGATCAGGTTTTTGTTATGTGTGTTATGTGTTAAGAATTGACTCGACTGACTAGACTTGACTAGACTGACTATACTGACTACAGGTCCATACCAAATCACCCTCCGCTTTTATACCCAATTTCGCTGTCTGATTGAACGATGCTGCTGACGTTCGCTGCCGCCGGCGTGGTCATTGTTAAGTGTGCTAGTATGCAAATTCAGCATATTCTGTAGGAAAGTTACTGGCATATACATGTATGCAGCGGTATTGCATCGTCAGCATATATCTGTAGGAAAATTACTGGTAATAACTTCAGTAATGCATGCAGCGGTGTTTTGCTGTCGTTGGTATTTTTGTTGGTTGAGGGAAAATAACTCAACGTCAGTATTTGTGTGCAGCGTATGTTCTGCTGTCGCTGATACTTCTGTTGGTTAGGGGAAAATGACTCATAACACGGGAGTAGCATTTGTTTTTCTGTTCGACGAATTTTTAAAAAGAGAATAAAGAGGGCAGCCCCTATAGCTGGCAGTTTGGTTTCCGCCGCAATTACTACATTTTTTTGCATTGGCATCACCTTTTAATTTGTCACAGTTAGCGGTACTGTGTAACTCGCCACATACAATGCAAACGGTAGGCAACTTGCAATAAGTTTTGGTATGGCCAAATTCTTGGCAGTTCATGCATTGGATAGGTCCAGTTTTTTTATGTGGCATCTCAACGGTAACTCTTCGATGCAACAAGTATTTTAAGCTATAGATTGGGTGCGATTCATTTTTTTAAATTTTCAAGTCGCCTGGCTGTAGCTCGACTCTAAAAATAGGTTGGGAGATTTTTTCCCTGTTTTTAATGTTTGAAACATTCTTCACTTTGAAGCCATTATTTTCAAGGCCAGACTTTACCTCTTCCGGATCTACGCTTGAATCTATTCCTTTTATAACTACTGTTAGGCCTTTAGCACTCTTCAGTTGATATGTATAAAAGTTTTTGTTTTTAGTCTCAAAATCTGAGACAATTTTCCTGTAATTATTTTCTCGTGTTACCTGAATTTTAGTTTCGTTGATTTTGCCACGCTTAATTGGAGTAACATAGAACTCATTTTCTTCAATTAATGAGATAAGGCTTTTTACCAAAAAGTTGGAGTTCTGTTCTCTTAAATATATCTGCGGTGGTTTAGTGGACCTTGTTGTACATTTGTCTTCATCGACTTGTTCATTCAAAATCGCAAAACGATTTTCAGAATGTTTAATATTATTTTTCCAATCTTTGGGCATTTTCGCCGTTGACGCTATTTCAGCTTATTTGGGACTTCTTCGCCTTTTTAGCACGGTTATGTATCTGTCCATACCAGTTTGGATTTTATTATCACTATTTTCACTCACTGCATTTACAATTTTGTGCACGTTGGTCACCTGGGTATTTATTGTTTGTTTGTTTGATTATACAGCAGCGACAGGCAAAAACAGGGCGCCGCGCCTTTTGGATTCTCTTTTCTTATGTACGTGTGTACACGCATTGTAGAGAAATAAACAACTTTAATCAGTCTAGCTTGAGCATTCAAACAGACAGGTTGTGTGTATCGCATCCTTTAACAATCTCAACGTTGCCAGAAAAAAAAAATTTTCCAAACTTTTTTTGTAGGTAAAATAAGAAAAGATGTGTGATGAACAATATGCAATGCCTACTCATATTTTATTAACAATTTGAACAAGAATTTTCATTGTATTCATTACATTTAAATTTTTTGTAAACAATGCCTGTTGATGTATAATACAATGAAAAACATTAATATTCAAATTAGTTTTAAGTAAATGCCCTACAAAATTATATTTTCTACCCATCATTACATTGGCACCATCGGTGCATACATAACTAAACTTATTTTTATCAGCTAAAGAAAGAACATTTTCATTAACGATATCAAAAATAAGTTTTCCTTTTACACTGCCGTGTAAGCCATGCAGAGAAAACATTTCTTCATGAACTTCAAAACTTTCATATACAGCTACATTCCAATATTACATTCAAAAAACCAATAACAACAAAACTCAAAAACAATAATTAACGGGCAACAGTGTTGGCACAGTGAATAGTGCGGACCCCGTGACACAAAATAATAAATAATTATAAATAAAAAATTAATTATAATAAATGACCAGCCCAGGGCTTTTATGGCTCTAGTTAGTGTCAGCCGTTCCATTTTTTTTCCTAAAAAAAAAAACCATTTGTTATGCTGATGCCGTTTGTGTTAGTTGCTGTTTGACTGTTAATTGACGAAGGCATAACACTGGTCACTGAACACTCTAACGACAGCAATTAATATCATTGGTATCAGCATCACAAAAATGAATTTTACATGCTTTTATGGTAGGTCAATTAAGAATCGACTTCTGTAACATTACGGGGCTAAGGTCGAATTTTTTCTCTGCGTATGCTCACATTTGTCTCCATCGGCCGGATGTTTTCGCCTTATGTGAGACCCAGGTGTCTGAAGACTCTGATCCACAGGATTTTCATATACCTGGTTATCACCTCCTATCGCTTTTTAATCTACACAGGGGTCTCGCAATATACATACGTAATGAAGTTGTGTACCAGTGCCAGCAACCATTAGGCATGTCTGATCCTGAATTTAGCTGTCTTTGGGTTAAATTCAAAATCAGAACACACTATTTACATTTCGGGTTTCTTTACAGAAGTCCAAACGCGGCAAGGGATAAAACCTTATCCAACTTCGATTCCCTTTCCGATTCAATTTTGAAGATCCTTGAGAGCTGTCCGAGCAGTGAAATTGTCGTTGCTGGTGATTTCAATGTTCACAACTCAGCTTGGCTTCACCATTCGAGCCACACAACCCCAGAAGGCCAATATGTTGAGCTTTTCGCCGCGCATAATGCCCTTGCGCAACTAGTGAATGAGCCAACACATATTTCATGTGTTGAAGGGCACCATAACAACACTCTCGACCTTTTTCTCACTTCGCACCCTGAAAAGTACGAAGTGAGTGTTAATGCACCTCTTGGTAACTCGGATCATTGTACCATTTCCGCCACCTTTTCGTTCTCTTATCTTCGCAACGTCTCCCAATCAGCTACGAGACGCTTAAAATATATGTACGAAAAGGCGCGTTGGGCTGAGCTCAACGAATTTTTCCGGCATTTTAATTGGAAGCTATGCTTTGTAGACAATAACGTCGATGCCATGGCGAAAATGGTAGAAAATATCATTTTGCTAGGAATGAAAACTTTCATTCCATCTAAGCAAATTTTGATTAAACCGAAAGTTAAGTCTTGGTTTAATCAGACGTGCAGAAATGCAATCAGATCCAGAGAGGAAGCATTTAGTATCTGGCGTAATAATAAAAACGACGTTACTAATTCGCTGCGCAAAAAGGCGAGATCTTCATGTGCCAGAGTACTAAGGCGCGAAAAAGCTCTGTACGAGCAGCGCCTTCGCACTAAAGTTCTTGATGCTCCACGGGGTAGCAAGAGCTTTTGGTCATTCGTTAAAAGAGTCAAGGATATTGCTAGTTCCTCAATTCCACCTCTTTTAAAGGACGACCATGTATTCACTGACCCGGTTGATAAAGCTAACCTTCTGGCTGAAATGTTCGCAAGAAATTCTCACTTGCCGGAAAGCAGTCAGCCACTACCCGTTCTCGAGGGAGTATCTGTAACTATGCCAAAAATATTCTTTCGAGCGCGTGCAGTTAAAAAGGTTTTAGCGAAGCTTAACGTAAACAAGTCTCCTGGGCCGGATGCTATTCCAGCACTGGTCTTGACACAGTGCTTTTCGACGTTAGCTCGTCCATTGGCACGCCTGTTCAGCACTTTGTACCATGCTGGTGAATTTCCAAAGTGTTGGAAGGTTGCCAATGTAATGCCGATCCCCAAAAAGGGAGAGGCCAACAACCCTGAAAATTACCGCCCAATTGCAATTTGTTCTGCGCTTTCCAAAGTAATGGAAAGTATGTTGAATTTCCATCTTGTGAAGTATTTAGAGCTCAACAGTTTACTTAGCGACCGGAAGTATGGCTTCCGTAAGGGCCGCTCTACGGGGGACCTACTAGCTTTCCTTTCGGAGAAGTGGTGTAATAGCATACATCACTTTGGCGAAAGTAAAGTGGTGGCTCTTGATATTTCCAAGGCATTTGATAGAGTGTGGCATGGAGCACTTCTGTCAAAACTGATTGCTTTTGGTGTCGGTGATGGCTTCACTCGATTTGTATCGAGCTTTCTCAGAGACCGCACTATACGAGTTGTTGTAGATGGGGTCTCATCAAACGAGTTCAAGATAAATTCAGGGGTACCGCAAGGCTCCGTTCTTTCTCCTACCCTTTTTCTTATTTTTATTAATGACCTTCTTCGTCAAACTTCCAACCCTATCTACTCTTTTGCAGATGACAGCAGCTTAGTTCATTCGTATTCATTCAGCAACAGGCCTAACCCGTCGGAGATCCGGGCAATGCGGCAAAATATGAATGATACGCTAAATCGCGATCTCATTTCAATTTAAAATTGGGGTCATGCTAATAGGGTCAATTTTAACGCACGAAAGACCCAATGTGGTATGCTCTCACACAGACGTATGACCGGTCATGCTGCTCCATCTGTAAATATGGATGGTATAGATATTGAGGAATCAGAAGCTCTTGATGTTCTTGGCATGAAAATACATTGTGATGTTCGATGGAATGATCACATTTTTCATGTCTCAAAAGAAGCATTCAAGTGCCTCGGCTTTTTAAGACGGTGTAGGACATACTTCACTCCATCTGATCTCCTTAGTATTTATACCACCTTTATCCGACCGAAAATGGAATACAACTCTCATGTATGGGCCGGTGCTTCAAAATCTATTTTGAAGTTACTCGACCGCGTACAGGATAGGGCGAAGAAGCTTATCGGTGACAGCAGGGTAGCCAACTCTGTTGACTCACTGGAGCATCGACGCAATGTTGGTTGTGTTTCGTTGTTTTATCGCTACTACAACGGAATGTGCTCTAATGAAATCAGGGAACTTGTTCCCGAAAGCCGTCACTTTTCACGTACAACACGCTCTTCATCAAGAGCACATCCTTTTGTGGTCGATATGTCAGTGAACCGAACTACGCATTACAGAGAGAATTCGTACTTTAGCCGTACTGTTCGTATGTGGAATAAACTCCCCGCAGAGGTCTTTCCTGCCACTTTCAGTGTGTCAGTGTTTAAATCGAATGTCCACAAACACTACTCCCTTTATCCTCCTTCCCATAACCTATTTTCCTAGTTCCGGCTCAATGCTTTGCATACGTAGGGGTCATCCCCTGAGTGCTGGTCCTAATTAAAAAAAAAAAAAAATATATACAGTTCTAATACAAATAATAAGCTGGGATATATCGTTTATATCGGTGGTTTCATCCAAACATATTGAAAAAAATTTGCAATTTAGCAATCTTTTCTTAATATTTGCAAAGATAAATGCACTGATTTGTTCAGTGCGACGAGCAATTGTGCGAGAAGACAGTGGAATATTCCTTATGATTTTCAGTACCAAAACATTTAAGGAAATTATTGCTCTTTCAAAAATTCGCATAAACGACGGCAAGGCTTAGCGAGAGCAACAACAAAAAAATAACAAAAATAAAAATCTAAGAACTTTGCACTAACGAAATGTTTATAGTGTAATGTGTGGATGTATATTTAATAGGTTATTCAGGGGTTTTTTAAAATAGACCTGCCTATTAGGGTGCCGGCGCTTAAGAACGCCACTGGCCTAAATATATTTAAGGCAGTTGGATGCCTGTTTAGAAAGAAGCAGTTTAATGCTCCAAGAGATAAAGCCGATTTTAAGGCTAAATAATGATTGATTTATTTTCTAAAAATTTGTTCCTTATATACTAAAATAACAGTACCTTAAAACTACAAAAATTCCTTATTCAATAATATAATTTGTGGTATACACCAACAATGTAATGTATAATAAAAGTAGCAAAAGTTGTTGTGTAAAATAACAATTAAAATAAGGTATACTAGTTGTTGTATTTTTACATTACAGGAATTTGCTTAATTTTAGCATAGCATTGTTGTTGTGTATTGTTAATAAAGGAATTTACTTAAAACTAAGGTTACGAGGGCAGTTCTAAAATTACAAATGTAATAATCAAAGTAAGATTCACTACACCCTACCCCTTAAGAAAAATTTTACAATTTTGAGGATAAAAAAATTTTAAAATTTCTTACTAATATTTTAACAATTAATATTTTTTTAAATTATTATTATGTAGTTCTTTTGTTTTGCCTCTTATATCTATGACAGAGTTTACCCCTTTCGTTTCAACAATTTTATACGGGCCATGGTAAGGTGGCTGATTCTTTTTTCTATTAAAGTTTTTTACTAAGACCATGTCTCCTATATTTAAATTTAATTTATTGAACTTTACACACTGGTCGACGCGTTTGATTTTAGATATTTCTAATAACTCTTTTGCTTTTTGCAATGAAAATTTTAACCTTGCTTTTAGTTCTTTCGAATAATTATCAATATTATATACCGGTTCGAAAGTTAATATTTTGTCATTAGGCAAATTTGGTAATCTACCAAATATTAATTCATATGGAGTGTAATTAGTATCCATATGTGGTGTTGTGTTGTACGCGAAACAAAAATAAGGTATCCAATGGTACCATTCATTATCTTTACAGAAGCCTAAAAGAAATTCATTCAGCACTCTATGACTCCTTTCAACTGAACCAAGAGTTTCATGGTGGTATGGTGTACTAAAAACTTGTTTTATTTCTAATAATTGGCATACTTCCGACATCAACTCGTTTACGAATTCAGTACCTTTGTCTGATTTGAGAACTTTGAAGTGTCCGTACCTTAAAATCAAATTTTCTACTAGAGCCTTTGCAATAGTCTTAGCTTCTTTCGTTTCAATGGGGCATGCTATAATATATTTTGTTAAATCGCACTGTATAGTTAGCACGTATCTATAGTTATTCGAAAATCTAAGCGGGCCTACTGTGTCTATTGACACTGTTTCAAAACTTGTCCCTGGCGTATCTGTTATGGTTAATTTCTCTTTAATGTGCTTTGTTTGTTTATTGATTTTGCACTCTTTACAATTTAATATATATTGTTTAATCATCCTATTCATATTCTTCCATACATATTTTTGTTTAAGCTTTAATGTTGTTTTTCTGACACCTAAATGTCCTCCTATCGTTGAACTATGGTACTCACTAATGAGACTATTCTGTACTTCTCTATTTGTTATTCTTTCTGGTTCTTTATATATCAGAATTTTCAAAATTGATTTACTTTTACTTCTTACTTCTTTAAATATTCCTTTAAACTGTTCTTTTGACATTACTTTAAAAATTTCATCATTAGCATTTAATGCTAATTCTTTCACGTTCTTTAATAGTATTTTTGATAATAGCTTCTCCAAATACATCTGTGTGTTAGTTGGATTATCACCACATCTCACTACTATTTCTAAATCGTGTATTTCTACTTGTATTAATTTACATTTTTTTATTATTTCAAATCTAAGTTTCTTCATCCCTTTAATATCAGAGATTGAAGTGCATTCCCAAATATAATCTTCATCAGTCTCTTTACTGGAAGTATTAACTATATGTTTTTTATCTTTTCGCGCATTTAATTTATTCTTCATGTTTCTGGTTACGACTAATATGTCTTTACGTGTATGTTCATTTTCACTTTCGGTAGGAATTAACGTTTTCAACGATTCGCTATTTATAACTATTCTAGATAATGCATCGGCATTGGTATTCATTTTACCTTTTTTATACGATATTTCGAAATCGTAGTCACATAAATCCAATCTTATTCTAGTCATCTTCGATGATGGATTTCTGTGAGAAAATAATGATACTAAGGGTCTATGATCAGTAATTACGTAGAACTTTCTACCGTAGAGGTATGGCCGGAAAAAATTTATTGCCCAATGTATGGCTAGCAATTCTTTTTCTATAACAGATTTATTTATATCGTGTTTATTTAACGATTTGCTCGCATATGATATTGGTAAATCTGTCCCAATTTCACCTTGCGACAATACTGCTCCTAGTGCAAAATTGGATGCATCTGTTGTTAATATAAAAGGTTTCCTAAAATCAGGATATTGGAGTATTGGTGGTTTAATTAATTTTGATTTTAATGTCTCAAAAGACTTTTGACAATTTTCATCCCACTTAAAAATTTTATCTTTTTTTAACAAAGTATTCAAATCTTTAGCTATTTCTGCAAAATTTTTAACAAAACGTCTGTAGTAATTACAGAACGCAACAAAACGTCTGACTTCATCAACATTCTTAGGAACTGGATAGTTTTTTATTACATCATGCTTTGCAGGGTCTGTACATATTCCCTTATCAGTTATCAGGTGACCTAGATAGACTACCTCTGTCTTTAAGAAACAACATTTATTTGTATTTAATTTTAAATTATATTTTCTCAACTTTTCAAAAACTTTTACTAAATTATCATGATGGTGTTGTATACTACAACCAAACACAATAATGTCATCGACATATAAAAATGCTTCGGCATCTAATCCACTCAATGCAATTGTGAGCATTCTCTGAAAACTATTGGATGATATTTTTAATCCAAAGGGTAAACGAGTAAATTGAAAATGACCATTTCTAGTAGAAAATGATGTTACTGGTCTAGAATCTTTATCTAAACTGATTTGATGGAAAGAACTAGTCATGTCTAGCGTAGAAAAATATTTAGCTCTACCTAGCTTGTCCAATACGTCTTCAATTCTAGTTAATGGAAACTTATCACTTATGATTTTTTCATTTATCTTTCGGAAATCAACTACTAATCTCCATTTCTTCGTGTCATCTGCTGATTTTTTTGGTACTACCAACAATGGAGAGTTGTACGGACTCACGGACGGTTCAATTATGCCATCTTCTATCAATGTATTTACTTGTTTGTTTATCTCGCTCATTTGTGACTCAGCGAGCCTATATGGTTTTATATAAACCGGTGCCGAATCGGCCATCGCAATTTTTTGACTATAAAAATTATTAACAGTTAACTTGTCACCCTCAAGGTGGAAGACATCGCTATATTTTGCAATTATATCTTTCAAAGATTGTCTTGCTGACGGATCTATTGATTCTATTTTTAAATCTTGCAAAACTTTATGTACTCGCTCTTTGTTTTTATCAGCTATTTTGTTGAAACTATATATCTTGTACTTCGATAACGGTTTAGTTTCTAATTTTAACTGATTCAAAACTACATCTTTGTCAGTAGTATTTAATAATTTCACGTGTTTTATTCCCACGGCTGGTATCACACTATTTCCTATGAATATTCCAGGACTTATTTCCTGATTTAAAACGATGCTTTCCTCATCGGTACATATATTAACTGGTGCTATTAGTTCTGATCGCGCTGGTATACAGATTTCAGTTTTATAAACGCGTTTAGGGGTTATCGGTAGAATAACTTCTTCATTATCTATATTGAAAGACGTTGTATAAGTTTCGAAATCAATTTTACATCCATATTTTTCTAAAATGTCCCTACCAATAATTCCATTAGTATTAATTGGAAAATTATCTTCAACTATGTGAAATTTGTGTATAATACTTTTGTTATCTAATTTTAGAGTTAATCTTGCAGTACCAAGACTTTCTATAGTACCTGCAGTAATACCACTCAGTGATGATATATCACGTGCATCTACATTATCTATATTATCTTTTTTACAAATTGAAATATCGGCTCCAGTATCTATTAAAAATTTGAGCTCTTTATTAATTGTGTTACAATTAATTGCTATATAATTATCTGTATTGTTTGAAATTTTGAAACATTTTTGCCCTTCTGGATAACAAACTTTGTTATCCGGGTTTGTTAGTTTCCCTGATTATTTCTATTGTTGCCAGATCTATTCGAGAAGCTGTTTCTATTGTTATTATTAAATGGATTATTACTTCTTGCTGCACTACTTCTATTTGCACCATTGTTATTATTTCTATGTCTATCAGGGTTATTGTTATTATTGTTATTTCCGTATCCATTACGATTGTAATAGTTTGTTTCAGCATGATTAAAATTATTATTATGGTTATTGTAATTTCTATTATTATTTTGATTATAATACCCTTGATTTCTGTACCCTGTGTAATTTCTATTATTTCTCTGTGAATTGTAGTTATTAATGCGTTCATTTTCACGCCTGTTTATTCTGAAAATGCTATTATTATTATTATCTATTTGTAACGATCTCTCTATAGTTACACATTTTTCTACTGCTTCGCTAAGCGTTTTGGGACTACTTGCCACTAATACGTTTTGGTATTCTATATTAACACCTTTTGTAAATACATTTAACGCCATATTTTCGCTCATTTTATAAATCGCGTTTTTAGTCTCTATTGACGGATTTTCTATCGCTTTTATTTCAAAACTACTCAATTGCTCTGACAGTAATGCAACTTTTTCCCTGTAAGCTAAAATACTCATGTTTCCTTGTTTCATTGTGCCTAACTCATTTAAGACTTGTTGCAAAGTTCTAGGGTTTGGGTACGCTTCAATTAACAACTTCTTCAACTCCGCAAACGTAGTTGGTCTGTTGGAACGCCCTAAGACACCTCGGACATGCGCAGCTAGTTTGAAGTTATAGACGTACTTAATGAATATCTCTCGGTCTTCTGTTCTCAAAATATCATGTAACAATTCTGTTTGCACTATAAAATCTTCCAACACCTCATATGAACCCTTAAAAACATGTAGGTTTTTACCTACGACATTTATGTCAAAATGTGCCATATTGACAATTTTTTCTTTAAGTGTATCTCTTGGTAATTCTTTAGTTTCTTTTATGACCATACAATTGATCAATTTCTCAACCTTTGTGTATAATTCTCTAAATTTTAATATAACTGACTTAGTCTCTTTTTCTTCAAAATGTTCACCAATACTCTCTACTTCTTCTTTAATATGCGACAAACGCGATAATTTTTCTAATTTATACGCAGAGGTGTAAATTCTGTCTTTACTCTTTTTTAAATTTTTCTCTAGTTTATCTAATTCAATACAATATTCGTGTACTATTTCCATTTAAAATTTAATATATATAATTTAAATTTTATTTTTATATTTTAAAATGCTGGCAACTCTTTTTAATTTATTTTTCTAACATTTTATATTTCTTTGTGAAATTCTTATTTCATTTCTATTGCTTTTAGTGTTTTTTTTTTTTTTTCTATTTTAAATTCTCATGTTTATAAATTTTTGTTCTTTTTTTCATCATAAAAATGATAATGAATTTGTTTAATTTGTGCAAAAAAATTTTGTGCTTCTTGCATTTAAAAGAAAATTTAAAAATAATGTAAAAAATGCTTTTTATTTGTGTTTGGGGCCTTCATTTATTGGAGTGGCCATTTATTTCGGTGCTTCTTTTTGGCTGCCAGTTGGGATGTATTCTTCCATATGCCTGGTTTATTTTTCTTTTGTTCGTTGGGCAGGATCGCCATGTAATGTGTGGATGTATATTTAATAGGTTATTCAGGGGTTTTTTAAAATAGACCTGCCTATTAGGGTGCCGGCGCTTAAGAACGCCACTGGCCTAAATATATTTAAGGCAGTTGGATGCCTGTTTAGAAAGAAGCAGTTTAATGCTCCAAGAGATAAAGCCGATTTTAAGGCTAAATAATGATTGATTTATTTTCTAAAAATTTGTTCCTTATATACTAAAATAACAGTACCTTAAAACTACAAAAATTCCTTATTCAATAATATAATTTGTGGTATACACCAACAATGTAATGTATAATAAAAGTAGCAAAAGTTGTTGTGTAAAATAACAATTAAAATAAGGTATACTAGTTGTTGTATTTTTACATTACAGGAATTTGCTTAATTTTAGCATAGCATTGTTGTTGTGTATTGTTAATAAAGGAATTTACTTAAAACTAAGGTTACGAGGGCAGTTCTAAAATTACAAATGTAATAATCAAAGTAAGATTCACTACAATAGACATCCTTAATCCAGAAAAAACCAAACTTACCCACATTTTTATATGGGCATCAAACATTACCAGTGGCAGCACCGTTTTATTGTGAGAGGGAGAATAAATATAACTCATACAGTAGCAAAATGTAATAGTATAGGTTGCCTATCGCTGTTGTACAGCTAAGCTGACAAGTTTGCTAATAGGTGCAATTGTTGTTGCTTCTTGATCGCTATTTAACATGTACGGAGACAATGATCGCTCACGAGTATTTGTGTTTTGTGTAGTATACAGGTTTGTGTTTACTTCATTTTTTTTGTCGTCGTTAGCAACCAAAGTTATATATTGTACATTCCTACTGCTTGTAGGTTCATTGTTGTTGTTAGAAGGTGAACTCATTTAGAGTTCTCTTTTTTGTGTTCACTTATGAGTTGGTGTATGCAAATATTTATGTATTTACACACAAGCAAAAAATAAAACCAGTAAGATAACTGTTTAATAAATGTTTTTTTTTTGGATACTTTTTTTGTGAATTTTCTTTCAATAAATTTTTAATATTCAGTTGCGACGATTATAAAAACGCGTCTGTACACTGCAATAGTTGAAACCGAATCGAAAGAGAAATTTGAATGAGATATTTTATTCCACCTGTCAATGAGATTCTCATTTGAGTAGTTTTTATTAAATACTAAAAATTAAAGTTAGAACAACAGAAATTTATATAAAAGAGCCTTCAGAAATTAAATATAGTTATTGTTCTTCAAATTTACCTGCAACTACGTTAAATAAAATGGTAAGTACGCAGTTTTACAAAATGTAATTATTCAATATACATATTTATATATATATATATATATATGTATATATTGTATAAGTACCTTAGAAATATATGCGTGTACATAGATATGTTTTATATATTTACTATTTTATATGTAAATTACTTATTTCCTCTTTTCTGCTTTTAGATCTATCAACAAATAATTAACTTAGCTAAAGGAATACAATCAGAATATACAAAAATTGATGATATTCCCATAAATAAACCATTTAAAATCATAAATTTTGAATGGAAGGCTACACAATATGGATCCCAAGTTATAGTACATTTGGAAAACAATAAGTGGTTTTATATGCCGCAAAGAATTGTTAAATATTTAAACAGAGAGGATCCTTACTTATCTAAAATGAATGAAAAATTTGGACAATTATTTACAAAGGACGTAACTACAGCTAAATTCTTAATACATAAATCTATATTTTATATATTTCTATTATTTTTATATATTTCTTCTTGATACATTGTTACGCGCTGGCAAGATTTTAATTAAAATAAAGTGTTGATCACTTCAGAATCCAAGTTAAAAAGGCATGAAAAGATTTTGTCCCGGCTAACTATTTTGATTTGGGTAATGTGGTTCTTATTTGTTTAATCGTTCTAGCATGTACATATGTCTGTTATCTAGTTATAGGGTAGATTTTCTGGTTGTTATTAATATTTGTTACTTATTTAATCGTTCTGCATGTATGTTTCATTTACTTATTATAGTGTATGATTATATAGTACGTAAGACAATGGAATTGTTTTACTTTTAATTTTTTTATTTATTAAAACTTTTATAGATTCTTTTAGGTTTTAACTTTTAACAATCGATTGTCGGCATACATATGGTTGTTACATGATTGCAAAAATTATTTTTGTTCACATTAATGTTTGATAGGCATACCCCTTTTCTCTTTGTGTTTCTTCAATTTGATTTAACTCGTGTTTGAGTTTCTCCCCAACACTAAATTCGGTTATGACAGGTACACGAAATGCAGGTGGCGGCTTCTTTCAACAGGAACGACCAAAGAGGCTTTTGAGTAAGTATCCTGAATTAGAACCAATAGCCCGCCACATACACATTGGTTAGCACAGATTTGTGCTAGAATTTTCGAAAATGAAATGGCATTGAGAGTTAATGATTGTGAGATTTATGTTACACTTTCTTAAATTTAGGCAATCACGTTGAATTTTTGTTGGCGATAACTTAATTCTTTCTTTTGTTTAAATATTAGTGTAAACTCATATAATTTTTGTTAACAATAAAAATTTTTGAGTGTTAAACATTTTTTTTCCTTTTGTTTAAATATTAAAGTGATCTCATATATATTTTCTTTTTATTTGAAATAAGCTTTAGGCTTGTTTAACATGGTTTTTTCTTTTTTTAATTTTCTTAAATTTTCTTCGCACTTTTAATCAGAAGTTTAAACAACTTCAATGTTTATTTTTCTCATTAAACAATTCACTATTAAACTTTTTCATCCGTTTAGTTTGTAAATTGATTTTATTTTTTTTTAATACCACAGGATTTCTTCAAATTTTTTTCTCCTCTTTTTCTTTGCGGGATTTTTCCTTTTTTTTTGCAACTATATTGCCGGTCGTTAACTGAATGCCCCCGATCTTCTTTTTCTTTTTTAAAACCCTCAACTTTTTTTGAAAAAAGATGTCGAACAGACTGCGTCTGTTCGATTTTATAGATGTCCAATTCTGATTGGCCAGCAGGATAACTGTCAATGCAGTAGAAAGTCCGATAAAAGGAAAAGGCGATTGTTTTCCTTTTTCCCTAGTTCGCACAGACAGGGTTGTATTTGTTTTGGGTTGGCTACTCGATCAAAAGGGCGAATTTTGGGGCGAATTGATGGTGGGTGGCGAAAACCTAGATATTGAAGGTCAGAAAGCAAGGCTCTTATAGAGAAAATCCGTAACAAACCTGCTTCGTATCTACGGTATACCTAAAGATCGAACAGGAAGGATTTTGCTTGCCCATATGTCGCGTCGTTGCTGTGGTTTGCAGAAAATCTATCTATGAAAAGGTATATGTGTGTGGCTCGACCCACGAAGCCGGGCAAATCTGGTTTAGGGTACGAGAAAAAAAAAATTCCTATTGGCGCAGGTCGGACGCGTGGTATTTCCCCACGTAGTTACCTTGCAAGTCTTCGATCAGATAAAGTGTATTTCCCACTTTCTTCCGTATTCTACATTTGACAAATTTTGGGTTAAGTTTGGCATTTACGCCCTTTTTGAAATCACTTTGGGTGTGATTCCGTCGGAAAATCTCTTGACCTTCTACGAAGTTGATGGACTTTGCCCTTATATTATATGACCTTGTGGCCTTCTCGTGTGCAATATTTAGGTTATGCCGTATCTTCTCCCGAATGTTTTGGAGTTTATCAGAATGTCGAATAATGCTATCATCGGTAGTCATGTCGAGTTTTTCTAAGAGATGGTATGAAGATCCGTGAAGGATCATGTTTTTCCCAAAAGTGGCAAAATATGGAGTGCACTGAGTCATTGAATGTATGTCGCTGCGCAAAACTTGCAATATTATGGGTATACTTCGATCCCAGTTCGTATGATCCGAATCATTTTTGAGCAGATGGCGTATTTTCGAGACAATTTCTCGGTTTGCCCTTTCAGAAGCATTTGCCTGCGGTGAGTAATATCCGGTTGTTATGTGAGTAATGCCATATGCGGCGAAAAATTCGCTGATTTCTTTAGAGGTGAATTGTTTAGCATTATCGCTGTGACTAAATTGTGGCACGCCATACGTGGTTAAAAGGTAGTTCTGAAAATAATCTATCACGTTGGATGAGGTAGCAGCTCTCAAAGGCTTTAAAAATAGAAATTTAGTTAGATGGTCGATTACAATAAACAGTTGGCTATTCTTGGCATTAGTGCGTGGGTAGGGACCCAGAAAGTCACAATATAGCCGTTGAAAAGGTCGCGTCGTCAAAAGCTGGTTACCAATTCAGGGGCGTGTCACTTGATTCGTAGGCTTTATGGTCTTGCACTCATCACAACTCTTGACGAAATTTCTGACATCGCGAGCCATTTGTGACCAGAAATATTTTTGTCGGATTCTGGATAGGGTTTTATGGTATCCGCCATGACAACCGTCTTCATGGATGGCTTTTACTACTACTTCTGCCAATTTCCTGGGTAACCACAATCTCCAGAGGCTTTCTTCGGGGTCAATACCGTCCCTAAATTTGATTTGTTTATGAATATGCTTGCCTACAATGCGTAAATCCGGTAAAAGATTAGTATGCTGACATATTTCTTCCCTTAATTTGTTTTAATCAGGGCTATCAAATTCAGGGGAATCTAAGTCCACCTCGAAATGGTAGGTCTCCCTTTGAATTTCATCGACGTCTAGCCGTGATAACGTGTCCGGCACCACATTTTGGGAACCTTTCCGATGTTCTATAGTGAACACGTAATTCTGGAGCTGCAAGCTCCATCGAGCTAATCTACCGCTTAGGTCTTTTTGGCGCATTAGCCACTGCAGGCTTGAATGGTCTCTGATTATTTTGAAGGGTAGGCCTTCAATATATTGTCTAAATCTTTTCACACAAATTACAGCCGCCAAACATTCTAACTCTGTTACAGTATAATTTCGCTGTGCCTTGTTTAATTTTTGCGATACAAATGAAATAGGGTGTTCCTTGCCGTCGTTGTCCCGTTGGACCAAAACTCCGCCTACGCCCACGCGCGATGCGTCACATTGTATGATAAATTGAGCGGAAAAATTTGGCTGTGCCAAAACAGGAGCACTAGAAAGTGCTATTTTTAGTTTATTGAAAGAGCTGATAGCGTCTTGGCTCAAGCGAAATGGTTTTGATGACTTACGTAAGCTATCGGTGAGCGGACCTGCTAGATCAGAAAAGTGCCTAACTTGTCTGGGAGTTTTTGGAATTGGGAATTGTGTGATCGCTTCTACCTTATCTGGGTCGACCTTTAAGGTTCCACCACCTACTCGATACCCTAAGTAACTAATTTCCCGCTGACAAAACTTGCTTTTGCTCACGTTAATTGTAAGGCCGGCAGACTCTAGGCACTTTGCAACTTCCGTTAGCAATCGAAGGTGACTATCAAAGTCCGGGCTATACACTAAAAGGTCGTCTAGATAGACGAATACGTTTTCCCTTAATTTGGACGGGATGGTTTTGTCCATCAGGCGACTCATCGTTTAGGGTCCATTGCATACGCCAAAAGGCATTACTTTGTATTGGTAAAGGCCTCTGCCAGGTAAGATGGGAAATTTAGTACTACACTTTCCAAACGTAACTTTTGTTCGGAGCTGAGTTCATGGTAGAGCACATCGGCATTACTGGAAATTTGTAAACAGTCTATGGATGGAATTATTTGCGGGGCGATAGCATAAGCTCGCCAAAAATCTATACCCAGATATCCCTGTTGCTCTAGACCTGGTACTATATAAAAAACAATGTTTTTCGTAACACCTTTAAAGGTTACTGGAATTTTACAGTATCCAAAGACCTCATTTTTCGATCCGTTTGCAGTTGAAATACACGATCTAAATTTTTTTAGCTGAATGCCATGACTATTTATAAATTCTAGGCTACCTATTCCCAACACTGTAACATTTGCTCCAGAGTCCAAAAGGCAAGATAATTCTCGGTCTAGTATTTTAATTTTTTCGTATGGTCTCCCATCGTCCGTGTTTGTGAGCACAGATGTCTCAACGCATTTTCTAAATTTCCTCCTTATGGCGCAGCGTGTTCTGCATCGTGAAATTTTGCGTGGAATATTTGGTTCTATACATTGTTTAAGATTGTGAGGAATGGTAGGTGGACAAGGCCGTACAACAGGGTTGCTTTGAGCACGCGAGAATAAATCCCCCTGTGAAGGTTTACTCTCTTCGCTCGAAATTGACACGGGATTTAGTCGTTGGAACGAGCACCCCAATCGCCCGCTAGCTCCTCCGCCTGTTTGTCGAATGAGGGTTGCTACAAGCTGGAGTGGGAACCCCCATTTGACCGCACTTAAAACAGAAAAGAGTTCGGATCTTTTCAGGGCAATATATATAACTGTGGCCTAACTTCTGGCAATTCCAGCACTTGATACGGGAATAATCTCCCTTTACAAACTGTTTATTTGCTCTTAGAGCCTCTATTTGTGGATCGAACTCTAGATCCAGTTCCTCATCTACCTTTGGGTCTGGGGTTGAGTCGCGGCCTGTTTGTCTGAAATTTGGGAACATAATTTGCCTTGAGCGATTTCTCCGCCTCTCGAAGTAGGTCACGATATGACTCTAGGTCATCGGGTCTAGAAACAAACGTCATATTCAAGAGTTCAGGACGAACATTTTTCCTGATGATTCTAATCAAAGCCCTATCGTCAAGAGGATCTTCTGATTTTAAATTCAATTTAATTATATATGAATGGAAATCATCGTAAGACTCTTTTGGATGCTGTTTTCTGGCTGATAATTTCATTAAAATTTCTAGGTCACCTTCAAATGTGCCGAACTGTTTGGTAATTGCTCTTTTAAATTCAGAGTAATTTACTCTGGGGTTTTGCTTAATGAAAAGCCAGAACCATGATTCTGCTTTGCCTTTGAGGAAAATGTGGAAGTTTGCCATTAGGTATTCTAGAGAACACTGGCTTCTTCCAGCGAGCGTGTCTATTTTGAATAAAAATTCTTGTACGTCTTCATCACCACAGAACGAGACATTCCAATCTTTTAGTTTTATCGGAAAGTTTGAGGTTGAGGCGTTCGAGACGACATTCGAATTTTGAGAGTCGATTGTCACTCTATCTGTCGAAGTTCGATGGAGACTCCTCCTAATTTCTGAAATTTCTCTCCTAAATTCCTCTTGTGTGCTCCTCATTGTGTACCCAACGTATGCGATAACGGCCTCTATCGTATCAGCAGGTGGCCTACTGGGCACTTCCTGCGGTGGTGGCATGTCAGGGCGACCTCCGGTTGCCATATCTGGTTTGGGGGGGTTCCTAAATTGGGCTATGGTTAGATCTAAATTAGTTGAGTTGTCTTCTGCCGAAACTTCAAATCCTTGATAGATTGGATCAGAAGAAAGTGAAGCATGTGAAGCCCTTAATGCTCTAGTACTTGACTGGGAACTAATAACACTACTTGTCCTGCGAGATATGGGTGTATTACCGCGCCCTCTTCCCTTTGTATTGGATGACCCTGTGCCACGAGTGGCAGCGACCGTTCTCGTCGTGCGGGCTGCTGATACCTGACTACTGGATTTACTACGTAGGGTTGGTTTTTCTTGCTTCGATTTTATCCGCGTGTTGTGTTGGTGCATAACGCACTACGCTTAATAAGGTTGATGTGGCCCACTCAAGCGTATTGCCAGGAGAAAAAGAAGAAGGGAGAAAAATTTGTAGTGCTACGTGGTAGTTGCACACTAAAACCCAGAAGAAAAAAACGAAAAATTTCGAATACGTGCCTCACGTTTGTGTAATGTGAAATGTTGTTGAAAATTTAAACACAAGATTTTAGTTTGAGTGTTCATGATAGTCTATTTCTTTATTAAAAATTTCTTTCGCTTAAATACTATTTACAATCCAAGTTTCTTTATTAATTCTTATCTACATTACAACATTTTTTTAAAGAGTTGAATACCCAAATTTGCATTTTCATCACAATTTCTATTTGGGTCACTACTCGGTTTCATATATTATTTGTTATTTAAATTTTTTTATTTAGAAGACAAGAAGAATGAAAGTATTTTGTAACCAGAGAAGAACAACATATTTATTAAAAGTACATTGGTTTGTGTGTGTATTGGTATCTCAAGTGTCCGATATTCATATTCAAATAATTCAAAGTTCATTGAATTGTTAAACAAATTTAACTGCGTTGAATTTTGATCATTTATTTGTTTTTGAGTCATGCAAACTTAATTACTGACCTATTACAACAAACAGTATTGTTAATCAAAAACGAACGGACATTGGTTTTTAAGAGCACCAAAATATACTACACTACACCCCCAATCTTTCAATTAAAACTTTGCAATTTTGATTATTTGGCAAGATTGCAAAATTTTAATTTAGTACAAATTTATGTTACAATATGTATATCTATGTGTAATATATTCTCTCTTTAAATTTTACTTTATAAAATTCTTAAGTTACGTATTTATATACACGTGTAAGTATATCTTTACTGATTTAATTAGTTAAAAAATAAAATTTTAAAATTAAGGGGTTTTTCTTAATGCTTTTTAATTTTCTTAAAATAATCTTAATTATAATATTTCTTTAATAGATTTTTGTGCACGATTTTGTTTTTTCCATTTATTTTTAATTCTACATTAACATTATCTATATTTACTACTTCGTAGGGGCCTTTATATGGGGCTTCATTTTTCCTCCTATTTACTACTTTCAGTAAAACTAAGTCTCCTACGTTTAGTCTTATGCTATTCATATTATTCTGTGATCCTAAACACTCCTATTGTTCTTTGTTACTTCTATAAGTTTTCTAGCATTTTCTATTGAATTCTTCAATCTTGTTTTTAATTCAGTTGCGTATTTATCTATTTCAAATTCTGTTCCTCTGTCAGATTTCAAAATTTTAAATATACCATATTTTAATATTAAATTTTCAATCAAACATTTTGCTATCAACTTTGCTTCCTTACTTTCCATCGGAGCTGCTATTACGTATTTAGTCAGCTCGCATTGCATTGTTAGTATGTATCTATAGTTTTCTGAAGGTCTTAAAGGTCCTACTGTGTCGATAACTACAGTTTCAAAACTGTTATTAGGTGTGTCCGTGACACATAATGGTTCTTTTGTATGTCTTGTTCGTTTGTTTCTTTGGAATAGATCACATTTTAAAATATATTGCTTTACCATTTTATACATATTCTTCCATATATATTTTTGTTTCAATTTAATCAAAGTTTTTCTTACTCCAAAATGTCCTCCGCATGGTGCATTGTGATATGACTCAATTAGTTCATGTTTTCTTTTACTATCTATTATTCTTTGAGGATTTTTATATAACATTACTATGACGTCGTTTTCCTTACATTCATTTATTTTCTCTTTAAATTTTTCTATGGATATCCTTTTAAATATTTCGTCACTTTTTTCTAGTGCGTACTTAATATAATTTGATCCGTCTAAAACAGAAGGTAGTTTCTCCAATACATTATCTAAATAACAAGGATTGTCGCTACATCTGATGGCCATTTAATTTAGAACATGATCATTCTCAATTTTCATTTTCTTTCTCGATTTTTCTAAAATAAATTTCAATTTTCTTGCATGCTTTATATCATTTATGGATGTACATTCCCAAACTTTGAGTTGATCAGGCTCTTTAGGATCTGTATTACCATTTTCTTTGGATCCACTACATTTATTTTTTTTCTTTTCCTCATTTTGTATCTCTTTATTTTCCTCTTCTTGTTCGCCTTTATTTTCCTCATTTTGTATCACTTTATTTTTCATACTTCTAGTTATCACCAGGGATTTTTTAATCATCAATTAATTGTTTCAACAATAGAGTTGTGAGTGGATTTGTGTTCATTTTCCAACTCTAAAGCAAGATCCGATGCTTCTTGTAAGTTAGTGGGTCGAGCAGCATATATGGTTGATTTGAAATATTCATTTAAACCTCTCTTAAATGTGTCTAGAGCTAGTTTATTATTCAATCGAATTATAATATTCTTCTCAGCTTCAGTAACTTCATTTCCTAATTCCTCTATTCCTAATTTATTTAATTTATCTGTAATGTTAAGTATTTTCTCCCTATACAATTCTATTGACATTTTGCCTTGGAACAATGTATTTAGTTTATTCTGTAATTCAAGAACTGTTTCTCTGTTTTTATACCTATCTTGTAGTAATTTCTTTAAAGTTTCAAAGTCTTGTGGCTTTGTATATGTACCTAATGCTGTCCTAACATTGGAAGTAAGTTTACCATGGTACACGTATTGTATAAAATCTGTTTTCGCTTCATTCGATAGAGTTTTGTTTATTAACTCCGCTGTTATCAAAAAGCTTTCTAATTCTAAATAATTACCGTTGAACAAAGGAAGTGCTTTTGATGTTGTTTCTAAGCTAAAAGATGCCATTTTATTAATTTTTTCTTCTTGTTCTTTTGGAATTTCTATTAAATATTTCTTAATTTGTGTGCAAATACTATTAAATTCTATTTTTAAGGCCGTTATTTTTTGTTCGTCTGTTTCCTATATTATTTTTGATAAAAAATCCTTCTTTATATTTTCTACTGTCTCCAATTTGTTTTGGATAGTTTTTCCTGTATACGTCCTTGCTGGACTTTTCTTTAAGTTTTTTAGAATATCTTTTAACTCTGAAATATGGTCTTCCATTTAGTTTAAAAGGTTTCTTATTTATTTTGTTTGTTTTTTTTTTTTTTTTTTTTTTTGTTATACATTATTATTACATTATTATACTGTTATTGCATTATTACTAGTTCTATTTCTATGTTTAATTACATAATTTTTGAAATATTAAAAAATTTCTTCTTTTCTGTTTTTAAGTGTTGTATTTTTGAAGCTAACTCCTCTTTCTT
The DNA here is from genome assembly GCA_947311025.1 of Lypha dubia. Lineage (NCBI taxonomy): Eukaryota > Metazoa > Arthropoda > Insecta > Diptera > Tachinidae > Lypha > Lypha dubia. Next base: position 81,565,416 of record OX371260.1, on the reverse strand, counting down.
CGTTTGGTCATATTTAGAAATCTCTATATACAATTTTAAATCTTTCTTTAATCTATTCAATTTGCTTCTTCTTGATTTATGGCAGTTCGGCAATGGGAATATTGGGAATTTTGCAGGGGCTTCCGTTGTTTTTAACCTCTTTTGCTTTGGTCCAAAATTTCTGGTTTCTCGGTTGCGCTGGCACCTTCGGTTAGTAGCTTTGCCCAGCGTTTCTCAGCTTCTTTTAAGTCGTGGAGGACCTCTTCCCAGGATTGCTCCATAAAAAAAAAAGAATAATTTTCAATTTTTCAGTATTTGTCCTTCATAGAATTCGACTGAGCATAAGCTTTGTATGTCGATTTCTATGTCCCCTATCCTTTGTAAGATAAGGCAAAGAGGATAAGCAGTTAATGCTATATTTTCCTTTTTAATGCCTTTGTTCATACAAAGGGGCAAGGATCGCCATGAAATGTTGTTGAAAATTTAAACACAAGATTTTAGTTTGAGTGTTCATGATAGTCTATTTCTTTATTAAAAATTTCTTTCGCTTAAATACTATTTACAATCCAAGTTTCTTTATTAATTCTTTGTTTTTGAGTCATGCAAACTTAATTACTGACCTATTACAACAAACAGTATTGTTAATCAAAAACGAACGGACATTGGTTTTTAAGAGCACCAAAATATACTACACTACAAATGTCACTACGTGCTGTAAAACGAAGTGCTAGTGCAATAATTATTAAGAAAATTTAAATTTTGTGAAAGTTCTGATTTGTGCTGAAGAAAAATGTTTGTTTTGGCAAATATGCTAAATCTTCGATTTTTTTAATTTTATGTTTATATTTGTATTTTAGTTTTGTTTTTAATTTAAAATTTATATATTGTTAATTCTTTATGATTTTTTTGTTTGTTAACAAATTAAAAAAAGAATCATCATTCGAATTAATCCTCAAATATTTATATTTCTTGTTTTACTTAACACGCGCGAACTTATTGTCTACGTTTTATTCAAAGCGTGAGATTCAATAAGTCAGCAGAATTTTTTGATTTTAAATTTAGTTTCTTTTACATTTTTTTTGTTTTGTTACCGTTTAGTTCCAGACAGAATGAAATTGGATATTTGTCTTTTATTCTGCTAGAGCTGAACGTGTGAGAAAAAATTTATTACAACGGCAGCATATGAATGAACGATTTCCGGCTACCAGCAAATATTTCTTTCTTTTATTTTTTGTTTGTTTTATTTTGTCTACATTGCACTTTATTTATTTATTTATTTGATAATTTGCAATTTAATTTTATTATATTTTTTGTTTATGTTTTTCTTTAGTTTTAGTATAAATAATTTTGAATTTTAATAAAAATCATCATAACTGATCAATCAATCAACCTGCGTTTTGCATTAATTGACTACAAGTTATTCTGGTGTACCACTCGGATAACTTTCATTTCTACAAAGTTACTATATAATAGTTTGGTGAACTACCAACCTATTAGTCCTTTTTTGTTATTCACTTATTTATTCCGTTAAGCAAGGCAAACGAGCCTATGCATTAACATTTTTGGCGACCGTGACAGGACACTGCAATCTTCAGATTCGAAGTCAGAAAGCACCCACCGCGTAAAGAAATTCCAAGCCATCAACTACAATCCTTAAACACAACTATTATGGAAAAAACCGCTGCGAACCTCCTTCAACAGCTGAAGGAAATCGGGGAGCAGATTGCCTCGATTATTCGAAACTTCAACAAGGATTCTGCCAGTCGTAAAACTCTAAGCTATTACCAAGAGCGATTGTCCCGTCTGACGACAGCATGGACTGAGTTCGAACGTACTGATAATGAGTTGCGAGAGTTAAAGGATATAGACACGTCTGATGAGTACTTCACGTCAGACTTCTATGCCCGAATCGAGAGCATGACGTCAAAGCACATCGCAATAATGGAGCGAGAGCTCGGTAAGCTCGACCAAGAATCTGCAAGTAAAGTATTGCCTGCTTCAAAACCTACAAAGCAGCCACAAGCAGGTGCAGCTGGTGGTCACGATGGACTTATCAGCCGGTCTCTTGGGAAGATGGCAGCGCTTACCAGGCAATTAGAAGGCCTTCATCAGCAACCAGGACAAGATAGGTCGTACTATGAAGTTAAGCAGGCCACGATTACCCAGCTTTGGCAACAAATAGAGCAGCTCAATGATGAAGTATTGGACAAATATCCCAACCCAGACATTGCCGGCTATGATTCAAGCAGATACATTCACCTTGAACAAGCTGCTCAGTCTGCAATCATTCAGCTCAGCGCTGCTAAAAGAAGCCACCATTTTCCAACCCCAGATACTTCAGCAAGAAACTCTACTCTTCCATTACCCACTATCACAATTACCAAATTTGATGGTGATTACATGAAGTGGATATCGTTCTCCGACCTATTCAGAAGGGTTGTTCATGAGCAACGAATGTCCGATGCTCATAAAATGTGGTACCTAAAGAATCATGTCGCTGGAGAAGCAGCAAATCTCATACGTCATCTTGCCATTACTGAGGAGAATTACCAAGCTGCTTGGCAATTGCTGCAGGATCGCTACAACAACAAGAGGTTGATGGTGTCAACAGCAATCCAGAGACTGCTCGACCAACCATCAGGTGCGTGTACGCTGAGTGCTGTCAAGCGATTGCACGACACCACAAGGGAGTGTTTAGCAGCCCTCTCCAACATGGGGCTCCAAACTACGTCATGGGATCCGCTTTTATTTCACCTTCTCGTTAAAAAGGTCGACAAAACAGTTTACACTCAATATGAGCAATCCATATCTAACCCAAAGGAGTTACAACCAATCAGCAGATTTCTTGCTTTCCTCGAAAAATATTTCCAAACTCTAGAAGCAATAGGACAAAAAGAGAAAACCTCTTTCTCAAATCACAAAACATGCACTCTGGTATCACAACCTCAACCGGAGATTCGACGATGCATAATTTGCAAGCGAGACTATCATCCCATATATCGGTGCAAGGAATTTCTACTATTAACACCGGCAAATCGACTCAGCATTGCACAAAAACACAAGCTTTGTGTGAACTGTTTCAACCATAATCATTCAACTAAACAATGTACGATGTTAGGCCGCTGCCAGAAATGTGGAAAAAAGCACCACACTCTAGTTCATTTGGAATCAACCACTCAATCAAACATGTTATCCTCTAACGTAAATAAATCTCCTAGTAAGGAAACTCCTGCAACAAGAGGAGAATACAAACCCCCGATACAACCATCAACGCTGAATTGCCAATCAACCGAACACGCGGCATCTTTGGTCGCCACGCCAAAGGTAGAAGTCAATGGTATGGCAGTAAACTATGCAAACAAGAGACCGTATGTCCTCTTGGGAACAGCACTGGTCAAGGTCAAAACAAATGATTTAACAATCGAATGCAAGGCTATTCTCGATTCAGGATCACAAGTTAACCTTATAACCGAAAGATTAGTAACACGACTTAGGCTCCCAATAAGACCATCATCCGTTTCTATCAATGGTATTGGAAAAAATAGGACCAAGGTTCAACATCGAGTCAACATAGAACTTCAATCTCGAGTGAATAATTTTTCGACGCGATTGGAGGCCTTTGTACTTCCACAAATCATTGCTCCCCAACCAGCGCAACCACTTTACATCGAAAAATGGTCCATTCCAAACAATGTCACCCTGGCAGACCCAACCTTTAATCGACCGGACAAAATTGATCTACTATTGGGAGCGGAATATTATCACCAATTACTCACCATCGGCCAAATCAAATTGGCTGATGATCTTCCAGTATTGCAAAATACAACCTTCGGCTGGATAGTAGCAGGAAAGGTATCTAGCGAGCAACTATCAGCGGCAACATGCGGTATATGTACTGAAGACGATACAATGACGATGGCAATTGAACGTTTTTGGAAACTTGAGGAAATCGAAAATCCACAGCAGCAACTATCCCCCTTTGATGCACAATGTGAATCACACTTTAGTCAGCATACTCGACGCAATGAAAACGGAAGGTTCGTAGTTCGGCTTCCATTTTGTGATGATACATCTATTTTGGGAGACTCACACAGTATCGCTTTTAACCGTTTCCTCTCATTAGAGCGTCGTCTAGCAAGAGACCCTTCATTAAAGGAACAATATACCCAATTTATGAAAGATTATGAAGCGTTGGGACACATGACGAAAACTAATTTAGCTGATCTCGAAGGATCTAAGTACTTTATTCCTCATCACTCAGTGTTACGTCCTGAAAGCAGCACCACCAAACTTCGGGTTGTTTTTGATGCCTCATCAAAAACATCGTCAGGAACATCACTAAACGATATATTGCATACTGGACCACCTCTACAGAATGAACTGTTTACTATTTTGCTTCGATTTAGGCTGCCACGTTTCGTTTTTACAACAGATATAGAGAAAATGTATCGCCAAATCATAATCCATACCGACGACAGGCGATTTCAGATAATCCTATGGCGACAAAATATCACTGAGCCTATAAGTTATTTCAAGCTAAATACAGTTACCTATGGAACCAGGCCAGCCCCGTACCTTGCCATTAAATGTTTAAAAGAAATAAGCAAAACTGTCAAGAGTCAATTCGAATTAGCTGCTACGTTTTTGGATAAAAACTTTTATGTTGATGATGGATTGGGGGGAGCCGACAGTCTGACTACAGCACTAGAAACTCAACGCCAACTGCAACACGTCATGGCAATGTACGGCTTTAACTTAAGAAAGTGGTGCGCTAATCATCCTCAGCTCCTTCACAATATCCCAGGTCATGATCAAGAATTTAATTTAGATCTCTCAACCGACGATAGCGACTATACAAAAACATTAGGGTTAGCATGGTTACCTAAAAATGATTTGCTAAAGATTAAAGTAAGCCTTCAACCAATAAAGGCTGTAACTAAACGCAGTGTAACTTCAGATCTGGCTCGGATATTTGACCCACTCGGGCTCCTATCCCCAGTAGTAGTCAAGGCAAAAATGTTCATCCAAGAACTATGGATGCTGAATCTATCATGGGACGAAGCTGTTCCTTTAGAATTTGACGCTCGCTGGCGGCGGTTCCGAAATAGTCTAAGTGAGCTTGAAAACTTTCAAGTCCATCGCCATATCTACAAAGGAGAGACTCCTTCCAGTACCCAGCTACATGTCTTTACCGATGCTTCAGAGAAGGCATATGGAGCAGCAATATACGTCCGAACTTCTCTTTCAAATAAAATTCTCAGTGTATACTTACTTTGTGCGAAAACTCGCATAGCACCACTTAAAAAACAAACGTTACCTAGGCTGGAGTTGTGTGCTGCTCAGTTGGGAGCTAATCTAGCTGCAAAAGTCAAAAGCAGTTTGGATATGGCCTCTACACCAACATTTTTCTGGTCTGATTCAAAGATTGTGCTGACATGGATAAATTCAAGATCTTCTTCATTTCACACCTTTGTAGCAAATAGAATCGCTGCTATTCATGAATCTACTCTCCCCGAACAATGGCGACATGTAAGCTCACAAGACAATCCAGCAGACATTATATCCCGAGGATTGGACCCACCACAGCTACAGCAAACGCCACATTGGCTCTATGGGCCCTTCTTTCTCCATGGAAATGAAAACCATTGGCCAGCTACATTTACTTTGAGCTCCGAAGCAACAATTATCGAACGAAAACAGAATCCTCACAACTTACTTGCATCTTTCCAAGATGAGAATCCGCTACACAGTATAAATCACCGAAATTCGTTTAAAACCCTTCAGCGAATTATAGGATATGTTTTCAGATTCATAAAAAACGCCAGAACTCCCAAAGCAGACCGACAAACTCGACGAGCTCTGACTCCCCTTGAGCTCCATGATTCACTTCTTATCATCGTTAGAGCGACTCAAAGGTTTGCATTTCCTGAAGACATCAAGCAGTTACAAAGACAGAAGGGACTTAAAGGATCAAGTCCGATCAAAAGTCTGTCACCATTTTTCGATGAAAATTGCATCTTAAGAGTTGGAGGCAGGCTCGAAGAGTCAACTTTGCCATTCGATACAAAACATCCAATGCTCCTACCGTATAATGACATAGTCAGCAGACTAATTTATGAGTCAATACACAAGGAAAATAAACATTGCGGAGCCCAAGCCCTCCTTGCAGCCGTCCGGCAACGGTTTTGGACCATCAAAGGCAAACACTTAGCACGAGAAACCATTCATAAATGTGTTTCCTGTGCAAGATCAAGGCCAAAACTGCTTCAGCAGATTATGGGAAATCTACCGGCAACAAGGGTAACCCCAGCAAGACCATTCATAAATTCCGGAGTTGACTATTGTGGTCCTATATGGGTTCACTTCAAAACCCGAGGGAAACGACCACAAAAAGCATATATTGCAGTATTTTGCTGTTTCACCACGAAAGCAGTACATCTAGAACTCGTCACAAACCTTACAACAGAGGCGTTTATCGGAGCACTAAAACGATTCATCAGTCGCAGGGGGCACTGTCAGAATCTGTACTGCGACAACGCAACCAATTTTGTCGGAGCTCGAAACCAGCTAGCGGAATTATCAACAGCCCTCTTTACTACAACAGCTCAAGAAACAATCCAACGGGAATGTGCGAGTAAAAACATTACTTTCCATTTCATCCCTCCACGAGCACCGCATTTCGGAGGATTATGGGAGGCAGCAGTTAAGTCAGCCAAAAAACTATTAGTCAAAGAGCTGGCAACTGCGTCCTTAACGTATGAAGAAATGGAGACTGTGGTCATAGAGGTCGAGGCTATTCTTAATTCCAGACCTCTTACAGCACTATCAAATGACCCTAATGATGCAGCTGCTCTAACTCCTGGCCATTTCTTGATTGGAGAACCTCTCACGGCACAAGTCGATGCAACTGCACAATCGACATCGGCATCACTCGCCAACCGTTGGGAGCTGGTATCAAAAATCAAGCATCAATTCTGGAAACGATGGTCCCACGAGTACCTCACTGAACTCCAGCAGCGCAACAAATGGCAATCCAGGTCTCAAGGCTTACAAGTGGGTACTATAGTTATAATCAAAGATAGCACTCCTGTCATGACGTGGCGACTCGGGAAAGTGATCGAAACATTCCCTGGGCCCGATGGAATCGTCAGAACGGCAACGGTTAAAACATCTACTGGTATCATTAAACGGGCAATTCATTTACTTGCTCCACTTCCTCTGGACATACCCCCAACCACTACTGGCAGTGAACGTGCAGAAAACAGTCCTCTTCTCAAAGGAAACCATCAATCCACCAACCCAAGTAAAAACACTAGCTCTGGACTCAAAAGAAACCAATCCTCCACTGACAAAACTGCCACACCATCCCCAAAACGGTTCAACTTAGCTACAACAAGCCTGCTATTTATTCTCGCTCTATTCTTTCCACTAGCGACATGCCAACAAAGTCTTTACACAAAAATCAGTAGCACTCCTGGGCTGCACTTTGAACAGATTGGTCAAGTTAAACCAATTATCTCAGACTGGAAACTCCTAGTATATTTTGAACTTGCACCATTCCTCAATGAATTACAACTTCTAACAAACGGAACCAATACTTTAATGAACTCTTGCAACAATTCAGACCTCAAGCATCAATGTATCGGCCTTGCGACACACTTTAACAACATTAAAGGCAAAGTAGTGGCCAGTTTCGAAAACCTCATAAGAAGAAAGAAGCGAGGAGCAATTGATTTCGTTGGAAATGTAGCAAACTCATTATTTGGAGTTCTTGATTCACAGTATGCCGAAAAAATGACCAGCACTATCAACAGTATAAAAACCAACGAAGACCACTTGTCGCAGCTCTTACGAAATCAAACATCATTTCTTGACTCTACACTTAATATTATGAAGCAAACTGAAGCTCATACTCAAGCTATCCTTGAAAAATTCAATTTTAGACTGAAAAGGCTAGAGAACTTCACAGTCAATGATACCCATCAATCACAACTCATTCTGTCGCTTAGCATTCAGTTAATTGTTATTGCAGACAATGTGCAAACAATGCTAAAGGCCATAATGAATCTACTAACCGATACATATCATGGTAGAATAAGTCCCTCTGTACTGACGCCACAACAATTCGCTACAGAAGTTGACAACATCAAGGCAAATCTTCCATCGGATTTAGCACTACCAGTCACGGATATACTTCATCTATACGGGATAGTGACAGCCCATGCAGCCGTCTCAAATCAGCACATTATTTGCACCTTGGTCATCCCAGTAGCACATACAGAGGAATTCGACTTGTTCTATATTACTCCAGTTCCACAGCTAGTAAATGGTTCGTTGGTTGCCATCATGCCAACAACCAAAATGATGGCTCTTAACGCTCACCGAGACGAATATTTCCCGATTGATGATACCAAGCTTCATGATTGCAACATACTTGAGCATGATATTTTCTTATGCCCGAATATCCAAGCTACACATTCCAAAAATTCACCAATGTGTCGCTGTGAAATACATTTATTCAATAATGAATCAGATTCAAGCTGTAATCCAGAGCTAATAGCCAATGATAATGTATGGTACCAGCTCCATAAAAAGAACCAATGGATATTCGCAACTAAAAATCCGCTCAAATTAAGTACTGTATGTAATGGCGAAAGCAATTATCAAGTTCTGCAAGGAACTGGATTGCTTACCTTAGCAGCAGGATGTACAATGAAAAACGAGGTAATAACCATATATGGCCACCAAACCATCACCTCGACTCTGCATCAATCCTACACAAGCACCGGCATTTCATTTCCACATTTACAACAGAAAGTTATCAATTTAACTCGAGCATCGCCAAGCCTAGAGAGCATTGAGAACATAACCAGGCTGCAAGAGGAAGTAAGGGAACAGATGCGCAATATACCTACCCCAACTATCAACCATGGCGTGCACAGTCTTGCAGTGAGCTATGGAGGACTAGCTCTCATATTGACTGTAATTATCGTCATTTCACTAAAACAAATACGCAAAAGAAAAATTAAAGGCCCACCTACAATACCAACTCCACAGCCACGGCCAAGATCGAATTGGGATATTGCTGTAGAACCATAAGCTTAGATATCTCACACACATATATGATAACAAGCCGCATTTCGTTCATTTCTTAATACCACTGTATTATGTCGCACCCCCTGGAGGCCGCAGTATGTTAATTCTTTATGATTTTTTTGTTTGTTAACAAATTAAAAAAGAATCATCATTCGAATTAATCCTCAAATATTTATATTTCTTGTTTTACTTAACACGCGCGAACTTATTGTCTACGTTTTATTCAAAGCGTGAGATTCAATAAGTCAGCAGAATTTTTTGATTTTAAATTTATTTTCTTTTACATTTTTTTTGTTTTGTTACCGTTTAGTTCCAGACAGAATGAAATTGGATATTTGTCTTTTATTCTGCTAGAGCTGAACGTGTGAGAAAAAATTTATTACAACGGCAGCATATGAATGAACGATTTCCGGCTACCAGCAAATATTTCTTTCTTTTATTTTTTGTTTGTTTTATTTTGTCTACATTGCACTTTATTTATTTATTTATTTGATAATTTGCAATTTAATTTTATTATATTTTTTGTTTATGTTTTTCTTTAGTTTTAGTATAAATAATTTTGAATTTTAATAAAAATCATCATAACTGATCAATCAATCAACCTGCGTTTTGCATTAATTGACTACAAGTTATTCTGGTGTACCACTCGAATAACTTTCATTTCTACAAAGTTACTATATAATAGTTTGGTGAACTACCAACCTATTAGTCCTTTTTTGTTATTCACTTATTTATTCCGTTAAGCAAGGCAAACGAGCCTATGCATTAACATATATTTATTTTTTTATGTATTTGAAAACGTATATTTTTAAATTCCCTTGGAATGCTAGGCAGATGCAGGCAACAAGGTAAGAATAATAATCTTAATGATTATTGTCATGATGAGGCATGTGAACGATTTAACAGCAATCTTGTAGAAACCGCGCAGATTTACACCACTTTCTACACGCATAAACCCAAATCGCGTCGCAGCAGATCCGCCGTTAAATAAAATGGTCAGATATGGACTAAAACGATCTATAATTTACGCGTGCATAACTTGGTCGATATGTTATCATCACCGCAAACAGCAACTGAACTTCTCATTGATGTCAGCTCTGGACTTGTGAAGTCTTCATAACGACGTATTAAATTTGATACGTTCAAATAAGTTCTTGTCAAGAACGAACCACCCCCAGGTACAATGTCCCGCATCGTAATTGAAATTAAGACTAGACACTCAATAATCAAGACTTATGCAAAACATTAATACCTTAAGGAAATTCCGGCCAAGATTGAAACACAAAACACTCCAACACTATCATATGAAAACTTTTAAGGGTACATTTACACATCTATGTGGTTATATACATGAATAATACCATAGATTATTTTTGTAAACTACTCTTATTTTAAAATTTTCAAAAGTTTAGCCTTTAATTAGGCTTTCCGTTGGGCGCCATATATGTTACGCGCTGGCAAGATTTTAATTAAAATAAAGTGTTGATCACTTCAGAATCCAAGTTAAAAAGGCATGAAAAGATTTTGTCCCGGCTAACTATTTTGATTTGGGTAATGTGGTTCTTATTTGTTTAATCGTTCTAGCATGTACATATGTCTGTTATCTAGTTATAGGGTAGATTTTCTGGTTGTTATTAATATTTGTTACTTATTTAATCGTTCTGCATGTATGTTTCATTTACTTATTATAGTGTATGATTATATAGTACGTAAGACAATGGAATTGTTTTACTTTTAATTTTTCTATTTATTAAAACTTTTATAGATTCTTTTAGGTTTTAACTTTTAACAATCGATTGTCGGCATACATATGGTTGTTACATGATTGCAAAAATTATTTTTGTTCACATTAATGTTTGATAGGCATACCCCTTTTCTCTTTGTGTTTCTTCAATTTGATTTAACTCGTGTTTGAGTTTCTCCCCAACACTAAATTCGGTTATGACAGGTACACGAAATGCAGGTGGCGGCTTCTTTCAACAGGAACGACCAAAGAGGCTTTTAAGTAAGTATCCTGAATTAGAACCAATAGCCCGCCACATACACATTGGTTAGCACAGATTTGAGCTAGAATTTTCGAAAATGAAATGTCATTGAGAGTTAATGATTGTGAGATTTATGTTACACTTTCTTAAATTTAGGCAATCACGTTGAATTTTTGTTGGCGATAACTTAATTCTTTCTTTTGTTTAAATATTAGTGTAAACTCATATAATTTTTGTTAACAATAAAAATTTTTGAGTGTTAAACATTTTTTTTTCCTTTTGTTTAAATATTAAAGTGATCTCATATATATTTTCTTTTTATTTGAAAGAAGCTTTAGGCTTGCTTAACATGGTTTTTTCTTTTTTTAATTTTCTTCAATTTTCTTCGCACTTTTAATCAGAAGTTTAACCAACTTCAATACAAATGTTTATTTTTCTCATTAAACAATTCACTATTAAACTTTTTCATCCGTTTAGTTTGTAAATTGATTTTATTTTTTTTTTTTGAATACCACAGGATTTCTTCAAATTTTTTTCTCCTCTTTTTCTTTGCGGGATTTTTCCTTTTTTTTTTGCAACTATATTGCCGGTCGTTAACTGAATGCCCCCGATCTTCTTTTTGTTTTTTAAAACCCTCAACTTTTTTTGAAAAAAGATGTCGAACATACTGCGTCTGTTCGATTTTATAGATGTCCAATTCTGATTGGCCAGCAGGATAACTGTCAATGCAGTAGAAAGTCCGATAAAAGGAAAAGGCGATTGTTTTCCTTTTTCCCTAGTTCGCACAGACGAACTGGCGAAAACCTAGATATTGAAGGTCAGAAAGCAAGGCTCTTATAGAGAAAATCCGTAACAACATAAATATATATTTTAATATAATAAATTTATATAGTAAAGTATATGAAACCCGACTATTCATTTAATTTATGCCTAAACATGTATATATGTATATGCTTGCATATTATTTGTTAAAAATATATTTATTATCATCTTTAGAAAAAAAAAAAAAAATTGTGGTAATTTATAAGGACATCTGATTATATGAAAAAAGTCTTAAGAAGGAAAGACATGCGTATGCTTGCTTTCACTTAGGAAATAATGATATGGAATTTCACAATGGAAGATAAACATCTGATTATATGAAACAGTCTTAAGAAGGAAAGACATGCGTATGCTTGCTTTCACTTAGGAAATAATGATATGGAATTTCACAATGAAAGATAAACATCTGATTATATGAAAAAACTCTTAAGAAAGAAATACATGCGTATGCTTGCTTTTAATTATGTTTGTATGTTGGAGTGTGTGGGTGCATTAGCGAAATATATTTTGAAGGACATACAATGTAGTAATTTATGAGGTCATAACTGCGTTATTCATCCCTTCTTTCATAAACGAAAAAAATGTAATGAAAAATTTTTATACCTGGGATACTTATCTGTATATGTATGTTTGTGTGTTAGCTAAATCTATTTTTAATTGAAGGACACATAAATATTTGCAATTACGAACAAAGGGATATGGAAAAACTCTTAAGAAAGAAATACATGCGTATGCTTGGTTTTACTTATGTTTGTATGTTGGAGTGTGTGGGTGCATTAGCGAAATATATTTTGAAGCACATACAATGTAGTAATTTATGAGGTCATAAATGCGTTATTCATCCCTTCTTTCATAAACGAAAAAAATGTAATGAAAAATGTTTATAACTGGGATACTTATCTGTATATACGTATGTAGTAGTGCCTACAGAAAAAAGTATAAAACCTTATAATAATAATATTAATCTAATATTTAAGTATATGTAAATTTTCTGACCTTTTTCTTGATTTGAATGTTTATTGAAATTAATTTTTAAATGTGTTTAGTACCAAAAAATATTGAAAAATGGATTTTCAAAGTGAGGAAAATTTTAGAGAGCATGAAAGATCTCATGCTTCGTGCTCAAAAAAAAGTATTGTAAAGCTAGTTAAAAGTGCTTTTAAAAAGAGGCTTATAACACTAGCATATGAAAATAACAATGAAGAATGTCTCCTACCGGAGGTGTTTATGAAGGAAGCTGAGAAGCCGTTAAAGAGAAAAGTTGATAAGTTCTTAAAGGATAATGATGCTCTTAAATTTAATATGGAGATATATGGATTATATGCTCGTCCCAATATGAATAATGAATTAGAAAATACCCCCATAGAAGTGAAAAATTTTCAAACGAAAATGAAGGTAAGTTTCAATTTAGAAGAGTTTTGAATATGCTTCTAATATTCAAAGAATAATAACAAAAATGGAAGACTTTCAAGAACGGGATAGTGGTTGGACTCTAATTCAACTTTTAAAACTTCATATAAATCTAAATAAATACCAATCACTAAAAGGTTCTAGTTTTATAGCTCTCCCAAATAAAATAAAGTTAAAAAAAGCATGTATAAATGTGCAAAACAATGATGAGTTTTGCTTCAAATGGGCAATACTATCAGCCTTATCAACCCATAAAAATCCTCAAAGAACAAGCAGTTACGGAGTCAACATCTATGAAGAACTTATTAACTTTAACGGCTATTGCTTAAATTTTAGTGGGTTATGCTTCCCACTAAAAATAAGAGATATAAAAATTTTTGAAATTAATAATCCAAATATTAGTATAAATGTCTTTGGATATGACATTGAAAAAGACTTGATTGTGGGGCCCTATTATAAAACACGAGGATCAAAATTAAAACATATCCAACTCTTGTTTTTGCAGAAAAAAGTGGAGGGAAATATAGTTTCCCACTATGTTTATATAAAAAATATATTATTATGATTACAAATAAAATTAAAAATTTAGTTTTAGTTTCCTTTATTATGCTATTTTGTATTTTTACAGATTCATTAGAGCTCAACAGACAGGTCATCATGAAAGCATTGTTCTATGTAATGACTGCTTACAGAGTTTTCATCATGATCAACAATTGGAAATCCACAGAAAACAATGTAAAAAACAAATTTCGTATGCACCCTAAGCAGATAAGTCTACAATAGAATTTAATAATTATAGTAATAGTATAGATGTACCGTTCGTAGTATACGCAGATTCAGAATGCATATTTGAAAATATTCAAACTTGCATTCCGAGTGGAGATATTTCTTCAACAACATTAGTTGATAGACATGTCCCCTATGCTATATCATATTTCATTAAATGTAGCTTTAACGACAATTTAAATAAATTTTGTAGATTTAAAGGTTTAGATTCACCTAGACAGTTTATAGAGAGTTTAATTGGATACGTAAAATATTTAAGCAATAACTATTTATCTATAGTAAAGCCCATGCTACCCCTAACAGAAGAAGAAAATTTACATTACCATTCGACCAATATATGTCACATTTGTTCTAAACTTATTTTAGATGATTCAAAAGTTAGGGATCATTGTCATATGAGCGGAAAATATAGAGGCGCTGCACATAGTTCGTGTAATCTTAATTACAAAGTGCCAAAATTCTTTCCAGTAATATTCCACAATTTTTCTGGTTATGACTGCCATTTATTTGTGAAGGAGCTAAATAATATAAATGATGGTCCTATAAATATTATTCCACTCAATAAAGAGCTTTATATATCTCTCTCTAAAACTATAACTGATGATGATAGTCGTAAGATTGAAATTCGATTTTTAGATTCCTATAGATTTTTACCAGCAAGCTTAAATGATTTGGTTAAAAATTTAGCTAAGAAAGATTTAAGAGTAGTAAAATCAATAATTGGAGAAAACGAAAGTAAATTTAATTTGCTTATTAGAAAAGGTGTCTTTCCATACAGTTATTTAAATTCAATAGAAAAACTTAGAGAAACTTCTTTACCAAATATAGAGAGCTTTTATAATATATTAACAGATGAAGATTGTTCTCAAGAAGATTACACCCATGCTAAAGAAGTATGGAGTACGTTTGAGTGTACAACTTAAGAAGATTATTTAATTCTATATTTGAAATCTGATGTCTTGTTGTTAACAGATGTTTTTGAAAACTTTAGATTTATTAGCAAAAATATTTATAAATTAGACCCTTGTCATTACTATACAGCACCAGGACTTTCCTTGGATGCAATGTTAAAAATAACAGATATTAAATTAGAGTTGTTGACAGATATAGAAATGATTCATTTTATACAAAAGGGGATAAGAGGAGGAATAGTACAGTGCTCTCAACGACATTCTATTGCAAACAAAAAATATATGAATGATTACAATGAGAATCTTCCATCTAAGTATTTAATGTATTTAGATGCAAATAATTTGTATGGATGGGCAATGTCTGAAGCTCTACCAGAAGGTAATTTTGAGTGGGAAACAGACATAGAAAACTTTTGTTTGGATAGTATACCAGAAGACTCAGCTAGTGGATATATATTAGAAGTTGATTTTTTGTATCCAATACAAATTCATGATATTCATAACAATTTACCATTTTGTTGTGAAAATAAAAATCCTCCAAATTCTAGCGAAAAGAAATTAATTGTAGATTTAAATAATAAATATGGATATGTAATATATTATAAAAATTTACAGCAATGTTTAAAACATGGTTTAAAGCTACAAAAAATTCATCGAATTTTGAAATTTAAGCAATCAGCTTGGTTAAAACCATATATTTCATTAAACAACTTACATAGAACTAATGCTCAAAACACGTTTGAAAAAAATTTCTTCAAATTATTAAATAATGCCGTATACGGTAAAACAATGGAAAACGTGGACAAGCGTAAGAATGTAAAAATTGTTAATGAGTGGGAGAGCGTAGGGAAGAAAATGGGTGCTCGTGTTCTTATTGCCAAACCAGAATTTCATTCATTCAGTATATTTGAGGAAAATATGATAGCTATGGAGCTAAACAGAAGTTATTCGTTTTATAATAAACCCATTTATTTAGCATTTACAATCCTAGAACTTTCAAAGTGGAAGATGTATAACTTTCATTATGATTATATACTACCAAAATATAATATCAAAGCAGAGCTGAATTATATGGATACCGATTCGTTTATATACACAATTGAAACTGATGATTTTTATAAAGAGATCATAAACGATATTGATACAAAGTTTGATACATCAGATTATGAACCGAATAATAAATTTGGCATTCCACAAAAAAATAAAAAAATATTAGGTATGATGAAGGATGAAAATAATGGTAGGGTAATGAAGGAATCTGTAGGGTTGAGAGCGAAAATGTACTCATACAAAATGGAAGATATGAATGAAGTTAAAAAAGCAAAGGGTATAAAACGTAATATATCTAGAAATTTAAGTCTATTAGATTATAAAAATTGCTTGTATAGTAAGAAAGTCTATTATAGAAGTATGTATACTTTTAAGTCAAAACTACATGTTTTATATACGTCTTTAATAAATAAGGTATCTTTAAGTTATTTAGACAACAAAAGATATGTGTGTAACAATAGTGTAAATACCCTTGCTTGGGGGCATTATCAAGAATCATTTATAAACGATAGCAATGATGATTTTCTAATGGAAATCGATCATGTAGACAATCAAAAGTCACTTGATTGTATAGATCAATTTATAAATGATTCTGCTGACGATAATTTGTTAATGGAAATTGATTGTTAATGTTTTTTTATTTTTTTAGATTTAAGCAAATTTTTTTTTTTAAATATTATACAAATAATATATTTATTAATCTTTATAAATTTTACAACTTAATTCAAATTTTTTAATTTTTTTATTATTTCAATTTATATTTATTGAATAAAAATTTTAGACAAAGGTGACCACAATTAAATGTATTAAAGTTTTGTTTTCGCTCATAATTATATTCAATAGGTCTCCTTAAATAATTAACTATTTCAATTGGAGGTTGTAAGTTTCCAAAGCTATCAAAATATTCTTTATAGTTGTGATTTTTATAATAAGCTACCCAATGAGTTCCAGGACCGTGAAAATTATCTAAATTAACAATACCACATTCTTGAAGTAATGGCTTTTTAGGTAAACGGTCACGCATAAAAACTCCTCTAAATTTACTTAGGTTTTTACCATATTTCATCAAATCTAGATCGGTAAGTGGTCGATTGGGTAGTTCTTTTAGAAGTTTTTTGGAGCTTTGTTATAGTATAGTCCATATCCAGATCTATATGGTTTAAGATATAAACCTCTCCCCATGGCAATTGATTACATTTGTTTATTACGTCTAGTAGTCTCTTCTAGTTGCTCTTTTCCATTTTTTATATCATTAACAGCCTTAATAACAGCTGACCCACCTGAAGCCAAACCTCCAAGTGCTGACAAAGCTGTTAGGATTGGAATAATTGGAAGAAATCCACCAATTTTTGGCATTGGTATAACTCTCGGAATAGCGATATTAGCTCTCTTCTTCCCTTTAAAGTTTGAATAAATGGCTTTTCGCGCAATTGTAACAGCGGCATTTAAATTGTTTGGGTTTTCATTTCTCAAGAGTTTTAGAGTATTTTTAACAGTTGTTGAAAACAATTTTCTATCACATGCTTTTATCTTTTTACAGTTTCTCTTCTTCGATTTTTTATATTTACGAGTTTCAGTATTCTTCATACCTAACCCAATTTTAACTTTTGCTTTCATTGCGTTTGTTACGAACCAAGCGAGTGCTCGTTCTTTGAAACCACTATCTCTTGATTTTACTCGTTGCCAGGCTTTTTCAGCTAATATTTGATCTGCTTTATTTCTTTTATTAATATTATTTGTTTGTGAATAGGTAATGTCGTGCTCTCTACAAGCTTCATCTAATAAATTTATCGCCTTATCCTCTCTTGCTAAACGTTTTTCAAGTTTTGTTCCAGGTCCGCAAAACTGATAACCAGGTAAATGTAGTTCAATATGTAATTTGTTTATTAAGTTGCTTAGTAAGCCGCTTCCAATCTTACACTGATTGTCTTTAACTCCTTTGTTAAAGTTTATAACCATTTTAATGTTTGTTCTTCCTTAATATACATATGTTTGTGTAATGTGTTTCGGAGTAAAAATCAAAATGAGGATATTTCCGTATATAAGATTGAATTTATAGGTAAAACATATTAGTTATAAATATGCGATTAGTAAAGCAAGCCAAACAAATTGTTATAAGAAATGTCGACGTATCACAAGAAAAGAAACCTAAAATTAAACATAGCACATTACTACCCAATTCCATACGAGCACTAATTGTAGGACCTTCAAACTGTGGTAAAACTAACGTAATGATTAGTCTAATAGAAAGTCCTAATGGTCTTACCTTCAGAGTCTTCAAAGTCTTTATATCAACCAAAATACTGTTACCTTAAGAAATTGATCGATCCAATAAAAGGAATTAATCTTTTTACATTTTCGGAAAATGAAAAAGTTCTTACTCCAGCTGAAGCAAATTCTAATTCTATAATAATATTTGATGATGTTATATGTGGTAAACAAGATAATATTAGAGATTACTTTTGCATGGGTAGACATAAACATATTGACTGCTTTTATATATGTCAAACATATACAAAAATTCCCAAACATCTAATACGTGATAACGCTAATATGATTATAATATTTAAACAAGATGAAATGAACTTACGACATATGTATATATAATGATCATGTTATTGGAGATATGCCATTTAAAGAATTTACTGATATATGTAGTGAAAGCTGGAAAGATAAATATGGGTTCGTTGTTGTCAGTAAAGACGATGCAATAAATAAGGGACAATACAGAAAAGGTTTTGATAAGTTCATACAACTGTAAGTGGATAAAAAAGCAGATAAAAGCAGATATCAAACAGATAAAAGCAGATAGAAAACAGATTGATATCAGATATAAAGCAGTTCACAACCATATACAAACCATTTCGATATCAGATACATAGCAGTTCGATATGAAGAATAACAAATTATTAAAAGATGTTGTTAAGACAAGAACGATATTAAAAGAAAAACTGAAAAATATAAAATTAAACGAAGCTGATAGATTTAACTTATTAGAAGATACATTTAAACCCATAACAAAACCACTGAATAAGATAATTAAAAAAATTGATGATTATCAAACCGATGATTTATTGGAAGATACATTTACACCTACAACAAATCTTTTAAATAAAATAATTAAAAAAACTCATGATTACAAATCAGATGATTATAAATTATATGATGATATATCTAATTCACAACTGCCATCACTACAATCCGATGGCAGTTCTGATCATTTTAATTATGCTGAGGGATATGATGGTAATATAACTATTTACAGTCCTACCAACAAAAGTAATAAATTAGTTGTAAAAAGTGATAGTGTTGGTAATGACAATGACAAAAGCAACCAAAAGGTGATTGAAATGCTAGTAATCAGTATTCACTAGTTGAAAATTCAGAATTGCTCCTGAGTAATAAAAAGCTAGACCTAGTTTATGGGTTCAACATAGATGAAAGTGGCAAGTGGCGATATGCAAATAATGAACTACATTTTAATGAAGATAATTCTATTCGAATAGGAAATACAACATGGAAAATGACTCCAGGATTATTCGAATTAGTTTTTCATTCAAAACCTATGCATTACACTAGAAATGATTTGAAAAATTACAAAGAGCTTTTAAGAAGTACAAATGCACACAAGCGTCAATATCAATCTAATGGTCAAATTAAAGGTACACGAGCATTTAAATATGTTAATATAATAAAACATTTATTTACTGCCAAATCAAGTGCATTAAAGAAAGGTAGTGGGTTATCGTTAAAATCTGTAGACAATCGTAAGCCAAGCTATATATATTGGGATGATCCAAATGAATTAGTTGACAGATTACGTTAACTTATGTCATCGGAAAGTGTTGGTCATAATAATCACAAAAACGAAATAATTTCCATTGTTGAAGAATTGAGAGAAGCTAACATAATATATTAAAAAATGAGCTATATAAACAAATTTGGAGAAAGTTCGATTAAGAATAATCTAAATAGTAATTCAAGGTTAAGGACATACAAGCAAAATTTACAAATAAATAATTTAACAAAAGATGTGCAGCAAATACATACTACGATAAAGGTTTTAAAGAAAGAGTTCCACAATGAAAATGTAGACTTTTCAAATAAAATGGAAAAAAAGTTAAAGAAAATCGAAGAACTAAAAAATGAATATGAGTCTCAATTAAATATTGTTAGAAGTGATATAAAAATTTTGCGGGAATTGATTACAAATGATATTGATAATGATGTTCAACTTATTGAAAATGCAGTGAAAGGACAAATATACTCGTCAAATAAAGACTTTATAAGGAAACTTGAAGAAAGGTTTAATCAAATTGAAGATTTTATATTTAAAAGTATTGATAGGAATGCTAATGTTGATGATGTAAAAAAAATAAAACTTGGATGGCCTAATATTAAAGTAGCAAAGTGATTGACGGACATATATAAAATAAAAACATTGTAGACATATACTCACATATGCAAAATGAACGTGGATAAAAGAGAGAAATAGTTAATGAACTGCACAAACAAGCGCGAAAAAATTTTAAAAGACGACGAGTTATAATGAAAGGAATTGATGATTTATGGCAAGCAGATTTGGTTTAAATGGGGAATTTTGCAGTACATAATAACGGATATCGATATCTTTTAACAGTAATAGATACCTTTTCAAAAAAAGCTTGGGCTATAGCAATTAAAAATAAAACTGCGGCCAACGTGACGATTGCTATGAAGAGTATTTTCACTAGCAACAACCGAAAACCAAGAAATTTACAAACAGATGATGGCAAAGAATTTTTCAATAATACATTTCATCACCTAATGCATTCAACATATAGTGTTCTGAAAGCATACATAGTAGAACGATTTAACAGAACATTAAAAGAAATGATGTGGAAAGAGTTTAGTTACCAGGGGACATACAAATGGATAAACAATTATCAAGAACTTGTTAATAAATATAATAACACATATCATAGAACAATTAAAATGTCACCTAATGATGTGAACACCTCTAATGAAAAATCTCTTTTGGATACCGTCTATAATCACTTGAAAGTTTTTAAGAAGCCAAAGTTTAAAGTTGATGAAAAAGTACGAATAAGCAAATATAAGCATACATTTGAAAAAGGGTACACACCAAATTGGACTACAGAAATATTTAAAATTAAAACTATAAAAAATACAAACCCTAATACCTATATATTGCAAGACTATCAAGGTCATGAAATTAAAGGTGGTTTTTACGAACATGAGCTAATGAAAACTAAATTTCCAGATACATATTTAGTTGAAAAAATTTTGAATAGAAGAAGAAATATGGTTTATGTTAAATTAATCGCTACAATTTTTAATAATAAACTATTCACTCATCAAACGTTAAAATGTCAATTACATTAACATTAAACGGAGATTCTTCATATCTTGTTGCAAACTATTTTCCACCAATCGAAATAAATGAAAATTATGTTTGCGGCTTAATAAGCTTTGACACATATCACTCAATTCCGAATGTTGATGTAGAACACAATTTATTTCATATTGGTAATCATGAAATAGAAATTCCAGTTGGATCATATGAATTAGATGATATAGCTGAATTACTAAGAGAGAAATACCATAACCTGAATGAGAAAGGAACTCTTGACATACAAGCAAATTATAATACATTACAAACATACATCAAAAGCAAAACTGATTCTATTTATTTCAATAAAAAAAACTCTATCGGCTTCTTATTGGGTTTTAGCGCAAGAGTATTACAGCAAGATATTGATCATTACTCGGATAAAACAATAGATATAACAAAAATATATACAATAATCGTTGAATGTAAGCGGATCATATATAAATAATATGGCTACACATATTTTGCATCAGTTTTCGCTTAATGTTAGCCCTGGATATAAAATTATAGAGGCCCCGTTGAATGTGATATATTTACCTGTGAATTCAAAAACAGTTAATAGTCTTGTTTTAAAAGTCGTCGATCAAGACGGAAATTTAATAAATTTTCGCGGTGAAAAAATAACAATAAGATAACATTTGAAACCTATGAGAGAATGATTATATTTAATAAAATTGAGTTGCAAAAAAATTCGGACTTCATTCTAGCATCAACAACAACGAAATACAAAGCAGAAAAGTCATCGCTCTGTGAAAGTCAATCAGAAGAGTATAAAAGAAAAATTAAAAGTATTAACCCCGAACTAACTACCATTCTTAGTGAAGTTAATAAAAAGTTTTTAAGAAATTTGGTATTTTTATTAAAAAAATAGTCAATCATATAGCTGCGAGCGTGAAAAATTCTATAAAAAATGAGTAATATTATTAATATTTTACAAAAACCACATTTTGATAGTTCAATTATAAAAAAGGAGTATCACAGCTACACATCATATCTACAGTCATTTAAAAATAATGATGAAATTCGTATAACAATTCAAAATCAAGATTTATATGTTTTACCAAGCGAAAGTCTTCTATACATTGAAGGACTTGCAACAAAGGAAGATTCAACAGTTTCCACACGACTCTTAAACAATTGTATTGCACATCTGTTTGATGAAATTCGATATGAAATCAATGGTGTAGAAATTGATCGTACACGTCATTTGGGTATTGCAACAGAATTAAAAAACTATGTGTCGTTGAATAAGTTAGAAAGTGATAATCTAGTAAATGCAGGATGGTCGCCACTTAACAATGATGATCTTACACTTGTAGACGGTTATTTCAATTTCTGTATGCCACTAAAATTCTTACGTGGATTTGCTGAAGATTTTAATAAAATTAATTAAACATAAATTGATTCTTTTGCGATCTAAAGATGATAAACAAGTTTTGAAATCGAATGTATTAACTGAAAAAACTGAGTTATCTACTTTAGACATTTCTTGGAAAATACCACACATTCAACTTGCTGACGCTTACAAATTGCAGATGTTTAAAACAATAAACAATCGTCAACCTTTAAATATATATTTCAGAAGTTGGGATATGTATTACTACCCCTCACCAACAGAAAGTACAACGGTTTTATGGAATGTTAAGCTAGCCAGCGAAAACGAACGACCATGTTTCCTACTTTTAGGACTTCGAAACAGTGCCAACAAATTTCAACATTGTGATTTGACAGATATAAAAGTACATCTTAACTCTGATACATATCCCTATGATGATCTAAACCTAGGTTAGGTTAGGTTAGGTTAGCAGGCTGCTGGTAAATGGAAGATTAGATTCCAGCTCACTTGGGTCCTGATATGGTCCCATTGTGCTACCTGTAGTGAAGACGAGTGATGGAGGAAAGGAGATTAGAAGAGTCGGAAGAAGAGTAGATGAGGGAAGACCATAGAAGAGCAAGAGAATAGTAGAAAGCAGAAACAGGTGGGAAAAACCAAAGCAAGGAGTTGTCTTGCAGAACATCCAGGATGTCGAGCCCCCTATTGGGCGAACCATCCACTGCTCCTGATGAAGGAGCTAATACAACCGAGTTCCGTATTTGAGAGCTCGGAGAGGGTACTGAAGGATCTGCTGCCTAGAAAGCGGAGGCGGTGATCCTCCATAGCTGGGCAGAGGCATAGAAGGTGTGCGATGCTTTCGTCTTCTTCCTCGTCATTGCAGCTGGAGCAATACTCATTGTATGGTAGACCCATGCGTCTGGCATGGGTTCCGAAGGTGCAGTGTCCCGTGACCGTGGCCACAAGATTGCGCAATTGCGGTTTTGGAAAGTTCAGCAGATTTTTGGTTCTGTTGATATCAATGCAAGGCCATAGGGTCCTTGCTGTGGTACAGGATGGTTCATTAAACCATCTTGTTTGTGCCTCTTGCATAAGGGCTTTCTCGATTCGCCTCCAGCAGGCCAAGAGCGGAAGACCACAGAAATTGTCAATTTCAGCGGCCTCTAACTCTGTACCTCCCCTGACCAGATTGTCAGCGATGAGATTGCCTGTGTTTTCTCCGTGTCCCCGTACCCAAATAAGGGTAACACTAGAACAATTAGCCACTGTATTAAGTGATTTCCTGCATTCCAGGGTAAGGAGGGATGTTGTGTACACACCCGAAATTGCTATTAATGCAGGTTTGCTGTCGGTTATGATATGAATAACTCTATTTGTTATCCTATAGTACCGTAGCCAGTTTGTTGCCTTTTTGATGGCGGATATTTCAGCTTGTAAGATACTACATTCGTCCGGGAGTCTGAAGGAAATCCTGATCCCGAATTCTTCAATGTAGACACCCCCGCCAACCGTGGAGCCCCGTTTGGAGCCATCCGTGAACACTCGTAGGGCCCCGTGCGGTGTAGGGGGGAGGTCCTCCGATAGAGAGTAGTTAAATGCTCTATAAAAGGAAGGTCTTGGAATGCAATAGTCGATGAGATCAGGGATAGTTCCCATGGTCTCTACAATGCTAGCGTGACCCCATGGTCGATATTTCCATGCGTCAGTTGTACTAAGTCGCACCGCAGTGCAAAGAGCTAGCTTCCTAGCCAACAGATCGACTGGAAGCCAGCCCAGCATAGCAAAAAGGGCCTTTGTGGGCGTAGTTCTAAGTGCACCAGTTATCATGATTGCCATTAAGCGGAGAGTTCTCTCAATTCGCTGTCGGTTTGTTGCCAAGTCCAGTGCTTTCCACCAGATTGTTACACCATAGAAAAGAGTTGGTTTGATGACCGTTTCAAATATCCAATTAATCCCCTTGGGACTTATGCCCCAGGTAGGACCAATGGCTTTCTTGCAAACATATAATGCCGCTACGGCTTTTGTTGCACGAGCATGAAGATTGTCTCTCCATGTTAATTTATTATCAAGGATAATGCCTAAGAATTTGGCTTTATCCGATAGGGCTAGTGTAGTGCCATTTATTTTGGGTAGAGTGAAGGTGGGAATTTTGTATCTTCTAGTGAAGAGCACTAGTTCCGTTTTGGTTAGGTTGACGCTGAGGCCGTTCTGTGAGCACCATTTACAGACCTCGCTGAGTGAATCTTCCAGCCTGTAGCTAATTGTGTTAAGATGGATGCCCGAGATAGTCACTGCCACATCATCTGCATATGCAACAGTATTGACGCACATGGACTCCAGTTTACTAAGCAGGACGTTTAATGCCACATTCCATAGCAGAGGGGATAGGACACCACCTTGTGGCGTACCCTTGCGGGCGTACCTGGTAATGCGTGCTTCCCCCATGGTAGATGTGATGGCTCTGCGTTCAAGCAAATTCTTGATGAATTGACATAGTGACTGCTCTATTCCTAGCTCTGTGAGAGCTTGGGTAATAGCATCCGAGTTGATATTATTAAAGGCGCCCTCAATGTCCATGAAGGCCGCTACAGTATATTTCTTATGCTCAAGTGACCCTTCAATGTGACCTTCGAGCGAATGTAACGCCGTCTCAACCGATTTGCCTTTGGTGTAGGCGTGTTGATTGGCTGATAAAAGATTTCTGTCGATTGTTATAGTTCTAATATGAACGTCGATCAGTCTTTCTAAAGTCTTTAAAAGAAAAGATGTAAGGCTGATAGGTCTAAAGTCCTTTGCCTTCGAGTGCGATGCTTTTCCCCCTTTTGGGATGAAAATTACATCGCATTTGGTCCATTGTTGCGGAATATGGGACCAGTCAAGACATGCTCTGTATATTATGAGCAGCCAGGGTGTAACAAGGTCTTAATTGTGTTGTAGATCAGCGGGAATGATTCCGTCCGGACCAGGTGATTTGTACGGATGGAAGCTTTTAATAGCCCAGTGAAGTCTGTCAGTAGTTATTGCTACGTTCGTCATACTCCGGGCAGGAGGGGAAGCGTTTTGTACCTCCATAATAGGGGAACAGCCCGGAAAGTGAGTTTCCATTAGGGCTTCTAGGGACTCCAAGGAGTTAGTAGTCCATTTACCGTCTAGTTTCTGGATGAATCCAGGTACGGATGGTTGTTTGGCCAGAATTTTGCGCAGCCTGTTAGTGTCGGAGAGGGATTCCACATTTCCGCAGAAATCTTTCCAAGACTTACGTTTAGCGTTTCTAACCTGATTTTTGAATTTATTCAATGAGGCTTTGTAAAGAGCCCAGTTACCTGTTCTTTTTGCCCCATTAAAGAGTCTGCGGCAGCTCCTGCGAGACTCTTCTAGGCTGACAGACCACCAAGATGGTTTGCTATTTTTGCGTTGTGTGGAAGATTTGCAAGAGATTCTTGTTGCTTCCTTAAAAGCATTAGTTAGATTATTGACTGCTATTTCTATATCGGCTACTTCCTCTATGTTTGGAGGATGTGCAATTGAGTTGGTGAGGATATTCTTATGTTCCTCCCAGTTCGTTTTACGCCTATTAACGAAAAGCTTGGTGCTTCCGGTTTTTAAGCTGATATTGAATTCAATATAGCGGTGATCAGAAAAGGAGCAGTCAGCTGAGACCCTCCAGTCCCTAATTATATGAGCGTGTCTCGCACTAGCAAGTGTAATGTCTAGTACTTCTTGTCTGTTTGAGACCACAAAAGTTGGTTCTGAACCTTGATTCAGCACTACTAAGTTTTTATCAATAATGAAGTCGAATATACACTCACCCCTTTCGTTGGTATTTGAGCTACCCCAGATGTGGTGATATGCATTAGCGTCCGCACCCAACAGGATTGGTATGCCTTTCAAGTTGGCGTTGTGTGCCATTTTGTGGACCAGATTGTGTGGTGGTTGGTCCGCATGATCATGCGCCATGTAGCAGGATAGGATCCATATGGTGGATCCTCCTGTCTCCCATGCTGCCGTTACAGTGTCTTCATCACTAAAATCGGATAGAATGAAGATATTGAGATTTGTTTTTGCTAAGATACAGGATCGAATGTTTTTAGCGTTGTTACCTGTTTTTGTTGCATACAGCAGTTTGTAGCCAGTGGTGCTAAGTCCAAGTATTCTGCCGTTTTTGGTCCACGGCTCTTGGACTAGCACAATGTCCTCCCCTTTTTCTGAAAGGCGGAGGGTTAATGCAGCTGATGCTGCCTTAGAGTGCTGCAGATTAACCTGTAGCACTTTCGCCATTGTCCGTGTCGGGGTCATAGAAGGCATTTGCCTCGGCATCACCCTGACTCGGGTTCAGGAGTGCGTCCTCGTCATCTCCAAAAATGAGTCCCTCCAGGAGATCCCCAACCAAACCGGCTGTTGATTGGGAACATCCTGAAGTGACCAATTCCGTGGAGTCCCCTATGACCTCCGTACCGGCTGGCTTGTCAGGTGTTGTTTTTGCCAGCTCCTTCACATGGCCGCTAGCATTGTCGGGATCGCGTTCGCCATCACCGCGGTACACACTGAGCCTGATTCCCATAAAACCATAGAAGACCAGGCCCTGTCTGCCCCGAAGTAGAGGAAACGTCTCCTTATTCAGGACAACGATCACCTTCCTACGTGCACCTTCCGCCCCAAAAACCTTGACCACCTTCCAATCACTGGTTGGTAGGTCAGGGTTTGCACGACGGAAGATGCCTAGGATAGCCTCTGGGTCATGCGGCTCTGCCGGAATGGTCGCAACTGCTCTCGGTCTACGAGGAATTTCGTTTACCGGGACCAGCTCCAACCTCGCGCCAGGCCACACCTCGCCAAGAGACTCGATCACTAGCTTAAGTTTGGTGACCGACCTCTCGTCCGTGCAAGACACCAGTTTAACACGGCCCTGGACCCAGCCAGCGTCCGTGAATTGAGGCGAGGTTTCTTGGACCTCGCTGGTGTTGAGCAGGTAGACGTCAAGCAGCTTTTGACAGATCAAACCCCATTGAGCATGGTCGATTGATCCGTCGCTGTTGCTGCGATCCAGAACAGCTCCTATCAGTGGATTTTTTGCAACCTCGCTGTAAGACCTGTTCGTGATTTTGCCGTCACCCTGTCTCGGTTTTTTATTTTGTGGCTGCATCTGCTGCTGAGACGAATCCTCTCCTGATCTTTGTCTTTTGGGGCCAAAACTTGAAGCCGGTTTGGCAGTGCCCTCAGGAGAAGATCCGTCTACAGTAGCCAGATGTGTCTTGGCCCAAGCTAGCGAGGATTTCTCCGCGCTAGTGAGTTCCGCCGCCGCTTTATTGCCCAACCGCTCGATATAGCGTCGAGCGGCCCGAGTCTCGGAAATGGCTTTGCGGGACGAGAACTTCCTCTCTCGTGAACTTGTCGAGGCGGATACATCAGGCACAGTTGCCTTCGCTACAACCGACGTATCCGCTTCGATGGTATTGGGTGTAGTTGGCGCGACTGGAGCGTGTACAGCCGGCGCACCCTTTGATTCACTGATTGCTGGTGCATTAGGCACAGCTGCTTTGACCGCAGCCGGCGCACCCGCAGATGTTTGTTTGGGTACACGAGGCACAGCAGAGGATGTCTCAGCCGGCGTACCCGTTTTGATATTGGTGGCTAGGTTTTTACCAGCCGCGGAGGTGCCTGGACTTTCATCCCTGGACACACTCCGCTGCACTCTTGCCCTACCTAGCGACAGGGCAGCTGGTTTATTGTTTTGTTTGTTTGTTGTTGTTTTTGTGTTTAGTTTATTTTTATTGTCAATTTTGTTCCCACGAGTAAGCACGTAAGGTGTTGGACCCTCCATGCAGTGACGGCGTGCATGGATTAGGCAAATAGTTTTTGCAACCGATCCGTGCCCTGGCATCGGAGGGGAGCCGTTAGGGACCAGTTCTCTTTAACCACTTACTGGCCATGCATACCTCGGCACGGCTTCCAGCCACCTTGTACTTACAAGTGGAGTAGATTTGTTTTGGTCCGCGGGTCCGGTAGTCTTAGTCACCGTCACGAGGGTGTAGGAGAGTCATGCCCACGACCCGAGGTCTGCCGCAAGACCACCTAAGGGTGTGAATTTACAGTCGACCCTACGTCGTGCAGCAGCCCCTCAGCAAGAACTCATTCATGACCACACTCGTACCAAGCACCAGCATGAGCTGCCTGCTTGAGACGAGTGCCCTCATGTTTCGTTAGGATGATCTAAAAGCACCTGGGACCTCGGCCTGGCATAATACCACGTGTACCCCTGGTGTGCTGAGCACACGTAGTATTAGACCCGACCCGAGTCATGTCGTTGACTTATCAACCGTTTGTTGATTAATAAGCCATTTACATTTCTCTACCCCTATCCGCCACCTGGGGACGCGCCCGATGGGAGACTACCACCTCTCCACACGGAGATCTAAACCTAAAATTTGATAGAAATCGTTTTGCCATACTATATGATATGTATTTACAGTTTCAATCAACTTATTATTCACGCGATCCTCAACCACTATTAACACGAGAAAATTTTAAAGCTTTGGCTCCAATAGTTGTATTGGATGTAACACATCAAAATGAATCAATCAAGACAGGTCCAATTGATATACGGATTGAATTAAAAACCTTAAAAAATATTCCCGCTAATACGTCTGCTTATTGCTTAATTATACATGATAAAATGTTTGAATACATACCCCTCACAAATGAAATAAGAAAACTATTGTAGATATACTGATTACTTATAAGTGTTTGTTTGTTCGTTTAATGAAAAATATCAGTAAATTAAAATATGGTATATATATCAAATCTAACTTCTTTATGGTTTATTCACAAACACTGTGTCTACATATTAAGTCAATAAAAAAGATGCTACTAAAAGATATATACGATTTCTTAAAACGGTGTTCCCATATTATTTCCGATGAAGATAGATATAAGCTTATGAATATTCAGTCTCATCTAGAAGCGGCAAATAACCTTAACACAACGACAAATAAATTTGGATAGCATTATGAAGATTGTTTTTGGTCTAACGAAAATGCAATCTGGGGACCAGACACCTGTAGATGTGTCGAATCACTGCTAACTCTTATAAAATAAAAGACTTCTGTTCTGGTTAAAGTTTCAGCAATGACTGCCTTGCTTTATTCTTATATTCTTATTATCTATCTTATGTATAATACTTATTACCTAGTTGTATCATATAGTAGTTAAAGCTAGGGTTGTACTAATAAGTAAGGTATATTTATATTAATGCAGGGCTGGCACTACACCTCCCTTCTTTTAAATAAACAAAAATATAAATTAATTATAACTTATAATACAATGATAACTTATCAAATATTTATTTTTGTTTTTATGTTAAAAATATTTATTTTTTTGAAAATTTTTATATTTTAGTTTATTTTAAAGTTTGGAGACACAGGCATTGTCCACCTACCTATGCACCTCCCTTTTTATAAAAAAATGTTGAAACAAATAAGGTGATCAATCTTGTTTGCTTCAATATTTTCTATAATATGTTTTTATAGATTACAGAATATTACATATTTCAAAAATATGTAAACAAAATTTATATATAATTTTTTTTTTTATTTTAAAAGTAGAAAAAATTTTAAAGCAATATGAATTATGGGTATTTGGTTAAATTAATTTGGTTAAGAGTAATATGCTTAAGATAATTTGATTTAAAGTAATGTAATTAAAAGTAATATGATTTGATTAAATTAATATGATTAAAAGTAAGTATCTATATATATTTATTAAATTTTTATTTTAAATAAACAAATTTAAAGATTTTGTATAAAAGTTTTTTTTTTAATAATTTAATTTATTGCCAAAAAAAGTAATTTATTTTTTATACACTTGAAAATTTGTATTTTTCATATTATTTGTTTATATTTTTTAATATTTTTCCTTAAATTTCATAACTTTTATATTCTATTATTTTATATTATAAATAAAAAAAAAATTTTTGTAAATTCATACAAATTTTGTTTTATTATTGGTTTTTTTTACATGTATTTTATTTTGTTATCATAATGTTCTTTTTGCAAATATACAACATCATTCAATTCCAACAATATGGGTTTTGAAAATTTATCAAAGTACACTTTACTTCTCTCTTTATGTTTATCAATCAGTTCAGTAAGAAATATCTCTAAGATTTTTAATGTTTTATTACCCTGATCCTTTAGATCCTGTATGGTAAAAATTTTGAAAAATAAATAGATTTTTTTTTTATATATATATAACTCTGCATGGTAAATTCCGAGTTTGTTGGTTTTCTAACCTCGAAAGCAGAAAGCCTAAGCTTGGTGTTTCGTTAACAAATTCGAAGTCCACACACAACAGTTTTTAAATCTTTTATATGCATATATGCTAAATTTTATAATATTGTCATCATATCTATGGATTACTGTCTTAAATTATGCTATTTTCTTACTGAAATCATGCGAGAATTTATCATAAATTTTCAAATTTAAATTTTTATTAATGTACAAAGAATGATGATGTTATTATGTTCGCTGGGATGTCTTATTTACTACCTTTTTCCTTTCCATAGCCAAAACCGAATATTCTTGCAATAATAAAATTGTAAAAAAAAGACAAATAATTTGATTGAACTCACATACGTGTACATATGTATGTTTATTTGATTTTATGTATGTATGTATGTTTTTATTGTAATGTTTTTGTTTATTTTGTGTTTCTTGTGTGTTTTTTTTCACAAATTATTTTTATACATACATACTTATGTACTATGTTTACTATGGTAAAACAACCCTTAAATTTTGCTCGTTATTTTTCATAGCACACACTTGTGTACATCTAGTTTGTATAAATATACACAGTTTCCAACATAAAACAATGCAAGAGGTTTTTTCATTTCAAAAAAAATATTTTTTTTTATTTATTTATTTATTCATTTATATAGTAGTAAATACATATAGTAAATAAATAAAATTTTAGGGTTTTACTTTACTTTTTTATATAGAAATTTTCTTTGTGTTGGTTATGTGTGTATATTTTTGTGTGTTTTGTGTTTGACTATGTATGTATTTGATTGTGTTGAATGGTGTTTGTATATTTGTATAAGTGTATGTATGTATATATATAATTTATTAAAAATGAATATATATGTATATGTATAAATATATTGTATTAGTATGATTTTTTTTTTTTATATATATGATACCCGTTTTTCGTTGTTGGTTAAGCCTCTTGTTGTCATCTCTCTTGTTGCTTGTCTGTTGTCACTGCGTTGTAGACTTTTGTTGTCGTTGTCTTCTCTGTTTTCCGTTTCTTCGTTGAATTCTAATGTTGTTATTGTTGTTGTGTCTGTTGTTTTTGGTTATGTTGTGCGCATAAATTTTCTGTTGAGTTTTTTTTTCTTCGTACTTTCGTTGTTTGTTATGGCTTTTTTTTATGTTATGTTCTTGCTTTGTTTAAGTTTGTTTATGTAGATAGGTACATATGTATGTACATATACGTATAATATTTATACTTTATTTTCAATATTTTGTTTTTCCAATATTTTGTTTTTGTTTAATTATCTTACAATATTTATTATTCATTTTATTGTGTTCTGTTATAACATTTGGTTATTTGTATACATATATTGTATGTTGATGGTTAATTTCATGTTTCACATATGTATAGTTTTATCATTTCATTTAGTGTTCTTCTTTCTGTGATGTTCGTAAATTTAAATTTTTTTCCAAGTCTTTATATTTTCATTGTTTATTATGTGGGTTCTTCTTTATTATTTTATTTCTTTCATATTGTTTCGTTTTCATTTAGTTGTCTTGTTTTTTTCTTAATGTATATAATTTTAAATTTCAGTTTGTTTCTCTTTTTTTTTTTCTTCGTTTTATTTTCTATTTCATTTTGTTACGTTTCATTGTCATTTTATATTGCTTCGTATCTATTTATTTTTGATGTTTTTTTTTTGTGTTTCTTTCTTAGTATTTTCAAAATTTGTTTTTTTTTTATTTAATTTTTTTTTTGTTTTGGTATTTTTGTAGCTTCCGTTATTTCTGGTATTATACATACATATATTACAATTTATTGTAGTTGTTGCCACTTTTAAAAACTTAACAATTAAGATTATTTATATAAGTCTGTTTTATGTTGCTTATTTTGTATTGTAGTTGTAAGTATTAAAAATTTTTTTTTTTTTAATTTTGTAATTTTATTATTCTGTATATAAAGTTAGGTATGTATGTCTTGTTTGAAAATTTGTCTTATATGTATTTCACTTTTGGTTCTTTTTGCTTCGGCCCTCGTTATTGTGTTTTCTTCGCTGTACTGCATGTTGATGTTAGAGTTGTATTGTTGTTGTTGTTTGTGATAACTGCTATATAAGTGACAACTGCTAGTTGTTCCATTTTTGTTTTGTTTCTTTTCATCTTTTTTTTGTTATTTTTCAGTTATTTTTAGTTACTGTTTTTTTTCTGTAAATTTAAATTTTTCGTTTAATTGTGTTCTTGTTACTAAGTGTTATTTTTCTTGTAACTGTTATTTTTCATTTTATCAGTTTTATCATTTTTCATCAGTTTTATGTGTCACTTTTTTTTTTATATTATTTTAATGGTATTTCTAACTGTTTGTTTAACTTTTTTTTTGCAATTTCTTAAATTATTTTATTGTATTGTTTGTGTAAAATTTTATGTGTTTTGTTTGAAATTATTATTATTGTAGATATTGAAGATATTGTGTTTATCTACATATATTTATGTACATATGTAATTTTAAAATTTTCTAGCCACTTTATTATTTAAACCACTTATTATTTAAATTATTCAACAGTTAAAATTTCCCAAACTATTTTTAATTCTTGTTCTATATTAATTTACTTTTTATTAGATTTCACTGGGATATATGTATACTGTATGTATTTTTGTCTATGGTCTTTTTCGCTTTGAAAATAAGAAAAATTAAAAAGCGAGGGAATATCAAATTTTACATTTTACATTTTCTGATTGTGAATTTTTTCTTCAATTTTTTTTTCACTCAAGGTCTTGTACATAGCACATATGTACATACACTTTTTAAATGTTTTTTTTTTTATATTAATCTTTGGAAAACAGTTTTTCCTTCACTAGAATTATACATGGTTTACGGAATTTTTTTTTTATAAACTGTCTCGTCGACTGTAATTTTTTATATTGATTTTTTCCTCTGTACATCTATTTTTCCTCCTCTTCCATTTTTCTCTTTTGGTGTTCATTTTTTTTTTAATTTTAATTCATATTTTTTTGTTAATTAATTTTTCTTTTATTTAATTTGCCGTCGCAAATTGTCCTGTCTCGGTCGCCATGTCGAATCACTGCTAACTCTTATAAAATAAAAGACTTCTGCTCTGGTTAAAGTTTCAGCAATGACTGCCTTGCTTTATTCTTATATTCTTATTATCTATCTTATGTATAATACTTATTACCTAGTTGTATCATATAGTAGTTAAAGCTAGGGTTGTATTAATAAGTAAGGTATATTTATATTAATGCAGGGCTGGCACTACAGATGTATACAACATAGGATACGTAATATTGAAATGGAGAAAGAAGCAACCACACTTATGAATTTTTATCATAATATATATAATGTTACCAAATGTAAAAATTGTTATTTCCAAAAAAGCTAATTAGTAATAAAGTGAAATAATAAAATTAATGAGATATATAATTTTTTAGTGTTTTGTTTTCTTTATTTTTTATATTTTGTTTCCATTTATTCAATTATTATAAGTTTCTTAAATCCCGTCTAGTGGGATTTTACTTACTACCTCCATTAATACATCATCTTGACCATCATATAGGGCCAAGTATGATTTTACATCAAATGGAGGCAGCGTCAATATTTCCCTAATATGAACTAGTTCTTTTGTTTTTGCTGTTGTTTTCGCTGATATTTTGGGTTCGATGATATTTAGAAAGATATCCTCGTCTCCATCCAGAAGAAGAAGATATGCTTCGGTCTCTGATGTTGCTGTTGTTTTTTTTTTGCTGCTTCTGGTAATAATCTTGCTGTTTCTGATGATGGTGTTGCTATTGTTGTGGTCGCTTCTACTGATGTTGCTGTTTCTGATGATGGTGTTGCTATTGTTGTGGTCGCTTCTACTGATGTTGCTGTTTCTGATGATGTTGTTGCTATTGTTGTCGTTGCTGCTGCTCCTGTTTTTTGCAAAGTAGCATTTAAAACTTTGTGGTATAGCGGGGTGTTCCACCTAGGTCTTTTTAAAATTATATTATGAAGATTTCTATAGTGGCGTGTTTTGTTTGACCACGTTGAAAATGTGATTATATCACAAATGTCACAAATAAACTTTTGTTGCATTTTTTAAAAAAAAATTTCAGACACAGCACTTATCCTTTAGAAAATACAACTGAACTAGAATTTTGTTCGAAATAATCGTTGTTTTTATACTTTTAAAAAATAGATACTTATATAGATAAGTATCCCAGGTAGGCTTGCCAGATCCAATTTGCCAAAAATCTTGACACTGACCAAAAAAAAACTTGATTTTGAAAAAAAAAACTTGACAAATAAATACACTCATACTATTGGTTTAAAAATTTCTTTGATTGGTTTTTATTTAATTTTTTATTATTTTTTTTTCATAAAAATTATTAGAATAAAAACAAAAATATCATAAAAAGTAAATATAACAGAAACAATGTAAAAGAAACAAAAAACAATATAACAATAAAAATTCAGTCTTTACATATTTTAAAGAAAACTTAGGCGTTATTTAAAAAAAAATATAGGTACTATCTTAAGAAAAAAAATATATGTAGGTTCTATTTATTTTGCCACATATATTTCGTATTCTTAGATACAGAATTACTCTACCATCTGAGTAATGGGGTAAATATCAGTGTTGGCACTTTTATTATAATTGTACATACCTAAAGAGAACTATATTTTTTAAATTATAATTGCACAGAAAAATATATGTATCATATTAGTCCTTAAATGTATTGATATTAAAAATATGCTCTTTCGATGTGTTTTATAGAAATTTAAACTTACTTTTTTTAAGTATTATTATATATGTAGCTAGAATAAATTTGAGAAAAAAAATTACTTACAAGAAACATTGACAAATCACTTTTTCACTTGACACTTGACGCGCATTAAAAAACTTGACAATCAGGCCAAATCAGGCCTGTCTGGCAACCCTAATCCCAGGTATAAAAATTTTTCATTACATTTTTTTCGTTTATGAAAAAAGGGATGAATAACGCATTTATGACCTCATAAATTACTACATTGTATGTGCTTCAAAATATATTTCGCTAATGCACCCACACACTCCAACATACAAACATAAGTAAAAGCAAGCATACGCATGTATTTCTTTCTTAAGAGTTTTTCCATATCCCTTTGTTCGTAATTGCAAATATTTATGTGTCCTTCAATTAAAAATAGATTTAGCTAACACACAAACATACATATACAGATAAGTATCCCAGGTATAAAATATTTTCATTACATTTTTTTCGTTTATGAAAGAAGGGATGAATAACGCAGTTATGACCTCATAAATTACTACATTGTATGTCCTTCAAAATATATTTCGCTAATGCACCCACACACTCCAACATACAAACATAAGTAAAAGCAAGCATACGCATGTATTTCTTTCTTAAGAGTTTTTTCATATAATCAGATGTTTATCTTCCATTGTGAAATTCCATATCATTATTTCCGAAGTGAAAGCAAGCATACGCATGTCTTTCCTTCTTAAGACTTTTTTCATATAATCAGATGTCCTTATGATGACCTTATAAATTACCACAATTTTTTTTTTTTTTTTCTACAGATGATAATAAATATATTTTTAACAAATAATATGCAAGCATATACATATGTACATGTTAAGGCATAAATTAAATGAATAGTCGGGTTTCATATACTTTACTATATAAATTTATTATATTAAAATATATATTTATTTATTATATATATTTCTATATAAAAATAATAGAAATATATAAAATATATATTTTTGTATTAAGAATTTAGCTGTAGTTAAGTTCGAATATTGCAGAGCCATTTGGTGATTGACGTCCTTTGTAAATAAATGTCCAAATTTTGTCATTCATTTTAGATAAGTAAGGATCCTCTCTGTTTAAATATTTAACGATTCTTTGCGGCATATAAAACCACTTATTGTTTTCCAAATGCACTATAACTTGGGATCCATATTGTGTAGCCTTCCATTCAAAATTTATGATTTTGAATGGTTCATTAATGGGAATATCATCAATTTTTGTATATTCTGATTGTATTCCTTTAGCTAAGTTAATTATTTGTTGATAGATCTAAAAGCAGAAAAAAGAAAATAAGTAATTTACATATAAAATAGTAAATATATAAAACATATCTATGTACACGCATATATTTCTAAGGTACTTATGTATGTTGTATAATTACATTTTGTAAAACTGCGAACTTACCATTTTTTTGAACGTAGTTGCAGGTAAATTTGAAGAAAAAT
Source organism: Lypha dubia (assembly GCA_947311025.1). NCBI lineage: Eukaryota > Metazoa > Arthropoda > Insecta > Diptera > Tachinidae > Lypha > Lypha dubia. The sequence goes on along the minus strand of OX371260.1, from coordinate 81,528,152 downwards.
AACTATATTTAATTTCTGAAGGCTCTTTTATATAAATTTCTGTTGGTCTAACTCTAATTTTTAGTATTTAATAAAAACTACTCAAATGAGAATCTCATTCACAGGTGGAATAAAATTTCTCATTCAAATTTCTCTTTATTGTAAGAATGATGATATTTTTCTAATTGCGTAAGCGAGTACCCCAATACATGTATTTTTCCCATAAGGAGTTTAAAATCTAATTGGAATTCTTGTATCCCAATACATGTATTTTTCCCATAAGGAGTTTAAAATCTAATTGGAATTCTTGTATCCCAATACATGTATTTTTCCCATAAGGAAATTAAAATCTAATTGGAATTATTGTATCCCAATACATGTATTTTTCCTATAAGGAGTTTAAAATCTAATTGGAATTCTTGTATCCCAATACATGTATTTTTCACATAAGGATTTTAAAATCTAATTGGAATTTAATTGGATTGCCAGAATGCCCACAAATATACTACTCAGGGATATAAAAATAAGAAAGTAAACAATTAGTCACAGCTATATTCAAATAAATTAATAAATAATAAAACTAATTCCAAGAAAGGAGAAAATCATTCTTAATTTAATTCGAAATAATTTGTAAAAGGGTTTATGAGAATATACACATACATACTATGTAAATCTAAATAAGTAAAAAAAAAAACCTTCCAATTATAGTTTCTACATTTAAAAGAAAATGAAAATGAAAAATTTTGTAGTAATTAAAATTTTATTAAAGTTTCATTTTTAAAGGCACGTAAACAACAAATAAACTAGGTAAAATGTATATTAGAAATTAAAAAATTTGTTAATATTAATAATATAAATAAACAAAGAAATGAAATAAAGGAAGACACATAACAAAAGGACGACGTCAAAGATAGCGCAGCCAGCCTAAGAGGATGTATAAGGTTGTTAAGGAGGAGAGGGAAGTTGCGGAAACAAAGAACAAAGTGGACGATATGGATATGCAGAAAATAGAACTGGGGTCGATGAAAATATTACGGCCGCGGAGTATCTAAAAGAATATAAGAAAGGGAAAACTGAAGAACGTTAAATTCGAAAAAAAACCATAGAGAATCTAAAAGATCATGAAGAAATGTCAGAACCCGAAACAGCCACAGTAGGGGAAAAACTCGAATAGGTTACAAAGAATAGCAGACTGAACATTTTTTTTAATACAAGAAAGTCATTACAAAAAGAAGAAGAAATGGACACTTCGGAACCAGTGGTATCAAAATAAGAAATCGAAAAGGACGAGATTGAACAAGTAGCTGAAAAGAATTACGGAGACAAATAAATAAATAATTTATGAAAAGCAAAACGATAAAGAAATATAACGAAAATAACTTTCAAGAAATCAAAGAGATAAACCAAAAATAAAAAGACGAGGAGAAAGAGAAGAAACAAGAAATAATATAAGTCATTTCACAAGAAAATCGGATGACACAAAAGATAAAGAAAAAGAGAGGCAAGCCGAAAAACAAACAAAAATAATACATTTGGAGTAGAGAAAATTTTTGAGGAAATAGAAGACTACCCAAAATACTAAAGATGAAACATCAGCAGAAAAAAAAAATTAAGACTTGAAGAAGAGACCACCAGCAGGCAAAACAACACCAACAATATCAACCATTATGTTTGGACGTTTCCAACTGCAACTAACTTCTCACCCTAAACAACCTCATAACAATAGTAGCAGACATAAGAGATTTTTAACAACATACCCAACTACATCAACGACAACCAATAACCAATGATGATTTTCTCAGACACGTTATCAACCGTAATGCAGAAGTATATTTATATTAATTTATTAAACTTGAAATAATTTGCAAAACAATTGTCAGTAACTATTTAAATAGCATATAAATGATTCTGTCCCAAATAGCTGAAAAATTTCCTAACTGAAAACACTTATATCTAGATGTTTTCTTCCACAAAGGGGAAAGGGATGTTGTGATTCACAATTGAACTACCCTCCTACATTGCACTTATTTGTTAATGCAACAACAGTTCATTCACTTAAGTATAAATTGCGTTAACAAATTGTGCAATCGTCATTGCACTTATTTGTTAATGCAACAATAACAGTTCATTAACTTGAGTATTGTTTGCGTTGACAAATTGTGCAATGTTGCTCTTTTGCAATAGCGAAAATATTTGGGTCAGAATCAAATATGAAGAATTGCATATTCCCTTTGTGTAACTAGTTTTAAGATAGTATAAATAGCTAGTGCTAAGTTATTTAAAAAACACAACGGATGTACATGTGAAAGGTAAATAGTGTTAAAGTAATTATTAATAAAGATAAATTAAAATTCTACGGAATAGTTTGACTTGTCCAAAGAACGAAGATAATAACAACTTAACATTGGCGCAGCCGGTAACATCAACAAAATTTCAACGGATTAAGTGTTAGTTTTCTATCTACCTTCGGTCTGTCAAATCCTGCATTGATAAAAATATAGGACTTAATACGCAACAGTACAGAATAGACAGCCTGATAAGAGACTAAATTCTAGCTACCTTCGGTCTGTCTAATACCGCATTGTTGAGGGTAAAGGACTTAACAAGCTTCCATGTCCTCACTATAAAAAAATACATACCTTAAATAAACGGTTTTTTTTTTTTTATTCAACGAGAAAGTTTCCGAATAATACTAATAATAAAAACTGTTCACTGTTCCGAGCTTTTAAAAAACGAGTGAAGAGATGATAAATTTAAGAACGAAGATAATAACAACTTTGTTACATTATTTTGTTGTTGTCTGCCAAACTGCGTCGCTGACAAATATCAATTATGCATACATACGATATTTTTACTTTTTTTCGTGAATCAAAAGTGTACCGTTTGACAACAAAAAAAAGAAGTTGTACTGGTTTATTTTCAGTTTCTTTGTTGAAATATTTTGTTGTTTTGTTGTTGCTTAACAAACTGCGTCGCTGACAAATATCAATTTGTTGGTGTTGGCGGCGTACAGTTGTAGCAGATTTTTTCTTCACGCAATAATTGTTTTTTGCTTATTTGTCGCGAGGAAGGTACAGTCTTGACAAAATTATATCGCTGCTTGTTGTATTTGTTTGTTTGTTTTTTATAAAATTTTAATTTTTCAATAATAATTTTAAAAATGTTTTTTTTTTCTGCTTGACAATGCAAAGTCAGTGTTGATTGGACAATGCACTGTTCCTGCTCGGGCGCCACTGTAACGACACGTTTTCCGCTTTGAAGCTGGGGTATACTCAGCGTTGTCCAGGGTCGTTATCAGATTAGTTCACTTCTTCGAATTAAGAGAAAATGCTTAAAAGTTTTTATTGTACGTTATAATACGTATCACTTTATTTCTCTTAATGTTAATACGTATCTAGATTATACGTGGGTTGTTTATTTACTTTGTTTTAGTTCTCTTGTCCCTCAGAAGCAAGAGAACAGTGTATGGATCGCTCTTGGTGCCATAGCCAACACTCACACCATTAGCTATCTATCTCACTATCAGTGTTCTATTGTTTCAGTGCCCAAGACTCACAACAATAACGCACCGTGTTCTCTGAGAGTTAGTTACAGTCGTTTTGTACTGAAGTAGGCTGTCTAGTGATGCCGTAACCAACACTCACACCACTACTCAACCTCCTTCACTAAATTCTGTTGTAGCCGTAGCCAACACTCACCAAAACAGAATTCAGTTCGCACAAATAAATGTTATAATTGCTCCTATTAAACAAGTTTAACAAGAGGTCTTACCGCATTAGCAGCTTCCAACCAACTCAACTCAATCAACTCATGTGTCGCCATTTATAGCTAAATGCTGGCACACACAAGATACACACACAACCGCACTCATACATTGTGCATACGTTGTGTGTGTGACCGGCTGTTCGATGGCTGGGTTGTGCAGCGCTGTGTGTAAGGGTAAGTTACTATTTATATCATATATACCTACGATGGCAGTTAATTTATCCGTAAACTTTAAATGATTAATTTGAATTCATTTAAAACTATATAGTGGGGATTAATTCAACTAATTTCCCTTAAGGGGTATCTAATGATTATATACAAATATGATTTATGGTTAGACACAAATTATATAATTCAAAATATATTTTTTTGGTTAAAAACCTGTGTGGCAAAAACGACATACGGACTTTTGTCGTCACAAATTCCAAGTACAAAAGGGGATCAAAGCAAGTAAATACAAAACAAAAAAAAACAAACAAAACATTTATTCTCTTTATACCCGCGGTGCCCACAAGTTCCTTATGGAAGAGCAAACACCAATACATATAAAGAAAAACAAATTTTTATTCAAAATTTTTTGTTGTAAAAACAAATACATGCAAAGAAAACACAAAAAAAAATATTTCATATCATACGTTAAACAAAAAAAAATGTACATTGATGATGGCTGTCGTCAATGTTTACCAACAAAGCAGACGAAAGTGTTGTTGCTTTGCTCTTGCGTGTATACAGTGAAGAACGACAAAAAAAACTAATAAGAAAAGTTGGCTGTGTATTTCGCATTGAGGTTGCTGAGTGCTGTATGAGTATATTAAAACGCACAGCCTATAGCTAAGAGTATTACAAAAACAAATGAGTATGAAGAGCATAGGGCCTGGGCACCAATGCTTTATACGCTCAGAGTATTTGTATTTATTCATTCTTATTCACTATAAGTAGAGTAAAGTAAAAATTTATTTTGCTTATATTCTGTAAGTATTTTGCAAGGTTCTTATTTTACCATGTGGGTATTTTAAGCATTTTCTTGGTTTTTATTTTTAGCATTAATTTAGCAGTTAATTTTGTGGAATATACATATGTACATACCTATCTAAGTATATACAACTATTGATATGTTGATAATTTGATCTTAACATCAAATTAAATAAAAGCGAAATTTCATACAAACCAAATAAAACTTACAAAAATACTTAAGTATTTTAGTAAATAGTTTAAGTAGTGCTTGTCTTTACGTAATGTGCTTGGTTCTTATTATGCTTAGTTCTTACATGCTTTAATACTTGCTGTATTTATTTCGTACAGAAACAGTATTTATTGTGTTTGTTTCTTATAATAGAGAACAGAAGAAGGTATAGTAAAGAGAGGGTATAATAAAACAAATACACGAAAAAAAGAGAAGGTATTTAAGTATTTGTTTTTTGTACTTTTGCAAAAGCCTAATACATACATACAATCTTCTTCCAACCAGTTGTCACTTCCTTATCTTTTTATGGTTTTGTGCATAATTTTTCACCATTCAACCACAAAACTTTTTTCCAAATATATAAGAAAAACAAATTAGCAACTTGGCTTCAAAAACAATTCGGGCATCTGAAGGAAGCCTTACTCTTGCAGCACAAGAAGCTGCATCATTAACCACAGCAAAAAGTTCCAGTTGAAGCAATTACATTCTCCTCAGCACAGCATTGATCATCGTTAAAGCAAGCGGAAAAGAAATACAATGCCGAGCAATTCTCGACTCAGGATCTCAACTAAATTTTGTCAGCGAACGATTAGTTAAGCGCATAGGCCTTTCAACAACGCCAGCTTCGATCTGTATAAGCGGCATTGGAGTAAGCAACACTAAGGTTCGGCACAGAGTCAATATCGCATTACATTCGAGGCTCAACAGCTTCACTACGCAAATTGAAGCAGCTGTTCTTCCTCAAATAATCTCCTCACAGGCAAATTCCCAAAAATATCAAACTTGCAGACCCGGAGTTCAATCGCCCTGATAAAATAGATGTGCTTCTAGATGCAGAATTCTATCACCAATTATTGGCAATCGGACAAATAAAATTGGGTAATGAGTTGCCGACTTTGCAAAATACGGTATTAGGATGGGTCATTTCAGGAAGGGTTGGTGAAAATCAGCTATCATCGGCAACCTGTGGGATCTGTACTGAAGAAAAAATTAAGCTAGAAGAAACCATTACTCAACTATGGGAACTATAAAAGGTGGAAGCAGCAGACAAGACGCTTTCTCCTTCAGAAAAGCTTTGTGAAAATAATTTCGCAAATAACTATACAATTGATCAAAATGGAAGATTTGTTGTTAGACTACCATTTTGCAGTAATCCTGAGGAACTAGGGGAGTCTCAGGGTATAGCCTTCAACAGATTTCTTGCATTAGAGCGCCGACTTGCAAAAACACTAGAAAGTAAAAAGCAATACATACGATTCATGGAAGAGTATGAGTCACTAGGCCATATGACCAAAATAGATGTCAATTCCTTAGTTAAACCTAACTACTTCATTCCTCACCACTGCATACTCAAGCCTGAAAGTTCGACAACAAAATTAAGAGTAGTATTTGATGCCTCGGCTAAGACCTCTACTAGGATATCATTGAACGACTTAATGTATACTGGTCCAACAATTCAAAGTGAACTGTTTTCCATCATACTCCGTTTTCGACTACCACGCTTTGTTTTCACCACGGACGTCGAAAAAATGTATCGACAAATGCTTATACACCCGGTAGACAGGAAATTTCAAACTGTTATTTGGAGAGAGAATCCAACTGCAGCAATCAAGTATTATCAATTGAACACAATAACTTACGGTACACGAGCTGCACCGTACCTCGCAACTAAATGTCTGCAGAAAATTGCAAATAAGAATATAGGACGGTACCCTCTTAGAGCCAAGTTTCTACTCAATAATCTTTACGTCGATGACGGAATGGGAGGAGATTATAGTTTGAGCACAACAATCGCAATTCAGCAAGAATTAAAGCACATATTGAACCATCATGGCCTAAATTTACAAAAGTGGAGTGCAAATCATCACCAACTACTTCAAAACGTCTCAACAAGAGAAGAAGTAAACATTGATTTTAACAACGAAAACCATCAAACAGTCAAAACTCTGGGATTGACATGGATACCAAAGGTTGATGAGTTCTGTGTAAAGGTATGTTTGGGGGATACAAGTCGTGTTACTAAACGAACAGTAGTCTCAGATTTGGCTCGACTATTCGACCCACTGGGAATTGTTTCTCCAATGGTAGTGACAGCAAAGATGTTCATTCAGGAATTGTGGCAGTTGAAACTTGTATGGGATGAAGCCTTGCCAGCAGAGCTACATACTAGATGGATGAATTTTCGGAACGACTTAAAACACATAGACAACCTGAAGTTTTCGAGACATATTTTTCAAGGCCAGGTTGCATCAGGAATACAAATTCATACATTTGTTGATGCCACGGAGAGGGCATATGGGGCAGCAATATAGATAAGGTCAGTTATAAAAAATGTTAAAAAAATAGTAAGACTACTATGCGCAAAATCACGAGTAGCACCTTTAAAAAAACAAAGTCTTCCCCATCTGGAGCTCTGCGCCGCACACTTGGGTGCTCAACTAACGGCCAGGGTAAAAAGAGATTTAAAACTTTAGGATACGCCTACTTTCCTTTGGACAGACTCAATGATTGTTTTGGCCTGGAAACAACACAAGAAAAATAAATGATAAACGTGCGGAAATCTCTTTAACAGTAATGGAACTAGAGCAAGCTCTGGTAGTTATCGTACGAGCAATGCAGTCAGATTTTGAAGACGACATAAAATATCTAAAAAGAAATAATGAAGTAAATAAGTCAAGTCCATTCAACAACTTTAGCCCATTCTTGGATTCGAACGGTATAATTAGAGTAGGAGGGCGATTTAGCACATCTTTGCTTTAATATGATGCCAAACATCCAATGCTGCTTCCCGACAATGACCCAATTTCAAAATTACTCATGCAAATGGTGCATGACCAAAATAGACACTGCGACCCCCAAGCACTCCTTTCACATATGAGACAGAGATATTGGCCAATCAAGGGAAAGGCAGCAGCCAGATCTATTGTACAACATTGTGTTCGATGCGCCAAGGCCAAGCCAAGATTACTCAATCAGATTATGGGCAATTTACCAGCTGCGCGTGTCACACCAGCTCGACCATTCATCAACACTGGGGTTGACTTTTGTGGACCAATTTGGATTCATTACAAAGTGAGAGGGAAGAAGCCTCAAAAGGTGTACATCGCAGTGTTTTTCTGCTTTGCTACTAAGGCAGTATACTTGGAGCTATTTAGTGATGTTACCACCGAAGCCTTTATAGGATCATTAAAAAGATTTATAAATAGGCGAGGTCAGTGCCGGAATCTCTATTGTGACAATGCTACCTATTTTGTAGGGGCAAAAAATCAGTTAACAGAACTATCATAAACTATCCATTCTGGCTCAGCTCAAGACATACTTAACAGAGAATGTACATCGAGAGGAATAACGTTTCATTTTATACCCCCAAGAGCACCACATATCGGTGGCTTATGGGAAGCCACTGTAAAGTCAGCAAAACATCATCTTGTCCGAAGTGCCACAACAGCATCGCTCCCTTATGAAGAGCTGGACACATTAGTAATTGAAATTGAAGGAATTCTCAATTCAAGGCCAATCAGCCCGATGTCAGAAAACCCGAATGATTTAGCAGCGTTAACTCCGGGACATTTCCTCATTGGGGAACCCCTAAATGCTCAAGTTGACGCAAATTGCACACAAGAACGAGGTAACTTACTGACCAGGTGGAAATTAGTAACTCATCTAAAAAACGAGTTTTGGAGGCGATGGCCACGGGAATATTTAAATGAACTACAATATCGACACAAATGGAAAACTCAAGCAATCAATATTAAACCCGGGGACATGGTAATAATCAAAGAAGACAACACAGCTCCGCTACAGCGGCCCTTGGCAGAGTCATAAAGGTACATCAAGGATATGACGATCTCGTCCGAGTAGCCGACGTTAAAACCTCAACCGGCTGCTACAGAAGGCCAATTATACGTTTAGCCCCGTTACCAATATATAGTGAAGACGTTAACGACATATCTGCACAAGATTAAGTAATTGAATCAAACATCCACCAAAACAATAACGAATCTGAAAGTCCCACGAAAAGGAGACGCACGTCCAATCATCAATTCAACCTTGCTACGATGATAATGACTCTTATGATGTTACCACTGGTACTAGGAACAAATATCTACAATAAAGAATTTGGCATTTACTATGAGGGAATTGGGACAACACTTATCTCACCTACAGAATGGAAATTTTTAATTTATTATGAGTTGGAAGGGTTCTGGTCTGAATTAGCTCTAATCTCAAGTGGAACCAAGGCACTTAGTCATTTATGCAAAGAAATGCAGCAAAAGACACCATGCACAGATCTAGTCAATTATTTTGAACATACTGAGGCTAGGCTACTAATGGACAGCACATTACTTTCAGGGAAAAGGCATAAAAGAGCTGCAATTGATCTTGTCGGAAATATTGCGTATACATTATTTGGAGTACTAAACTCCGAATATGCAAAAACAATGGCACACACAATAGCGCAAGTTAAACAAAATGAAGCCCATTTACTCAACCTATTAAAGAATCAAACGTCAATTATTGATTCTACAATTAACATTATTAAATTGGACCAAGAAGCCGTGAAGAAAAAGTTTGACAACATGGATTTCCAAATAACACAAATATACAACCGGATACGTGACAACAATGAAGAAGACAGAACTTATCGTATTTTCTCGTCATTAAGCATTCAACTTACAATTATGGCAGCAACTTTAGACCAAACGCAATCCTTAATTCTAGATATTCTAACAAATACACATCATGGTATTATAAGCCCGTCATTACTTACTCCGATTCAACTGCAACATGAAATAGACAAAATATCACTTCATCTGCCCGAATCACTTCACTTACCTGCAAAAAGAGAAGATTTCCTACAACTATATAAACTCATGAAGGTCACAGGAGGACTAACAAATACCACAGCAATTTTTAGTGTTACCTTACCACTAATTGAGAGTGAAAAATTCGATCTGTTCAATCTGATACCAATACCAAGGTGGATTAACAACACGCTGGTATCAATAAAACCATGTTCTCCGCTGTTAGCAATCAATAGTATTCTAAACAAACATTTTACCATGATTAACTCGGAACTCGACGGGTGCATCACTCTCAAAGAAGAAATGTACATATCCTCCAAGGGTCAAATTCAATACGGGCAAGGTGCAGCAGCATGCGCTTGTGAAGTTAATCTGTTTAGAAATAAAACAATGTCAGACTGTACATTACAGCAGTTAATAATAAATTTTGCGTGGGTCGCACTACGGCATCAGAACAAGTGGATATATGCAACACCATCTTCATCTCATGCAACTGCCGTATGCAAAAAGGAGATCACGCATTTAACTCTAAAAGGATCAGGCTTACTTAGTTTGGAACCAGAATGCGTGCTGCAGCACAATTCCACAACCATACAGGCACGGCAGAGAATATCCAGTTCGATAAAGACATCATACATCAAGTTCTGGAAAATCACGGAAGAAACACAAACGAAACTTGTCAAACCGCTTTTACATAAAATGCATAAAAGCGAGTACATCTCACAAATACAGAACTTAACAGCATTACAAACGTCATTAGCAGAACAAAAGATATTCCAGCTTCCAAACCAAATTGATGCACACAACTACCACCACATAACGATCGGCTATTCTACATTAATCATTACTGGATGCATCGTGGTCTATTTAATCATCAAAGGGAAATGTAACTTCAAACCAACACCAACTCCAGCTCCTCGCAACCTGCAAACAACATCGGATTTCACAGTACATATTTAAACAAGAAGATTTTTTTACCCGGCACTTCAACTCAGAATATCATAAACTTCCACCACCAGCATCTTAAACACAGGTTTTTGAGCTGCGCTCAACGTCTCCCCCGTTGTTCATAATTGTATTAATATTGTTTGTTGTACAATTTTGTAAATTTATTAATTTTTAGTTTTCATTATTTTCCATAAAGTTGAGCAATTCTTTTTGTAGATCATGCAGTTTTTTATTTTTTATTTGTCTTGTTCATAAAATTGTAATAAAATACTTAGAATGCAATTTTGTTAGTTTCGTTTATTATATATTTGTTTGTAATTAACGATTGTTTATTATACAGTTTTTATTTTTTTTGTACTGTTTATGTAGTGCGTTCACCTATATCCACAAAATTGCATTCTAGGTATTTTTTGGTTGTCTCATGTTCATGGCCACACAGCCAATGAACTTAAATTTAAAAATGCCAAGTATGTAAAATTAATAAGAATGAATATTGTATAAAAGAAGTAAAATTTAAATAAAGATCTCCTTTTTTGTGTTTGAACATTGCCGCTTGTTGTTTAGCAATTTTAAGTTTAAACCAGTTTATGTGCTGTGATTAAAATCTATAACAAATTAACAAAAGAGTTAATTTACAAGTAGTTAAGGCCATCCTTTATACAATTGCTGTTTTGTAATTTACGCTCAAGTTATTCGTGTCTTCTTTAATGTTTATTGTTTTGTTTATTTGTTGTTGGATTCTCAGGCTTTCAGTCACGTATCTCTTTTTATCGTTGTTAACTTTGTTATGTATTTTTATATTTTAAAAGTCTGGTTTATGTTTTGTGTTCGTTATGTGTTGTGATAATGCAGTATTCTCCTTATTTTTATTGATGTCTGCTTTGTGTTCGTTGACTCTTGTTTCTAAACTTCTCTTTGTTGTACCAATGTAAACAAGATTACAGCTATTTACTTCATCTCCTTTACATGTAATTTCATATACAACATTATTTTGTTGTAGTTTTTCTATCGGTGTTTTTGTTTTAGTAAATACTGTATTTAATGTTTTATTTGGTTTATAGGCTAACATATCGCACCCTAAATACAAAAGAGTCACAACTCAAAATATTCAAAACTGACTTTTTTTCATAAATTAATTCAGAGTACACATCTCTAACTACTGCAAAAATTTCTTTCACATCACTATCTTCTTTAACTGGAAAACTGCAGTTATGTCTATTTTTATTTTAAGTGTGTTGCTTCTGCAGGAAAACAGTTTTTTGTCTCTCCTGAAAATTTTAGTATTTTGAGTTGTGACCCTTTTGTATTTAGGGTGCGATATGTTACTTTTGTCTATTGTTGTTTTTATATTATTGTTGTCAGTAAGACCGGATATATATTTAATACTGCAGAATTTTTTCTCAGCGAAAGGGTTTTCGTGTGTTTGATTTTGTGTGGGTTTGTAGGATGATATGCAGGATTTTATTACTTTTTGGGGGAAGTTGTTGTTTTTAAGAGTGGTGGTAATTTTTCCAATATTCCGTTCGTTAAATTGTTCATCAATGGTGTCTACGTATAAAGTTTTTGGCGTCATTAATAATTTGTGTTTTTGGTTGCGTTGAATATAAATTAATTATTCTGCCTGTGACGTTTCTTTTGTATACCTATCAAAATTTATCGTACTATTATTTCTGTACAATTTGGTATCAAGGTTTGTAATTTCTCTTTTATTTTATATTTCCATTGTAAATTTAATTTTCGGGTGATATTCGTTTAATGTTTTTAATATTTCGTCTTTCTGATTGATATTTATGATAGCTAGTAGGTCGTCTACATATTTAGCTATGTATATATTTTATGTGTATGTTTTTTGTTTTTAAATTATTTATGGCTACGTCCAGTAAATCATCTAACACAATATGTATCTACAATGGTGGGTGAGAGTGAGTTGCCCATATGCATACCAAATATTTGGTACAACCAAACGACAATATAAAATAAATATTTGCATTTTTATTTTCATAAAAAGGATTTTTAGGCCTAATAGCTAAACAATATGGTACAACAAAATAAAGAATTTTGTTCTACGAATGATGACGCTTCTCGCTTCTGTCAATATGATGCGACGCTTCTCGTAAATGAGGCGGACATAGCGCCATCTGTCATTCAACAACAAAAATAATTTTGTTCGGTTTGAAATACGAATTGGGACAATAGTTTAGTAAATACAGGAATTGCCCCTACCTCCCCTCCTCCTGCCCCTAGCGGTTTAAAATATACATAAAAAATTTCATTAAAGTCGGTAGAGACGTTTCGGAAGAGTTCGATAACAAACATCATGACACCGGATTTTTATATATTAGAAGATCTCACATCTCCTACCATTAGAGACTACTTGCTAATCGAGTATTTTATTTTTTTTTATATTAGGACCAGCACTCAGGGGATGACCAATACGTATGCAGTGCATTGTTCCGGAACTCAGGGAGCCTCTCCCCCTGATGTTGAAAATTTAGATGGCTTAATTTTTTTAGAACTCTGTTTTGCGCGCTATGTTAATTTTTTATAGCAGTGTTGAGGCGTCTCCGATGTTAAGTTGACGCAATAAATTTGTTAAGCTGTATTAGCATGTATTTTTTAATTGTTTTACTTCGGCGATGTTGCTGATAACCGACGAAAGAGGGCGATGTTGTGTATATTAGCTTGGAACAGCATCAATCGCTGTCGAAACAGTTTTTTAGTGACCAGTGCTATGCCTTCATCATTTAATTAGTCCAACAACAATTAATACATTGTCTCACTAATGTACATTAGAGAAATTAATGATTTTGATTGACTTGTTCTGGCCATGTTTGAACCCAGGCCCAAAGTTATTGTTTGCTTAGTAGACAACGCGTGTTACGATGTTATCTTATATATGCATCTTTATCATTATTCCAACGTTCTTATTATTTTAATATTCTGTTTTATTATATACTAATTTATACTTTGAATACATATTTAAGTTTTCATATTTTTTCTAATCATTATTATTTTACTTTTTGAAGAAATAAAACTTATATTTATACAAATACATATGTATCTTATTTAAAAGCATATACATAACTGGCGCAGTCTATTACCGAACCAAAAATAAATATATTAAAACCTAAGTTTTATTAACAAACTAATAAAATCGCCGATTAATTACAAAAAGCAAAAGAAAAAACCGATAAATTTGAAACAAAAGTGAATCTGTGAAATTAGCCATAATTGAACAAATAAATAATAAAAAACAAAATTATGGCATTAAATTTAACAACCGGTGACATTTTAAAAGATGCACAACGAATCCATGAATTTAGAGGAAATGATTCCTGTGCTCTAACGTCATTTTTAAGAAAAGTGGCCACTATATTTTTGTTACTACAAGCACAACCGGAAGTTAAAAATTACATTTACCAACGGATAATTTTAAATAAATTGCAAGGGGAGGCTTTACATGTCATCAGAACATTGGGTCAAAATCAGGGTTGGGATGAAACGAAGGAGGCTCTGATCAGTAATTTCGGCATTAAACAATCGTATCATCAACTTTATCAGGAAGCATTTGAAAAAAATAACGGTATAACAAATTATTATAATTATTTAAAAGAAATTTTATTTAAAATTAATGACAAATTTGAATATGATAGCGAAAAGCCATTAGAATTTAGCTCCCCCTATGCAGAACAGATTATTCTTAAAACTTTTATTAACAACATTGATGTTAATCTTGCTTCAATAATTATAAATAAAAATGTTAGCAAATTGAGAGATGCATATAATCTACTTGAAAGAGAAGGTTTGATTAGAGATGATGTAGAAAAAAAAGAGATTCAATCAAAATAATAGAAATAGTCAGATCTCAATGTACAATAATAGAAATGGAAATACTGACAATAGAGGTCAACGGTATGTCAGTAATACACCACAGTATGCACCTTCTAACTTTAATCCAAATAGAAATAATTATAATAACAACTATTCTTTTGACAATTCTGGTGCAAATTTTCAAAATAATGGACATAATAACGTAGATTCCAGAGTTAGTAAAAATAAGAATCGTCAGTTTCAAGAAAACAATTATCAAATGGAAGTAGATTTTTTAGAAGAAAAGGATAAAAATAGCGAAGAGTTGGTAAATTTTCCTTTAGCCACCTCTCGAGATCACTTCCAATAGTTAAAATAACTATTGGTAATGATGTTTTTAGTGCTCTTATTGATTCAGGCTCTTCAACTTCTCTGCTAGATGAACAGAAATTATCACGATATAAAAGACATCCATTACCTTATCCAATACCATTTTCTTGTTTGAATGGTAAAACCATTGTAAACAATGAGATAATCACTAATTTACCGAAAGAATTTGGAGTGGATGCAACGATGTCGTGGAAGTTGACTTCATTTGGCAAGAGAAAATTTGATGCAATTATAGGAGGAAATGTATTGAAACCATTAGGTGCAAAAATTGATTACAGATCTGGAAATCTTTATATAAATGGCAATACAATTACATTTGAGGACTCATATAATTCAAAATATTGCAATGCGATTTTTCAATTAGAAACAGTTAATGTGAATCATAAAGTTCTAAAAAAAAATGTATGACTGTTTAAATGGTGAAGAGCGATTTGCTTTGCATAACATTTTGAGTTAATTTCAAGATTTGATATATGTTGAAGGTACAACATTAGGTAATACAAACTTAGCTGAACACGAAATTAAAACATAAACCTGTTTATGTGAAAATGTACCGTTATCCTCATGTTCATGAACA
Organism: Lypha dubia; assembly: GCA_947311025.1. Taxonomy (NCBI): domain Eukaryota; kingdom Metazoa; phylum Arthropoda; class Insecta; order Diptera; family Tachinidae; genus Lypha; species Lypha dubia. The sequence continues at coordinate 81,512,695 of OX371260.1, read as the reverse complement.
GGAAGTGTGTAACCAGGTAAATGATATGTTGAAGCAAGGTATTATAGTCGAAAGTAATTCACCATACAATAGTCCTCTATGGATAGTTCAAAAAAAAAATTGTTGGTTCAGAAGAACAAAAATGGAGGTTAGTAATTGATTACCGAAAATTAAATGAAATTACGGTTGATGATAAATTTCCTATTCCAAATATTGAAAATATTTTAGATAAATTAGGCCGCGCTCAATATTTTTCGACAATAGACCTTGCAAAAGGTTTCCACCAAATTCTTATTAAAAAATCAGACCGATCGAAAACCGCTTTCTCAACACCACATGGTCATTACGAATTCGTTCGAATGCCCTTTGGTTTGAAAAATGCTCCAGCAACTTTCCAAAGGCTTATTAACTATGTTCTTCGGGATTTAATTAATAAAATTTGTGTTGTTTATTTTCCACAAGCTGTCAGGAACACCTTGCCAACATATACACTACAAATAAATAAATGTAAGTTTTTTGCTAAAGAAACTCTTTATTTGGGACATATTTTGACCCCTGAAGGAGTCAAAACTAATCCTGCCAAGGTTGAATGCATTTCACAATTAAAATTACCTACTACTATAAAGGGTATAAAATATTTCTTAGGAATGGCTGGTTATTATCGGAAATTTGTTAGAGATTATTCAAAAGTTGCTTATCTAATGATTAAATACTTAAAGAAAAATGTAAGATTAAATACTAATGATTCCAATTATATAAATTCATTTGAGAATCAAAAAACTTTTATAACAGAAGGCCCCTGTGCTACGATATCCAGATTTCAAAAAACCATTTCAATTAGTGACAGATGCTAGCCTAAATTCACTTGGAGCTGTTTTGCAACAAGATGGGCACCCTATATGCCTTGCCAGTAGAACTTTAAATGAACACGAAAAGAATTATTCGGCCACTGAGAAAAAACTTTTAGCTATAGTATGGGCAACAAATTATTTCCGCCCTTATTTATATGGTGTGAAATTTGAAATTTTACCGGATCACCAACCTTTAAGGTGGTTATTTGTAAAGGCTCAGAGTAAAGAATTAAATCCAAGACTGTATAAGTGGATTATAAAATTAAGTGATTTTAATTGTGTAGTTAATTATATCAAAGGTAAAGACAATCAAATAGCAGATTTTTTGAGTAGAATAAACTCTAATTCTTGTGAACTAAATCATTTAAATGATTCAAATGATTCGCTTTGCAATAACGTTGATGATGAACTAACAGTACACTCTCAAGAGATGGATACTCACAATCATACCAATATTTTAGATACTGTTGTAAATAGATTTAATATTCAAATAATTTTAACTGAGAATAAAATCGTAGAGAGCGATATTAGGAATGGTAATAAAAGGATTTATATAAACTCTTTTGATTTAGAAAATGGTCTGGAAGCAATATTATTGAGAAATATAGTTAAAGGCAAAATTGGAATTTTTACTGAGCTGCATGATTCCAAATACAATTTGTTACAAAACAAAATAATTGAAATGTTTGAAGGAGATAGTAGTGTAAAATTTGTCAGATGTTCGTATTATGCCAAAGATATGCAATCGGAAGATGAAACATTTAAACAAATACACCTTTACCACAGAAATGAGACTGGACATACTGGAATTAATGAGAATTATGAGGGACTAAAGAGAAAGATTTACTTTCCAAATTTGAAACTTTTAATCCAAAAATATATCAATAATTGCGATACTTGCAATAGATCAAAGTTTGATCGCCATTCTGTAAAACCGAAATTTCATCTTTCAGAAACGCCAACGGATATCAAGCAAATACTTCATATGGATATATATATACCAATTCGAAATCAAACTTTTTGACATTTATCGACAGATTTTCCAAATTTGCTAGCGCCTATTACCTTGAAGATAGGACTAATCAAACTATAATTGAAAAAATTAGGTTGTATAAATCACAAAAGGGTAATTTTGAAAAGCTCATAAACATAGAACAGAAATTGATGAATATAAAAGATAAGATTAGTAAATCTATAGAATTTTGCAATAATAGCTACCACTCAGTCATAAAAGATAAACCTTTTAATGTAGAATATGGTTTTAGTGATAAATTAAAAATTCATAATAAGATTCTTAACAATAAAAAAAATTATATTGAGAAAAGGAATCGAACAAGGGAGTATTACATCGATAATAGGAAAATAGGCTATATAAAAAATTACATGGCTTTGAGATATAAAGAACAACCTAAATTTAGAATAGATGAACTTCAAAACGTTCATAGCTCTAATATAAAACCAAGTTTGATGGTAATGTTGATATAAGAAAATATGGAAACATCTCATGCTAGAAGAATATATGCTTCTTCTGATTGCTATCAAGTTTATAAAAAAAATAAAAAAAATAATATCAATTGATGAAAGATTTAAGAATGGTTTTAGATATTTTAATTTTTTTTTTAATTTAAAATTATTTACAAAAATATGTTGTTCTATAAATGTATAAATTGACTTAAATGACTCAGGAGTGTCATTATATTATATGGGGGAGTTGTTACGATGTTATCTTATATATGTATATTTATCATTATTCCAACGTTCTTATTATTTTAATATTCTGTTTTATTATATACTAATTTATACTTTGAATACATATTTAAGTTTTCATATTTTTTCTAATCATAATTTTTTTGACTTCATAGTTTTTTGATCATTGATATATTATTCATTATTATTTTACTTTTTGAAGAAATAAAACTAATATATATACAAATACATATGTATACGTTATCTTATTTAAAAGCATATATGTACATAACTCGCGCTAAGCACTTCAGCCAACACTACCCTCAACATACGCAACATTCACTCTAACTTGACAATTAAAAGAACACAGTGTAGTAAACACACAAAAATATTGCATATATCGTCAGCTAAAACGCAAACAGCCCTAAATAACAAAAAATCCAAAATCGGTTTTTTGGTTGATTCTGATGCATTGCATCAAAATACACAACCACAAAAAAATTTAGACTTGTCTGACCAGAATTAGCGGTTTTATAAACGAAAATCAAACGGCCCTATCTACAAAAGCGTTCATTTGATAAACACAAAAAGACTTAAGTGATCGTTTGTATGGGCAACATTGAAAAATGCAAAAAAAACTAATAGATTTGACCGTTGAACTGATTATTAAGTATTGTGAACATGGCTGTAAGGACATGAACAATAATCATTTCAATAAGATTTTTTTATGAATAAGGCTTTCAATCTACGGATCAAATATATTTAATTGCCATCATGTTGTTCTAAAGCTAAGTTTTCATAAGAAAGCCGTACGATAATAATTCATTGAATTGATGAAAAGCTTTTTTTTTTTGTTTTGATAATTTTATTATTTCTTGAATCTTCAGTTTAGATTGTAATATCAATAAGTTTTTTAAATCTAAAAATATTAAATATAAGTATGGGCAATGCTAAGCAAAATTTTTAATTTCAACGGTTAATTTTTTTACATATGAAAAGTAATATTATTAGGCTCAAGTTCAGTTTTATTGAATTAATGAAAATTCAAAATTACTAAGAGATTTTTTTTTTTTTGTGTTGGAAAATATTATTATTTATATCCAATCAGTTTTTAGCAGAACGTATCAGTACTGATTTTAAGGCCGCTACACCTCTCATCAGCGTTCAATTGTCCATCTTTACAAATTTCGTAAAGTAGATACTAATTGAGAAGAATATCAACTATTTAACCAGTTTTCAACAGAAATATAATATGAGAATTAATTTTTAATTCAATTTTTATTCTACAATGAAACAGTGCTGGTTAGTACGAAATTCCCTCATTACTGTTTGGAACTAATAATCAACACAAACTCATAGTCCGTTATCATCAAAGTATTTTACTTTGTATTTTAACGTTTTTGTTGTTTTTACTCTATATTAGGGATATTCACATATTACTGTGACCCCTGTTATTAGGGCATTTATAGCTCGTGCCCAAGCGGAATTAATATTTTTATATGATTATTATTACGAATAAACGTAATTATTATTTGAAATTATATTGATTTACATATGAAAAGTAATATTATCAGGCTCAAGTTCAGTTTTATTGAATTAATGAAAATTCAAAATTACTAAGAGTTTTTTTTTCTTAGTAATTTTGAACGGAACGTCTAGATCTTTATGAATTCGATGATTTCTGACATACCAGGGTGCTGCTGTTATTGTACGTAGAATTTTGTTCTGTCGCCTTTGAATTTTTTCGACATTCGATGCTGAGGCAGTGCCCCATAACTGGATTTTATAGGACCTTATTGGTTTCAGGATCGCGTTGTATAATAGAAGTTTGCAGTCTAGGCTTAGTATAGAATTTCTTCCAATAAGCCAATTCATTTGGCGTGCTTTTAATTTCATTTGTGTTAACTTTGCGTCTATATGCGATTTCCCTGTTAAACGACGATCTAGATCAGCCTTTGTCATAAAGAGAACATGTCGGAAATATCAATGGATTGGTGTTTTTACACTTGTAGAAATTGATTGTTACATTTATTTTTTTACTATAGCCTAACATCATATTAAAATTTTGTATGCATACACACTGGATTGGTTTAGCGTGTTTATGGACGAAAGAATGAACGAATGAATGAATTTACATAATTAAAAAAATTTTCCATTAAAAAATATAAATACAAAAAAGCTTTTTCACACTCAACATTCCACAACCTGAGTGTACTATGAAAAACAAATAAAGAGACTAAAAAAAAATAAATATTTTCTTGCACTTTTGTGCATGTGTTTTATTGTGTAAGTTTCGGGAAGCATCCACAGGGCTTTCATGAACGCTTAGAAAAGCTGTATCATCAGCAAATGTTGACGAGTGAATGTTATTGCTTAACGATAAGTCAGAGGCATATATTAAGTAAAGTAATGGACCGAAGATACTGCCTTGAAGGACTCCGGCTTCAATCGACTGCGGAGGGTTTAAAAAACTGCCTTCCCTAACAGCAAATTTAAGTTCGATTAAATAGCTTTTTAAAAGCTTGACGACGTTTGCTGGTAGATTTTGTATTAGTTTGTTGATAAGACCTTCGTGCCATACTTTATCGAAGGCTTGAGAAACATCTATAAAGTGCGCAGAGCAATATTTCTTTTTGCAAAAGTGTCTCTAACAACATTCACAAGTCTGTGAGTTTGTTCAATTGTGCTACGTTGTATGCGAAAACCGAATTTATGATCTGGATTGCATCAAGTACTAGTCACTATAGGCATCAGCTTGTTCATATACAGCTTTTCAAATAGTTTTGAAATATTGGGCAATAAATTAATAGGCCGATAGGATTCAACCTTCGTATGATCCTTGCCGGGCTTTGGTATCATCGAAACCTTCCATTCTGCCGGATAGTATTGCAACCGTATAATACCATTAAAAATGAATAGTATTATTATTTTTGCAATGAAAGGCAATTCTTGCAGCATTTTGTTGCTTATTTTGTCGACACCTGTGGCTTTTCTGGTGTTAAGACTAGTAATAGTATTTTTAATATCCACCAAGTTAAATCTCAGCGGTATTTCTGGTAAAGAGACGACTGGTGGCAGTTCAACAATATCAGTAGAAATATTCGGTGTAAATACTTTTTCTAAGTTCTTAACAAAAAGAGCACCTTTTTCAGCATCAGTTCTTGCCCAGTCACCATTCGAAGCTCGTAGCGGAGGTTTGCATATCACTGGCCTTTTAAGTCCTCTGGCTGCACACCACAGCGAATAGTGTGTTTGTGGTGTTGCATCAAATTCTTGAAGAAATTTTTGCAACGAAGCTGTTTTTTGTGTTTGTAAAACTTTTCTGAGCTGTTTGGTACATTCCTTCAGCCTTAACTTAACTGAGGGGATCTGTAACTTTGCCATTTTCGTCGAGCTCTCTGTTTTTCAGTCAATAGCCTTTATATATCTACAGAAAAAATATTGCTAAATCTCACTTGTTGATTTGTTTTATTTGAAGTAGCATTAAAAGCAGCTCGTTTAACGTGGCCTCCAAACAACCTGAGGGAATCGTCTATGTCAGAAGGTGTTCTTAGCGGAATTCTTTAAGAGCAATGAGCACTTAGATATTTTCTGTATTTCAGCCAGGTAACACCTGCAGATGTCATCGGTAAATCACATGTTAGTGTTACAGTTGTGATTGAGTAAATAGCGACAATTGTAGGTGAGTGATCTGAAGATAAATCTAAAGATTGAAGCATCTTCAACCATCTCGCTGGGTACACCTTTTGCTATTCCAAAGTAATTTTTGTCGATCTGTTGGCCAATATTTTAGCTGACCATTTGACACTACGTTCAAACACATTTTAGAAACGATGTCAAACAAAAACCGTCCCTTAGGAGTGATTAAACGTTAACCCCAGAATGTGTGTTTCGCATTGTAGTCGCCAGCTTCTAGAAATCGGGGGCCCAGTGATTTATAAAAAGCCTTATATTGACTCTCGGTAATTGAAAAGACAGATGATATTACAAGTTTTTGAAAGTAATTTTCAATGCAGATATTCGTTGCTTGAAGATAATCTTCACATAAATCATTCAACAGGTAGTGTTTTATTCGCGTTTTTATTAGAATTAGAATTCCCGAGCCACCACAAGCTCCACCTCGAGGATCCTTTCTGTCGTAAAAATTATATCAACTAATTCTGAAATAGCTTCGAGACGTCAAATGACATAAATTCATTGAAACTATATGTTGAATGCATCGAACCCAACGTATCTATACTTTGAATTCAAGGAAATAGTTCTTTGAATTAAGAAACCTATTTGATCTAATGAACACATTCGTTGATTTATTCTTTGATCTATTTTATTTTATTTAAAAAAAATATACATATATGTTTACATTAATTAACAACAACAAATGTTAAAATTAAAAAAAAAAAAAAACAGAGAAATTGCGTAAGTCCCACTCAATAAGTTCGCAAGATCTTTGTGCTGAACCACCGAAAACTTTGTCGCAATGTTCATCGCACTCTACGTCTGCAGGAAGTCCAATAGCAACCAACCACCAAGAAATAACATTGTCTGAAATTTTTAAAGAAAAACTGTTCAGTATCATGTACCTTATTTAAAACAAATAGTGAATGAGCCAACACATATTTCATGTGTTGAAGGGCACAATAACAACACTCTCGACCTTTTTCTCACTTCGCACCCTAAAAAGTATGAAGTGAGTGTAAATGCACCTCTTGGTAACTCGGATCATTGTACCATTTCATCCACCTTTTCGTTCTCTAATCTTCGCAACGTCTCCCAATCAGCTACGAGGCGTTTAAAATATATGTACGAAAAGGCGCGTTGGGCTGAGCTCAACGAGTTTTTCCGGCATTTTAATTGGAAGCTATGCTTTGTAGACAATAACGTCGATGCCATGGCGAAAATGGTAGAAAATATCATTTTGCTGGGAATGAAAACTTTCATTCCATCTAAGCAAATTTTGATTAAACCGAAAGTTAAGTCTTGGTTCAATCAGACGTGCAGAAATGCAATCATATCCAGAGAGGAAGCATTTAGTATCTGGCGTAATAATAAAAACGCCGATACTAATTCGCTGCGCAAAAATGCGAGATCGTCATGTGCCAGAGTACTAAGGCGCGAAAAAGCTTTGTACGAGCAGCGCCTTCGTACTAAAGTTATTGATGCTCCACGGGGTAGCAAGAGCTTTTGGTCTTTAGTTAAAAGAGTCAAGGATAACGCTAGTTCTTCAATTCCACCTCTTTTAAAGGACGACCATGTATTCACTGACCCGGTTGATAAAGCTAACCTTCTGGCTGAAATGTTTGCAAGAAATTCTCACTTGCCGGAAAGCAGTCAACCACTACCCGTTCTCGAGGGAGTATCTGTAACTATGCCAAAAATAGTCTTTCGAGCGCGTGCAGTTAAAAATGTTTTAGCGAAGCTTAACGTAAACAAGTCTCCTGGGCCGGATGGTATCTCAGCACTGGTCTTGAAACAGTGCTTTTCGACGTTAGCACGTCCATTGGCACGCCTGTTTAGCACTTTGTACCATGCTGGTGAATTTCCAAAGTGTTGGAAGGTTGCCAATGTAACGCCGATCCCGCCCAATTGCAATTTGTTCTGCGCTTTCCAAAGTAATGGAAAGTATGTTGAATTTCCATCTTGTGAAGTATTTGGAGCTCAACAGTTTACTTAGTGACCGGCAGTATGGCTTTCGTAGAGGCCGCTCTACGGGGGACCTACTTGCTTTCCTTTCGGAGAAGTGGTGTAATAGCATACAACACTTTGGCGAAAGTAAAGTGGTGGCTCTAGATATTTCCAAGGCATTTGATAGAGTGTGGCATGGAGCACTTCTGTCAAAACTGATTGCTTTTGGTGTCGGTGATGGCTTCACTCGCTTTGTGTCGAGCTTTCTCAGAGATCGCACTATACGAGTTGTTGTAGATGGGGTCTCATCAAACGAGTTCAAGTTAAATTCAGGGGTACCGTAAGGCTCCGTTTTTGCTCCTACCCTTTTTCTTATTTTTCTTAATGACCTTCTCCGTCAAACTTCCAACCCTATCTACTCTTTTGCAGATGACAGTAGCCTAATTCATTCGTATTCATTCAGCAACAGGCTACAACCGTCGGAGATCCGGGTAATGCGGCAATATATGAATGATACGCTAAATCGCGATCTCCTGTTAATTTCAAATTGGGGTCATGCTAATAGGGTAAATTTTAACGCACGAAAGACCCAATGTGCTATGCTCACACATATACATATGACCGGACATGCTGCTCCATCTGTAAACATGGATGGTATAGATATTGAGGAATCAGAAGCTCTTGATGTTCTTGGCATGAAAATTCATTGTGATGTTCGATGGAATGATCACATTTTTCATGTCTCAAAAGAAGCATTCAAGTGCCTCGGCTTTCTAAGACGGTGTAGGACATACTTCACTCCATCTGATCTCCTTAATATTTATACCACCTTTATCCGACCGAAAATGGAATACAACTCTCATGTATGGGCCGGTGCTTCAAAATCTATTTTGAAGTTACTCGACCGCGTACAGGATAGGGCGAAGAAGTTTATCGGTGACAGTAGGGTAGCCAACTCTATTGACTCATTGGAGCATCGATGCAATGTTGGGTGTGTTTCGTTGTTCTATCGCTACTAGAACGGAATGTGCTCTAATGAAATCAGGGAACTTGTTCCTGTAACCCGCCACTTTTCACGTATAACACGCTCTTCATCAGGAGCACATCCCTTTGTGGTCGATATGCCAGTGAACCGCACCACGCATTACAGAGAGAATTCGTACTTTGGCCGTACTGTTCGTATGTGGAATAAAATCCCCGCAGAGGTATTTCCTGCCACTATCAGTGTGTCGGAGTTCAAATCGAATGTCCACAAACACTACTCCCTTTATCCTCCTTCCCAAAACCTATTTTCCTAGTTCCGGCTCAATGATTTGCATACGTAGGGGTCATCCCCTGAGTGCTGGTCCTAATTTAAAAAAAAAAAAAAAAAAAAAATCTCTACCAGTCAGTTTCATTTTGTTCATATGCTCAGCTATTATGGTTGTTAATGTTGTTCTAGCTATTTCCTCATTTTCTTTTCCTTCTATAGTCTGAACAAGATTTTCTCCCTCCGATATCATTTTGAATACCGGAAAATGTTCTTTTCTAACTGGTAATGAATATTTTTGCCCTAAATACAGAGTCCATTGAATGTCTGTGCGAATGTCTACACCTGTCTTATTTACGAACCACCCCTGATTAAATTTTAATTCTAATTCCCTTATTTGTAAATTTTGCAAATTTTCAAATTTCTTTCTATGTACCAGTTTAAATCTATTTGTTGATGAATCTGCCATTATGTCTTCAAATTCGAAAAACCTTTTCTCAAACATCTTCTTAATTTAATTGTAATAAAATGTATCTCCGTTTTCGCCTTATTTAGTAATTGGTGTCCATCTTTAATTGCCAAATTCAGAATTTTGTTATGGATTTTTCCAAATACATCGTAAAGGTTTTTTGAACTTCATATGAAAAAGATTGGAAAAGTTTTTAGTTGAGTTTTTGACAAAATTGTAATAATACCATAATTTCTGCAGCGAATAAGGAACGTTATATTCGATTTAAATCTAATTATTTTATCCCTCACTTGAAACGGTTAATTACCCTTCTAATCTCTTGGTTTCTCTTGAAGTAATTCTAGTTCATAATTCTTAATATATAAATTCTGTTTTCTTCTATTTCAGCCAAAATCCTTCACCTAATTTTTTTATATCTAATTTTTCGACCTTTTTATTGAAGTGATTTATATTTGATTGATGAGCTTGATGTCAATTTTTTTATAAAAACGTTATAAAATTTATTTATCAATATTTCGCTACTCCTTTGTGTAGCTTTTTCAGGATTAAACTTAAAAAACAATAAAACAGGATTGGAATGAGAACTGCGAAACACATCAGACGTGTTTTTAAAAGCTCTATAAAGTATTTTAAAATTTTTTTTTCTGTCAAAAGAATTAAATTGATATAATTTTTTCTACGAAAATTTTAAAATTAATCTTTTGAATATATATTCTGTGGGTTAACAGTAACAATGGAAACAAATCCAAAGCTGTCCCAATTTAAAGGACGTCCTCCTAATAATTTGACTAAAAGATCCTCGAAGGACAAGGAGGAATCTTCAAAAATCTTAAAAAAAAAAATAAATGTTTCATTAAAAAATGAGGGATCTAAAGCAAGCTAATTGAATACAAAGATTTCCAACGATATGCCAAGTATTAAGTATGTTGTCCATAACTCGCAGATTGGAAAGGATTTGTTGAACGCTTTTTTTGTAGATGTAGGTAGAATCCCCAATTTTGCGTAATGATGTTTTTTTTTTTTTTTTGATAATTTTATTATTTATTGAATCTTTAATTATTTATATTAAATTATCAATAAGTTTTTCAAATCTTAAATCTAAAAAAATATTAAATGTAAGTTTAAAAATTTTTAATTTCAACGGTTAATTTTTGTTGTTTTACATCTGTCGTGAACGGCTGAGAAAAAGAGTATCCCTTCTTTTCAGCCGGGTGTGGCCTCTATAATGAAGAATATTGCGCGCAAGTGGATTTGGGTGCAACTCAAGTTTTTTTATATATTTTTTCGCATGTTTTGAAAATACTGTCTTCACCAACGGAACGTCTAGGTCTTTATGAATTCGATGGTTTCTGACATATCAGGGGGCTGGTGTTATTGTACGTAGGATTTTATTCTGTCGCCTTTGAATTCTTTCGACATTCGATGCTGAGGCAGTGCCCCATAACTGGATTCCATAGGACCATATTGGTTTCAGGATCGCGTTGTATAAGAGAAGTTTACAGTCAAGGCTTAGTATAGAGTTTCTTCCAATAAGCCAATTCATTTGGACAGTTTTTAATTTCATTTGCATCAACTTTGCGCCTATATGCGATTTCCATGTTAAACGGCGATCAAGGTGAACGCCTAGATATTTGACTACAGTATGTTGCGGAATAGTCTCGGTATTGATTTGTATAGGCGGGCATGTTTCCCTTTGCAACGTAAAAGTGACGTGTACACATTTCTGCTCGTTAACTTTTATACGCCATTGTTTAAGCCATTTTTCCAATTTGGATATATACCCTTGTAAGTTGATGGAAGCTTCTACTGGATTTTCATGGACGCTTAAAAAAGCTGTATCATCAGCAAATGTTGATGTATGAATGTTATTGCTTAACGGTAAGTCAGAGGCATAAATTAAATAAAGTAAGGGACCGAAGATGCTGCCTTGGGGAACTCCGGCTTCGATCGACTGCGGAGGGCTTAAAAAATTGCCTTCCCTAACTACAAATTTTCGTTCCTTTAGATAGCTTTTTAAATGCTTGACGATGTTTGCGGGGAGATTGCGTGTTAATTTGTGGATAAGACCTTCGTGCCATACTTTATCGAAAGCTTGAGAAACATCTATAAAGAGCGCAGAGCAAAATTTCTTTTTTTTCAAAGGTGTCTCTAACTACGTTCACAAGTCTGTGAGTTTGTTCAATAGTGCTATGTTGTCTGCGAAAACCGAATTGATGATCTGGAATGCATCCACTTCTAATCACTATAGGCATCAGCTTGATCATATACAGCTTTTCAAATAGTTTTGAATGATGTGAACGAGACTTTGAAAGAAGACATTACTAAAGGTAAAGTGACAATTGAACACCTAAAGTTACAAGATGCGGAAATGGAGGAGGTCATTAAAAACAAAAAACGGAAATTTCCAGGTGAAGTAATTGTTGATATAACAAAATGTAATTTTGATGGAAGAAGCAAGGCAACTGAGAATGTGAATCGTGTAAATAGATTTTCGTTATTGGGGAATTTAGACTTAGAAGAGAATGAGCCGGTCAATAATACAATATCAGAGTAAAGAGAGTATAGAATTAATGATTCTACACAAAACACAGAGACACAAACTAAGGCTAAAATTTCATATTGTCCTCCAATATTTATTGAGAATATTATTGTAAAATCCCTTATTGACCAGCTTAAATCTAAAAACGTTGAATTTAAAATTAAAAAGAGGTCACAGTATAAGAGTAAATTGTACTTCAGAGAATTGTCAGCTCATTTGGAAATGGTTGAATTACTTAAGGAAAAGGAAATTTCCGCCCTTAGTTTCACTCCGAAGGAGTTGAAACGCCAGAGCGTTATCTGTAGGGGATTATATTTTGCGTCAGATGTAAATGAAATAAAAGTAGAATTAGATAAACTAGATCCTGACTCGATTGATTCAGTGTCAAAGTTTTCAACGGAATTTTCTAGAAAAAAAAGGTGCTGATACCGGCTTGTTTCTGGTGGTACTTAAACCAAACCGGAAGGTTGGTGACCTAAATGGTTTAAAATTTGTGTTGAGCCAGGTAGTATCTTGGGAAAGGCCAAAGGCGAGTGCAAAGATTTCGCAGTGTTAGAGGTGCCAACAGGAATTGCAGTAGCCCATTTGCTTGCTTGAAACGTGATCAGAAACATGCACCAGGTGAATTTTCATTAATACAATATAGTAATGATTTGCCTTTTTGTGTAAATTGTAATAAAAGTGGTCACACTTTAAATTACATAGGTTGCCCAATATAAAAGATATGTTGATTTGAGAAACAAGTCAAATATGCAGGCTAGAAATAGGAAGAATTTAGCTACCGCATATGTTGAGAGGGCCTTAGGTCAGTCCATCGTAGTTGCAAACAAGTCTTTTGCTGGTTTAGATAATGAAGCTCCAAATAGGAGCAGAACGGAGAAACCTGCTTTGATTCAAGAATTGATGAAGGTAGCTAAGTTAAAATGTGAAACGGATCCTACTACATTAGATGATAGAATTCGAAACTTTTTGGGAAACTACCAATCGTTTACAAAGGCACAGGCAAGAAAGGAATGCTTAGTTTTAATGAAAGGTGTTCAAGATGTATATGATCCGTAATTCCCTTAATTTGGTAACTTTTAATGTTGGTTCTCTTGTCCTCGTGGGAAGGAGAACGGAACTTAATATAATATTAAATCAATTTAAGATTGATATTGCCTTTCTACAAGAAATGCACTTATCAACGGGGACAACTGTATATCTTGACAACTTTAATATTTTTAGAGATGATAGCTCAGTAGGAGTTGGCACCGCTATTAAAAAATCGATTGATTATTCAGTGGTGATTATTCCTGAGCTTTGTTTTCCAAACTCATTCATTGAAATTACAATTTTAACAAATGGTGCAGCACGAAGAATTCTTTGTGGTTCCGTTTATTTTCATAGTAATAGTAATCTCAACCGTCTCAATATGACTAACGGACTAACGGACTATCTTCAATTTTATCTTTCTCGCACAACTACAGTGGTGATCTGAATGCTAAAAATATATCATGGGGAGATTCGGTCAACAATTTTAATGGCGAAGTGCTGTCATCGTGGATTCAAAATAAAGCTTTTTCAGTGACTAGAGTATGTGACACATTTGCAACTTATCCTGATAGATTTTAGATAGTTATCAACGGAACTACAGGACAAATACACTACCCACTATCTCTGATCACACCCCTTCAGCTTTAAGTATGTCAATATCAGACATTAATTTTGTTTTGAGAGTTCCTGACCAGTTTGTAAGTTAAAGGGACACAGATTGGAATGCATTTAAGAATGACATAATAAATGCGGCCATTAATCATTTCCCTTTGAAGGGAAGAAACTTATCTAATGAGGAAATATATCATTTTTTGGACGAGTTCAGTACTTCTATTAATTTTGTTTCGCATATGCATTCCAGGAAAGTTGAAAGCAAGAATAGAAAATTTCTGACTTCAGATATGCTAAAAAGGGTGCTTAGAGTGAAATATAATTGCCAAAAGAATTGATATTAATATTTGCAAGGACTTTAAATAGGAATCATCCCCAATATTTATTAATTTCTAAGCAGATTGATCTGATTAAAATTATGATAAAGGAACAGATTGAAGAGGAACGGGTAACTATATTCAACAACAAGTTGAGAGATACAGTCCCTGACCCACTGGCGTATAAGGAAATTTTTAGAATTATTGGATATAGGAATTGTTCAGGTGTGAAAGATATTTATGTTGATACAGCGAAAATTTCAGAAGATGACAGGAAATAACATGTTTAGAAGAACTATTTTACATGCCTTTTTCAGGATTTACCCCCCGGAAGAATTATTTCAGGCAATAATGAAAGAATTAATGATACGGTTATTCACGCATCTCATGTTGTATTTAGTGATAATAATACATCACTGAATTACTCAGGGAACACAAAATTTATTGTCTTGAATTCTATTTTAGACATATCCAAAATGCTGAATAGAAAATTTCCCATTGAGACCGATTTGTTCATTTATAAATTCACCTTCTTATGAACTTAGTAAATACATTACAGGAATTTTAAAAAAAATTAACTAAAGACTCAAGATATAACGTGAAGGATTCTTTTCAATTTAAGGAAAAGATAAAAAATGTGAGAATGGAAAATGATGAAATATTGGTCTCATTTGATGTTATGTTATTATTTCTAAGTATACCTGTAGAATTAGCGTTTAGTGTTATAGAAGAGAATTGGAAAAAGATTGCAGAGCACACTAATATAGAAAAAGACTTATTTTTAAGAATTTTAAGATTTTTCATTGTTGATAACAGATGTTTTCAATATAATAGAAAAACATATATGCCACAAAAGGGACTTCCTATGGGATTTCCAGCATCTCCAATAATAGCTGATACTGTAATGGAAAAATTATTAGATTGTTGCTTAGGTAGTTTGTCTGTGAAATCAAAAATTATAACAAAATATGTTGATGATATTTTTTGTATAATTTCAAATTCTGAAATAGAAAATGTTTTAACATCATTTAATTTATTTCATAATGATATACAATTTACATTTGAAAAAGAAAAAGATAACAGAATTCCTTATTTAGACACATTGGTAATTAGAAATGGCAATAATTTGTTAGAGGATTGGTATAGGAAACAAACAGCTTCAGGTAGAATTATTAATTTTTATTCAAAGCACCCAAAGAGAATTATTATTAATACAGCACAGAATCTTAATGATAAAGTTTTGACTATTAATGACGTACAATTCCACAGGAAGAATAAGGATATTATTAAGGAATTATTGGTAAAAAATGATTTCCCAATCGGTTTAACATGCAATTTAATACGAAAATAGAAGACGTGGCAATACTCAAGCGGATGTTGTAACTCAACCGACAATATACAAATCGCCAACATACTTTCCTATAATTTCAGAACGGTTAGAAAAATCAGATGTTTTCGATACTAACAGATATAAAATAGCACATAAATCATGTAACTCGTTAGGTAAATTGTTTAGCAAAACAAAAGATGGATTACATAAATTAGACAAATCTAATGTAGTTTATAAAATACCTTTTAAAGGAAATGATAGTGAAATTTGTAATAAGGTTTATGTAGGTAGTGCAAAAAACAAACTTAAAACTAGATTAGCTGGAACAAAACAAATTAAAAATATAGAAACTATACATCATCACAAAAGATTATCTTTGCACTGCCGTGATTCAGATCACTATCCAGATTTTGAAAAAATATAAATTTTAAATACAGTAAATATATATCAACGCAGGTATATGTTAGAAATGCTGCAGATAATTAATGTACCGCCAGATAAAAGAATTAACTTCAAAGCAGATACTGATACTGTACCTCAGAGTTATAGGCATTTAGTATATAAAGCTAAAGGGCAAAATATATTATAAGATTAATATTTAAATAGCATTATGTTTTCAAAAATTTTTAAACTTTTCTAATGTATTTCAAGTTTAAAAAAAAAATCTTT
Organism: Lypha dubia; assembly: GCA_947311025.1. Classification (NCBI taxonomy): domain Eukaryota; kingdom Metazoa; phylum Arthropoda; class Insecta; order Diptera; family Tachinidae; genus Lypha; species Lypha dubia. Next base: position 81,496,340 of record OX371260.1, on the reverse strand, counting down.
TTCATTTCCTCATGTCCAAGGTATATTAATTATCAGGTAGTCGCATTAGCTAAAATTGACATCAGCTGATTGATTTTTTGTTGTCAAAACTCCATTGTGTTTTTATAAAAATATTGTGACATTTTTTTTTTATTTAATTAAAATTTAAGAAATTGAAATAAAACGCGTGAAAAATTTTTAAAATTTAATTGAAATTAAAAATATCGATTACAATGCGGTATGTAGTGTCTGCAAAAAAAAAATTGCAAAGGGGGAAGTAAAGTTGTTCCAAGTACCCAAAGAAAAGCGCCTGAGAAGTATATGGAGCAAAATTTGTTTCAGGAATTTCACACCAACTTCTCTTTTATGTAGCTCTCACTTTTTGCCATCAAGCATTTTACATGCTGGAAAAAAAGGTAAAGTCTAATCGTGGATTGCGCATTGACATCTTTAAAATTTTCCGTTGCTCCAACAACAGCATTTACAATACGTTCAATATTGTGTTGTTGCAAAATATCCTGGAAAGGAGGATACATAGACTTTCTTTAAATTTTACTAGGAATTTTTCGATACATATGTATGTACATATATTTTTGTTTTCTTACCTTTCCTGTAAAAATATCCTGTAATGAAGCAACATTTTTCTCCAATGCCTACATATATGGGCAGTATTCTCTTATGATCTAATTCCACTTTTCGATGCAGTTTAATTATCATAACTCCAGCCTTAAACAAATTCATTTGCAAAGGGAGGAAATTGTTTCCTAGTACCCTTTTAGATTTAATACATACATACATCTATCAACACCTTTTTGTTTTCTGTATTGTAAAAAATTTTAACTCACATATATTTTTATTTTATGCAATTGTTTTTTTAATTTAATTTTTGTTTTGTTTACACATCACATTTTGACAACAGCCAAGTTTTTACACTAACAAAATGCCTGTTGTTTTTGTGATGTTGTATTTGTTTTAGGGACAAGACTACCTTATTTAATATACCTTGCTCATGTCTCAAACTTGAATATTTTTCAATTGACAAATTGGAAAAAATTATTTAATTCAAAAACCATTGGAAATATAAAAACAATATTTTAATTTATTTCAAAACCGGAAAAGCTAAAATCAATTTTCTTTAAAGCAAATAATATTTTTATTCATTAATTTGTTTAAAAATATTGTTGTTATACAGTTTTGTTGTTTTTTTAACTTTAATCCTGAAGAAGCTACACAAGGGAATAGCGAAATATCGATAAATAAATTTTATAACGTTTTTTATAACAAAATTGACCTCAAGGTCATTAATCAAATATAAATAATTAGTGTTTATGTAACTTTCGATGTTATATTTTTAATAATACAATTTTTTTTTCAGAAACCGAAATGAGTTTGAGAAAAGGTTTAACTGACGATTTTATAACAAAGTTTTTAGCATTGTGTGGTGATGGTGATAATGAAGACGATGATGAAGAGTTCGGAGATGAAGAAAACGTTCTTGATCAATTGGAGAACGGCTTGTCGAACGAAGAATCGGACTCGGATGTTGAAGATCAGACATTAGAAATGGCAGTGGTCAATTTGCAATCAATGCTGTCAACCTGCGCTGAAGAAGCAACTATAAATACTCAAACGAATAAGCCACACATGGTGGAATTTTACAACCAAACTAAAGGCGCTGTCGACACTTTTGATCACATTTGCAGTACTATGTCGTGCAGTAGGAAAACAAACAGATGGCCCATGTGCATATTTTATCGAACGGTGAATATGGCATGTATTAACTAAAGCTGGAAAAGTATTGAGTAGTGGGTACCGAGTATCAAGTATTTGTCCTTTTTTTTGGATACTCAAGTAGTTACTCGATACTTTCAGAGTTATATTTTTAAGCAAGTTGAGGGGCTAAAATAGTGTAACAAATTACAGAAAGACAACAATGTGTAAGCTACAAAATTAAACCAACCGCCGAAATAAAGCTGTCAATAAAATAGAACAACCACATGTGATAATTTACATTTTAAAAGTACTTAAAAATGTATATTAGTTAAATATATATATGTATATATATACATGAAAGGCCTGATTTCACAATGTTCGGTAAAATGTCTGTTAACAAAAAATTAACTAATTGCTGGTTAGGATAACGAGCACTATTTAATCAACGATTACGTATTTTCGTTTCACCATCTTTCAGTTAACTAACATAAGAATTTAATAAAAATGTGGCAATATTATCGGTTTGTTTACATAAAAAATAATATTAAAAAGACAGTTTTTGCAAATTTGAGAAACAAAACTTTTTAATATAGTAAAATACATTTATAAAAATTAAAATATTGTTATTTGAACATAAGTACATATATATGTACATGTATATAAAGCATTAATATAAATTGTTTGCTTGCAGTATGTTCTCCGACGACAACGTATTTGGGACATAGTTGAAGAAATCTAGTTTGGATATGTCCAGACGATAGGAAATAAATCAAGAGACGGAATTTGCCTTGGTAAGATGATTTAAAAATATGTACATAATCGTATTTAATGTCCAATACTGTTATCTAGGATTGACAAATACCGACCGCCAAAATTTGATGAAATTGTAGCCAATGAAGATACTGTAGCTAGTTTGTCCGAATTTGCTACGCAGGGTAATGCTCCTAACATTAGCAAAAGCTATTTTTTTTGTATGGTATAGGGTCCAACTGATGTGAGCAACACAACGACTATTCAATATTTGGCTAGAATATTACTTGGTGGCAGCTATAAGGAAGCAGTATTGGAATTAAATGCCTCAAATGAACGTGGAATTTACGTAGTGCGGAATAAAATTAAAATGTTTGCTCACCAAAAAGTTACCCTGTCCCGTGGACATCATAAAATTGTTATACAAGATGAAGCTGACAGCATAACTGAGGGTGCAAAGCAAGCAATGTGGCGTACAATGAATATTTATAGTAAAACCACACGCATTAGCTTGTAATACAATTGAAAAAATCATCGAACCCATAAAGTCTCGTTGTGCCATGTTGCGTTTTACGAAATTATCAGATGCCCTGATTTTTGCTAAACTTATTGCAGTTTCTTTCTTTTTTTGCTAATAAAAATTTTTAAATTAAAAATATTACAACAAATATAAATATCGATTTGTATCTTTATCCATTTTATTTTATTTTCCTCCGATTAGAGTGTTAACCTGCAAATTTCTTTCATTTAAATTTAACCTAAACTTTTCTGTTAAATTCTTTCACTTAAGAGTTTATCATATATGTATTGTGTGTTAATATGAGATTTTATTGTAAAGTAATTTGCTTTCGGCTGGCATAGCTTATAACTTCGACCATTCACCTCTCCTGCCCAGTCAGCATCAGCATACCCCCTTAAGTCCAGGCTTGACTTAGACCCCACGCACAACTTTAAATTTTTTGTGCCCTTAAGGTATTTAATTATTCGTTTTAGTTCGTTCCAATCATGATTATTTGGTTTGCTGATTTTTTGAGACAAAATTGAAACTGCCACAGCAATATCAGGGCGTGTGTTATTTGAGACATACAGCAGCGCACCTATAGCCTTTCGATATAAATTGTTGTTGTCAAAGAAGTCTTCAGAATTTAATTTAAGATACCCTGGATCCATTGGTATCGGCGAAGCCTTTGCATCTTGAAGATTAAAGTCCTTCAGCATTTTTTCAATATATTTTGTTTGTGACAAATAAAATACGCCATCTTCAACCGAAATTTCAATGCCCAGATACAGCTTTATATCACCCAAATCAGTTAATTCAAAATGAGACTTGAAAACAGACATGATACTATCAATTTCCATATCATTCTTTGATGCGATGATAATATCATCAACGTAAATCAGGATATAAATGATTGAATCACCATCACCTTTCACGTACAGACAGGGTTCAGTTATTCCCCTTCTGAAACCCGAATCAATTAATGTTTTGTTGATTCGGATATTCCAACACCTGGCTGATTGTTTGAGCCCATATAAACTATTATTTAACCTACAGGCTAAATTCTCTTTTCCTGGATGTTGCATAAAAATTTCCGTGTCCAATTTACCATAGAGGAATGCCGTTTTGATATCAACATGTTTTACATTCATCTTATTGAAGCTTGCAATAGCCAATAAACTTCTAAATGTGGCTTGTTTTACAACAGGTGCAAAGACTTTATCATAGTTTTCTCCGTACTTTTGGGAAAACCCTTTTGCCACCAGTCTAGCCCTGTATTTCTTTTCACCGTTCATTAAGTATTTGATTTTAAATACCCATTTGCAACCAATGAGTTTAGTACCTTTGGATGGCTCAACCAAATCCCATGCATTATTATCTTGCAGCGCCTTCATTTCATCTTCCATTGCGTTTAGCCAAAAAACGGTGTCCGATCGAGATACTGCATCTTTATAGCTTACAGGATCATCTTCTTCAAAAACTTTGTACCCAAACTTTTTGGGAGGTACACCCTTAGTGACCCTGGAAGATTTCCTGGGAGTGGCATCATTTTCATTCGTTGGAGTTTCTGCTTCATTATAATTTTCATTTGTAGGAGTTCTTGCTTCAGATGGTGATGCTGATTCTTCTGCAGATTCAAAGCCATAGAAATCGTCAACACTTATTTCGTCAATTTTGCCTGCATTTGATGAATCGGGACCAAAATTTTGTAAACTTAAACTCAGCATCGGAAAATTCTCTTTACACCCATTATTAAAATCATCCATAGAAGATTCACTTGGTATCACAGCATTTACAGTAGTATTATCAATGTTATCGCCAACATCATAATCATATTTACCCTCATTATTGCCAATAACGCATTTATCGCCAGGTTTATTATCAACATTAATCCTAGAGGATTTATTTTCAGCATTGTCTTCAGATTCTAAGAACTTCACATCTCGACTAATCATGATTTTGTTTGTTTTGGTATTTAACAGACGAAATGCTTTCGACTCATCTGAGTAGCCTACCAAATTGCATTTTATAGCCACTTCATCTAATTTCTTTCTTTTCTGTTTGTTAACGTGTACATATGCAACAGTACCAAATATACGAATGTGATCCAACTTTGGAGGTTTTCCACACCACAACTGGAATGGTGTCAAGTTTACTGCAGTTGATAAAAGTCGGTTTTGAATATAGTTAGCATTGTTTATCGCTTCGGCCCAAAATTGAATTTTCATGTTTGCATCAAACAACATACATCTCGCCATTTCCATCAAACTTCTATTTTTTCGTTCGGCAACTCCGTTCTGCTCAGGAGTATAGGGTGCCGTAAGCTGATGTATGATACCTTTAATCGTGAAATAATTTTTCATTTGTTTATTTACGAATTCACCACCTCTATCTGTTCGCAAAATTCTAAGTCGCTTTTTAAATTGATTTTCTGATTCTTCTATAAACTGCTTTATCTTTTCGTATGCCATATCTTTAGATGCAAGGAAAAATACAGTGCAATATCTACTGTAATCGTCTATCATCGTCAAAAAATATCTATTCCCATTAGGTGTTGCATTGTGCATCGGACCGCATAGGTCACAGTGTACCAAATCTAAAATTTCTTTAGATTTTGTAAGTGATGCCTTCGGAAATTTATTTCTACTGAGTTTTCCTCTTAAGCAAACTTCGCAATTTGACGAACACTTGCATTTCTTTATTTTTACTCCGAGCACTAGCTCCTTAGAGACAGACGTATTTATTGCTGGTATATTCTTGTGACCAAACCTACGATGCCAGACATGGATACAGTCAGTCTTATATTCTGACACATTAAGTGCTTTTTGTTTATGATTTAAAACAAATAAATTATTTTTTAAGTAGCTTGTAGCATACACTTTACCATTCTTTGAAATTTTGCAACCATCGTTATTAAAAGAAACATTGAAACCAATATTAGTCAAACGCCGAACAGACAAAAGATTGCAGTCTAATTCAGGAATGAACAAAACGTCTTTAATACAAATTTCAATATTATTACATACCAATTTACAATCGCCCTTTCCACATACGTTTACTTCAGTACCATTTGCCATATATACTTTATCCTCTAATTTATTTAAATTAGTAAAATAATTTTCATCACTGCACATGTGATTTGTCGCTGCAGAATCTACATACCATTCGCAATTTGTTCTTTGTTGCATTATACCGAAACAAACATCATTTGAATCTTTTTTCACTATATTTACACGATTGTTGTTTTTCTTTTTCTCAGTGCAGTTTCTTTTCATATGGCCTGGCTTACCGCATGAGTAACATTTTTGCAAAAATTTCTTCTTTTGCATCTTAAAAGCAGCTTCATTTTCTTGCTCATAGCCGCATTTTCGTTTGTACTCCTGGAGTAGTTTTTCTTTGATGAAATCCATTGTCAGATCGACTTCCGGACGCATTTCTAATGATGAAATTAAATTGTTGTAATCATCCGGCAACGTACCGAGCAAAAATGCCACAACTTTGTGTTCCTCCAAATTTTCCCCTAAATCTCTCAGGCGATCCACAATAGACAAAAACTCATTAATATGATCTTCCATACTTTGACCTCTAACCAACCTTTTTGAAGACATTAATTTGAGAAGACTTACTTTATTGGTTATGTTAGATTTTTGATGGTGTTTTTTTAATGTGTCCCAAAATTCCTTTGCTGTTGTTAGTTGTTTTATTAAAACCTTTTGAGACTCCTCGACAGCTAAACCTATTGTCGCCCTTGCCTTCCCATCACGGCTTAACCACTTTACATCATGTTCACTACAACGTCCCACAACTCCCTTTCCAGTAGCAAAAGCTCCATGTTGAATTTCCATACATGATAGTTGCTGTTTGACAACTTGGGGAATTGTGCTATTGTAGCATTCATCTTTATACAGTTTTATTTAAATATTCTTTAAATTATTAATTAAAACTTTCAAGAAAATTAAAAAACGCGTGTTAGCCCATAACCTGTTATTATGAGATTTTATTGTAAAGTAAAGGAGAAGGTATTAAAAGTACATTCAGCAAGAATACAAAAGGGCGGCAAACTTACATAGTTGCATTATAGAGTATTTCTGAACAAATACAAAAAAGGATGCAAGTGCAATGTTATGACATAAATATATGCCAACATTGTGTAATACAATTTAGCCACACTTTCGGTTAAAGTGTTGATTATTTTTTAATCGAACATCCTGAAAGTTTGCGTAAATATTATATTTTAATTTTTATATACATACACAATGTATTACACATGCAGAGTCATATGTATGTTCACGCATATGTAAATATTTTCAATTCTTTAATCAAATCAATCCATTATTTTTCCAATGAACCCTTATATGCATAACTAAATTTTTTTTGATAAAAATTAAATTATTGCTTAAGTTGTTAACGTTGAATTAAAAGTTAGCTTTACATTTTATTTTTGATTTAATAATAAAAGACATACAAACCAATAATAGTTGAAGATCTATTTTTCATTTTTGAAGAAACAACTTGAATTTGCAGATAAAAACTATGCGTTACAAATTCAAAAAATCCGTTAAAAGTATCGAGTAGCATTCAGTACCCAAATGAAAAGTATTGAATATTATTGAGTAATGAAAAGTAGTAGAATTTCCCAGCACTAGTATTAACAGCTTTGTAGTATATTGCCACAATGTTTATAAAGATGGCAAAAAGCCATTAAACAGAAAAAATTTCATGAAAGAGCTTGCACGAATCGTCGCAAAGATTTCCCTACCCTAAGCAACACCAAGAGAAATGATATAGAAAATTTATTAAGTACAGGTAGGGTAGAGGCCGCCGGCAAATACAGTAATTTAAAAACTAACAATAAGAGAAAGATTTGCGGCTTTTGTCCCTACCAAAAGCATAGAATGACAAAGCCAGTCTGCGTGAAGTGTGGTAAGACCGTATGTGGAGAACACAAGAAAGATGTCTGCAACAAATGCTGTTAATTTAAGAATATATATATATATATATATATATATATATATATATATATATATATATATATATTTTTTTTTTTTTTGTTATTTACTTATTACTTAATATATTTTCTTCACTGACAAATGAATTCACTGATCTCCTTATTATATTTTTTTTAATTAAAATTTTTGATCTCAAAAGCTGCTCAAAAAAATAAGTTTCTATTAAATATTAAATAATAAATCAGTTTTTCTAAATAACCACGAGTTTTGTCTTTGATTCGATTTAGAAACATTACAAAAAAGTATTTTGAACAAACTAATGTATAGTTTGATTATAGATAGGAAAAAAATTGGTTACATATGTATAGGTGTTAGTCGTTTCGACTAATGATTAGTGTTGTGTATAAAAAAGAACGATACGGTTCCAGGGTTAAAAAACATTTACAAACAACACAAGAAACAATATTTTATTCGATATAAATCAGCTTATTTTTCTTACGTCTCTTATAAAATTAGTCGACATATGGTTAACAATAAAGTTTTATAATGCAAAACAAAAAATAAATTCTATAAACAATGAATTTATGCAATATAAACTATATAAAAAAGTTTATTTAGGTTCGCATGTGGAAAATATCTATTACCTAAGGCTATCTAATTCAGCATCATATGTTAACCGACTGATTTCATGTTTAGTAGCTACGTAGCTCTGTCCTCTCACTAATACCGAAATTCGAAATAATTCGAAATTTTCGGTCTGATGACATCTTCTTTAGATTAGATAGAATTAATTAATTCATAACTGTTTTTAAAAACATGTAATATCATCTAACTTTTCTCTTATAAGTAGTTAGTCAAAACTTGTTGCCGGGCGGGAAATGTCGCGGGCATACAATTTTAATTTTCGCAGGTAATTTTACATTTGTACTCTTATAGCAAAACTTTTGATTCCAGAACACTGAAGTAGCGATGGTATCTATTGTACGTTTATTAGGGGCGTATTCTATTTCTGTTGAAAACTGGTTAAATAGTTGAAATTTTTCCCAATTAGTATCCACTTTTTTCAGGCTTAAGTTCGTTTTCTCTAAATATAGACAACTCTGATGATGAGACTGTGGTTAGTCTCGAAACATCGATGTCAGTTCAACCCTCCGCGCAGTCTAATTTTTCTTTGTCTGTTCAAATATTAGTCGCCACTAGATTTTTTTTCTAATTTAAATAATAATTTAATTTATAACAAAATTATATTTAGAGAAAACGAACTTAAGCCCGAAAAATTAAAAATTTCTTTGATTAAACATCACTTAGTTCGAATAAACAAATTCACAACTTAATTATAAAACTAAAGGCACGTAGCTAAGAATGTGTCTGTACATCACAGTTGTTTATACATTAAAAAACAGAGTATATAAAACTAGAGTATTGGTAGCCGAAGGCTGCCACATAGGAATCAAATAAGAAACGCTAGAATAAAGCTCAACTTGAACAAGATAGACTTTAAAAAAGTATAGTAAAGTTGCAACCCATTAAAAATGAAAAAAGCTGTAAAAGCTTACTGTAAATCAGCAGATTCAATTTATGATAGATTTTTTTTTTTTCCAATTTTATTATTTATTGAATCTTCAATTATAAATTGAAACATCAATAAGTTGTTCAAATCTTAAATCTAAATAATAAAATGTTAAATATATGTTTAGCCAATACCAAACAAAATTTTTAATTTTAACGGTTGATTTTTGTTGATTTACATCTCTCGTGTGCGGCTGAGAGAAAGAGTATCCCTCCTCCTCAGCCGGGTGTGACCACTATACTGTAGAATATTGCGCGCAAGTGGATTTGGGTGCAGCTCAATTTTTTTTACATATTTTTTCGCGTGTTTTGAAAATACTGTCTTCACCAACGGAACATCTAGCAGTGTTATTCAGAAAAAGTTAAAGTATGTTTAATATCCACTATTAAGTAAAATTCCTTAAAGTATTATTCACAAACGATTATTAGCTTAATTTACAGAATTTAACGCCATATTAAATGTTGAAATTTTAAAGTACGTGGACCCCTACTTTAAACCTAAATTAAAGTAAAATGAGATTTCTGTGCTGCTGACATTTAGTTGTTTAAATGTGCGCCTTTTTATAAAAACTTGTTAAAAAATAATAAATTTTTGTGGTTAATTGTGTAAAATATGGAAAGAATAAATTTTATTAGAAGAATTTTTTTAATTCTGTTGCACTTAAACAGAATACATCAAAGAAATTTCCAACTCCAGTCAACCGAGAATATACAAGGAGAGGGTTGACTTATTCTTTCTTCCTAACACGGAATTTAAAAAAAAAAATACCGATTCAACAAAGAAACTGTAAAAAAATAATCAAATTTAATAAAAAAAATGATATATTGTTGGACAGTAGAGGATGCGGCACATCAGCGGAATTGCAAGTTTTAGTAGCTTTGCGCACTTGGGGAAGAAGAGAGGTAGGTCTCATATTCTATGATGCATATATATGTACATACATGTATGTACTTGAAACATAAAAGACAAAATTATTCTTTAAGATTCAGGATGATGCAGGAGATATTCATGGCCTCTCCCAAGCCACGTTAAGCCGAATTTGTGCTAAAGTCTCCCGCGCCATTGCGAAACTTGCAAAAGACAAAATCAAAATGCTCGCATCTATAGAAGAAGAAGTAAGAATATCTAAAGAATTTAAAGAAATACGCAACTTTCCTACTGTTATCGATTACATTGACGGAACCCATATAAAAATTAAAAAAACCGGGGGATTTATATATCATCCAAAGAATTCGCAAGTATTTTCAACAAAAACTTTTACTCAATTATAACAATAGCTTTACTTACTTTGTCCTCCTCGTTCAAATTTTTGGATCTTTTTCTTTTAATATCCTCTGCTTTATCCACTTCTTTATTAAATTTTCAAAATATTTACCAAAAATTACTTAGCAAAGTAATGGAAATCTACAGAACATTTTAGTGATGTGCATACAACAAACTCAAGTAAACAAAGCTCGTACTTCAAATAATCGGATTAAAATTTTTATCCGATTATATGAAGTAATTTAAATCCTTTACAAAAAATAGCCGTATTTATTTATTTTACATTACTATAATTGTATTTAGTTTATGTTGTTATGTAATATAAATATTAATTTACATCTTTAATAAGAAAAAATTTAATTTTTTATTAAAACTATACAAAAATGTATTAATATATCCGAATATCAGGATGCATTAAGAATCGTTTTTTTGCATCGTTAACTATAAAGAGACAAGAGAGAATGATGGTATTGCCAGTATCAACATGTTAAATTTATTAAAGCATACATTAGTTAATATGGTGTTTTTGCATACTATTTTTTAACATAGGTTTGTTAGCGTTAAAGTCGATGGTAACTAACACGAACTTCAAACCTCAATTAAGATTTTTTTTTGCATAAGGCTGTAGATCTTTATGAATTCGATGATTTCTGACATACAAGCGGGCTGATGTAATTGCACGTAGAATTTTATTTTGGCGCCTTTGAATTTTTTCTACACTTGATGCTGAGGCAGTGCCCCATAACTGGATTCCATAGGGCCATATTGGTTTCAGGATCGCGTTGTATAAGAGAAGTTTGCAGTTTAGGCTTAGTATACAATTCCTTCCAATAAGCCAATTCATTTGGGCAGCTTTTAATTTCATTTGTGTCTATATGTGGTTTCCACGTCAAACGACGGTCAAGAAAGATGAACGCCTAGATATTTTACTACAGTGTGTTGCGGTATAGTCTCGGTGTTGAATTGTATAGGCGGGCATGTTTCCCTGCGCAATGTAAAAGTGACATGTACACATTTCTGCTCATTAAATTTTATTCGCCATTGTCTTAGCCATGTTTCCAGTTTTGATACGTATCCTTGCAAATTCCGGGAAGTTCTACAGGATTTTCATGAACGCTTAGAAAAGCTGAATCATCAGCAAATGTTGACGTGTAAATGTTATCAGAGGCACATATTAAAAAAAGTAAAGCACCGAAGATGCTGCTTTGAGGGACTCCGGCTTCGATCGACTGGGGAGGGCTTAAAAAATTACCTTCTCAAACTATAAATTTTCGTTCACTTAAATAGCTTTTTAAAAGCTTGACAATGCTTACGGGTAGATTTTGTGTTAATTTGTGTATTAGACCTTCGTGCCATACTTTGTCGAAGGCTTATGCAACATCAACGAAGAGTGTCGAGCAATATTTCTTTTTTTCAAAAGTGTCTCTAACAACATTCACAAGTCTGTGTGTTTGTTCCATAATTGTCTGCGAAAACCGAATTGATGATCTGGAATGCATCCATTACTAGTCACTATAGGCATCAGCTTGCTCATATACAGCTTTTCAAATAGTTTTGAAATGTTGGGCAATAAAATAATATGCCGATAGGATTCAACCTTCGTATGATCCTTGCCGGACTTTGGTATCATAATAATCATCGAAACCTTCCATTCTGCAGGATAATATTGCAGCCGTAAAATACCATTAAAAATGAAAAGAATTATTCTTTTTGCAATATATGGTAATTCTTGAAGCATTTTGTTGCTTATTTTGTCGACAACTGGGGCTTTTTTAGTGTTAAGACTAGTAATGGCCTTTTCAATCTCCACAATGTTGAATTTTAGCGATATTTCTGGTAAAGAGACGACTGGTGCAAGTTCAACAATATCAGCAGAAATATTCGGAGTGAATACTTTTTTCAAGTGTTTAACAAAAAGAGTACCTTTTTCAGCATTAGTTCTTTCCCAGTCACCATTTGAGGCTCGTAATGGATGTTTGCATATCACCGGCCTTTTAAGTCCTCTGGCTGCACGCCACAGCGAATAATCTGTTGATGGTGTTGCATCGAGTTCTTGCAGAAATTTTTGCAGCGAAGCTGTTTTTTGTGTTTGTAAAACTTTTCTAAGTTGCTTGGTACACTCCTTAAGCCTTAATTTTAGCTGGGACGTTGACATTCTCTTCGAGCTCTACGTTTTTCTGTCAAAAGCCTTTCTATATCCACACAAAAAATATTGTTTAATCTCACTTTTTGATTTGGTTGATTGGAAGAAGTTCTAAGAGCAGCTCTTTTAACATGTGCTTCAAGCAACCTAATAGAGTTATCTATGTCAGAAGGTGTTGTCAACGGAATATTTTCCGAGCAATGGGCGCTCAAATATTTTTTGTATCGCAACCAGTTAATACGTGCAGATATCTTCGGTAAATCACTTGTAGGTGTTGAAGTTTTGTGTGAGAATATAGTGACAATAGTTGGTGAGTGATCTGAAGATAAATCCAGAGATGCTTCAATCATTTCGCTGGCCACACCTTTCACTATTCCAAAGTCGATAACTTCTGAAACTTTTTGTCGATCTGTTGGCCAATATGTTGGCTGGCCACTTGAAACTACATTCAAACCCATTTTAGAGATTGTTCTAAACAACACACGACCCTTAGGAGTGATTAAACGTGAACCCCAGAATGTGGGGGGGGGGGGGGTAATAGAAAGGTGATATTATAAGTTTTTGATAATAATTTTCAATACAAATATTTGTTGCTTGAAGATATTCTTCACAAAAATCATGTAATAAGTAGTGTTTTATTCGCGATTTTATTAGAATTCCTGAGCCACCACAAGCTCTACCTCGAAGGTCCTTGGTGTCGTAGAAATTATATCCACTAATTTTAAAATAGCTTCGAGACGTCAAGTGAGTCTCAGAAATGAGCATTACATCGATTTGTTGATTCAGTAGGAAATATTCTATTTCATTTTTATGTTGGCAGATGCCGTTTGCGTTTCAAAAACATATTTTTAAGTTCATGGTTTGGTTAATACTGCCTGTAACAAGGTAGACTGCATTTTCAGCATTTCCTGCATCATACAGGACATGTTCAGAGTAAAAGTATTTACTGTTTGAATTAAGGTCTCTATTGAGGCTTCAATTCGACTAAAATTAGAACCTGTATCTTCATTTGCTGGAGCAGTTTTTTTACGCCGTAGTCTGGTTACTTTTTAAGATATTAGCGTATGAAGATTGTCCGTAAGGTTGTTGTTGGGCAATAGTTGTGTTAGACTTCAAAACATTTGAATATTGGTTCTGGCTAGTAGACGGTTGAGGTAGCTGTGGGAAGTTAAAAATGGTTTTAGGCTGATCGGGATTAACATTAGTTTTTTTGTTTGATGAATTCTTAAAACTCGAATATAGACGGCAGCCCCTGAAGTTAGCAGTGTGGTTTCCGCCGCAATTGTCACATTTTTTTGCCTTGGGATCACCTTTCAATTTGTTGCAGTCAGCGGTACTGTGTAACTCACCACATACAACGCAAACGGTAGACAACTTACAATATGCTTTAGTGTGGCCAAATTCTTGGCAGTTCAAGCATTGAACAGGTCCAGCTCTTTTATGTGGAAGCTCAACGGTAACTCTTCAATGCAATAAGTACTTTAAATTGTAGATAGGGTGCGATTCATTTTTTTTTTATTTTCAAGTCACCTGGCTGTAGCTCGACTCTAAAAATAGGTTAGAGGATTTTTTCCCTATTTTTAATGTTTGAAACATATTTTATTTTAAAGCCACTAATTTCAAGGCCTGACTTAACCTCTTCAGCATCAACACTAGAGTCTATACCTTTTATAACGACTGTTAGGCCTTTAGCACTCTTTAGTTGGTATGTGTAAAATTGTTTATTTTTTGACTCGAAATAGGAAACTATTTTTCGATAATGATTTTTATTGGTTACCTGAATTTTTGTTTCGTTGATTTTGCCGCGCTTAATTGGAGTTACGTAGAACTCATTTTCTCCAGTTAATGAGATAAGGCTTTTAACTAACAAATTGGAATTTTGTTCTCTTAAATATATGAATGGTGGTTTACACGACCTTGTTGTTGTTGTGTCTTCGTCGCCTTGTTCAGTTAAAATCGCGAAACGATTTTCGGAATTTTTTATATTGTTTCCATCTCTAGGAACTTTTGCCGTTGAAGACAAATTTCCAATTAGAGCATGTTCTATTTTCTTATGTTCACACATGTGTTTTCAGATGTCTATGCCATGTGGAAACATTTATCGACGATTGAATGTCTCCGATATCATTAGCCGTCCGTTTAAAGTATTTGCATTGGTGATAAATTAATTATTTTTTATCTCATTTTAAAATTTTAATAACAATGATATAAAGTATATAACAAGTGTTGATACAAGCTCCATATTTTGCAGATTAAAAAGAAAAAAACTTAAATATATATTTGTGACGCTGGCACTTCAGCAACGCTACCAAAGAAATTTTCAGCGGCTTTAATATACATAATAATTTGAACATATCAGCTGTTGTAAACAATCATGGCCGATGTCATGTGTAATTATACATACAAGTTGGTGACCAAAAATTAAAAACCTTATGTAAATTAATCAAGTTTGACAGACACAAAAAAACATGTGAATTGTAGACTTGAAAAAACACAACCAAAACCATGTAGTGTATTGGTACCTTAAGTGATTCTCATTTACCCAGCAGATGGTGCTTTCTGAAACTTTCATGTGGTAAGACAAACGTTTTTATGATAGGAAAGTGCTGGATCGCCCGTGGCCACTTCTGTTAATGTAGATGTACGAGTATTATCTGAAATAATATAATTCGATGCCTGTTGAGAATCGATATGCTAAGTATGTCGCCTAGTTTATATTACATTTTATTGTGTGCTAGCCTAGTTTCATAGGCTTGCCAGATTCACGTTGGGAAAATTTTGAACATTCCCCAAAAAAAATCTTGATTTTCTTAACAAATGATAATATTTACATTAATTATTCTTTTAGCGTTCATATTAACTAAAATATATATTTAGTGTTTTTACATATAGAATTAACTAATTTTGCGCCATCAGGTGAAAACTGTTGCAATCTCTATCAAGATTTATAAGATCAAATGACATTATCTTCCTTTCGTTGGAGTACAAATTATTTAAAATACCAAGTAATTTGTCCGAAAAAGCATTACTAATTGGTATTTAAAAAACAAAATAAATAACTTTTTCCCAATTTTCTAGGTAGCTTTCTGAAAATTTCTCAAAGGAAAAATACCATATTTAATTTTTATACACTGTTTTGTTTAAGGAAAACTGTGACGAAATTTAAAAACAATATTTTTGTGTTTAGTTCATCATCTGCTTTCCTCCGTACCCGATGACTTTCGTCAGACCCAAATGTGTCATACTTCGAATTTTCTGAGAATAAAACATTGTGGAATTTAATTTCTTTATGAACATACATATGTATGTGTTCGCAAACAAAAGACGTTTTTTTTTCTATTTCTATCATTATCTTTTGCGAGTTATTCTTGATTGATACCCAGCACTTTTAATAGTCTCAGAAGTTGTTTCTGCAGACACTAATTCATTAAATGAACTTTCAAGATCCAACACAATTTTTGTTGCTCTTTTAAAAGTATTTTTCTTGATAATCACAACAGCTTGCTATTCTTTTTCTGCGCTTATTCTGTACTCGATTTTCGTTTTTGAAATGGTTTATCGTTTTTTGCACTGTTGATTTTGATCTCCAAATTATTTCTGAAATTTCCTTATACTCGTAAGATGTGCCTTGTTTGTGGCACTTTATTATAATTTCACGCTTCTCAATATATAATTCTTCTCTGGGAATGTTTGCGCTAATACTTTTTGAAATTCTTTTTATGAACTCTACTTAATTAAGTTTGTTACATTTGAAAATTTTGGTTATTGCTTCAGTTCCTAAAGAAAGTTTGATATTTAAAGCATGATATAAAAGAATAACTTAACAGTGTTATTAAAAAAAGTTGTATGATATATATATATATATATATATATATATATATATATAAGTAAATTAACTTAGTCTTAAGTTATATGATCATGTTGGGTACCAAAAGTTTTGTGATTCACTGTATGTGACCATCAATAAGAAAACTGCAACGAAAAATAACTTTGTCCATCCATAGATTTGTTTTAAAGGCTGGCTGAGACTACTTTTTTCATTGTTTTTGCTATATTTTATTTAGTTTTTCTTAAATAATACAAAGATCGAAGTTTAAGACAGGAAGGGGTATCGCATTCCTTTGGTTTACTGGTAGTAGCACACCGCAACTGATTTCTATTTTATGTAAAAATGTACCTATACATACATACATACATAAGTATTACATACGTATGTTTGAATGTACAAGGTTTAGTTAAAGTGTTCCGCGAACACTCTCACGTCATGGTCATATTTTCTTATTTTTACTTTGTTCTCTCCTTTTTATTATTTATTTTTTGTTATTAAGCACTTTTTACATACATAAGTACATACATACATATGTACATATTCTGTTTCTTAGCATGGTTTTGGTTTTGCTGTGTTGTCTTTTTTATCTGAGAAATATATGTATGTATATTGTTTTATTCATACATACGGATTTATGTATACATGCAAGATATTTGAATGAAACACGAAACGTTTCTAATTGTACCGGTAAAGCAACTCAAGTATAAAACGCACATCCGCCATGCGGGCTGATTGACAACAATTGGGGCAACTGTGCGATCGACAAACACTGGAAGGCAATTGCAATTATAGTTTACGTTTGACATGACATGTGCATAATTGGTATGAGGCAATGCTAAAATTTTAGTTTGTTATTGGAAATTAAGGATACATAAACGAAAGACATCAATTTATGGCTACAAAATGGCAATAAAAGCATCGTCAATTATTCACCATTTCCAACTACCTCATACAGCGCATACATATCACGATCACGGAAACTTGATGAAATAAGTAATTTAACTGTCAGTATTTGACTATCAATAATATTTTGGTACTAAAATTTAATATAATTTTGCAAAGTGGTTCAAATGACATTCTTTTATCTGTTTACTTTGCGCTATTAATTTATACACATGTAAGCATACATATACATAAGTATGTATGTGCATACTGGATACTCAATAAACATATTTTTTCCAATATGAGTTGAAAATAAAATTTTATACACTACCAAAAATTGATGAGAGTTGTGCAGAGTTTCAAGTTTCCAAGACTTTCCTTGGATGTTTAGCAGACCGGTCAGCAATTTTTTCATACGATATACATACATACTTATGTATGTATATTAGCCGTATTCACAATCTTGTGCATTTGAGATTGCAAATTTATGCAATTGCAAATTTATTCTCTCAATTGTGAATGATATCTTTGGGTTAGGTTGCAATGCTTGATGCAAAACACAAAATTTACAGCTGATTGATAAATAAAAAATTAATTCCACTGAAGTTTTGGCCTAAAAATACATATGTCTAAGAAAATACTCAAGTATCAAAACATTTACTTAATCAAATAATTCAAATTTTTATTATAAAAATAAGGATTAATTTGTTAGTTAGTCAGGATTTTAAATAACACATTTATTTATGTAAATTTGAATAATTTGATTTGTGATGTTTTGCGTTTTGCTAATTTTTACTTTTTGTTATTAAATTTTTTTTATTTCAATTAATTTATGAATTTTTTTTTAATTAATTTTTGTTTGTCTGGTTAATTTCCTTTTGCTGGAAATATTTTTGTTTTATAATTTTGAATAAAATTTTTAAAATTTGAATAAGCAAAATCGGCTTAGCTCACTGCGTATCAGCTGTCGTTTTGCAAGTAAGTGTTGCATACGTAGAGTAAATATAAGCTATTGGTTTTTAGTGTTGCTTATTTGCAAAGATGTAGCATGTGCATTTAGTCTTCTACTTTGCAATTATAACGTATTGTCATTTTGTCTCAATGGGAATAGCTCGTGCCCAAGCTGAATTATTATTTTATATTATTATTACGAATACACGAAATTGTTATTAGAACGGCAATAATGTATAAATTAGAAATTATTACTATAAGGCTTAAGTACAGTTTTATTGAATTGCTGAAAATTCAAATTACTATGTGTTTTTTATTTTTTGAAAATTAGCATGTGTAATCAGACTAGCAGAACGTATCAGTATGTCGATTTCTAGGCCGCTACACCTCTCATTAGCGTTCGTTTGTCCATTTTTACAATTAATATAAAGTGGATACTAATTGAAGAAAATAAACTATTTAACCAAGTTTTTCACATAAATAGAATACGATAATTGTTATAATTCCTTTTAATTACATTTTTACATATTTAAACAATTTTTGGTTAGTACGAAATTCCTCATATCTGATTCCTCACTGCTAATATTCAACAAACACTCATAGTCCGTTATAATCAAAGTCTTCTACTTTGCCATTATAACGTATTGCTATTTTGCTCTCATTATTAGGGTCATTCACATCACTGTGATCCTATTATTATGGAATAGCTCGTGTCCAAGCTGAATTATTATATTATATTATTAATACGAATACACGTAATTGTTATTTTAACTGCAATAATGTAGAAATGAGAAATTATTTTTCTTAGTCTTAAGATAAGTTTTATTAAATTGCTGAAAATTAAAATTACTACCTGTTTTTTTATGTATTCAAAAACATTAGAATGCGCAATCAGACTAGCAGAACGTATCAGCAAACCGATTTCAAGGCCGCCACACTTCTAATCAGAGTTCGTTTGTCCATTTTTAGAATTAATGCAAAGTGGATACTAATTGGGAAGAATATCAACTATTTAACCAAGTTTTTAACTAAATAGAATACGAGAATTGTTATAATTCCATTTTTACATATTGAAACAATTTTTGGTTAGTACGAAATTCCTCATATCTGATTGATCACTGCTAATATTCAACAAACACTCATAGTCCGTTATACTCAAAGTCTTTTACTTTGCATTATAACGTATTGTTATTTTCTCTCATTATTAGGGTCATTCACATCACTGTGATCCTATTACTATGGAATAGCTCGTGCCCAAGCTGAATTATTATATTATATTATTATTACGAATACACGTATTTGTTTTTTGAACTGCAATAATGTAAAAATGAGAAATTCTTATTCTTAGGCTTAAGATAAGTTTATTTAAATTGCTGAAAATTCAAATTACTATGTGTTTTTTTATTTTTTGAAAAATATAAGACCAGCAGAACGTATCAGTATACCGATTTCAAGGCCGCCACACTTCTAATCAGCGTTCGTTTGTCAATTTATACATTGATGTAAAGTGGATACTATTTCGGGAGAATATTAACTATTTATCCAAGTTTTTCACATAAATAGAATACGAGAATTGTTATAATTCCTTTTTATTCCATTTTAAGTAATTGAAACAATTTTTGGTTAGTACGATCTTTCTCATATCTGATTGCTCACTGCTAATATTCAACAAACACTCCGTTATACTCAAAGTCATCTACTTTGCCATTATAACGTATTGCTATTTTCTCTTAATATTAGGGTAATTCACATAACTGTGATCCTATTATTAGCGAACAGCTCGTACCCAAGCTGAATTGTTATTTTATATTATTATTACGAATACACGAAATTGTTGTTAGAACGGCAATAATGTATAAATGGGAAATTATTAGTATAAGGCTTAAGTACAGTTTTATTGAATTGCTGGAAATTCAAATTACTATGTGTTTTTTATTTTTTGAAACTTAGCATGTGCAATCAGACTAGCAGAACGTATCAGTATATCGATTTCTAGGTCGCTACACCTCTCATCAGCGTTCGTTTGTCCATTTTTACAATTAATATAAAGTGGATACCATTTGAAGAAAATAAACTATTTAACTAAGTTTTTCACATGAATAGAATACGAGAATTGTTATAGTTCCTTTTATTTACATTTTTACATATTTAAACAATTTTTGGTTAGTACGAAATTCTTCATATCTGATTGCTCACTGCTAATATTCAACAAACACTCATAGTCCGTTATACTCAAAGTCTTTTACTTTGCATTATAACGTATTGTTATTTTCTCTCATTATTAGGGTCATTCACATCACTGTGATCCTATTACTATGGAATAGTTCGTGCCCAAGCTGAATTATTATATTATATTATTATTACGAATACACGTATTTGTTTTTTGAACTGCAATAATGTAAAAATGAGAAATTCTTATTCTTAGGCTTAAGATAAGTTTATTTAAATTGCTGAAAATTCAAATTACTATGTGTTTTTTTATTTTTTGAAAAATATAAGACCAGCAGAACGTATCAGTATACCGATTTCAAAGCCGCCACACTTCTAATCAGCGTTCGTTTGTCAATTTATACATTGATGTAAAGTGGATACTATTTCGGGAGAATATTAACTATTTATCCAAGTTTTTCACATAAATAGAATACGAGAATTGTTATAATTCCTTTTTATTCCATTTTAAGTAATTGAAACAATTTTTGGTTAGTACGATCTTTCTCATATCTGATTGCTCACTGCTAATATTCAACAAACACTCCGTTATACTCAAAGTCATCTACTTTGCCATTATAACGTATTGTTATTTTCTCTCATTATTAGGGTCATTCAGTTTCAACTCTCGTAGTGAACAGACGCGTTTTTATAATCGTCGCAACTGAATATAAAAAAAATATAAAAGAAAAAAAAATTTTCAAGTCACAAAAAATATAAAAAAAACAAAACATTTATTGAACAGTTATTTTACTGGTTTTATTTTATTTTTTGCTTGTGTGCAATACACATAAATATTTGCATACACAAACTAATATAAGTGAAAATAAAAAAAAGAGAACTCTGATGAGTTCATCTTCTGATAAAAACAACAATAATCAGTAGGAATGTACAATATATAACTTTAGTTGCTGATGACGACAATAAAAAAAATGAATTAAACAAAAACCTGAATTTAACAGAAAACACAAATACTCGTGCGCGATCATTATCTTTGAACATGTTAAATAGTGATCAAGAAGCAACAACAATTGCACCCATCAGCAAACTTGTCAGCTTAGCTGTACAAACAAACAAACAAACAATAAGTAACAAGGTGACCAACGTGCACAAAATGGTAGATGCGGTGAGTACAATAAATGATGATAATAAAATTCAAACAGGAATGGACAGATACATAGCCGTATTAAAAAGGGGAAGAAGTCCAAAATCAGCTCAAATTGCTTCAACAGCGAAAGTTCTCAGAGATGGAAAAAACAAAATAAAAAATTCCGAAAATCGTTTCGCGATTTTATCAGAACAAGACAATGAAGACCCAACTACAACAAGGTCGAGTAAACCTCCACCGATATATTTAAGAGAGCAGAACTCTAGTTTTTTGGTAAAAAGCCTTATCTCCTTAATTGGAGAAAATGAGTTCTATGTAACTCCAATTAAGCGCGGAAATATTAACGAAACAAAAATCCAGGTAGTGCAAGAAAGTAATTACCTAAAAATAGTTTCTGACCTTGAGTCAAAAAACAAAAATTTTTATACGTACCAATTAAAGAGTGCTAAAGGTCTAACCGTCGTAATAAAAGGTGTAGACTCTACTGTGGATCCAGAAGAGGTTAAGTCTGCCCATGAAAATAATGGCTTCAAAGTTAAAAATGTTTCTAACATCAAAAATAGGGATAAAATCCCCCAACCTATTTTTAGAGTCGAGCTACAGCACCCAATCTATAATCTAAAGTACTTGTTACACAGAAGAGTTACAGTTGAGATGCCACATAAAAAAAATGGACCTATCCAATGCATGAACTGTCAAGAATTTGGCCATACCAAAACTTATTGCAAGTTGCCTACCGTCTGCGTTGTATGTGGCGAGTTGCACAGTACCGCTAACTGTGACAAAATAAAAGGTGATACCAAGGCAAAAAAATGCGGCAATTGCAGTGGAAACCACACTGCTAACTATAGAGGCTGCCCTCTTTACTCTTTTTTTAAAAATTCGTCGAACAGAAAAACAAATGCTACTCCCGATCAGCCCAACACCCCTTTAAACTACCCTCAGTTACCACAACCGTCGACTAGCCATAATCAATACTCAAATGTTTTAAAGTCTAACACGACTCTTACTCAAGAAAAACCTAATAGTCAATTTTCATACGCTAATATTTTAAAGAGTAACCAGACTCCGGCGCAAAAAACTGTACCAGCTAATGAAGAATCAGGGCATAATTTTAGTCGTATTGAAGCCTCGATAGAGATCCTAATACAAACAGTAAATACATTTACTCTCAACATGTCCTGTATGATGCAGGAAATGTTGAAAATGCAGTCTACCTTGTTGCAGGCTGTATTGAAAAAACCATGAACTTAAGAATCTGTTTTTGGACCGCAATCGGCTTCTGCCAACATAAAAATGAAATAGAATATTTTCTTCTGGATAAACAAATCGATATTATGCTTATCTCAGAAACTCATTTAACGTCTCGAAGCTATTTTAAAATTAGTGGATATAATTTCTACGATACTAAGGATCCTCGAGGTAGAGCTTGTGGTGGCTCTGGAATCCTAATAAAACACTACCTGCTAAATGACCTTCGTGAAGAATATCTTCAAGCAACAAATATCTGTATTGAAAATTTTTATTAAAAGCTTGTGATATCATCTGTTTATTCTCCTCCCAGGTTTTCAATTTCAGAGAGTCAATATACCGTATTTTATACAACACTGGGGTCCCGTTTTCTGAATGTAGTTTCAAGTGGTCAGCCAACATATTGGCCAACGGATCGACAAAAAATTCCTGATGTTATCGGCTTTGGAATCTCGAAAGGTGTGCCCAGCGAAATGATGGAAGTAGAAGCATCTTTGGATTTGTCTTCAGATCATTCGCCTACTATTATAACTATTTACTCACACACAACCGCAAGACCAACATGTGATTTACCGCTGACATCTGCACGTATTAACTGGCTGAAATACAAATAATATTTGAGTGCTCATTGCACGGAAAATATGCCATTGAGAACACCTGCTGACATAGAAAATTCTATTAGGTTGTTTGAAGCATATGCTAAACAAGCTGCTCTTAATGCTTCTTCAGTTCAACCAAAACAACAAGCGAGATTTAACAACATTTTTTGTGCAGATATAGAAAGGCTATTGACCGAAAAACGGAGAGCTCGACGAGAATGGCAACGATACAGATCGCCTCAGCTAAAATTAAGGCTTAAGGAGTGTACCAAGCGGCTTAGAAAAGTTTTGCAAACACAAAAAACAGCTTCGCTGCAAAAATTTCTGCAAGAACTCGATGCAACACCATCAACAGATTATTCGCTGTGGCGTGCAGCCAGAGGACTTAAAAGGCCGGTGATATGTAAACCTGCATTACGAGCTGCAAATGGTGACTGGGCAAGAACTGATGCTGAAAAAGGTGCTCTTTTTGTTAAACACTTAGAAAAGGTATTTACTCCAAATATTTCTGCTGATATTACTGAACTGCCGCCAGTCGTCGCTTTACCAGAAATTCCGCTAAGATTTAATATTGTGGATATTCAAAAGGCTATTACAAGTCTAAACTCAAAAAAAGCCCCAGGTATTGATAGAATAAGCTACAAAATGCTGCAAGAATTGCCTTTCATTGCAAAACGAATAATAATATTCATCTTTAATGGTATTTTACGACTGCAATACTATCCGGCAGAATGGAAGGTTTCGATGATTACTATGATACCAAAGCCCGGTAAGGATCATACAAAGGTTGAATCCTATCGGCCTATTAGTTTATTGTCCAATATGTCGAAACTTTTTGAAAAACTGTACATGAGCAAGCTGACTCCTATAGTAACTAGCATGTATTCCAGATCATCAATTCGGTTTTCGCAGTCAGCATAACACTATTGAACAAACTCACAGACTTGTGAATGTTATAAGAGAAACTTTTGAAAAAAGAAATATTGTTCAGCGCTTTTTATTGATGTCGCACAGGCCTTTGATAAAGTATGGCACGAAGGTCTTGTCCACAAATTAACACAAAATCTACCCGCAAACATCGTCAGGCTCTTAAAAAGCTATCTAGAGGAACGAAAATTTGTAGTTAAGGAAGGCAATTTTACAAGCCCCCCGCAGTCGATTGAAGCCGGAGTCCCTCAAGGCAGTATCTTCGGTCTTTTACTTTATTTAATATATGCCTCTGACTTACCGTTAAGCAGTATCATTCACACGTCAACATTTGCTGATGATACGGCTTTTCTAAGCGTTCATGAAAATCCTGTAGAAGCTTCCCGGAATCTACAAGGGTACATCTCAAAATTGGAAACATGGCTAAAACAATGGCGGATAAAAGTGAATGAGCAGAAATGTGTACACGTTACTTTTACTTTACGCAGGGAAACATGCCCGCCTATACAAATCAACACCGAGACTATACCGCAACACACTGTAGTAAAATATCTAGGCGTTCATCTTGATCGTCGTTTAACATGGAAATCGCATATAGACGCAAAGCTAACACAAATTAAATTAAAAGCAGCCCAAATGAATTAGCTTATTGGAAGAAACTCTATACTAAGCCTTGACTGTAAACTTCTCTTATACAACGCGATCCTGAAACCAATATGGTCCTATCAGGGCCGGCGCTTCTATGGAACAGTATGAACAGTTTGACGGGGCGCTTAAATTGGAGGGCGCCAAAATCTAATTAATAAAAATAAATTTAAAATTTTTTTTTTAAATTTAATACCGAAATTCTGCAAAAATATTTTTTTCACTGTGTAAAAAAATATGTTAAAAAGGAAAAATATAAAATTTTTTGTCATTGCACAGAATTTGAACACTGTTCAAAGGTAATATAGAAAAGAAAAATATCGATAACAACCCTTCCGTTTCTTATATGAAAAAAAACCCCTCAAGCACAGCAAATTTTTACTGTTCATAAAGAATTTTTCTATATCGATGATATAAAAATATAAATTTCTCTTTCTTCATACAAATTTCTCACCAAAATAAAATAACATAAGTTTCTCTTTTATGTTAAAGGAAAAATATAAAAAAGAGCTGTTACTCTATTTATAACAGGCTTGGAAAATTCAGTACTTTGCTACTATTTTCAGTACTTTTCCATTCTCAAAAGTACCGTAGTACCCCCGCGAGCAATTTTGTACCTTTTAATCATTCTACCTTTTTAATGTTTTTTTTTTTTATTTATTTTAATATGCAACACAATAAATTTTAATAACATTGGAAACACTTTCTTCTGATGTTTTGCAAATTTACTTTGTGGTATCGAAATTATAAATTTTCCACACTACTAAAAATGAATGCACAATTTATCGATATTATTATATCTAAAAGAAAGCACAACATTAGAGGTTTCACGGTGAAACAAGTGATTTTTTAAAAAAATAAAAAACAAACATCAAAGATTAAAATGGAGAAAATAAAATGTGTGCAACATTTAATGTTTCGCATTTTTTTCCTTTCAGTCCTAAGACCGCCTACAGAAGGTCTTTACGAAATCCACCATAAATGCGTCAAATTAGTGTTTTATAATTAAAAATTAAGTTATTTTTAAATATACTAAATTATATGGAAAGAAACTTTTTGTATGCTTTGTACAGTTTGGGTGCAAAAAAGTAGGTTTCCATCACGATAACTTCAAAAAACATCATCTTATCTTGAAAACAAATATACGGATTTTGTGAAATTTGACACAAAGCATATTCTTGGCATTAGTATCAAAGCGTTTAAGTCTAAATAAGATATTTTGAAGTTAAGATGCTTTTCGCCCAATTTTGAACAAAAGAAAATCACGACAACTTCTTAAGTGTCAGCAAGAATAATGTAATTTTTAGATTATAGTTATGTCTTGGTAAGAGAAATAATTTATATCCAAATTTACTTTTTTTATGCATTAGTTTGCGAGATCCACAAAAATGTATTTTGGTCCCTATCTCCCCAAATAGGCAACAAAACAAAATTTTTTTAGCAATTATACCATAATGACGATTGACGATTTTTTGTTCATAGCCCCATACATTTTGACGATTTTTATGGCATCTCTTAATTTAAAGTTTAAAGTTGAATTTTATTTTCAAATCCTTGATCAGGCAATTCAATCTGTTAGCGAAAGATTTGACCAAATTTCGGAACAAAATAATATTTTCAAATTTTTGCATAATATTTCTGTGGTTTCATTAAATGCTTCTGATCTTTTAAATAATTGTCTTTCCCTTGAAAAGCATTTAACTTTCCATTCAAATTCTGATATAGTAGGATGAGATTTATTGGATGAAATTAAAATATTCCAAAGTATAGTTTCAGGAACATTAAGCCCTATAGAATCATTAAATTTTATATTTGAAAAGAAATTAGACCCGATATTACCAAATCTAGTTGTAGCTATTAGAATTTTATTGACAATACCAGTAACTGTAGCTTCCGGGGAACGTAGCTTTTCTAAATTAAAAATTATTAAGAATTATTTACGTAGTACAATAGGACAAGAAAGACTAGTAGATTTAGCTAGAATATCTATAGAAAGTGAATTTCTGAGCAACTTAGATTATAGTGACTTGATAGACAACTTTGCTAAAATCAAAGCTCGGAAAATTAAATTTAATTAATTATTTAATATATTTTTTTAAATTTAGAATTGCACGCTTGAATTTTTGTGCTTTTTATTTATTCAAATATTTTATTAATTTTTTGTTATTGAAATTCGTACGCTGGATTAGTACGATAGCAATATTTATTTATTTTTTATATTTTTGAGGACTATGCCTACGTGGGATACCTCGTTAAAAAAATGCATTGCATATCCTACCTCTTGGGTGATGTGGAAACGGATTATTTACGGCAAATTAATGCTTTTTTTTTTAGGGCGGCATTTTTGAAAACTGCACCAGGTGCAAAAATCGGTAGCGCCGGCGCTGGGTCCTATGGAATCCAGTTATGGGGCACTGCCTCAGCATCGAATGTCGAAAGAATTCAAAGGCGACAGAATAAAATCCTACGTACAATTACTGTAGCCCCCTGGTATATCCGAAATCAGCGAATTCACAAAGATCTTGATGTTCCGTTGGTGAAGACAGTATTTTCAAAACACGCAAAAAAATATATTGAAAAATTAGTATTGCACCCAAATCCACTTGCGCGCAACATTCTAAATTATAGAGGCCACACCCAGTTGAGAAGGAGGGATACTCTTTCTCTCAGCCGTACACGAGAGATGTAAAACATCAAAAATCAACAGTTGAAATAAAACTTTTGTTTAGCACTGGCTAAACATATATTAATGTATTTTTAGATTTAAGATTTGAAAAACTTATTGATGTTTCAATATATAATTGAAGATTCAATAAATAATAAAACTACCAAAAAAAAAAAAAATTAGGGTCATTCACATCACTGTGATCCTATTATTATGGAATAGCTCGTGCCCAAGCTGAATTATTATATTATATTATTATTACGAATACACGTAATTGTTATTTGAACTACAATAATGTAGAAATGAGAAATTATTATTATTAGGCTTAAGATAAGTTTTATTGAATTAATGAAAATTTAATTTACTGTGTTTTTTATATTTTCAAAAACATTAGAATGCGCAATCAGACTAGCAGAACGTATCAGCAAACCGATTTCAAGGCCGCCACACTTCTAATCAGAGTTCGTTTGTCCATTTTTAGAATTAATGCAAAGTGGATACTAATTGGGAAGAATATCAACTATTTAACCAAGTTTTTAACTAAATAGAATACGAGAATTGTTATAATTCCTTTTTATACCATTTTTAAATTTTGAAACAATTTTTGGTTAGTACGATATTCCTCATATCTGAATGCTCACAGCAAATATTCAACAAACACTCATAGTACGTTATACTCAAAATCTTCTACTTTGCAATTATAACGTATTGTTATTTTTAGAGTTGGGCAAAATCGTTCCTTTTGCGGAATCGTTCCGACCGGACCGAAAGATTAGGGGAACTAGGTCGTTCATTTCGTTCATCGTTCCTGTTGCTTACTTTGGACCTATATATAATAAACAATGTATATGCACCAATACAACACTAAAAAACCAACAAGGATGCTGTCAAAAATAATAAACCAACAGAACATGATATAATAAATAGGGATAAATAGATTTTATTTAATAAAACCTGATAAAATAGGTAAATTAAATAAAATAAATACATTAAATTGAATGTGACATTAATTAAAGTGCGACGTATAAGAAAAATGTATAATAGTGTTGTGAACTTTTTTGTATGTAGATTTTGACGTTTACCAAAAACATATAATAGCTCCGCAAGACGGTTTGCAATTATGGAACGAGGAACGATAAAATTTGAATCGCTGGATCAGTCCGAACCGTTCCAATAAGGGAATCGTTCCAAGGAACTAGGTCGTTCCGGAACGACACAACTCTAGTTATTTTCATTCATTATTTGGGTCATTCAGATCACTGTGATACTATTTTTAGGGAATAGATAGTGCCCAAGCTGAATTATTATTTTATATTATTATTACGAAAAAACGTAACTATTATTTGTACTGCAATCTATATATATAAAAGACATATGGTGCATGTATGTCATAGCATCACTTGAAAACGGCTGGATCGATTTATCCGATTTTTTTTATTTGGATTGGAATTTTCAGGAGATGGATTGTATAAAATAAAGTTAGGAGAAAACTTACGGGAAAACTCAAAAAATTAAATTTTCTTTTCTTCAACTACATTACTTATACAAAAACAAGTTTTTCACCGCACTACATGTTCGAATAACTTTTCGTTTGACAACAACTTTTATTAAATTTAGAAGTTAAAAGAGTAAGGAAGTTATGTGTTTTTCTTGTAATTTTGCTATATCAGTTTGTGTATGTATATATATTAGGGCTAGGCGATTTGTATGGAGCCGAAAAAAATTAATAATCATAGGGGGGAAATTATTGTACGCAGAATTCTGAGCAACTTTGAAGAAGAAACCATGGGTCTAAAATGGATTTCGAGCATACGAAAATTCAAAAATACATTGTACATATCTTTTGCTGAAACATATGCAAACAAATCAATAGACTTAAGACACAGACGTGTTTATTATCCTCCTTCATATATTGTAACAACAAAAGTCGGCCCTCGTTTTTGTTAACATCGCGAATGAAAAATTTAAAATGAATTACTCATATTTGTCTTACTTTATTCATTTTAAAGTAATTACTCTCTATACCTGAAGTATGCTTTTTAGTTTTAGTTTTAACATATATGGTATTATTTTTTTATACATAATTAGACCCGCCTTAATATGGAAGTAATGTAAGAGAATTTATAACAAATTATTTTCCTTTATATATACCTACTGATATTTATTATTTTACTTATACACAACCCAATAATGAATTTAATAGAAACAGTGCAGATAGAAGACGGCATCTGTTAGCTTACAAGCAACCACTCTTTAATCGCGCTGTTTTGCTATAAAAGGCCGAACACAGAACATGAAAAGTTATTTGGTCTGCGGATCGCAAGGTAGAACAACCACTGGTAACTGTGCTTAATTACCATTTCTTCATGCGACTTTCAAACGAACTCATAAAAATATTGGTGGCGACGCACAGTGGGGATTAGTTCATACAAGCTTGGAAAAAACTATAAGGAGTGCTCGTAGAATGTTGAAATTTTTCTCTGAGCCTTTGGTTAGGTCAATTAAGAAAAATATAAAGTTTTATCAAAATTGGACACGCCCACCTCCCACCGCCCATAGAACAAGATATTTATTTTTGGCCCAACCTTTTTGAAATTTGGCACAGAGCATTATATTACCTTAATTAAAAAAAATATAAAGTTTCATCAAAATTGGCCACGCCCACCTCCCACCGCCCATAGAACCCGAAATTTATTTTTGGCCAAAACTTTTTTAAATTTGGCACAGAGAACTATATTACCTTAATTAAGAAAAATATAAAGTTTCATCAAAATAAAAAACAGATGAAAATAATTGTAATTCTAAATTCGTTTATGCAAAATACGACTAGTGGTTCTTGACTTATCTTAAACAAATTGACAGGTGGCACTTGAAATTGATTAAAAATGTAAAAACAGATATGAGACAATGTATTAGAAGTGATTTCGAACTGTGGGAAAGTATGGCTAAAATTGCAGGTCCAAATGTTCGGAGAAAAAAGGGATTTTTGTTATATGTTAATAAAAATAAACAACAAAAAAAAAACTTAAGTCTCTGCAGAGTTTATTTTTTCAATTTTAGTATACTGAAATATCCTACTTTAAATAAAAAATAAAAAGAAAAACGTTAGCTCACATAATAAAATAATATTCGTCTTGAAATTCATAGGTTTAAATTAAGTTGTTTCGGTAAAACATACAAGTACTGAGTTTGAGACGGCTATAAAAAAAAACTAGCAGTCAGATCGGAGTAACTCTTTTTGATTTGATTGTACTATTTAGTCAAAAATTTCAAAATATCACTGCATATTGCATGAAGAGTATGTTGACAATTTGACTTTTTTCCGCGAAATCCCCAGTGTGCGACGTGCAAGTGATTTGTCTCGATATTAAGGCTCGAGTGAATAGTAGTAGCTGAAAATCTCTGCTACTAATTGCTCTCTCTAATTTGTAGAGCCAACCAGCGTTACCGTTCACCCGACTAAAGTCGCAATTTGACCCTTTTTCGGCGGTCTGCGACTTTTTGTGAGACTTCTTTATCACCGACTTTTGGGACTTTTTTAATTTTGTTGCAACTTTTTACCCTTTTTTTGTAGTTTCTCACAAAAAGCATTTAATTTGCAGTAAATTAAAAATGTTTTTATTATTTTTATAAAAAAAAATCGTCAAAATTTAAAAACAATTAGCACATTATTGTTCATTTGGCAACACTTTTATTATCATCATGGTGAAATAAGTATATGTATAACAAAAAAATGGATAATGCTTGTCAAAAAATAACACTTTTTGACGTGTGATATCCACAAAATTATCATACCAAAAAATAATGAGCTGCCGTTACGAGACCACCTGGTAAACTTATTTCACCACGCTTGTCATGTATACAATTTTGGCATAAAATTGGTAATTTAAAGAATTCGTTAGACGAACCAATGTTTCCTAATTTGTACAAACTGGCCGTACATGTATTAACTCTACCTCACAGCAGTGCTTGTGCATAAAGAATTTTTTCGAAATTAGCTTTACTTAAAAATAAATTAACTAATAAATTAAAAGTAAAAACACTATGCTGTCAGCCTTAAATTTAATAGATAAAGATATAGAATACTGTATTTCCTGTAATGAACTTATTTTTAAATATAGAAATGAAATTTTAAAAAAATAGTATTTATGTATGTATTCCTTAGTTATATTATAAAATAAAAATTTGTTGAAGTACAAATATATTCTCCTAAAAAAAAAAAGAAATAATGCACCAAGATCAAACGAATGCAATTAAAGTAAAAAGCTCACTGCGCTTTACTTGGAGATTTTTCAATTTTGTAAAAAATATCTTAACCTAACTTGATTTTTTTTAGCAGAAATCCCATTCATTTGACTTTGGCAGCATACGACAGCCAAATTTATTAAAACTTAAGTAAATTTGTTCAGTATACGTGAAAATATGTATAGAAGCATATAAAATAAATCTGCATATGTTAAAAATGGATTCTGCAATAAGCATTTTGTTTTGTTTCAATTGTTTTTTTTTTTGGTATGCTTTTTGTTAATAACGTTAAAAAAAGATGTGCGGCTTTTTTTTATAAAACGACCTTTTGTGCGTGTTTTCAAAAATTCCTAACTGGAGCCAACATTCTCTTTCGGTCGGGTTGAGGTTCGAGTAAGTATTAGTGGCTGGAAATCACTGCTACTACTTGTGCTCTCTCTCTCTCAAACTCTAAGGGCCAGAGTTAAATCGTAATGTCGCTACCTCCAACGTAGTTAATTTTTTTTTATTATTAAAAATTAAAATAAAAATTAAATTTTTTTTTAATCAGGAAGTTGTTCAAGTAATTTAATGGTACCAAAAGAGTACCGTAAATTAAGCGTAGAAAACGTATGAAACTTTTAATTAATATTTTTAAATAGATTCACGAATAAAAATACTTCTTAAACGTGTTATAATGAAATATAAAATATTTGTGTTTCCTTCATTTTTGCAACGACTCTGGACCCCGCTGAGTTCTACCCCAGCAACCAGCGAAATCGTGTCGTTACATTGGTGCCCGAGCACGGACTTAACTGTCCAAAAACAAAAAAATTTTGAAAATAGAAATAATAGAAACAACAGTGTACCTACTTTATAAAAAAATTGTCAATTTATTAATTAATTGAATTTTAAGATATACTAAACGATAATATTTTTTTTATTTTTTTCTTGCTGCTTCAAGCCACTTGCAATTTAAAAAATAACTAGGGAGACTTTTCTTACCGTGGTGTGCTATAACTTCATTCGGAAATATGCTGCGATCCTCCTGGGTTTATCTCCTGAAGAAGGAGAAGCTAGTCAATTACCTAAGTACGAGTATGTTTGAACAAACCACCAGCGGAACAGTCGAAGAGCTGAGAAAGCGATTCGCAACTCAAAACCCTGTTGGACCTCCAGACAACACTCGACCACCAAGTGTCCACATCATTCGCGCCGGGCCTCCAAATTCCGGAAAAGGGTGCAGTGAGCCAAATAGTATCATCTCCGAAACCCGAAGTAAGAGAAAAGTTTGCGACGACAGCTAAATCAGAAGCAGAAACCCGAGGCCTAGCATAGAAACAGTTCGCAAATGGGGTCTGAAGTATGATGGAGGGAAGGATCCCTTGGGGTTCATAGAGCGAGTAGAAGAACTAAGCGAAATGTACGCCTTAGAGCTAAACGATGTATTGAAATCGATGACTACGAAATAACCACAAATAATGGGCACGATGGGCTCAGCTCAAGTCAGATTTTTACGATTTTTTCCTGCCGCCCAGATACTTTGAGAAGCTGGATGAAGTGGACCCGCGACAGCGTGAACCTTTCAAGGACTATTTGCTGGGGCTACAAAACTTGATCCGGCACTCCACCCTCGATGCCGTCCAAAAGCTCGAAAGAATATTCTGCTACGCCTTGCCCGAATACCAGTGGTATATTCGTCGGAAAGACTTCAAATCGCTTGATGAACTAATTCATCTGGTGGCTGATTTGGAATGTATCCCTACAAACACACACCCAGGCCGGGGGAGCAACATCGCATGATACTGCAGGAAGTGCCAACCACATGCGGATCGACAACTGACAGTGTCCTAGTGTCTCCCAAGAAAAAAATAATAACACCCGTATATCATGGGACGAAAAACTCAGCGCCACAGTCTTGGTTGAGAATAAGCTATGCAATGCTCTCATCGACACAGGAGCCACCAAGAGTTTCATCTCGCTAAAAATGGTACTCCACTTATTGCAGCACCCCACCTTCAAAAACGGGGACATTGCATCATCTGGTCATAGGACTAGACATACTTCGCACCTTCAAGGCTACTTTTAGTTGTGCAAATCTAACAGTGACATCGGACGCCTCAGGATTGGGAAAACCTGGACCTCGGGCAAGTACTAAAAAGGTAAGCAAACTTAGACTAAGTAAAACTCCCGTTCTAGCAATCTCGATGGCACACCACAGCAAGGCTGGCCAACAACGGGAAATTGATGAATTTCTAAAAAGGAAACTACCAAAATTTCAAGAAATTGGCGGACCCTCTACCGTATCTACACACCCTTCCGATAAAGATCCGCTACGCACAGCGTAATACAGCGATGCAGAAAATCATACGCAAGAAAAGTGGAACTTGGCGCACGTGCATGGATTTTCGACAGCTAAACCCCAGGTCAGTTCTAGACGCGTACCCGCTGCCCAGAATCGATACAATCTTAAGCAGGCTACGGAATGCAAAGTTCATCAGCAGTCTGGAGCTCAAAAATGGCTATTGGCAGATAGCCATGAACAAGCAAAGTAAGCAGTACACCGCTTTTGCAGTCGCAGGTACAGAGCTGTTCCAATGCAAGGTTATGCCATTTGGTCTGCATTCAGCACCGGCCACCTTCCAGCGGGCACTCGATAACGTCATAGGGCCAGAGATGGAATCCCACGCTTTCGCGTAACTAGACGACATCATCGTCATCGGCACTACTTTCGAAGAATATCTAAATAATCTGAAGGAAGTTTTCCGACGGCTCCGCCAGGCAAACCTATAAATAAATATCAGGGGCCGTAAATAACAGTTATCCAGAAAATTTAAATATAAAAACTCTTCATGTTAGAGCCAACGGAGACCTATAGTGTTATATATCAATAGATTCGTACTGACGAGCACTCTCAGAAAAAA
Source organism: Lypha dubia (assembly GCA_947311025.1). Classification (NCBI taxonomy): domain Eukaryota; kingdom Metazoa; phylum Arthropoda; class Insecta; order Diptera; family Tachinidae; genus Lypha; species Lypha dubia. The sequence continues at coordinate 81,461,261 of OX371260.1, read as the reverse complement.
GAGTTTTATGTTTTCCGTGAAAAATAAAACTCATTTGAGGAGTTTTATTTTTTCCGTCTAAAATAAAACTCATTTTAGGAGTTTTATTTTTTCCGTCTAAAATAAAATTCATTTGAGTAGTTTTATATTTTCCATATAAGATAAAACTCATTTTACAAGTGTTTTTTTTTTGTCTTTTTATTTGTTTAATATAACAAACATGATTTTTTCCAAATTTTCAGGTGAAAGATTTGACCGCAGTTGATATACCTAGGCCACGTTGTGACTAAAACCGGCATCAAAACTGACCCGGACAAGTTGTCAGCTATAGCACAGATGGTGCCCCCAAGTATGTGAAGGACGTCCGACGTTTCCTGGGTGTAACTTCATGGTATCGCCGGTTCGTACCAAACTTCGCGGAGGTTTCCCAGCCATTGAGCCAACTTATCAAGAATGGCAAGCACTGGAAGTGGGGCGGGGAGCAACAAAAAGCCTTCGAGGCACTGCAGAGAAAATTCACCCAAGCACCAGTCTTAGCCCTCCCTGACTTCTCCAAACCATTCGTGCTCCAGACCGATGCCAGTGAACTTGGGCTTGGCGCAGTGCTAATTTAAGACTTACAAGGCGAGGAACACGTCATTGCATACGTAGCCGGCACCTAAATCCCGGAGAAAAAAGTTATTCTACCATCGAAAAGGAGTGTTTGGCCATAGTCTGGGGCATACGGAAATTGCGACATTTCCTTGAGGGGTATCCGTTTATGGTAGTTACAGACAACCTAGCGCTGAAATGGTTGAACTCGATTGAGAACTCCACGGGTCGGTTGGCTAGATGGGCTGTGGAATTGCAACACTATCAATTTACCATTTCGTAACGGAAGGGCAAACACAATATCATCGCCGAAAAACTATCCACGCAGATATCAGAAGAAGTAAATCTAATAAAAACGAGTCCTCCCACTACCCATTGTTGGCTATCCAAGCGCATGGCAGAGGTCAAAGAAAATCCCGCTATGCTATAGTGAACGAGCATAACAACGTGGAAATTTTGTGTCTCCACTGAGTTGCGACGAAAGGTACTAGGTGAAAATCACGATGAAGTGGCAGGGGGTCATTTCAGATTTATTTCAACACTCGTAGTGAACAGACGCGTTTTTAAAATCGTCGCAACTGAATATAAAAAAAAATATAAAAAAAAATATTTTCAAGTCACAAAAAATATAAAAAAACAAAACATTTATTAAAAAATTATTTTACTGGTTATATTTTATTTTTTGCTTGTGTGCAATATACATAAATATTTGCATACATAAACTATTATAAGTGAAAATAAAAAAAGAGAACTCTGATGAGTTCATCTTCTGACAAAAACAACAATAATCCTACAAACAGTAGGAATGTACAACATATAACTTTAGTTGCTGATGACGACAATAAAAAAAATGAATCAAACAAAAACCTGAATTTAACAGAAAACACAAATACTCGTGCGCGATCATTATCTCTGAACATGTTAAATAGTGATCAAGAAGCAACAACAACTGCACCCATCAGCAAACTTGTCAGCTTAGCTGTACAAACAAACAAACAAACAATAAGTAACAAGGTGACCAACGTGCACAAAATGGTAGATGCGGTGAGTACAATAAATGATAATAAAATTCAAACAGGAATGGACAGATACATAACCGTGTTAAAAAGGGGAAGAAGTCCAAAATCAACTCAAATTGCTTCAACAGCGAAAGTTCCCAGAGATGGAAAAAACAATATAATAAATTCCGAAAATCGTTTCGCGATTTTATCTGAACAAGGCGATGAAGACACAACTACAACAAGTTCGAGTATGTGGTGAGTTACACAGTACTGCTTACTGTGATAAAATAAAAGGTGATCCCAAGGCGAAAAATTGTGGCCAACTATAGAGGCTGCCCCCTTTGCTCGTTTTTTAAGAATTCATCAACCAAAAAAACCAATGCTACTCCCGCTCAGCCTAAAACCCTATTAACTATCCACAGTTACCTCAACCGTCCACCAGCCAAAATCAATTTTCAAACATTTTCAAGTCTAACGCGACTAGTGCTCAACAACAATCTAACAACAAATTTTCATACGATAGTATTTTAATAAGCAATCAGAGTACGGCGCAAAAAACCGTAAATGTAAATGAAGATTCGGGGTATAATTTTAGTCGTATTGAAGCCTCAATTGAGAGCTTAATACAAACTGTAAATACATTTACTCTCAACATATCCTGTATGATGCAGGAAATGTTGACAATGCAGTCTACCTTGTTGCAGGCTGTACTAAGCAAACCATGAACTTAAAAATCTGTTTTTGGAACGCAAACGGCATCTGCCAACATAAAAACGAAATAGAATATTTTCTTCAGGATAAACAAATCGATGTTATGCTTATCTCCGAAACTCATTTGACATCTCGAAGCTGTTTCAGAATTATTGGATATAATTTTTACGACACCAAGGATCCTAGTGGCAGAGCTTGTGGTGGTTCGGGAATCCTAATAAAAACGCGAATAAAACACCACCTGTTGAATGATTTTTGTGAAGATTATCTTCAAGCAACGAACATCTGCATCGAAACTTACTATCAAAAACTTGTAATATCATATGTCTATTCGCCCCCCAGATTCTCAATTACCGAGAGTCAATATACGGCTTTTTATAAATCACTGGGCCTCCGTTTTCTAGCAGCTGGCGACTACAATGCTAAACACACATTCTGGGGTTCACGTTTAATCACTCCTAAGGGACGAATTTTGTTCGACACAATATCTAAAATGGGTTTGAATGTAGTTTCAAGTGGACAGCCAACATATTGGCCAACAGATCGACAAAAAATTCCTGATGTTATCGACTTTGGAATTGTGAAAGGCGTGCCCAGCGAGATGGTTGAAGTTGAAGTATCTTTGGACTTATCTTCAGACCACTCGCCTACAATTGTCACTATTTACTCACACACAACATGTGATTTAGCGACGACATCTGCACGTATTAACTGGCTGAAATACAGAAAATATCTGAGTGCTCATTGCTCGGAAAAAATGCCGCTGAGAACACCTTCAGACATAGACGATTCTCTCAGGTTGTTTGAAGCGCATGTTAAACAAGCTGCATTTAATGCTACTTCAAATGAAATAAACCAACCAGTGAGATTTAACAATATTTTTTCTGTGGATATAGAAAGGCTATTGACTAAAAAACGGAGAGCTCGACGAGAATAGCAGCGCTACAGAACGCCTCAGCTAAAATTAAGGCTTAAGGAGTGTACCAAGCAGCTTAGGAAATTTTTACAAACTCAAAAAACAGCTTCCCTTAAAAAATTCCTTCAAGAGCTAGATGCAACACCACAAACAGATTATTCACTGTGGCGTGCAGCCAAAAGACTAAAAAGGCCAGTGATATGCAAACCCCCATTACGAGCCCCTAATGGTGACTGGGCAAAAACTGATGCTGAAAAAGGTGAACTTTTTGTTAAACACTTAGAAAAAGTTTTCACTCCGAATATTTCTGCTGATATTGTTGAACTGCCACCAGTCGTCTCTTTACCAGAAATACCGATGAGATTTAATATGACGGAGATTGAAAATACTATTACTAGTCTTAACACCAGAAAAGCCCCAGGTGTCGACAAAATAAGCAACAAAATTTTTCAAGAATGGCCTTATACTGCAAAAAGAATAATACTATTCATTTTTAACAGTATTCTACGCCTAGAACACTATCCTAAAGAATGGAAGGTTTCGCTAATTACTATGATACCAAAGCCCGGCAAGGATCATACAAAAGTTGAATCCTATCGGCCTATTAGTTTACTGTCTAACATTTCAAAACTATTTGAAAAGCTGTATATGAGCAAGCTGATGCCTATAGTGACTAGTAATGGATGTATTCCAGATCATCAATTCGGTTTTCGGAGACAACATAACACAATTGAACAAACTCACAGACTTGTGAATGTCGTTAGAGACACTTTTGAAAAAAAGAAATACTGCTCTGCGCTCTTTATTGATGTCTCAAAAGCTTTCGATAAAGTATGGCACAAAGGTTTTTTCAACAAATTAACACAAAATCTACCAGCAAACATCGTAAAACTTTTAAAAAGCTATTTAATGGAACGTAAATATGTAATTAGGGAAGGCAATTTTTTAAGGCCTCCGCAGTCGATTGAAACCGGAGTCCCTCAAGGCAGAATCTTCGTTCCCTTACTTTATTTAAAATATGCCTCTGACTTACCGTTAAGCAGTAACATCCATACATCAACATTTGCGGATGATACAGCCTTTCTAAGCGTTCACGAAAATCCTGTAGAAGCTTCCCGCAACTTACAAGAATATATATCCAAACTGGAAACATTGCTAAAACAATGGCGGATAAAAGTGAATGAGCAGAAATGTGTACACGTTACTTTTACGTTACCTGAAACATGCCCGCCTATAAAAATTAACACCGAGACTATACCACAACACACTGTAGTCAAATATCTAGGCGTTCATCTTGATCGTCGTTTAACATGGAAATGGCATATAGACGCAAAGTTAACACAAATGAAACTAAAAGCAGCCCAAATGAATTGGCTTATTGGAAGAAACTCTATACTAAGCCTTGACTGTAAACTTCTCTTATACAACGCGATTCTGAAACCAATATGGAACCTATGGAATCCAGTTATGGGGCACTGCCTCAGTATCGAATGTCGAAAGAATTCAAAGGCGACAGAATAAAATCCTAGGTACAATAACAGCAGCCCCCTGGTATGTCAGAAACCATCGAATTCATAAAGATCTAGACGTTCCGTTTTTGAAGACAGTATTTTCAAAACACGCGAAAATATATATAAAAAAAACTTGAATTGCACCCAAATCCACTTGCGCGCAACATTCTTCATTATAGAGGCCACACCCGGCTGAAAAGAAGGGATACTCTTTTTCTCAGCCGTTCACGAGAGATGTAAAACAACAAAAATTAACCGTTGAAATTAAAATTGGCTAAACTTACTTAAATTAGCATTGGCTAAACTTACATTTAATATTTTTTAGATTTAAGATTTGAAAAACTTATTGATAATTTAATTTACATAATTAAAAATTCAATAAATAATAAAATTATCAAAAAAAAAAAAAAACGGGACGCAGAAAACGTTACACAAAATCGCAAGCCGGTATTATTGGCCTGGCATGTCCCGCGATACCAACCGTTACATCCACAGCAGTGAAACCTACCAGCAGTATAAAGTAACTCAGCGAATGCGTGCCTAAAAAATGCTCACGCAAATCCCAAATGAACCATGGTTGCTTTTACGCGCTGATTTTGTCGGACTGAAAACTTGCTTAATCTTTAGTAGATTACATATTTTAGACATTAATGTGTTTAAAAACTCAGTACCCCTAACTGATTTTAATATTTTAGTGTTTCCATGTATCAAAATTAAATTGTTTACAATAGGCTTTGCGACTGTTTTCGCGCCTTTAGACTCGATAGGGCATGCTATAACATATTTAGTCAGGTCATCCTGAATAATGAGTATGTACCTGAATTGATTTGAGTACCTAAGGGGACCTACTGTATCTATCGAAATAGTTTCAAGGGTACTCCCTGAAGTATCTGTAATGATTAATTTTTCTTTTGTATATCTTAATTGTTTGGTTATCTTACATGTGTTGCAATTGGATACATGTGCCTTGACCATTCTACTCATGTTCTTCCATACATATCTTTGTTTCAATTTCAGAGTTATTTTTCTTATACCTAAGTGACCACCTATAGTCGAATCGTAATACCTAGTAATTAAGTCGTTTTGCATATTTTTATCAGTTATACGCGTTGGAGATTTGTATATTAAAATTTTCAAATTCTCACTTTTTTCTCTTTATATTGTTAAAAAGGTTTTTAAATTGTTCTATATGCGTTGTTTTGAATTTAAAGCAAGCTTCTGTATATTTCTGGATTGCATACTTGGTAAAAGTTTCTACAAGGACAACTGTGCGCTCTGTGAATTATCGCCGTACCTTATGACTATCTCTGAATAAGAAACTATTATGCGAGGTTTTTTACATTTGTTATCTAACTCTAACCTTAATTTTGTTATATTCTTAACATTTGATGTTGATGTACACTCCCAAATGAAAAGTTCATGACGCTTTTCGTTAGAAATGCAGTTTTCATAATTTTTGTCAACTTGTTGTTCCAATGTCTTCTTCATGTTGCGTGTTATGGTCAATATATTATGTTGATTGCTTTCAGTATTTTGTGGGATCAGAGTTTTTAATGTATCTGTATCTATGACTATTCTTGATAATGCATCAGCATTTGTATTCATCTTGCCCTTTTTGTACGATATCTTAAAATCATAATCCCTTAAATCAAGTCTTATCCGAGTCATTTTGGACGACGGATTTTTATGTGTAAATAATGACACTAACGGTCTCTGGTCTGTAACCACGTAAAATTTTTTACCGTAAAGATAAGGTCGGAAGAAGTTTATTGCCCAATGAATGGCTAACAGTTCCTTTTCTATGACGGATTTATTCATGTCGTGCTTCGATAATGTTTTACTTGTATATGATATTTGCAAGTTCGATCCAATCTCTCCTTGTGAGAGGATGCATCTGTGGTAACTATGAATGGTTTCTTAAATCAGGGTATTGTAGAATAGGGGGTTTCAGAAGTTTAGATTTTAGTGTTTCGAATGATTTCTGACAATTTTTATCCCATACGAATGTTTTGTTCTTTTTTAACAATTTGTTTAAGTTTCTTGCTATATCAGCGAAGTCTTTGACAAAGCGCCAATAGTAATTGCAGAATGCGATGAATCTTCTAACCCCATCAGCGTTTTTTGGTATATAATAATTTTCAATCACGCTATTTTTTCTTGGGGTAAGTTATTGGTTATTAGGTGACCTAAAGAAACTACTTCAAAAAACAACATTTGCTCGTGTTTAACTTTAGATTGTATTGTTTCAAACGTTCAAAAACTTTTTGCAAATTACTGTGGTGATGCTTTATGCTACATCCAAACACGATTATATCGTCTACATAAATAAATACTTCTGCACTTAAACCGCTCAATGCTATCGTCAGCATACGCTGGAAGCTATTGGAAGATATCTTAAGACCAAATGGTAATCTCGTAAACTGAAAGTGACCTTTTCTTGTCGAGAACGAAGTCAAAGGTCCTGAATCTTTGTCTAAACCAATCTGGTGGAATGAACTTTTCATATCTAGAGTTGAAAAATATTTTGCTCTACCCAACTTGTCTAACACGTCTTCCAATCTGGTCAACGGGAACTTATCGTTTACTATTTTCTGATTCAATTTGCGGAAATCTACTACTAGTCGCCATTTACGTTTGTCATCTGTGGACTTTTAGGGTACAACTAGCAATGGTGAATTGTAAGGGCTTACTGAGTGTTCAATAATTCCATCCTTCACTAACTTATCTACTTGTTCATTGATCTCTACCATTTGCGTCTCAGGCAATATATATCGTTTGATATATACCGGATTATTGTCCGTTGTTTGTATGTGTTGTATATAAAAGTTGTTTACTGTGAGTTGCTCACCTTCAATATTAAAGATTTCACTGTATTTTGATATAATATCTATCAATGACCGTTTTGCTGCTGGATCTATTGACTCAATATTAAAATTTTTAAAAACTTTTGCGACTCTATTTTCTTCTGAAGTATTATTACCTGTTCCATATACCTCATACTCATCCAAATTTCTTCTTTCTAACTCTATGTTTCTTAACTGAACTTCGTTGTTGGTGGTGGTTAAAACTTTAATGTGTTGTTTACCAACCGCGGGTATGATGCTATTCGCAACAAAAACTCCTGGAGCTATCTCCTTATTAAGCACTATGCTTTCCGTTTCTGTATATACATTAATTGGGACAATTGACTCAGAACAAGCTGGTATGACATCGATGTTGTAAACATATTTGTGTGTTATAGGTAGTATGAATTCTTCATTTGCTATGTTGAAAGTTGTTGTATATGTCTCAAAATCTATTTTACATTTGTATTTATCTAGTAAATCCCTCCCGATGATTCCATCAGTGTGTATTGGGAAATCATTAGGTACAACACGAAATTTTTGTGTTATGCTATGGTTATCAAAATTTAAAACTAGATTCGTTGTACCAATACTTTCGATTGTATCTGAAGTTATACCACTTAGTGTCGAAATGGTTATTGTATCTATATCTTTTATTTCGTTGTTTTTACATATTGATATTTCGGCTCCCGTATCTATTAAAAAATTTGCGTTTCCCTTTCTACCTTTGCAACTTATTGTAATTGGATTATTACTCTCTGTAAAAAATGTAAAAAATTTTGGCTTTGGACAACACTGTATGTTGTCCTGTCTATTATTTCTAATAAGCATGATAATTTTTCTTCTTTGTATTCTGCGGAGTAAACTCTATCCTTACTTTTTTTTATATTTTTATCTAAATTCTCTATTTCAATACAATACTTCTCTATTTTATCCATAGCAAAAATTAATAAGATTTAAGATTTTATTCTAATTTGACAAATTCTAATATTAGCGCTTTATATTTTTGTTTGTATGTGGCAACGCTATCGCATATATTTATCGCCCTTTATCGGTAATTTTATTATTTACTTATATTTTTTTTTTCGTGATATCATTCTACCGTGCATATTCATTTATGCTTCATCTCGCTTACTTATATTCTGCTTTATATTAATTTCGTTTTTAGTGTGATTCTTTTCTTTTTACAAATTCAAATGATTTTTAGCAATTTTTAGAAATAAAATAAAATAAGTGAAACAAATTGTAGAAATAAATGTACATATGTATGTATGTAAATTATTTATGGGTTTTATTTCATTTTTAATTTAAAAAAAATTTTATGTTTTGTGTTTTTTATTAATTTTTTTTAGCGTACTCTGGAGAGCATCTAAAGCCGCAATTTGCAGCCACAATTCGGAAGACACCTCCCAGGATGGTGGTGGGTCATTATTAACTGTTGCCCTCAGAGCTGCCAACTTCCTTCTTATTCGTACTTGAGATCCTCCTCTTTTATGTTTTGGTTTAGCCGTTGGCGGTATTTTGGTTAGTTTTTCTTCTTGCGTTTTATTATGCCTCCTTTGGTACTTCTCAATTGTGAGATTTTTGGGGCCTGCCTCTATTGGGGTTGCTTGGTATTCCGGTGGCTCCCTTCATCCACCGGCCGGAACGTATTCCTCTACGGGTGTTGTTTCTTTTACTTTGTTTGGCAGGATCGCCATGTGATGTTCACGCAGAATTGAAATTTTTATTTTTAACTTTCGCAGAAGGCCCTGCCTAGATTTTGTTGCTGGCGCTTAAAAACGTCACTGGCTTAAATGATTCGAGGCAGATAAGAAACCTATATTTTAATTGAAACAGCCGATTTTAGGCTAAGTTTTTGATTAGTTTATTTTCAAAATATCAAGTTCTTAAATACTATCTTAACGGTATCTTAAAGCTATGAAATTTCCTTATTAGTTAACAATAGTTGTTGTCTCAAGATACAAATATTCCAATGTTAATTCCAAGGAGTGTGTTAAGGAATTTACATTAGGGTGATACTAAATATGAAATATAAATAATAATCTATATATATAAAATTGTAACGTTACTGACTGACTGATTCATCATCGCTACCACTAAGACGGGATTTTTGGAAATTCGAATGTTTAGGGGGTAAAAAAGGGCAAAAACAGTAACCTTATATCTTTAAAACTAAAAGAGATACCAAAAACTTTAATGCTTATCGTTGTTCTTCAGAAAAATAAGCGGACAGGTGTCTGGTACTTTTTGGAAATTCAGACCTTTAACGGAGTAAACAGGTAAAACCTGCATTTTGGTATTGATTTGTCACCCCATCTATCTTTTAAACCCATAAACATAGAAATAAGGGTTATATCACATTTGAAACTTATCTAAAAAATCCAAATACGTATTTGGTACTTTTTCGAAATTCGGACGTTTAAGGGTAAAAAGCGTAACTATTTTTGGTACTCTTTTTATAAAACATTTTTTTTTATTTATTGACATAAACGTATTAAATTATGGGCTCCCACTACAATAAAGAAATTTTTCATGCTTCAATGGGGAGATAAAAAGTACCAAAAAGGGGAAATACTGGAAATTTAATTTCTTACTTTAGCTTTTTGGTTCAACAACTGGCAATTTTTTTAATTATCTATATATATAAAATTTTAACGTTACTGACAGACTGATTCATCATCGCACAGCCTAAACGCCTGAAGGTAAAAACTTGAAATTTGGACCAGGGCGTGGTCTCTCCCCAAATCGATCCACTAAGACGGGATTTTTGGAAATTCGAATGTTTAGGGGGTAAAAAAGGGCAAAAACGGTAACCTTATATCTCTAAAACTAAAAGAGATACAAAAAAATTTAATGCTTATCGTTGTTCTTCAGAAAAATAAGCGGACAGGTGTCTGGTACTTTTTGGAAATTCAGACCTTTAACGTAGTAAACGGGTAAAACCTGCATTTTGGTATTGATTTGTCACCCCATCTATCTTTTAAACCCATAAACATTGAAATAAGGTTTATATCACATTTGAAACTTATTTAAAAAATCCAAATATTTATTTGGTACTTTTTCGAAATTCGGACGTTTAAGGGGTAAAAAGCGTAACTATTTTTGGTACTCTTTTTATAAAACATTTTTTTTTATTTATTGACATAAACGTATTAAATTTTGGGCTCCCACTACAATAATTAAATTTTTCGTGCTTCAATGGGGAGAAAAAAGTACCAAAAAGGGGAAATACGGAAAATTTAATTTCTTACCTTAGCTTTTTGGTTCTACAACTGGCAATTTATTTTAATTATCGTTAATATTGGACCTAGAAACATAAACTTCAACATGCAATGTCCTGAGTGGATAATAACCTATGAGGGTACTTTTTGCTCTTCAACTGGTACTTTTTGAATTTCCGTTAGTTCTAATACTAGAAACATAAAATTAAACATGCAAAGTCCTGAGTGAATGAGAATTCGTTAGAGGGATCCTTTTGGTACTTTTTCGTTCTTTATTTGGTACTTTTTTCATTTTCGTTAATATTAGACCTATTAACATAAAATTAAACATGCATGGTTCTGAGTAAATGAGAATCTGTAAAAGGGCTTTTTGGTACGTTTTTGTTTTTTAACTGGTACTTTTAGAATTTTCGTTAATATTAGACATATTAACATAAAATTAAACATGCAAGGTCCTGAGTGAATGCAACATAAGCTTTGGCGTAAAAATAGGTCCACGAAATAAAGGGATACGCTAACGAAGCAGCGGGTTAAATGCTAGTATAATATAAATAATAATATAATATAAATAATAATATAATATAAACAATAATATAGAATACACTACAACATGGAATCAACCGGATATTCTCCTAACTATTTGACTCAAGGGCGTGAGCCACTGTTACCCAAAGCACTATACGATGAGGTCACTGTGGGGACCGGGGCTCGAAATGATGAGCCTGATGTGCGAGCAAAAGAGCTTTAGGAAATTTTCAAAACCCCGGCCCGCGCGGTTCCTCAAAGGACCGTCAACGCCGCAGGCGAAGCAAGCATCATAGCACTACCCACCCATTCGGCGAAGAGGGGAGGTAGATGTAACAACAAAAGTCGGCCCTCGTTTTTCTTAACATCGCGAATGAAAAATTTTAAGTGAATTACTCATATTTGTCTTCCTTTATTCATTTTAAAGTAATTACTCTCTATACCTGAAGTATGCTTCTAAGTTTTAGTTTTTACATATCATTATACAGTATTATTTTTTATACATAATTATACCCGCCTTAATATCGAAGTAATGTAAGATAATTTATTACAAATTATTTTGCTTTATATATACCTACTGATATTTATTATTTTACTTATATTCAACCCAATAATGAATTTAATAGAAACAGTATAGATAGAAGACGCCATCGGTTAGTATACAAGCAACCACTCTTTAATCGCGCTGTCGTCAACCATTGTTTGTCCACAAAACCTAAAGGCCCAACTATAATGTGCTTAATGTAACTTAAGCAAATTTGCGAATACACACAATCAAATGTATACAACTATAATTTACTTAAGACACTTTTCGTCAAGTTTCGTCAAGTGTCATTTGCTTAAGGAAAGGCCGGTCAATTTCGCTCTTCCTTAAGCAAATGACACATCAGCTGTATTATACAAATTTTCCAATATACATAATAGACACATATAATTGTTTACAATTAAAAGATGCAACCACTGTTGCTTTTTTTAGTACTTTTTTATTTTATTTTTCGTTTACTTTATAAATTAATAAAAGATAAACATGGATTTACTTGCTTATGGTAATATATTTATAACTTTTACAAATTAAATGAGATTTCGTAAAAAATATTACATTTTAAAGAAATAAAAACGAAAATAGTTTTTGAAAAAGTACAAATGTTTGCAACCGAGTGTAGAAAGTTTTTAAGCTCAATAAGTACAATATAGCCACCTAAAAGTCTTCAGTAATTTACTTAAGCATTTGACATGCTTTTCGTTGAATTTTTACACTAGCTTAAGTAACATTAAGCACATTATAGTTGGGCCTTAAGTATGTGCGTATCTCACGACACACATATTCGCTGGTTGTAAATACAAACACGCACTGTGAGTTATGTGTCTGACAACACATCATACAGAGGTAAATGCGTGTGTGTATTATTTGTATAGACAGCTTGGCTATAAAAGGCCGAAGACAGAACATGAAAAGTTAGTTGGTCTGCGGATCGCAAGATAGAACAACCACTGGTAACTGCGCTTCATTACCATTTCTTAGTGCTACTCGCAAATAAACTCATAAAAATATTGGTAGTGACATGCAAATTATTTGTCTCAATATTAATGCTCGAGTGAATAGTAGTAGCTGGAAATCACTGCTACTAATTGCTCTCTCTAATTTGTACAGCCAACATTTTTCTCACGGTCGGTTTAGAGCTCGAGCAAATAGTAGTAGCTGGAAATCACTGCTACTGATTGCTCTCTCTAATTTGTAGAACCAACAGTTTCGTACAGTTGTTTAAGACGCTAGCAAGTATTAGTGGCAGGAAATCACTGCTACTAGTAATGCTCCCTCTCTCCAATTCTAAAGGCCAGAGTCAAATCGTAAAGTCGCTACCTCGCAACGTAGTTAATTTTTTTTTTTATTAGAAATTAAAATAAGAATTTAATTTTTTTTTTATCAAGAAGTTGTTCAAGTAATTTAATGGTACCAAAAGAGTACCGTAAATTTAGCGTAGAAAACGTATGAAACTATTAATTAATATTTTTAAATAGATTCACGAATAAAAATACTTATTATGCGTGTTATAATGAAATAGAAAATACTTGTGTTTCCTTTATTTTTGCAACCACTCTGGACCCCGCTGAGTTCTACCCCAGCAACCAGCGAAATCGTGTCGTTACATTGGCGCCCGAGCAGGGACTTAATTGTCCAAAGACAAAAAAATATTAGTATAAGGGAAATGGGCCTTCTACCCCAAAGTGGATAAAAGGTGCCGACATGATGGATCAAAGGTTCCGACAAGCAATTAAAAGGTTACCCAAAAGCAATAAATTAAATTAAATGTCAATTAAACTGATAAGGTGTCTAGACATGGAAATGACTGCAGATGTTCATGTGTGGTGCGAAGGACAGGAGAAAGAGGAATTAACAAAAAGGATAGATGTGACTTGATGATAGAATATGTATAAGAATAGTATTAGTGAATTGATCGTAAGAAATGTAAACAACTGTAGACTTGAATGTATCAGTTTTATATTGTTAAGGGTTGAATATAATTTAATGAGTTAATGTATTGTGAGATAGAAATGTAAATGATTGGAAGTGTTCAGGTGATGTGCAAAGAATAGGAAGAAGAGGAATTAATAAAAAGGATAGAGGATGTGTGATGGACGTTAGAATATTGATATGAATAGTTTTAGTAAATTGGTTGTGTGTAGTTATTTGGGCGTCTGATAAGAATAGTTTTTGTAAATTGATTGTGTGTAGTTATTTAGGCGACAGACTGTATGTGTTTGTTGATAAGAAAATATTAGTAAATTGTTTGTGTGTATTTGTTTTAGTAGACAGGATAAACAAAATAAAAAGGAGATAATATTATTTTGGATGACAGACAGACAGACAAATAGAATTTGTAATATCAATAATTATGTTGGTGTTAGCGAGAATTATTTATTTATGTATGGATATGTAAAGAAAGAAAAGTAAAGAAAATATGGGATGAATAAAAAGAGTTTGTAATATCAACAATCATGTTGGTTTAGGCGAGTGTTACTTATGTATGGACATGTATGTAGGTATAACGTTGTTATTGTTATAATAAGTTTTGTATTGCATCTTTTGATTCATTTAAATAAAAAACGTGTATAGTTTTTTCAATCTATATATTTCGAACCATTTGGTTCATCTTCAGGATCTACACATTACATATTTTGTTTTTTATGAAGGGGCATGCTATAACATATTTAGTCAGGTCATCCTGAATGGTGAGTATGTACCTGAATTGATTTGAGTACCTAAGGGGACCTACTGTATCTATCGAAATAGTTTCAAGGGTACTCCCTGGTGTATCTGTAACGGTTAATTTTTCTTTTGTATATCTTGTTTGTTTGGTTATCTTACATGTGTTGCAATTGGATACATGTGCCTTGACCATTCTACTCATGTTCTTCCATACATATCTTTGTCTCAATTTCAGAGTTATTTTTATAATACCTAAGTGACCACCTATAGTCGAATCGTGATACTTAGTAATCAAGTCGTTTTGCGTATTTTTATCAGTTATACGCGTTGGAGATTTGTATATTAAAATTTTGAAATTCTCACTTTTTTTTCTCTTTATATTGTTAAAAAGGTTTTTAAATTGTTCTAAATGCGTTGTTTTGAAAATCATATGAAAAGTTCATGACGCTTTTTAATTTTTGTCAACTTGTTGTTCCAATGTCTTCTTCATGTTGCGTGTTATGGTCAATATATTATGTTGATTGCTTTCAGTATTTTGTGGGAAAGAGTATCCCTCCTTCTCAACCGGGTGTGGCCTCTATAATTTAGAATGTTGCGCGCAAGTGGATTTGGGTGCAATACTAGTTTTTCAATATATTTTTTTGCATGTTTTGAAAATACTGTCTTCACCAACGGAACATCAAGATCTTTGTGAATTCGCTGATTTCGGATATACCAGGGGGCTGCAGTAATTGTACGTAGAATTTTGTTTTGTCGCCTTTGAATTTTTTCTACACTTAATGCTGAGGCAGTGCCCCATAACTGGATTTTATAGGACCTTATTGGTTTCAGGATCGCGTTGTATAATAGAAGTTTGCAGTCAAGACTTAATATAGAATTTCTTCCAATAAGCCAATTCATTTGGGCTGCTTTTAATTTCATTTGTGTCAACTTTGCGTCTATATGCGATTTCCATGTTAAGCGACGATCAAGATGAACGCCTAGATATTTTACTACAGTGTGTTGCGGTATAGTCTCGGTGTTGATTTGTATAGGCGGGCATGTTTCCCTGCGTAAAGTAAAAGTAACGTGTACACATTTCTGCTCATTCACTTTTATCCGCCATTCTTTTAGCCATGTTTCCAATTTTGAGATGTACCCTTGTAGATTCCGGGAAGCTTCTACAGGGTTTTCATGAACGCTTAGAAAAGCCGTATCATCAGCAAATGTTGACGTGTGAATGATACTGCTTAACGGTAAGTCAGAGGCATATATTAAATAAAGTAAAGGACCGAAGATACTGCCTTGAGGGACTCCGGCTTCAATCGACTGGGGGGGGCTTGTAAAATTGCCTTCCTTAACTACAAATTTTCGTTCCTCTAGATAGCTTTTTAAGAGCCTGACGATGTTTGCGGGTAGATTTTGTGTTAATTTGTGGACAAGACCTTCGTGCCATACTTTATCAAAGGCCTGTGCGACATCTATAAAAAGCGCTGAACAATATTTCTTTTTTTCAAAAGTTTCTCTTATAACATTCACAAGTCTGTGAGTTTGTTCAATAGTGCTATGTTGTCTGCGAAAACCGAATTGATGATCTGGAATGCATGCACTGCTAGTTACTATAGGAGTCAGCTTGCTCATGTACAGTTTTTCAAAAAGTTTCGACATATTGGACAATAAACTAATAGGCCGATAGGATTCAACCTTTGTATGATCCTTACCGGGCTTTGGTATCATAGTAATCATCGAAACCTTCCATTCTGCCGGATAGTATTGCAGTCGTAAAATACTATTAAAGATGAATAGTATTACTCGTTTTGCAATGAAAGGCAATTCATGCAGCATTTTGTTACTTATTTTATCAATACCTGGGGCTTTTTTTGAGTTTAGACTTGTAATAGCCTTTTCAATCTCTACAATATTAAATCTTAGCGGAATTTCTGGTAAAGCGACGACTGGTGGCAGTTCAATAATATCAGCAGAAATATTTGGAGTAAATACTTTTTCTAAGTGTTTAACAAAAAGAGCACCTTTTTCAGCATCAGTTCTTGCCCAGTCACCATTTAAAGCTCGTAATGGAGGTTTACATATCACCGGCCTTTTAAGTCCTCTGGCTGCACGCCACAGCGAATAATCTGTTGATGGTGTTGCATCGAGTTCTTGCAGAAATTTTTGCAGCGAAGCTGTTTTTTGTGTTTGCAAAACTTTTCTAAGCCGCTTGGTACACTCCTTAAGCCTTAATTTTAGCTGAGGCGATCTGTATCGTTGCCATTCTCGTCGAGCTCTCCGTTTTTCGGTCAATAGCCTTTCTATATCTAAACAAAAAATATTGTTAAATCTCGCTTGTTGATTTGGTTGAATTGAAGAAGCATTAAGAGCAGCTTGTTTAGCATGTGCTTCAAACAACCTAATAGAATTTTCTATGTCAGTAGGTGTTCTCAATGGCATATTTTCCGTGCAATGAACACTCAAATATTTTTTGTATTTCAGCCAGTTAACACGTGCAGATGTCAGCGGTAAATCACATGTTTGTTTTGCGGTTGTGTGTGAGTAAATAGTGATAATAGTAGGCGAATGATCTGAAGACAAATCCAAAGATGCTTCTACTTCCATCATTTCGCTGGGCACACCTTTCGAGATTCCAAAGTCGATAACATCAGGAATTTTTTGTCGATCCGTTGGCCAATATGTTGGCTGACCACTTGAAACTACATTCAAACCCATTTTTGAAATTGTGTCAAACAAAACACGACCCTTAGGACTGATTAAACGTGAACCCCAAAAAGTGTGTTTAGCATTGTAGTCGCCAGCTGCTAGAAAACGGGACCCCAGTGTTGCATAAAATGCGGTATATTGACTCTCTGAAATTGAAAACCTGGGAGGAGAATAAACAGATGATATCACAAGCTTTTGGTAAAAATTTTCAATACAGATATTTGTTGCTTGAAGATATTCTTCACGAAGGTCATTTAGCAGGTAGTGTTTTATTCGAGTCTTTATTAGGATTCCAGAGCCACCACAATCTCTACCTCGAGGATCCTTAGTATCGTAGAAATTATATCCACTAATTTTAAAATAGCTTCGAGACGTTAAATGAGTTTCTGAGATAAGCATAATATCGATTTGTTTATCCAGAAGAAAATATTCTATTTCATTTTTATGTTGGCAGATGCCGTTTACGTTCCAATAACAGATTCTTAAGTTCATGGTTTTTTCAATACAGCCTGCAACAAGGTAGACTGCATTTTAAACATTTCCTGCATCATACAGGACATGTTGAGAGTAAATGTATTTACTGTTTGTATTAGGATCTCTATCGAGGCTTCAATACGACTAAAATTATGCCCTGATTCTTCATTAGCTGGTCCAGTTTTTTGCGCCGGAGTCTGGTTACTCTTTAAAATATTAGCGTATGAAAATTGACTATTAGGTTTTTGCTGAGTAAGAGTCGTGTTAGACTTTAGAACATTTGAGTATTGATTATGGCTAGACGACGGTTGAAGTAACTGAGGGTAGTTTAAAGGGGTGTTGGGCTGATCGGGAGTAGCATTTGTTTTTCTGTTCGACGAATTTTTAAAAAAAGAGTAAAGAGGGCAGCCTCTATAGTTAGCAGTGTGGTTTCCACTGCAATTGCCGCATTTTTTTGCCTTGGTATCACCTTTTATTTTGTCACAGTTAGCGGTACTGTGCAACTCACCACATACAACGCAAACGGTAGGCAACTTGCAATAAGTTTAGGTATGGCCAAATTCTTGACAGTTCATGCATTGGATAGGTCCATTTTTTTTATGTGGCATCTCAACTGTAACTCTTCTATGTAACAAGTACTTTAGATTATAGATTGGGTGCGATTCATTTTTTTTAATTTTCAAATCACCTGGCTGTAGCTCGACTCTAAAAATAGGTTGGGGGATTTTATCCCTATTTTTGATGTTAGAAACATTTTTAACTTTGAAGCCATTATTTTCCAGGCCAGACTTAACCTCTTCTGGATCCACACTAGAGTCTACACCTTTTATTACGACGGTTAGACCTTTAGCACTCTTTAATTGGTACGTATAAAAATTTTTGTTTTTTGACTCAAGGTCAGAAACTATTTTTCGGTAATTACTTTCTTGCACTACCTGGATTTTTGTTTCGTTATTATTTCCGCGCTTAAATGGAGTTACATAGAACTCATTTTCTCCAATTAAGGAGATAAGGCTTTTTACCAAAACACTAGAGTTCTGCTCTCTTAAATAATTCGGTGGAGGTTTACTCGACCTTGTTGTAGTTGTGTCTTCATTGTCTTGTTCTGATAAAATCGCGAAACGATTTTCGGAATTTTTTATTTTGTTTTTTCCATCTCTGGGAACTTTCGCTGTTAAAGCTATTTGAGCTGATTTTGGACTTCCTCCCCTTTTTTAACACGGTTATGTATCTGTCCATTCCTGTTTGAATTTTATTATCATTTATTGTACTCACCGCATCTACCATTTTGTGCACGTTGGTTACATTGTTACTTATTGTTTGTTTGTTTGTTTGTACAGCTAAGCTGACAAGTTTGCTGATGGGTGCAATTGTTGTTGCTTCTTGATCACTATTTAACATGTTCAAAGATAATGATCGCGCACGAGTATTTGTGTTTTCTGTTAAATTCAGGTTTTTGTTTAATTCATTTTTTTTATTGTCGTCATCAGCAACTAAAGTTATATATTGTACATTCCTACTGCTTGTAGGATTATTGTTGTTTTCATCAGAAGATGAACTCATCAGAGTTCTCTTTTTTTATTTTCACTTCTATTAGTTTGTGTATGCAAATATTTATGTGTATTGCACACAAGCAAAATATAAAATAAAACCAGTAAAATAACTGTTCAATAAATGTTTTGTTTTTTTTTATATTTTTGTGACTTGAACATTTTTTTTTCTTTTATATTTTTTTTTATATTCAGTTGCGACGATTATAAAAACGCGTCTGTTCACTACGAGAGTTTAAACTGAAGTGACATAAAGAAATGCTTCTGCACTTAAACCGCTCAATACTATCGTCAGCTATTGGAAGATATCTTAAGACCAAATGGTAATCTCGTAAACTGAAAGTGACCTTTTCTTGTCGAGAACGAAGTCAAAGGTCCTGAATCTTTGTCTAAACCAATCTGGTGGAATGAACTATTCATATCTAAATTTGAAAAATATTTTGCTCTACCCAACTTGTCTAACACGTCTTCCAACTGGTCAACGGGAACTTATCGTTTACTATTTTCTGATTCAATTTTCGGAAATCTACTACTAGTCGCCTTTTACGTTTGTCATCTGTGGACTTTTAAGGTACAACCAGAAATGGTGAATTGTAAGAGCTTACTGAGTGTTCAATAATTCCATCCTTCACTAACTTATCTACTTGTTCATTGATCTCTACCATTTGCGTCTCAGGCAATATATATCGTTTGATATATACCGGAGTATTGCCCGTTGTTTGTATGTGTTGTGTATAAAAGTTGTTTACTGTGAGTTGCTCACCTTCAATATTAAAGATTTCACTGTATTTTGATATAATATCTACCAATGACCGTTTTGATGCTGCATCTATTTACTCAATATTTAAATTTTTTAAAACTTTTGCGAATCTATTTTCGTCTGAAGTATTATTACCTGTTCCATATACCTCATACTCATCCAAATTTCTTCTTTCTAACTCCTTGTTTCTTAACTGAACTTCGTTGTTGGTGCTGGTTAAAACTTTAATGTGTTGTTTACCAACCGCGGGTATGATGCTATTCGCAACAAAAACTCCTGGAGCTATCTCCTTATTAAGCACTATGCTTTCCGTTTCTGTATATACATTAATTGGGACAATTGACTCAGAACAAGCTGGTATGACATCGATGTTGTAAACATATTTGTGTGTTATAGGTAGTATGAATTCTTCATTTGCTATGTTGAAAGTTGTTGTATATGTCTCAAAATCTATTTTACATTTGTATTTATCTAGTAAATCCCTCCCGATGATTCCATCAGTGTGTATTGGGAAATCATTAGGTACAACACGAAATTTTTGTGTTATGCTATGGTTATCAAAATTTAAAACTAGACTCGTTGTACCAATACTTTCGATTGTATCTGAAGTTATACCACTTAGTGTCGAAATGGTTATTGTATCTATATCTTTTATTTCGTTGTTTTTACATATTGATATTTCGGCTCCCGTATCTATTAAAAAATTTGCGTTTCCCTTTCTACCTTTGCAACTTATTGTAATTGGATTATTACTCTCTGTAAAAAATGTAAAAAATTTTGGCTTTGGACAACACTGTATGTTGTCCTGTCTACCTACTTTCCCTGTTTATTGCCTCCTGTATTATTTCTTAAGCTATGTATAGACGATTGGCAGATCTTACAATATTGTCAGAAAAACGTTCAGAAAATGTCTGCCAACCATTGTCAGATAATTTTTCTATTGGCAATGCTGTCCATAAATACTATTGGATTTGACAGTTCTGACAAAGTTTAACAACACATCCGGCAATTTTTCCACACAACAATCTGACAACCGTGTAAGCTGACAATTTTTGTTGGCAGATAAATTTATTGTCTGATAATTGTCTTACAATGAAATTGTAAGGTTTTATTACAGCCGTCTGAACTGACAATTTACCTGTTGGTAACAATTTTTCATTGTCAGTACGTTGCCAGCATATTGACATATCTTACAATATTGTAAGATCTGCCAATCGTCTGTACGTAGCTTTAGTTAGTCTATGTTCACACACGACGATTTTAGTTGGGCAATTCTTGAGTTTATAGATGTTTTTTTCAGTTTGCGGTGAGGGGAATAAAAAGGGAAAAATAATCGCCGGTACCCGGCTATTTCAAGCAATTCTCTCATTGGTTTTTTTTTATTTGAATATTTGACATTCCTTTTCATTCGGTGTTTCGCTTCTTTGTGTGTACATCATTTATAATTTCAATTAAACGCAAAAATTACCCGTTTTAAATATGTAAAAATAAAATAATTATTATAGAGTAAAAATTTTTAGTAAAAGCTTACTATATTTTGTATATTTTATTGAAATTGTTTATTTTATGAAAGCACAAATGTCAAATTGTGTTACAATTTATTTTGTAACTTATTTTTTAGAATTAAGAACACAAGACAATAGGATTATTTTGAATTTAGTTATTTAGTTTATTTAGATTTTCATTTTTGTTTTCTATTCTAGGTTTATTAAATTATAACCATCTCAGGGACCCGCTTTTTAAGGCTGGTGTTTGATCAGGTTTTTGTTATGTGTGTTATGAACTGATTAGAATAGAGCTGACTTCACTGACTACAGTTGGCTGGATAGACTGAATAATAGACCTCCATACCAAATCACCCTCCGCTTTTATACCCACTTTTGTGCTGCTCGATGAACGGTGCTGCTGCCGTTCGCTGCCGCTGGCGTGGTTGTTCCCGCGATACTGCTGAGTGTGCGATTATTGCAACTTCAGCATATCCATACCCGTGGGACTTCCAGCCGATTGCGGTTCTCACGATAATGCAATGTCAGCATATATCTGTAGGAAAATTACTGATAATAACGTCAGTATTGTATGCAGCGTTATTGCAACGTCAGCATATGTCTGTGTATGTATGTATGCAGCGTATATTTTGCTGCTGTAGGTATTTTTTGTTGGTTGAGGGAAAATAACTCAACGTCAGTATGTGTGTGCAGCGTATGTTCCGCTGTCGCTGATACTTCTGTTGGTTAGGGGAAAATGACTCATAACATCCCTCCCCCCTTACGGACAAGAAACATCCTGTCCTAGGATGTTTCGTAGCCATCCTTCTGGAATCAAGTCAAAATAGATGTGTGTATGCATCCGACTACCTTGGCGATACAGCTTTGGCAGCTCTCGGAGTAATATGTAATTATCTCCCGAGCCTCGATTGCCTGAAGGTTCGCAGTTTACCATTAGTTGGTGACTGCTAAGTGTCTGTCGACTTGGTACGTTTGCTGCGTCACCAAGGAAAAAATATGATGTTGTTGGTGAAATGTTGAGGTTGTTACTGACGTTGGGGTGATTTCCCATTTTCTAACGGAACTGCGTTTTCCGTCCATGTATGTGTTGTGCCATCGCATATAGCTTTAACTGTTGATTATGGTTGTGTGAGGTTGAAGGTTATGGCTGTCTGTCTGTTGATATTTGGATTGGATTCTTTATTGTTGTCGGAACTGGGTTTTTCGTCCATGTATGCGTTGTAGTATCGTATGTAGGTTTTGCGGTTGCGTGAGGTTGATAGGTATAGGCTGCTGTTGATGATTGTTGGATTCTTCATTGTTAACGGGATGATGATTGTTGGTTGTTTTTTTTAAAACGCTGGTTAATATTTTTAATCTTATAACTAACAATTTCTTCTTACGTATACTTATATAAAATTTTTTTCTTACATGAAACTATTTGTTCTATCTATTCTAGAAGTAATTTTTCAATATATATATATATATTTATATGTGTATTTTTAATTGTATGTTTTTTTTTCTATTCAACTTAATACAAAATTGTATGTATGTATGACACATAAAAAATTATAATAGTTATGCTTTTACAAGTTAGTTGTATAATTATTGTGTATGTGTATTGATATTTATATATATGTACTCTTATATTAACCTTGAAATAAACTTATACAAGGAATTGAAAATTTTTAAATTATTTGAAAACGTTGCAAAAATAAGTATATATATATGTGTATTGTTAATGGTGTGTTTTTTCTTATTTCCAACTTAATATAAAATTGTATGTTTGTATGACACACAAAAAATTTATAATAGTTATGCATTTACAAGTTAATTGCATAATTATTGTGTATGTGTATTGATATTTATATATATGTACTCTTATATTAACCTTGAAATAAAGTCATACAAGAAATTGAAAATTCTTAAATTATTTGAAAACGTTGCAAAAAAATGAGTAAGAAAAAAAAACAAAACTTTATTACATTTAGTACTACATATATCAAATTTCAACTTATTTAAACATTTTTTCTTCTCCCTTTTTTTTTTATATATATATAAAAAAATGAGTTTAGTTTAGCTTGTATTTATCCTTGTCTTTGTGGAAGAAATTTAACACCTTTGCTGTTTTAATGATTTGAAAGAAAAATTATTCACTTGCTTATAATTTTTTTAAATCAACAGCAAAAATGGCAAAAAATTAGGAAAGTTTAAAATTGCAAATAGTTTGTTATTTAGAAGAAAGACAAAAATAAATATTAATAGGAAATTTGTTGAAATTATTTCATAAGTTGCTTGTTCTTCTTTATTTGAAAATTAAATTTTAGTTTCTGTACTTGAAATCTTTATTCATTGTTCATTATTTATTTTAGCTTAAAAGCTTACATTCAAACATAGATTAATTCGTGCTTTTTATTGTTATTATTAGTATTACTGAAATACCATGCATGTATGTATGTTTGGCTTTTATTTTTGTTTCAATGTCAATGCCAAACTTATTTGTATTCTTACACACATACATGCATGTGTATATCTGTTTATTCATTTAAAATGTTTGCAATTGCTTTATTTATGTTTCTATTAATGTGCATAAAACTGCAGGGTTTTGTTTTTATTATTCAAACATCTACTGACACAAGCATTGAAAAATTTTTGCAAATGCTTTCTGTTTATACTGCTATGCAGTCATTAATTTTCTTAAAAATTTACCAATGTGGATGTGAATACTTTTTCTTTAACTAAATTCGTTTAAATTTAATTAAAATTAAGTGCGTGTTTTGTAAAAACTTTATACAAATACAAAATGATAAGAATACTTCAACCCAAAAAGGAATTTTCACCAGCTACAAATCAACAAACATTGAAAATTTTTGCAATTTCTTTCTGTTTCTACTGCTATGCAGTTATTAATTTTGTGACAAAATTTACAAATATAGATGTGAATACTTTTTCTTTAACTAAATTCGTTTAAATTTAATTAAAATTAAGTGCGTGTTTTGTACAAACTTTATACAAATACAAAATGATAAGAATACTTCAACCCAAAAAGGAATTTTCACCAGCCACAAATCAACAAACACCAGCAGCCGATCGTCTAGAAGCCAAAAAAAAATTTCCAATAAAAAAAACGCAGTAATACAGGTAATTTGAATGTCTGCATTAACTCGTTCCTCATAATTATATCGGTCTTTTCTTTCTTTTTTTTTTGTTTTTGTAATTAAATTAATCTTTCCGATATGTTTCATTAAATTGGTGTAGAATCTGTTGATCTTTGTGCTAAAAACTAGTGTGTATTTGACTATAGGTTCTGCTGTTAAATTTTTGCTTTAATTATGCTGCTTATTTGGTTGCTGTTTTTAATGATTTATACTTGTTAACAGTTTATTTTCAAAATATTGCTCTTTGTTAAAGTTTTTCTTGAATTTATTTATTGCTTTTCCCTATAAAAATTTTCAATGTTATTGTCCAACAAAATAATGTTATTTTGTTTTTTCAATTTTTCTTTAATTTATTTACTGTTTTTTTTTCTTCTATAAAAAATCCTCAGTGTTAATGTCTAACAAAAATCGTTGAAAAATACATAGGCAATTCGTCATGATTCCGAATCATGTCATCCTCAAGACTTCCTCTCCATTCCTACTTATCACAAGTCGATAAACCCTTCCTTGCATCGCTATGTCCTTTCTCATATGCTTATTCGGTTTCCAATTTTTTTTCATGTCCCGCAAGATAGCCGTGAGTGCAGTTCGTACCTCCGCGCTCGCCTGCGAGTCAAACTTGAGTTTAGCTTGTGCCGTGTTCATCTCCTCTCCATTGGTAACTCTCATTCTCCATCCTCCCATCACCGACACCAACAATCCTCTCGTAATTGGTTGCCTGTGTGCGGTGTGCCCACCACAAAATCTCCGCAGGCACCGATCCGCATTAAGAATCACGTGCAGGCCACAGTCCACCAAGTTGGACTGTTGAACACAGTCATCGTACCTGAGTGGAAGTAGATTCGTACAGTTCGTACCTTCTTTCTGGAACTGCCAGTGGTAGAGCAACCTGATGTAGTTTGCCGGTATGCTCATATCGTGTGGTCTGAGTGAGTCGTATACCGTTATACCGTCCTTTGTTACTGACGCCAACGTCCAGTGGTTCCGTTCGATGATAGGTATAATCACTAGTTTTTTGCTTGACAATGTTATCCCTCTCAACCCGCGGGAAATTCTTTCCTGGCATACAATTGAATCAGGCACCTCGCAGAATCTCTTCAGTGCTTCATAAAACATTGCGCTGAATATTTGCACCTTACCCGCTTCCTTCGTGGTGAGTGCTGTCTTCGTCACCCAATGCAGGAATACATCTTTATAGTTGTCGTTCAGCCAACCATAGCCTTTCAGTACCTGGAAATCTTCCTCCGTCATCACCCTGACTCTCTTGCCGATTCTGTATTCGCAATATTTACTTGTCATCTTAGATTTTCTTGTTTTTCCTTTCGTCTTGAGAGAAAAATAAAAACACTGTGCTTCCTGTCTAGTTCGCTGATAGAGTGACGCCACATACACACATTAATTTGTACGCAGGCTGTTTTTGCTTTTTCTTTTCTTTTAAAAAATATTTTCTTCCTCTTCTTCCCTTCTTTTTTTCTTCAAACCAAAAACGGTTAGTGATTGGTATCAAATTTCTTATTACAATTTATTATTTTTTCTTTTATCATTATTATTATTACTATATATTATTTTTTTTTTTTTTTTTTTTTTTTTTTTTAAATTTCGACACTGAATTCTGCCAACGTTTGTGTCTACCCTACTCAGTGAGAATCTTTAAGACCTTGGTTATTAAAACATTTTGATTAGTTTCTAAATTATCTTCTATTCTATTTCATATGCATATCGCCGACGGACATCATAGTTTTTCCCTTAAACTAAACCGCGCTTTCATCTTCTGACAACGCGCCCCTAATTTGGGACCTTCTCAGTCCCCTCCTGGTTATTCTGTTTTCCTGTATCTTAATCTTAACGTTGCTTTGTTTTCTGAACAATATCAACACTACTATTACTGATGCCAATATGGCAAGCAACGCGACGCCCCCTATTGCGGTATTTACCTGATCATGGAATTTCAGTTCCTCAATTGTTTCTAGGTTGTCTTCATGTTGTAGGGTAATATCCTGAAAAGTGAGGGATCGTTCCGTGGAGAACTTTCTCTGATATGATGGGAGGGCGAACGTTTGTATGCTCTTATATATCTTGTTGCTGAAGCGTCTGTTGCCTATGTTGATAGTGCAGTTATTGAAATGC
This sequence comes from Lypha dubia, assembly GCA_947311025.1. Taxonomy (NCBI): domain Eukaryota; kingdom Metazoa; phylum Arthropoda; class Insecta; order Diptera; family Tachinidae; genus Lypha; species Lypha dubia. The sequence continues at coordinate 81,434,505 of OX371260.1, read as the reverse complement.
AGAAAATAGTGTCCCGTTAAATTGAATCCTCTTTCATCGCAGCTGCTGTTGGCCGTTATGTTATACATGTTTACCAACACTATCATATTGCTGCTTACTTCTATGATCTGGTGCTCGGTGTACTTTACCACTGTGCATTTTCCCGTGAACGTACAACTTGTGGACGGCTTTAGTTCGAAGATTGCTTTGCCTTCTGCATAACTGTAAGTGTGGTTATTTATTTCGATCACTGCAGATGGTTGCTCATTGATTTGGATGCCGTTGGTGTCCGGAAGTGGCAGCAATAAATGCTTGGTTGTATCTATTATGTCTGCAGGTACCATAATTATTATGCTTAATTCCCCATTCACCCACTCAATCAGTGCTGTACGGGTATTTTCCAATATCTCCAAGTCAATGTTAAATATTTCCACCTCTTCTATTGTTAGTATTGATGGTGAGAATACTCCCGCTTTTGCGGATACTATACTTTCTGCTATGTCCCTTAACTTGGATCGCAGGTGTTGTATTTGGAGTAGCTGGGTCACCGCTAGTTGTCGGGTTGCGAACTCCCGTTGCAGGGTCTCGAATTCCGCTATCTGTTTTGTTATTATTTCCCTGTCGTAGATTACCGCGTCTCGCAAAGTGGTCATAGACCTGTTAAAAGCGTTGTTGATCAATATCTGTTGGTTTAGTCCGTTCACTAGGCGGTGATTATTTTCCTCTATTATCTTTTGATGTTGTTCAATCTGCCTCCTGTCTTCGTCGTCCATGGTTCCCCATACAAACTTCAGCAATGAACCTCCGGCGTTTATCAAGCCTCTCTTCCATCGGTGGGGTGGAGCATACTTAGAATCTTCTCCATTTCTTGGATCTCGTCCTTGGCCAGCCTAACATATTCGTTGTCACCCAGAAGTGCGACAGTGTCCCGGGAAGCTTGAACCAACTTGCTCAGTTCCTCCACGTTAAGAGTGTGCACAATGTAGTTATAGTTGCGCACCACCCTGGCTCTGCCTATGTTGATCTCGACGTATCCTGCTTGGGTTTGTAGTTTCTCCATGTAAAGACTCTTCTCTGCTTCTGATTGTAATAGTATTGCCCCTACAATGAGTAACTGTAGATAGTCCGTTAGTACACCTTGCGGCCTTTTTAATAATAATTTGTTGTGTCAGTTGTTTGTACTGACATGCTCTATTTTATTATTATTATTTTTTTTTTATATGTTGCCATTGGACTTTCTACTAATTCTTTTTCTCTCTATTATTTTTTTTTTTTTCTTTTACACAAGTATTCGTTCGCCGACTAAAAAGCCGATACTGGGTCAGTAGCGTTCCATGCTTTTTTAATCCTTTTTTTTCATTTTTACTATTATTTTGCTTCTTCCAGCTCCTTTGACGTCGACCTGGGTTCCGGACTATGTGAGCACCATTCGGACGATTTCGTCACCCCCTGGAGCGATAATTCTTAACGTCCAAACCTGGGAAGGTTTCGAACTTCACGTTTCCAATCAGCGTTTTGATTGCGCAGGACTATAGGTTCATTTAACAATCTGCGAGCATGAGCTTCCACTACATCTGTGTTAAGTTTCATGCTCCATATCGAAAAACCTCCCTGCTATGAAGCCGATTATTGATCGTTTTCAATGTCCGTCATCAGTGCTCAGCATTTCTCCCAGGAACCTCCTTCGGTCTGCGTCCGTTTTTATTTCCGGTATGTGAAGTTCCATTATCCCTTATTATCGTGCTGTATAAATATATGTTTATTTTTCTATTTTAGCCCTTGAAGACCCCAAGACCATGAGAGGCATGGTATTACAACACTGCACCAGTGTCGATTTTGTGGTGAGTTTTCCTCTTATTATTTCCTTTTTGTTTCTTTTTTTTTTTTTTTTAAATATCATTTATTGACTGTATGGCTTCACCAAATTACGGTGTTAGGGTTCGAAGTCTTCCCTTCACCATTATTTGAACGTTTACTGGTGTGGGGAAACTTTTAATTTCATAGGGTCCATCCCATAGGGGCGTGAATTTGTTTTTACGTGCTTGTGTCTTAACTAGGACTCTGCCTCCTATTCTTAAGGTATAAGACCTTGACTGTTTGTCGTACTGCTTCTTTGCCCTAGCCTTAGCTCTTTCTTGATTTTCCTTGGCAATCTCGTAAGCCCTTTGTATTTGATGTCTTAATAATTTGGATAATCGTAGGGGTTATATAAGGGTATGCGTGTTTGTAGGTTTGATGGCAGCGGTGCATCAAATCCATATAGTATTTTAAATGGTGTCTGCTTTGTGGCCGTGTGCTCCGTATGGTTGTGTACGTGCATTGCTGGAGCAAGCCACTGATCCCAGTTTGAACCATCTTCTTTTGCGAAACTTCGCAAATATTCTGCTAATGGTCGGTGACTTCGCTCTAATGACCCGTTAGCTTGAGGGTGATAGGGAGAAATATGTTGCTTCTTAATTCTCAAAAGCTTACACACACTTCCAAACAATTTCGAGGTGAAGTTTGTTCCGTTGTCTGTAATTAATTTTTTGGGAATACCATATTTTGTTACTACCTCGTTATAAAAACTCTTGCTGCCGTCTCTGCTTCGGCGTCTTGCATGGGTGCGCAGACAAAAAATTTTGATAAATCATCCTGTAGGGTAAGAATGTATTTGTTTCCCATGGTGGTTGTCGGCAGGGGCCCCCACCATATCCATATATACCTTTTCGAACGGTCTGTTTGCTGTATCTGTGAGGACCATGGGCTCTCTATTAAGAAGTCCACTTTTATTTTTCTGACATTTAGGGCACTTTTTTATGTAGGTCTTGATATCGTATTGCATCCCCTTCCACTTGTACTGTTTTTTTATTCTATAGTAGGTCTTCCTGACTCCTTGATGTCCGCCCAGCGGTGAGTCATGAAAGCTTCTAAGAACTTCTTGGATATCTTTTTTCTCAGATAAAAATGTCGCCGCGGAGGTTTTGTCAATATTTTCACTCTGTTTTTCCTCTGCAAGAGCTTTCTGTTGCTCTTTTTGTTTTGTCCTTTCCTCTTCCAATTTTCTCGAGCTTGCTTGAGCTCTAGTTATCACTCCGATATTTTGATTTTTTGTTGGTAATCTGCTTAATGCATCCGCATTCAAGTTAGTCTTCCCTGGTTTGTACACAATTTCAAACTCGTATTCTGATAATTTATGCCTAAACCGTGCAAGTCTTGAGGTTTGATCTTTGAGGTTTGCTATCCCCCTTAAGGGTTGATGGTCAGTAAATACGGTGAAGTGTAGGAGATATGGGCGGAAAGTATGTGTTGCCCACACCACACCAAGCATTTCTTTTTCTATTGTCGAATATCTTTGTTCGGTGTCACTGAGCGTTCGGCTGGCAAATGCTATCGGATGATCCATTTCGTTTCGTATCTGTGACAAGACTGCTCCTAAGGCCTCGTTACTTGCATCTGTTGTTACTCTGAAGGGTTGTTCAAAATTAATATTGGAGGATTTGCAATATTATCTTTGACCTTGTCCAGGGCCTCTTGGCATTGGGGCGTCCACACAAACTTAGCGTTTTTTCTTAACAGCTTTGTTATTGGTGAAGCCAATTTTGCCATTCCTGCCACAAATTTTCGGTAATAGTTGATCAAGCCCAGGAGTGCTTGTACTTCTTTTATTGTTCTTGGTGGCTTAAGTTGTTTGACACATTCCACTTTCGAAGGGTCTGGTAGTGCTCCTCATTGGAACATTTGTGTCCTAAGTAAACTATTTCTCTACGTAAGAATTGGCATTTCTTCGTGTTTAGTTTAAGACCACCCTCTCGTAGTCTTGATAGAACGTTCATGATCTTCGTTTCGTGATCTGCCACGTTTCTTCCGTATACGACTATGTCGTCGAGGTACACAAAACAGTCCAGGCCCTGTAAGCCTGTAAGGATCGTGTTCATGACCATCTGGAATGTGGCTGGTGCTCCTGTTAGGCCGAAGGGCATTCTATTAAATTCAAAATGACCCTTATCGGTGCTGAAGGCAGTCTTTTCCTTATCTCCTTCGTCAACTAGCACCTGGTGATATCCACTCGCCAGATCTAAGGTAGTGAAATACCTACTATTTCCTAATTGATCCAAAATTTCATCAATTCTAGGAATAGGGAATACCTGCTTTATTGTAGCCTCATTTAGTTTTCGAAAATCGACTACCAGTCTAAAGGTTTTCTGACCGTCTTGAGATTTTTTGGGCACTAACAATATTGGTGAATTCCATGGGGATATGCTTGGACTTATTATACCTTCCTGTAGTAGCTCCGACACTTGCCGGTTGATTTCTTCTTTATGGACGTGAGGTAGACGATACTGTCGTTGATTAATGGGTGGTTGTTCACCTTATTGGTATTTTATGTTTCATGTGGTGAATGGCAATTTGTCATTGTCCAACATGAATAAGTCATGATATTCCTCGCATATCCGGTTCATTGACTCTGTTTCTTCCATGTTCCAATCCCTCTCCGTCATAATAGTGTTTTTTAGACGCCTTATTCTATCGTCCTGATTTGTCACCGACGAAGGGGGTTCATCTCGCCCGCCATATTGCGTGTAGTGGTTGAAATTTGAAAATTTCACCTTAATGTCCTTCCTCCATGGTATGTCCTGCTCGGTTGCGTTCAGTATGGGTACTGCTGTGCCTCCATTTTTAATGTTGACCACAGTATTTCCAACATAAACTCCAGGGGAAATCTCCTGTTTATGCACAACCACAGTTTTGTCTCTCGATACAATATTGACCGGTACTATAGTGACTGCTCTTTTCCTCAGACAGACACCTTGTTGATGATTTGTTTGACAATCTATTTCCGTACGAAGGGTAAACGTCTTCACCCAATGTTCGCTATCAAATATACTCAAGGTTCTGTCTATGGTGTTCACTATACATCGGTTCCACATATTATTTCTTCCGAGAATACCATCTCCAGGGATTTGTATTTCCCGTGACACAATATGGAACACCCACGACAACTGCCTTTTATCTCCTATCCTGATCTCGGTAGTGCCCAGTGTCGTAGTCTTTCCTCCGAAGGCTCCAAAAAGAGTTTTAGTTTGCTTTCTGTTCTTATTGAGGAAAATCTTCATTGAGTCTTCTTTTATTATGCTGAAATCTGCTCCGGTATCCACAAGTAGGACCAATCCTCCCCCCCTTGCTTCTTGGCAGGGGAGCGTAATGAAAACTGTGTCCACATTGCCCGGGGATTCAGCACTATCTTCTATATTTCGCATCATCTCTTTACCTTTTTTCTCCTTTTTTTTGTTTAATTCACTATCTTTCTCAGTATTTTCTTCTATAGTTTGTCCGTTCTCCTTGTTCACCGAGTGTACAACTGCCTCGGTTACTATCCTGGTTGGCTGCTCAGTCAGTCGCCGTATCATCTTTATTTACCCGATTCTTTGTTTCCGTTTCTTTATTATAATTGTAGTTGTTCTCCTTTTTATGCCAATCTAATTTTCTGTTAATCTGCGGGACCCCAGTTATTGGAAGTAACTGGGCCGAATTTCGTTTCCCTGGGCATTTGTCCGATTTGTGTTGCTATGGACCTCTACTGGTCTGTTGTTGCTATTTCGCACCTGTTGGTAGATCCCTGTTCCTACTGTCTGAGTTTGTCTGATATTGCTTCTGCAGTCCCGTGCAAAATGTCCTTGTTGCTGACATTTAAAACAGGTTGGGAGTGTACCATTGTTTCTATTTGCCCCTCTGTTCGTATTTTGTCCCATCGCTGTTTGTGGGCTTCCACGGAATTCTGTGTTTGTTGTCCTTCTATTGGTTTCTGCCGTCCTTCTATTCAATTGGTTTTGGTTGGGTAGGTTTCTTTTTGGCTCACAGAAAGGGGTTTCCTTGTGACCGTTTATCCTACACAATCGGCAGTATAGGGAGCCTAATCTCTTTCTGCAGTTTTCCACATCGTGCCCGCTGTTTCCGCAGAACGTACAGCTCGCGATATTCCTGCACAGTGGTCCCATTTCATGGCCGTATTTTCCACAGCTCATACAGTATGGTGTGTTTAGCCGCTTTTTGCAGCTATTCCATTCATGTCCCATCTTGTTACAAAAACTACAAGGGACTTCTGAATCAATTACGTTGATGCTGTGCGTTGGTTCGCCAAACAATTCCTCAGCGTTCTCGACTATCTCTATTAACTTAGTGAGCTCTTCTTCCTCCTGCCCCACAAATCGAGCTTTAAGAGCATGGTCCTTCAGACCCTTGATGAAACTTCTCACTGCTATCCTCTTGAAGTCCTTCAGCATGGTTTCCCGGCCAGGTCCCACCGGCCATTCGTTCTCTATTGTTGTCTTTGCCTCATTCAATAGGCTATCCAGGCGTTCTCCAAATTTACATGCTGACTCTCTGATGCTCTGTTTGCAACCCAAGATCAGCTCCCTTATCTTATCCAGGCTTTTATTTTTTAGGTATAACTTCTTGATGGTGTTACAGTATGCGTCCACTGAACCAAAAGTCATCTGGGATATTTTTGAGTATGCACCCCCCAGCAGTCGCAATTTCAGGCACTGTATCACATCTTGTGTTAGGACGTTATTTGCACCTGTGAGTACTTCTCTTTCTACCATCTTGCATCCTTGTATGTACCTGCATACTTCTGATGGTAAGTCAGGTCCATCGGTACCGAAGAATGATGGGACTGTGTTGTTAACTATTTTAATAATCTCGGATAGCGACGTCATTCTGATTGTTTCGATTTCTGCTCTCTCAATAGTATGGTTTTGCCGGGGTGATGGTGATCGTCTTTCCAAAATTTCTTGGGCCACTGGGATTAGTCTATTAAATTCTTCCGCTACTATGCTGTCAATGTCTTCTTTTTCTTCCAATTCGCTGAATTTCGCCTTATATTCGCCTAACTCGTTTATTTTCCTTGCTATTGTCTCAGCGGAGTATCCTCTGCTACCTGCTTTCCTTGCGTTGTTAATTAGGGTTTTTACTTTTTCCAACAGCGTCAAGGCATGTGTTTCTTTCTCGTGCGAGATGACTATTGTTGGTAGTCCTACTTCGTTTAGTTCTTCGTGCAGTGTTCTACTAATTCTGAATTTTCCTTTTCTACGTCCTCCAACAAAGTATCTGTGTACTCTATTTGTCCTCTTAGCTTTTCGCAATGTCCCTTAAGGAATGTTTTTGTCTCTTCGAGTTCTTCGATTCTTTTCACAAACTCCAATGATCTATCCCTACTTAATTCACTTATTAATTGTAACACATAACTAACTTCTTCTAACTTTGTCAGTCTTTGTATTCTTATTGTTTCCCTATGGTTGTCCAGGAATGTTTTGTCTGCTTCTAAACCCTTAAGTTCTGTCCACGCAAGAACTTGTAGACTGTCCACTGAATAATTATACTTATCTATCCGTTTTATTAAGTCGTCTGTCTGTGTCTGTGGATTGTCCATTAAAGCTGTATTCTACTTACCCATATTCCGCTGTTTATTATCCTCATAGTGGTCTGTGGTTTAGGCTTATTTTCACTTTATATTATTATTATTATTATTATTATTTTATTATATAAGTTTGTTCGCAACCGCGCAGAATTTTTACAATCAAGGTAATTCTCCTTTTTGCCTTGATCTGCTTTAGCGATTAGTCCTGCAATGACAATATGAGGGTAGCTAGGATTTAGACTTTATTCAATTTGTCTGTGCAGTTCTACACCGTCGTGTGTAGGATGCAACAATACCAGGTAGCTAGGATTTAGACTTTTATGTATTGTTGGTTTTGCTACACCTGACAGTTTTTTCTTGAGCAAGATCAACACAAGGATAATTATATTTCCTTGATGTTATTATTTACGCGGCTACCGGCTGCGCCAAAATGTTACAATTTATTTTGTAACTTATTTTTTAGAATTAAGAACACAAGACAATAGGATTATTTTGAATTTAGTTATTTAGTTTATTTAGATTTTCATTTTTGTTTTCTATTCTAGGTTTATTAAATTATAACCATCTCAGGGACCCGCTTTTTAAGGCTGGTGTTTGATCAGGTTTTTGTTATGTGTGTTATGAACTGATTAGAATAGAGCTGACTTCACTGACTACAGTTGGCTGGATAGACTGAATAATAGACCTCCATACCAAATCACCCTCCGCTTTTATACCCACTTTTGTGCTGCTCGATGAACGGTGCTGCTGCCGTTCGCTGCCGCTGGCGTGGTTGTTCCCGCGATACTGCTGAGTGTGCGATTATTGCAACTTCAGCATATCCATACCCGTGGGACTTCCAGCCGATTGCGGTTCTCACGATAATGCAATGTCAGCATATATCTGTAGGAAAATTACTGGTAATAACGTCAGTATTGTATGCAGCGTTATTGCAACGTCAGCATATGTCTGTGTATGTATGTATGCAGCGTATATTTTGCTGCTGTAGGTATTTTTTGTTGGTTGAGGGAAAATAACTCAACGTCAGTATGTGTGTGCAGCGTATGTTCTGCTGTCGCTGATACTTCTGTTGGTTAGGGGAAAATGACTCATAACAATTGTAAGAAAATAAAAACTAAACAAAACAGAAGAATTGCCCAACTATAATCGTCGTGTGTGAACATAAAAGCAAGTTCAAAAGAGAATTCTGAAAAAGTTGGGCAATTAAGATCGTCGTGTGTGACCCTAGACTTATTATTGTCACTATTATTTCTTTCATAATTGGATCTAAAACTGTTGTTACTGTCTCTAGTGTTTCTTTCAAAATTTCTTTGATCACGATGTGGGTTATTGTCTCGACTAATATTGCGAACTGTGATATCATAATGATTGTTATTTCTGTTAAAATTACGATTAGCATTGCTTCTGTTATGGTGGTTGACTTGGCTGTTGCTGAAATTTATATTGTTTCTTCGAAAGCTGCCACCATTTCTAATATTTCGATCATTTATACTATTATTTTAATTATTTTCATTGACCCTTCTGTCAATCCTGAAAATATTGTTATTACTATCATTTTGTAAATTTCTTTCTAGGGTTACGCATTTTTCTTCTGCCTCATTTAAGGTTTTAGGGCTACTTGCCAACAGTACGTTTTTATATTCATCATTGACTCCCTTAGTAAAAACATTGAGAGCCATTGTAACGCTCATATTGTAGATGGCGTCTTTCGCTTTTTGTGTTGGAGCTTCAGTTGATTTTTTGTGAAAATCACTGAGTTGCTCTGCGAGTGCAGTAATTTTTTACCTGTACGACGAAATATTCAAACCTCCTTGTCTTGCTGCTCCTAACTCTGTTAATACTTGTTGCACTGTTCTTGGATTAGGGCAAGCTTCAATTAGTAGTTTTCTTAAACTTGCAAAAGATGTCGGTCTATTTGCGCGCCCTACCACACTGCGAACATTGGCTGTTCATTTAAATTTGTACACACATTTGACGTAAATCGCTCTATCTTCGTTTCTTATTAAATCGTGTAACAGCTCTGCCTGAACTAGAAAGTTCTCTAAGCACTCGTATGAACCCTTAAATGTTTGTAAGTTTTTGCCAAATACTGATATATCAATGTGTGCCATTTTTTCTATTTTATTATCGGTGACTAAAGTTTTCACTTAATGCATAAATTTTTTATAGAATTTAATATTTTTGGGTAGTAATCGTTAAATTTTATCGCTAAAGATTTGCTTTCTTGATCCTCTAAATTTTCTAAAAGCTCATCAACTTCTTCTTTTATTTCTAATAAGCATGATAATTTTTCTTCTTTGTATTCTGCGGAGTAAACTCTATCCTTACTTTTTTTTATATTTTTATCTAAATTCTCTATTTCAATACAATACTTCTCTATTTTATCCATAGAAAAATTTAATAAAATTTAAGATTTTATTCTAACTTGACAAATTCTAATATTAGCGCTTTATATTTTTGTTTGTATGGGGCAACGCTATCGCATATATTTATCGCCCTTTATCGGTAATTTTATTATTTACTTATATTTTTTTTTTTTTTGTGATATCATTCTTCCGTGCATATTCATTTATGCTTCATCTCGCTTACTTATATTCTGCTTTATATTAATTTCGTTTTTAGTGTGAATCTCTTCTTTTTACAAATTTAAATGATTTTTAGCAATTTTTAGATTTTTAAAAATGAAATAAAATAAGTGAAACAAATTGTAGAAATAAATGTACATATGTATGTAAATTATTTGTGGGTTTTATTTCATTTTTAATTTAAAAAAAATTTTATGTTTTGTGTTTTTTATTAATTTTTTTTTAACGTACTCTGGAGAGGCTCTAAAGCCGCAATTTGCAGCCACAATTCGGAAGACACCTCCCAGGATGGTGGTGGGTCACTATTGTAAAGTACGCACATTTAGTCACCAAAAATATAACACTAAGCAATCACAAACAAATTAAATAAAACAAAATATGAGCACAAAAAAATAATAAAATAAATAAATAAAGTAGACCAACGAACTCGTTTAAACTTTAGCAACTATGTAAAATTGAAATTTCTGTAATAAGATAGTTTTTAAGTATGTTAAGAAAAAAACTGCATAGTAGTAGATTTTAAGTATGCTAACAAAAATTAAGACAAAAACTGCATAATAGTAAATTTAATGTATGTTAACAAAAATTGTATAAATAGAAAAGTTAATTGCAAATAAAATCAGAATCATACTGGCAATCAAAATCTGCTTTTGACTCTCATATTCAGGCACCTAATAAATCAATAGTAGCAGCCTACTAACTAGCTCAGAACACACTTGAGCTACAAATAAACCAAAGTGCTATAGGGAAAACTCTAACACATTACACCAATCATTACATGGCGATCCTGCCACTTTAAGGTCCTGATACTACAGAAATTAAAATCCTAGGGAAATTCTGATTCTTTCGTCCTGCCACTTTAAGAAATTCTGATCCTAGGGAAAACCAGATTCTTTCATCCAGACTTTATTGAAAAGAAATGCTAATAGTTGAAAGTTTTGAAGCAGACAGGCAAAAAATCGACCAGAACTTCAGAAAGTGGAAAGAATATTTGAATCCATACATCCCAGAACCAGTATCACAAAACAACCCAAATCCTCCTGTGTATAAGCCCACGAAGAGAATTACGATTGCAGAATATCGCCAGCGCCAGCATAAACAAGACAGAAGCACAGTCGACGTACCCAAACCGAAAAAGAAGAAAACTAGACGGTCCGGTAAAGCATTTAAAAAAAGGAAGGAATAAGCAATCGCGTATCGTGATCTAAACCTTGCTATAAACAAAGTGGATAAACTGAAATATAAAACCTAGATAAAGGAAATCAGGAAGCGTATAGCAGAATAATGGTGGGATGGTTCTCTAAAGAAGCCATTATCACCACTAATAATAATGGGTCTGCAGTGTTGACAGTTACGTCCGATCACATACAACAAATAACTTTATTGATATTGATAATTTTATTTCTATTTAAATTAAATGAATATTATAAATAGTATATGAAAAAAAAAGCTCTTAAACTTGCTACCACTCAAACGGTATGAAGATATAAAGCAAATATTATAAAATAAATGGTATAAAATATATAAAATATTATAAAATAAATTACATGAATTATAGATGGGAATATCAGAATTACGAAGCTTATTGAATAATTTAAAAAAGGCTCCAAATAGAACTTATAGTCCTGCTTACATTAAGGAACAGGAAGAGTTAATACAGCAAACTCGCGAACAGATTTATAAGACCACACCAGTTGATCTGTTAGATGAGCAAGTGGCAATATTAGAACGACTGATAGGACAGATACGGACATTACTCAAAGCTAAAAAATCAGAAACAAACGATTCCGACACTATGGCAAGTTTAGATTTAGTTACAGCTTCTAAGCTAATTCATGAGTTCACAGGTAGCCACAAAGAACTTTCAAATTTTTTGGGGGTAACACAATTTTATTATGACACATTGACAACAGCGGACAAGCCTAACCTTATTAAATTCATAATAGCTACAAAGCTATCAGAAAAAGTTAAAAACAAAATTGTTTGATACCAAACCCCAACAACTTACGAGGCATTGTCTACCTTATTAAAGAATTGTTTCAAATCATTTAAAACCACTGCAACTCTGCACGCTGAAATAGCTCGAGCACATCAAAATAACCAAACGATAACTGCGTTTGCTACACACATTGAAGGACTGATAGCAGCACTGAATGAATTACAGATATTAGAGCAGGGATCAGAACATAGACAAATAATTACAAAACTGAACGATGAAATTAGTTTAACTGCTTTCAAGAATGGCTTAAAAGAAACGCAAAAATCGATAGTTATGGCATCTAGACCCAAAAACTTACAAGAAGCAATAGACATAGTAGTAGTATTATGTATGTACATAACAATAGAAATTATGGAAATAGATACACCCATAACCGAAGAAACCATAACAGCAATACTAGAACAAATTATAACCAAAGAACTAATAACAACAGTAACTATAATAGGAACCACAACAACCAAAATATCGACTGTAGAAATAACAATAACAGAAATTACAACAATAGAAATAACAATAATTACAGGAACATTGACGATAGAAGAACGAACAATAATCGTAGCAGACCAAGTAATAGAAGAGTCTACCTTACAACGAACATTAAGTAAGGGTATAGGGGAAAAACACACATATAATTTACGTACATATACTACATACAAAGAGATTCCACAATATGTAATACTGACAACAATTGAAGGTACGAATATAAAATTTTTAATAGATACGGGCGCGGATATTTCACTTTGCAAAGAGTCGTGTATAGAAAATAAAGACATAGAAAACAACAAATCGTGCAAGCTAACCGGTATTACTAATGAGGCAATAACCACAGTAGGAGAATGCAACTTAACATTTAAATTTCCAGAGTCGCTGGAACAGCATTCATTTCAGGTAGTAACTTCTGATTTTCCACTCTTATTAGACGGTATCTTAGGTAGGGATTTCTTTACGAAATTCATGTCAAAAATCGATTACGAGACAGCAACAGTATCTTTACTTTCCAACAATATATAATATATCTTACCTATGAGAAATAAATCAAATAATATATATGTACTACCTAGAACTGAAGTACTACATCCTATTGAATTAAATATAAATGAAGACAGTATAGTCTGCAGTAGCGAATTAACAAAAGGCTTATTCTTGTGTAACACTATCATTCCTAAAGAAGGAATTCAGCACATTAGATTGATCAACGCAACAACCACAACGAATCCACAACTATCCTTATTACCTTTATCACTGTTCAAAATTATTAAGCCGGTAAAGTACGGTAATAACAAGGAAAGGTGGAAAAAACTAAGAGAAAAGTTAAACATAACCACACTTGAATTATCAGCAACTGCCTGCATTGAAAACATCTGCGAAGAATTTCAAGATATATTCCACTTAGAAGGAGAGAAATTATCTACCAACAATTTCTATAAACAACATATACAAACTTCAGACAAGACTCCAGTCTATGTTAGAAATTACAGGTTACCTCATATTCAACAAGAGGAGATCCAAAAACAAGTTCAAAAATTGATAGATGACGATCTAGTAGAATCCTCCACAAGTCCATACAACTCCGCACTACTTGTAGTACCAAAAAAGATTTCTGATGATACTAAAAAATAGCGATTAGTAGTCGATTACAGGCAACTGAATAAAAAGATAGTCGATGACAAATTCCCTCTAACATGCTTGGATGATGTTTTAGACCAAATCGGTCGTGCAAAATATTTTACTACACTGGATATGACAAGTTCATTCCATCAAATAGAACTTGATGAAGAGTCACGACCATTAACTGCATTTTCTACCAACAACAGCCATTACCAGTTCAAACGACTACCATTTGGCATCAAGATATCATCAAATAGCTTTCAAAGAATGCTAACGATAGCATTAGCGGACCTCTCAGCAAGCGCATTCATTTACGTTGACGACATCATAGTTTTTGGTTGTTCACTAAATCATCACAATAAAAACCTCATAAAAGTCTTTCAACGTTTGCGAAAACATAATTTGAAATTAAACCCTGAAAAATGTAATTTCCTCAAACCAGAAGTTATATATCTAGGACATCTAATAACAGATAAAGGCATAACTGCAGATCCCAGTAAATGCGAAGCTGTGAAAAAGTATCCTAGACCAACAAACTCAGACGAAGTTAGAAGATTCGTAGCTTTCTGTAATTACTATAGAAGATTTGTAAAAAACTTCGCCAACATAGCAAAACCACTGAATGAGTTGTTGAAGAAAAATAAGGAATTTAGTTGGACTAATGATTGTGAGAGATCATTTGAAAACCTGAAAGAAATAATAACTAACCCACCAATACTACAGTATCCGAATTTCGAAAACGAATTTATTTTAACAACAGACGCATCCAGTTACGCGCTTGGTGCCATTCTGTCACAAGGAGATATAGGAAAAGACTTACCCATATCCTACGCAAGTAGATCTTTAAACAAGCATGAATTGAATAAACCCGTGATAGATAAAGAACTATTAGCGATTCATTGGGGAATCACATACTTTCGACCATACCTTTACGGTAGAAAATTCACGGTTGTAACAGACCATCGACCCCTCATTTCTTTATTTACTTATAAAAACCCATCTTCACGATTAACACGTATTAGGTTAGATCTAGCTGATTACGATTTCAATATAGTTTTTAAACAGGGAAGGATTAATACTAACGCTGATGCACTATCTAGAATACAATTAGACTCTACTGCATTAAAGGAAATGTTACCTAAAAATATAGATATAGTGACCAGGAGCATGGTGAAGGATATAACAAATACAAAAGAAGATAAAAGCAAATCTCGAGACAAGTAGAATAGTATTTCTTTTTCTGATATCAAAGGTATACCTAGATTGAAATTTGAAATTATAAAGAAAAAAAATATTTGAAGCGCGCCAAAGTTTGCCAAAGATTACAATTAATGATAAAAGAAACGTTACTGTTATAACACAGTGCAGTGATAATGCATATTTAGACTTAGGTAAAATCTTGCAGAAGCTCACAATAGTGTTATCTGATAGTAACATCGACAAAATTTCGTTAGAAAAAGACGATATGATATTTGAATATATAAATGAAAAAGAGCTCATTAAAACATATAATAGCATGCAAAATGAATGGAAAGGTTTGCAAACACCTACACGAATTTTATTATATAATCCACCGCTAAAGGTGCAAGATAAAAGAGAACAGATGAAAATTATAAAAGAATACCATGACTCACCACAAGGAGGTCACGTAGGAGTAAAAAGAACAATTATTAGAATAAAACAAAAGTATATATGGAAACACATGAATAAAATGATAAAGGAATATATTAAACAATGCATAAACTGCGCTAAAAACAAAATAACAAAGCACAATAAAGATCCCTTAACAATCACCAGCACACCAACAACACCATTTCATACTATTCAGGTAGATACAGTAGGTCCATTACGCATTTCCAATGGATATAGATACATACTGACTGCACAATGTGAACTAACTAAATACATTGAAACAATTCCAATTGAAACAAAAGAAGCAAATGTAATAGCCAAAGCAATAGTGGAAAAAAATCATTCTTAGGTATGGCATTTTCAAAACATTTAAAACAGATAGAGGTACAGAATTTGTAAATGACTTAATGACCAGAATTTGTAAGTTACTCAAAATAAATCATTCGAAATCAACAGCATACCATCACGAAACATTAGGATCTATAGAAAGAAACCATAGAGTACTAAACGAATACATGTTATCTTTTACTGACAACTATAACTGGGATGAATTTTTACCTTATTACGCCTTTGCTTACAACACTACCCCACACACCACTACAGGTTACTCACCTTTCGAGCTAGTCTTTGGTAAATTAGCCACACTACCGAATGAAATACACGCAGAACAAACGTTCTATAATTTTGACGATTACCCATCTAACAGCCAACAAAATGCTTGTGAAAAACAAAACAATACAGAAAGCAAGAGTAGACAAATATTGTAATAATAACAACTTTAGAGTAGGAGATCTAGTATTATTAAAAGTAGGTAATAGAAGGAAGAACGAGAGTCCATATAAAGGACCATATACTTTAAGAGAAACCCGAAATGTAAATAGTATAATAGAATTAAATGGAAAAAAACAAGAAGTCCATAATAATAGATTAAAATTTTTTAAACAATTTCAAACTAACTTATCATAACAATAACAATGTTCTACAAAAAAAAAAAAAAATTTTTCTTTCTTATAAAAAAATATGTATATAAAAATTTTTTTTTCTAAAGGGGAAAGGTGTAAAGTACGCACACTTAGTCACCAAAAATATAACACTAAGCAATCACAAACAAATTAAATAAAACAAAATATGAGCACAAAAAAATAATAAAATAAATAAATAAAGTAGACCAACGAACTCGTTTAAACTTTAGCAACTATGTAAAATTGAAATTTCTGTAATAAGATAGTTTTTAAGTATGTTAAGAAAAAAACTGCATAGTAGTAGATTTTAAGTATGCTAACAAAAATTAAGACAAAAACTGCATAATAGTAAATTTAATGTATGTTAACAAAAATTGTATAAATAGAAAAGTTAATTGCAAATAAAATCAGAATCATACTGGCAATCAAAATCTGCTTTTGACTCTCATATTCAGGCAGAACACACTTGAGCTAAAAATAAACCAAAGTGCTATAGGGAAAACTCTAACACATTACATCAATCATTACACTATTAACTGTTGCCCTCAGAGCTGCCAACTTCCTTCTTATTCGTACTTGAGTTCCTCCTCTTTTATGTTTTGGTTTAGCCGTTGGCAGTATTTTGGTTAGTTTTTCTTATTTTGCCTCCTTTGGTACTTCTCAACTGTGAGCCTTTTGGGGCCTGCCTCTATTATGGTTGCTTGGTATTCCGGTGGCTCCATTGATCCACCGGCCGGAACGTATTCCTCTACGGGTGTTGTTTCTTTTACTTTGTTTGGCAGGATCGCCATGTAATGTTCAGGCAGAATTGAAATTTTTATTTTTAACTTTCGCAGAAAGCCCTGCCTAGATTTTGGTGCTGGCGCTTAAAACGTCACTGGCTTAAATGATTCGAGGCAGATAAGAAGCCTATATTTTAATTGAAACAGCCGATTTTAGGCTAAGTTTTTGATTAGTTTATTTTCAAAATATCAAGTTCTTAAATACTATCTTAACGGTATCTTAAAGCTATGAAATTTCCTTATTAGTTAACAAAAGTTGTTGTCTCAAGATACAAATATTCCAATGTTAATTCCAAGGAGTGTGTTAAGGAATTTACATTAGGGTGATACTAAATATGAAGTATAAATAATAATCTATATATATAAAATTGTAACGTTACTGACTGACTGATTCATCATCGCACAGCCTAAACGCCTGAAGGCAAAAACTTGAAATTTGGACCAGGGCTTGGTCTCTCCAAAAATCGATCCACTAAGACGGGATTTTTGGAAATTCGAATGTTTAGGGGGTAAAAAAGGGCAAAAACGGTAACTTTATATCTCTAAAACTAAAAGAGATACAAAAAACTTTAATGCTTATCGTTGTTCTTCAGAAAAATAAGCGGACAGGTGTCTGGTACTTTTTGGAAATTCAGACCTTTAACGGAGTAAACGGGTAAAACCTGCATTTTGGTATTGATTTGTCACCCCATCTATCTTTTAAACCCATAAACATTGAAATAAGGTTTATATCACATTTGAAACTTATTTAAAAAATCCAAATATTTATTTGGTACTTTTTCGAAATTCGGACGTTTAAGGGGTAAAAAGCGTAACTATTTTTGGTACTCTTTTCATGTAACATTTTTTTCTTTTTAAGGGTAACATTATGAGAAAAGAACTCGTTACACTTTTAAAATAGCACATATTTTGCAGAAAAGAACAGAAAGATATGTAGAAGGCAGAATAAATGCAACATATTACTCAGAAAAGAAAACGCCATAATGTTAAACACTGAAAAAGCCTGGATATGTTTAGTATTTTGCATTCATATATTGAAACGGCATTTGCTTTGTACATTTGCTTTTGTATGTATTGTATTTGTTCACTTTGTATTGTTATGTACATAAAATAATGATTTTTTATAATTTGTTCATGTGTAGTAATTTTACTGAATGATTTTAAAGATTTATTTAGAAATTATATAGTACTGTTATTTACGTTTTGTTTTTTAGGAAAAATTTAGTGTGAGGTAGGTTAAATAGTTTTTAAGTTACAATAATTACTTTTAAGCTTTTATCAATTCCATGTAATTTTAGTTTGTTTTTTATTCATTTATTGTACTTTTTTATGTTATAATTATTTTTATTTTTGGAGTGTAGCCTTGTGAAGTTTTTGTTTCAATTCTGTTTAATATTTTGTTCTTTGTGTAGTTTTTATTTCATATTGGAAATTAATTTATACGCTAATGGGTTTTTTTCCACTTTTTTCTGTTTCTTTTGAAAATATTTTTGTTTTATTTCTTAAATAACTGTTGAGTGGGATTTAAATATGATTTATTTCATTTTCATTTTGTTCCAGAATTTACAAATTTTTCCTATTTCATTTTTATTTCGTTTTCTCTATTTTTCTTTGTATGTATGTATTCTTTCTCTATAAGTGTTTTATATTCATTTTTCTTTTCATGTACCCGTCTTATTTTTGTTACTAGGTTTAATTAAACAGATCACTTTGCCTTCTTCGTTTTATATTTTTTTTTAAATAATTTTCCGTGTTCTTTTTGTTTTCACATTCGGTTTAAGGAATTTTTGGTTGTACGGTACAGTTGTACCCAAAAGCTAAATATTTGAATATGAATTTGATTTCAAGAAATTTAGATTTACTTGACTGGTTTTTTTTTATGTCCATTTTTCTTTTTTTTTTTGTGTTTTTTTTTTTATTTGGTTTTAATTTTAACCTTTTTGTCGTCAAATTTAGTTTAAAGAATTTTCAATTTTGTTACAGTTTGTCTGTTAAAACTTATGGTTTTTTTTTTCATTCGTGTATGTATATGTAGTAATTTGTATTTATATATCCAGTTTTCTTGTAGTTGTTGGATCTTTTTACCCTTTTTTGTTGTAGTTTTCTGCTTCTTTTTGGATTTTTCGTTACAAGTTTTTGTGATATATAAAATTTTTTCAACCACGTTGTTCAGTTTTCGTTTAGGTTGTTGATTAAAAATTAATGTTTTCATTTAATTACCATCCGTTACAGCAATTGTTGTTATAATGGTAGTTTATAGTAAAATTTATGTATTTATAAAAATTCTTTTTGTCTTATTCGTTTCATATTTTGTTTTGTTTTATTTTGTTTTTTTTAAGATCCCTTTTTTTATAATTAATTAGTTATTAAATTTAATATTTAACAACTGTACGATACAGACGACGCAATAGCTTCTTTTTTTCTCACCGTCGTCCATTTGTATCTTCGGCTCATTTTCACGGTCACCATGTCGTGGATAAAAGTATATGATTAAAAAGAAAGACAACTTGTGTGATTTGGGTATGAACAATGAATGTTCTCTTTATTTGTATCTACTTATATGTATTATACTTATACGCGTGAGAAAAAAACAAGATTGGGTAATGCAGTACTTGGCAAGTTTTTGGCAAAATTTTTTTGGTTTTGTGTATGTATAATACAATTTTTAATGTTTACTAAAATTTCGTAGAACATGTGCGCAGTATGTGCCCGCTATTTTTAGCTCCAAGAGCACATATTTATTAATATCTCCAAAAATAGGAGGCGTCCCAACATGGCACTAGGCTCATTCGAAAGGTAATAAAATTTCCAATATTCTAGGATTTATTTTATATTTCAACAGACTTTCAGAAAAAAGTTTATAACCTGGCAAATTTTAAAAAAATTTTAAAATTTTCCTATATTTGCCTAAAAGCACTAAATTTAGTAATGCGCTATTATCTCCAAAACTAGGAGGGGGCTACCATGGCACTAGGTTCTTTCGAATATTCCAGGATTTATCTAATATTTCAAGAGACTTTCAGAAAAAAGTTTATAAGCTGGCCAGTTTAAAAAATTTTTAAATTTTCCTGTTTTCCTAAAAGCGGTCCCACCATGGCACTAGGCTCATTAGATAGGTAATAAAATTTCCAATATTTCAGGATGAATTTTATATTTTAAGAGACTTTCAGAAAAAACGTTAAAAGCTTGCAAGTTTTAAAAAAATTTAAAATTTTCCTACATTTGTACATACATATATACATATAATGTCGCATGGCATCACAAAATAACAGAAATACACACATATGGTAGCATGCTAATTTAATTCATTATGGCGGCTTTTCAATACTGCCATTGCAGCGTTTAAAATAAGCATAGACTCATCTTGGCGGGTTGTCATAAAGCCATGGGACATAAAGCAAATTCAAACGAACATAAAGCCATAATTTTGATATGGCCTTAAGTCTCATATCAATATTAGTGGAATGGGACATAAAGTCATTATGGTTTTATGTCCCATTTGATGTGTTGTGTTACAAATGATTTATTTCACTTAATATGCCTATTTATTTAGTTATTCTATATACCGCCGTGTCCGGATATACCATGGTAGAGAAAATCATTAAGACCGGCCGAAGGCCGCCTATGCAGAAAATTTATTCTATATACCGCCGTGTCGGGATATACCATGGTGGAGAAAATCACTAAGCTCTGCCGAAGGCCGGATATGCATAAAAACTATTCTATATACCGCCGCAACGGGATATACCATGGTGGAGAAAATCATTTAGCCCGGTCAAAGGCCGGCTATGCAGACAATCTAAACAACTGCTTTGACACCTAAAGATTTCAAAATTTTCTGCATAACCGGCCTTCATTGTCAAAAATCATTGAAATAAAATAATCCTCATTGACACGTGATGGAATTATGCAAAGGCCACCACTATCATTTATTTTCTACTGCACTTATAAAATTTGGGCATAAGCTACAAAAAAATCAGCAAGGTAAAGCGCAAGAGATTAATTAAAGCAAACTATCTTTCAAAGCGCAAGCAATACTTTTTAATATACCTTTATAACAGAAATACAAAAACAAAAGAAGTACAGGTGTATTATTAACAAAAACCAAAAACAAATAGAAAAAAAACAGAAACAAGGAAGGACCAATGTGTTAATTATCCACGGGTTAAGTAACACGAACGACATCGCCATAAGCATAAGATAGTCCAAGTTGCCCAAAACCTTCTCTATCAACTTCGGGAAAAGGCAACTAATTGGAGTGGAGTGTACAGTAGTGTGGTTAGAGGCAACCCTGCTAACAGATTTTGGGATTCATTACATGCAGGCCCTGTGATAAGAAAAGTTCCCAATCCTTATTCATTTTCATTGGGTATATCCGAACCAATCCCGTAAACCATTGGATAGCATTTGTCATTTTTAACAATTAAATATTACTGGAGACTGCAATCGAATCTACAATATATGCCGTCATACGTCATCAAAAATAGTACACTCGTAACTTTAACGTATCAAATTTTGTCCAAAACTTTTACTTGGTAGTTTTAATATATGTATTTTAATTACTTTAATTCCCTAGAGATAAGTAATATCACCCAAAATACAGCAACAAGAGCAGTTTGATGAGGCCTCCTCAACCAGCAGTTGCAGAACAATTATGACTTTCGGTGAGTCAGCCTATTTTGTTATTTTATACTAAACTATACATACCAGTACATATTATTTTATTTTTACTTTTCTCAAATATTATTTAATAATTGGTATTTTTGAATTCCGATAACGATAACGTCACAACTTTATTCAAGAGTTGTTAGTTTTTTTTTCTTTAACTGCAATCATTCATAACTTTGGTTCTGTTATTGTTGTTTTTGTTTTATTTAATTGAATTCACTCATAAATTTTAATAATTCCTAACTAAGAGATCATCATTTGCCATTGAGTGAGAACTAAGCTAACTTACTCGTAAATTTGGAGAAGCGAAAATTAACTAAAAAACCACTCAAATTAAGCAAAACAAAAACAACATCAATTACAGAATACATTAAATAATCCCGTAAAATAGGTTTCGTTATAACATTAGTCTTTTGAATTTTTTGATGTAAGAATTTTTACATTAATGTTAACTAACACTAAGTATTTTGCCAGTATATTTGAATAGCATTATAATCGACCGTA
The DNA here is from genome assembly GCA_947311025.1 of Lypha dubia. Taxonomy (NCBI): domain Eukaryota; kingdom Metazoa; phylum Arthropoda; class Insecta; order Diptera; family Tachinidae; genus Lypha; species Lypha dubia. The sequence goes on along the minus strand of OX371260.1, from coordinate 81,412,387 downwards.
GGCACTTCTAAGTAGTTATTTTAGTCGTTAAGAAATCATATAGCTTATTTATACATACATGAATATCGTATTCCGTTTTTAATGAATTTATATTTTGTTTACACTTGAATTTAATAAAACCTATGGTGCATTTAACATGATAATGTAAGCTTCTGTAATTTCTTGCATGTGTTGATCGGTTAGAATCATTTGTGTTAGGGATCTTAGGAAATTATGAACGCACTAAGATCATAGGCAGGGAGGGTTAAGATGCCGATTTCCCATTAACATCTGGGTAAAGATAAGTATTTCCCATTAACATCTAGGGAAATGAAGATCGTTTGAATTAAAGAATTGATGACTACATTCCGTTTAGGTTGATTGAATATCGGGTAGACTAACATTTTTTTTTTGTTTTAAACAACCTATTTCATTTTGTTAAATTAATTTTTCGGGAGTCTAAAAGATTATTTATGTTCTGACGTCCTCTATCGGCAGCAGGGATTTATTAAGATAAGAACACCCCCACCCAATTGACTGCTAGCGGTATTAATGGCTCCCCTTAATCTTACAATTTCCTCAAGAGCAAACCATCGTTAGCCGGTAGAAAAACTGTGGTTCTATCTGTTGGACACAGACTTAAAAGTAAATTAGCACATCCAGTTACACGGTTCATTACATAAATTGGCGCCCAACGTGGGGCATAGAGATCTGATATAATTTCAACATTGGTTGGATTCTCTTCGCTCAATCTACAACTTCATTTTAGTAGTTTTTAAGAAAATAAATAGTCATAAATATTCCTTATTTTTAACGCATTAAAGCAGCGGATAAATGTTAAATCTCTTCTGGATTTTCGAGTAATTGAGAGTGTCATTTGATTACATCGACCGAGGACTCATTTGGAATTTTTTTTGCTGCCTAATTGAAGGAAGTAGGGTATATATCCAAAATAATAATTCTTAAAAAAAAAAATATTATGCTTTCGGAACTTTTTACTGAAATATCGATATCCTATTTTGATTCGGAATTACAAAAGCTTGGCTTACTGCAATACTTTGTCCAATTAAAATCAGTAACTTGCAAAACATTGTATGTCGATTTCAAAATTTGTCTTCCGGTGTAATACAATTTTAAAAATTCAATAGTCCATTTTTTTATTGTTAAGTCTTTAAATCGCAAACGATTAGTATCGGTTCTAACCGTCACACTTAACATGCAAGAAGAAAAATATATATTTTTTTTATTTTTTTTAATAGTTTTTACTCTGGATAAGAGTTAATTCTATCAATTTAAATATTTGATGGTATTTTTTTTTTTTTTTGGCTACCGTTTATAGCTAATAACTTGCCTTAAATTGTATGAATTTCTGTTTTTTATTCAAAATATAACTATACATGTATGTATATATGTTTAAATAATTAACTAAAGTTAATATATATATATATATATATATATATATATATATATATATATATATATATATATATATATATATATATATATATATATGTATATATAAATTGCATTAGAATCCTACGTTGTTTTGGTTTCTTCTGTAAATAATTTATTTCTGTTGAAAATATGGAGCGTTCACCTACCTGTTCGCAGACTTCGGTCGCTGGCGGTTTTGGTTCCAACCAATCTATTCCGCAGATGCCTAAAAGTGGTCTCTATTGTAAGATTTGTGAAGAAAAAATGGCTGAGGATCAAGAGTGTCTGATCATTTCAGAATGCGATCATGTATTTCACAGAATGTGCATTGAAAATTATCTATCTGAAAACTCATCATGTCCAACTTGCCAAAGACCCTGTGACTTATCCGAGTTAGAGAAATTTAAAGTTCAAACAAAGGTCCAGCCATTAGAGAAAAAGAAATTAAATCGAGGTAAGCCACGCGGAGCTTTGTCTCAACAATATAATACGAGAAGTAATCCTAGAAATTTATCCCCCGATTTTAACAGAAGCAATGTTCTAGACGTTAGTGATAATAATAATAAGTTCTCTGCAACTCCTAACAATAATCCTGACCGTTTTAATATAAGTCCGAATAGACCACCTAATAGACAGCCTATTATTAATCAACCTACAGTTAATTATGCCCAAATCAATCATATGATTGAAAATACTGTATCCCGTTTATTGAGTAATCTACAATTATTGCCAAATAGGTTGCAAAATTCGGATATGCAACAACCATTATTGCAGCCACAGCCACCTCCAAATCAATCACGAAATTTTCCACCTCAAAATCAAATCCCTTTTCAATTAAATAATAATCCACATCATTATTCCAATCCCCGTGCAAATTGTAACAGTTCCTTTGACGAACATTTTACTATAAGGTCCGATAAAATAACATCAGTTATCCAGAACTGGCATCTTAAATCCGATGGGTCAGCTAAAGGTATCAGCTTTGACGAGTTTTTATATAGAATAAGAGTACTAAGAGTAATGATTTCTCCCTTTTTGTAAGAATTTGCATATTTTATTAAGTGGTCGAGCTAAAGAATGGTACTGGCGTTACCATAAACAGACGAAGACAATAAACTGGAACAATTTTTGCGAAGCTCTTAGGTACGAATATAAAGATTTTAAGTCCAGCTTTGATATTCATGAGGAATTACGCAATAGAAAAATGAAAACTTATGAATCATTTGAAGATTTTTATGAATCGATTTCTGCAATTTTAGATAGCTTAGAGAGGCCAATACTTGAATCTGAATTAGTTGAAATTATCAGTGGTAATCTGCGTCCAGAAATTAGGCATGAACTCTTTTATATTCCTATCAATTCGATTGCGCATCTACGTCAACTTGTACAAATGCGAAAACATCTTTTTGCCGGTGACTATTATCGGAAGAACATAAACACAAAAATTAATCCACGTCGCCAAGTCGCGGAAATAACGTGCGCGGACGAAAATGCCACTAAAGATTTTGCTGCAGAACCAGAACTTTGTATTGGTGCTATTAAGCAATCCCCTAAATGCTGGAATTGCGAAGAGGTAGGACATTTCTGGGAAGATTGTTTAGAAACGCGAAAAATATTTTGTTAAGGATGTGGAGAAAAAAACACGTATAAGCCCCAATGTTCGAAATGTTCATCAAAAAGAATCGCTTCAAAAAACTTTCCACGCCATCCATTTCCTCGCAACCAATAGCAGAAAAATCCTCTTTTTCTATAAATGTACCGAACTCCTCAACCGCTCGAAGTCAAATCAATTTGGGTTCAACGATATCGACATCTTTCGATCGAATGTAGTTACGTTTTTCAAAGTATTGCCAAATAAGAAATTTTAATTGTTTTAGCTATTTTCATTAAAATTGTCAAAATCACTATCAATTCGTTTGATATATAAAAATAAACGAAAGTAATAAAAAAGTACAAACAAATAATAAAGACAATGTATGTATGTATGTACATATGTATTTAAAGGCAACAATAAATATGCAGGCAGAATGCCGTAAATTTTTTTTCTAACAAAGAAGATTCCGAAGGCGTACGTTTATAAGTCGTTGGGAATTACGAGGTACGGACACCGTCCTGGAGCTGCTCATGAACCAATAAGTTTCTAAAGACATACATTTGTAGAAATAAAATATAGCTCATTCACTGAATCCCTTTAAAATTTAAGAACAATAATCCACACTTATATAAGAACAACAACAAACATTTCAAACTAGAATTTTGCAATAGAATTAAAACTGTTAAATTGAAATTGTGTCAACTTTATATTGGAAATCAATAGTTATAAAAAAACTTTAGAATAAGCTAATTTTCTCATTATAAACTCCCAAGAATAAATAAATAAGATGTTCATTTGTATAACTAAAATGGATCGTATCATATTTTCAATAACTTACATATGCAAAATAGTATGTTTCAGTTACAACTTCTCCCTCCCCCAAAAACTCAAACTGCATCCTTGGCTAAATGTATGTATATATGCATGTATTTACATACATAAATGTACTTATCAATGTTTTAAAAAACATTTTTATATAAATTTCATATGTTTTTGGCAAAAAACGAAAGCAAAAGAGCAAGTGCTTGATTTTGACATTTGCGTTCGCAATGATGTCCGTATGTTCGAAATAGTTGAACGGAATTTTTCATTCGAATCAACGTTCGAATAAAAACCAGTTGTTGAACCCAAATCAGTTTTCATTCGATTAGAAAGCGATCGAACTCTTCTCTTCGACATCGTTGAACATGCCGTAAGACCGACTCAATCGGTTTATAATTTAATATCTTAAATAATAACGAACCATCTAATAATTATAATACAACAAACTCAGAGCCAAAATTACATCCTATTGTGCCTTTTCGCAAAAAGTGGGAAAATTATTGTAGAATTCGAAATGCTATTTTCAGTCAATCGTTGAGTGATCTCGATCGTTATAGGAAACCAAAACGCTCCACCATTCGATTGAGAAACTATTATAAAAATCGGAAATTTTCAGCTAATTTTATTCTATCCTCAATTACCAATAGTCCGTTAGATCAAAGGTATTATGCTTCAGTAAAATTTTTAAATTTTAAGGAATTGGCTTTATTGGATACCGGTGCCAATGTGTCGTGTGTAGGTTCAGATTTAGCTGCTTGTGATTTTTCCGCCTATGATGAGTTTGCAAAGCTTAATTCCTATGTTAAAACTGCAGACGGAAAGCCTCTGAAAGTTGTTGGTTATTTAAATGTAGAGGTTACTTTTAGAAATGAAACAATAAAACTTAAACTTTTAATAATTCCCTCTATTGGACAAAGACTTATTTTAGGGTTAGATTTTTGGCAAAAATTTAATTTAGCACCTACTGTGCTTGGGGAAGTTGTTTGTATTACTGGGAATGAGAAAATTGCAGCGATTAGTTCAGAAATATCTATTATCGGAAAAAAATCTGATCATCCTAAGTTTATGTCTGCGTTCTCAAGAGAATGTGACGATTCCGAGCAAAGTAAAGAATACCCCTTAAGTATAGCGCAGCGTCAACAGTTATCCACCGTAATGAATTTTTTTCCAAATTTTGCAAAACAAGGTTTGGGTAAAACGTTTCTTATAAATCATACTATAGATGTTAGCGATAGTAAGCCGGTAAAACAACGCTTCTACCCAGTGTCGCCCGTGGTAGAGAAACTTATGTTCCAAGAAATTGATCGAATGCTGGCTTTGGGAGTGATAGAGCCAACTACGTCGCCATGGAGTTCTCCCATGCGTTTGGTTTTAAAGTCTAATAAGATACGTCTTTGTCTTGATGCCAGTAAGCTCAATCAAGCCACTAAAAAAGATGCCTATCCGTTATCAAATATTGAAGGTATTTTTTCTAGGTTGCCAAAAGCTAATATATTATCAAAACTTGATCTAAAAGATGCATATTGGCAAATTGCCTTATCAGAAAAGTCTAAGCCATTAACTGCCTTTGTTGTCCCCGGTCGTCCATTGTACCAGTTTGTGGTTATTCCGTTGGGCTTTGTAACGCCCCCTCAACAATGTGTCGACTAATGGATCAGCTAATCCCGGCAGATTTGCGTCATTGCGTGTTTGGTTACCTTGATGACTTAGTGGTAGTATCAGAAGATTTCGAAACTCACTTATCCATTTTAATTCGAATTGCATCAGAACTTAAAAAGGCAAACTTAACGTTAAATATCGAAAAATCGAAGTTCTGTGTGACAGAAGTTAATTATTTACGGTATATCATCGGCAACGGTGGTATAAAAACCGATCCCGAAAAAATTCTTTCAATTCGCAATTGGCCTGTACCAAAAAGTATAAAGCAAGTACGCGGCTTCCTCGGATTAGCTGGCTGGTATCGCCGCTTCATAGAAAACTTTTCTACTATTGTGAATCCAATAACAGAATTGTTGTCTACGAAGAAAAAATTCTGCTGGACGCCTGAGGATCAAACTTCTTTTGAAAAGATTAAAATTCTTTTAACATTTGCTCCAGTTTTAGCCAACCCCAATTTCGATAAAAAAATTTTATGTGCACTGCGATGCCAGTGATGTGGGTATCGGCGCAGTATTAGTCCAACACGATGAGGAAGGAAATGAACGCCCGATTGCGTTTATGTCCAGAAAATTGAACAACGCAATTATAGTGTTACTGAGCGTGAGTGCTCAGCGGCCATTGAGGCAGTAAAAAAATTTAGGTGTTACTTGGAACTGCAAGAATTTGAATGATGAGGTAACTAGATTTGTCAGGTCGACTTGCCCGATGGGTATTTAAATTACAAAGTTTTAACTTTTCAATATCACACAGAAAAGGTAGCGAAAATACCGTTCCCGATGCCCTTTCAAGAATGCCTAGTGAAGAAATAAATAGTATAGAATTTTCGGCTCCCGAAATCGATTTATCTTCCCCTCATTTTCAGGATAAAGATTATGGTGAATTAAAGACTAAAATATTAGCAAATAATTCTAAATATCCAGACCTTAAAGTAGTTGACAACTTTGTGTACATTCGTACTCAGCATTATAATGGTGACAGGGAGCAAGAAAATAATTATTGGAAGCTTTGGGTACCCTATAATTTAATTTTTTCTGTATCAAACGGGCTCATGATACTCCTATTGCTGCTCATGGTGAAATGGTTAAAACCATTGAACTCATTCGCCGACACTTTGTGACGGCAAAAGTCGACCGGCTCGTTTTTGACCACGACATTGGATTGTGTTTTGTTTTCCTTGTTTTTTTTATTTCTTTAAGTAAAAGAATTTATTTTACAGTTTAGTTATATATTTTTTTATTTCTTTAAGTAAAAGAATTTATTTTACAGTTAAGTTATATTATTTGAATTGCTTATTATTTTAAAAGTAGACATACATACTTATGTACATATAAATATAGATACATATGAACTAAATGAAGTATTGTTATTCACCCCTATCGCGAATAAACATTCCCATGAAAAAACTCCCAAATTTTTTGTTTTACTATCGTGAATGATTCCCATAAATTTTTTTGGGAATGAATTCCCATACCTTACAAATATGGCATCGCAAATGTTTACTCCCGCGAATAATTTGACTAAAAAAATTCACAACAACTGAAAGTGGGAACAAGAAGTGAACATGTAAGTAGCAATTTATTTTTTAATCCAAAACTTCATGTAATCATTTTTTTCTCTTATTTATTAACACAGGAGTGTTAATAAAGAACAAATTAATTGTCTGGTAGAAGCAATGTGTGCGAATCAAGACTATAGCAAAGGTTTCCAAGAGGATAAAAAAGATGACGTGGATAAATTTTGAAACGAGTTAAGCTTTTGTAAATGGTGTTAATTATTAGTTTTAATTATTAGTTTAATAAGCGTAACTTAAATTTTTCATGCATAGGTGTGGATCGACCAAAACCTGAATGAAAACAAAAAAAACCGCAACAAAACAATGCGGATCAAATTCATCACGTATTTGTCTTCGCTGCAGTCGTTCTATGGATTGATTTACCTTTTCCAGCAACAGAAAACGCAAATACACGGTATTCATAATTTTTACCTTATTAGCCTTAATTTCTTTTATTCATACACCACAAATAAATCCCGCAAAAATTTTTGTTAAATCAAAACAAACTATTAAAAATAAAAACTTTTATTCCCAAGTAATTCACAATAGAGACTTAAACTCCCAAAATATTCGCGATAGCAATTTGTTGGGGATGGGAATACAATTTTTCTCCCAAACAACTTACTCCCATAATATTCGCGATAGGGGTGATTGTGTAAGTAAAAGAATTTATTTCACCGTTAGAGTTTATATTGCTTGAATTTCTTGTTTCTTTAAATGGTATTTACTCTCGGTCTTATGTACATTCAGAGATACATATGTACATAAATGTAAATGAAATAAATAACCTGAGTATATATGGTCTCTCTATGAGAACACAACGACTATGTTAACTATATTAAGAGCGGGTAAAACAGACAGCCTCTCAAACATAGCTGCCAGATTTTTTTAGGTAATATCGTCATATTTTTGGGCAAAAATCGTCATTATCGTCAATATAGCTTATTGAAATCGTCATAAAAACGTCAAATGAAAAAACCGCTTTTTTTACTAACAAAACATATTTTTGTTAGAGGCAAAACATAACAAAGCTCTTAAATCAACAAATCTCATTAAAAACAGCATTATTTAAAATACAGAGATCAAAAAAGTGAAAATACTTCACTAAGAATTCACAATAAAATCACATGTAAATAGATTGCATGTTTTCCAATACTTTGAAATATATTTATACATTGTATGGAAAAAATAAAAAAATTCAAATCCTTTAGTTATTTTTTTCAATTTAGTTAAATATGCATTTTAAATTTCATTTTTGGAAACACTTTTTCTAAAAATGTATAAAAGCTACAATAAAATTTATACAATAAAAATATAATTTTTTACAAATATATATTGCAATTAACCATATTGATTAATTCAGGTACAACTGTCAGATCATAGCAGGTACATTTGTTTAGCTTTAAATAATCTTTTGAATATAATATTGCCTCCAAAGACGACTTTTTAAATTTCATATTTTAGTCTTATTTACGTTTACCTGACTAAATATTCTTTCCATATTTGCTGAATAATGTGGTAAAACTAGAATTTTTTTAACAAATTTAGTCAAAATCGGAAACAAAATACTAGAATCCCTCGTTTGCATCTCTGATAGTTTTTTCCAAAAATCCAATAGTTTTATGTTTTTATCAGGACAATAATTTCAATTGTCTGAACTCTATTTCAAGGTTTTGGTTTTTACTTTCTTCAACAAAATAGAAAAATTATTTTATAATTTCAGAAAACCAACTTTTTTTTTTTCTTCATTAATTTGGCCAAGAGCTTTAGACATATTTTCAAAATCAAATCTTGATAATATCTGATAACAAAATTGTTTTTGTTTTTATAATCAGTTAAATAAAAGTTTTCTGTTTTAAGCAAACTAGTTTTTAAAAAAGTTTCTCATTACAAATTTTAGCAGTTCAAGGTTGCTCTAATAGTGCAAATATATGTTGCAAACTTGAATTATTTAAAATCGTCAAAATTAGGGTATAAATCGTCCCATCGTCACTATGTCATTTTTAGGACCCAAAATCGTCAAAATGACGATAAATCGTCAAATCTGGCAGCTATGCTCTCAAATGCTGTTGTTTGTATAGTGCACAGCCATACACACTTGCGACTGTAAACTACAGAACTGGAATTACGAACAACACTCGTTAAATGTAAGTGTGAGTGTGTATCGTTGTGTACGCCACGAACATTATAAAAGGCTAGCAATTGCCAAACAACAGAGTTGGCTGGCGACTGGTCATGCGATAAGAGCAAGCTTATTAAGTTGAGGGCTTGGACCGGACGTTAATAAGTATCTTGTTGTATACAGTAGCTGTTCCAATTACGGAGAAGGAATAGTTGTTGAGGACAGGTTTCGACCGGCTTAGCAACTGCTTATTCTCAAGGACACAGTCAATAAGAATCGCTCCCAACTGCCGAGAAGGAGTAGATATTGGGGACAGGTTTCGACCGGCTCAGTAACTACTCGTTCTCGGGGAAAACCGTGGTGGGACGGAAATTCCAATAAGGTATCCACCGGTGCAATTTCCCAATTCTTGACGCGACACGTGTACACGTTAGACAAAAATTTCGTATGTACAAAGATTATATTAAGGGCTTAGTTCTAAGGTATAGACTAACTACAAATATATAAGAAGACAATAAATTTTATAAAAGAAAAAAAAAACACAACGTGGTTTCTTTACATAAGAAGAATTAAACATCAACGACACCCTGGACGCCGCTGAGCCTATCCCAGCAACCAGCGGAATAGAACGTGTCGTTACATTGGCGCCCGAGCAGGGACTTAATCTGTCTCAACAATCAACAGTGACCGATTTACCCATTGAGCAAAGACCATAAGCTTTTAGCTGAATCAAAAGTGACCTTCTTAATCTATACTTCATCTCCGGCCTTGAAGCGGTAGTCAGAGAAGATGCAGAACGATATCAACTCCAAAGAGAAACCTTTGCGAACCTCATGGGTGTATTCTTTAAAAAAGGATGAGCTAACATCTTATTTAGCAGAATTCGAACAAACCACCAGTGGTACTGTCGAAGAGTTGCGCAAACGTTTTACAAAATACCTAATGGCGGAACACGAGGAGATAACGTTCCAGAAATTATTAGACTTACAAGCGAAGCACGAAAGCATAGCCGGCACAAGCCAAGTTGATAATTTACAAATACCCATGAGAGGGGCCGCTGGCGTTGCTACATTGCCGATTAAAAATGACGTTCCAAACGAGATTCCCAGAATGACAACCGAGAACCGCATTCTGATCATCGAGATAGTTCGCAAGTGGGGAGTGAAATATGACGGCGGAAATGATCCCTTAGGCTTTATAGAACGGACAGAGGAGCTTTCAAAAATGTACGAGGTAAGCTTGGAAGATGTGTTAAAAGTGGTGTCAGAATTTTTCCGTGAGAAAGCGCTGTGCTGGTTTAGAAACAACAACAAACAGTGGGCACAGTGGTCCCATTTCAAGGAAGATTTTCTGACCTTTTTCTTGCCCCAGCGGTTCTTTGAAAAATTAGAGGATGAAATCCGGAAGAGGACACAGAAACACCGAGAAACATTTAAAGACTATGTGCTCGCCCTACAAGGTCTGATGCGCCACTCAAATCTCTCTCCTGAACAAAAGCTAGAACGAATCTTTCGAAATGCCCAATCAGATTACCAATGGTATATACGGCGCAAGGACATCACCAATCTTGATGAACTACTTGATTTGGCTACAGATCTCGAGAGCATCCCACAAAATACACATAACAATCGAGGAGAGCACCATCGGATGATGCTCGAACAATCCCCCCAGCCAGCCCAGACGCGTAAATGTAAACCGCCCTGTAAAGCGGTCAAAAACAGCACCCACCTGGCCTGTGAAGACGAGAAGCTAAAAGCCAATATTCTCATCGTAAACAGACCGGTAGCAGCCATCATCGATACGGGGGCAACTCGAAGTTTTATTGCACCTACGTTAGTACAAGAACTGTACCATAGACCTGTTATGAGTCATTTTCCCCTAACCAACAGAAGTATCAGCGACAGCAGAACATACGCTGCACACACATACTGACGTTGAGTTATTTTCCCTCAACCAACAAAAATACCAACGGCAGCAAAATACCGCTGCATGCATTACTGACGTTATTACCAGTAATTTTCCTACAGATATATGCTGACGATGCAATACCGCTGCATACATGTATATGCCAGTAACTTTCCTACAGAATATGCTGAATTTGCATACTAGCACACTTAGCAATGACCACGCCAGCGGCAGCGAACGTCAGCAGCACCGTTCATCGAGCAGCACAAAAGTGGGTATAAAAGCGGAGGGTGATTTGGTATGGAGGTCTAGTCAACTGTAGTCCGTAGTCAGTGAAGTCAGCCCTAGTCTAGTGAAGTCGAGTCAGTTCTTAACACATAACACACATAATAAAAACCTGATCAAACACCAGCCTTAAAAAGCGGGTCCCTGTGAAGGCTTAAGATATTTTCATAAACAAAAACCTGATCAAACACCAGCCTTAAAAAGCGGGTCCCTGTGAAGGCTTAATATATTTTCATAGACAAAAACCTGATCAAACACCAGCCTTAAAAAGCGGGTCCCTGTGAAGGCTAAGTAACATTTTAGACATAACATGTGGTTAATAAAAATAAATAATAAAAATAAATAATAAAAATAAATCTTTTAATTTAAACATAACATTTTGGCGCAGCCGGTAGCCGTGTAAATAATAACATCAAAGAAATATAATAATCCTTGTGTTGATCTTGCTCAAGAAAAAACTGTCCGGTGTAGCAAAACCAACAATACATAAAAGTCTAAATCCTAGCTACCTTGTATTGTTGCATCCTACATTCGACGGTGTAGAACTGCACAGACAAATTGAATAATGTCTAAATCCTAGCTACCCTCATATTGTCGTTGCAGGACTAATCGCTAAAGCGGATCAAGGCAAAAAGGAGAATTACTTTGATTGTAAAAATTCTGCGCGGTTGCGAACAAACACATATAATAAAATAAAAAAATAATAATATAAAGTGAAAATAAGCCTAAACCACAGACCACTATGAGGATAATAACCAGCGGAACATGGGTAAGTAGAAGACAGTTTTAATGGACAACCCACAGACGCAGACAGACAAATTAATAGAACGACAAGTATAGTTATTAAATGGACAGTCTACAAGTTCTTGCGTGGACACAGCCCACTATCAAGATGATTACCAGCGGAACATAGAAAGACGATCACCGTCACCCCAGCAAAACCATACTACTGAGAGAGCGGAAATTGAAAGGATCAAAATGCCTTTGCTGTATGAAATTATTAAGATAGTTAACAACACAGTCCCATCATTTTTCGGGACCGATGGGCCTGACTTACCATCAGAAGTATGCAGGTACATACAAGGATGCAAGATGGTAGAAAGAGAAGTACTCACAGGGGCAAATAACGTCCTAACACAAGATGTGATACAGTGCCTGAAATTGCGACTGCTGGGGGGTGCATACTCAAAAATATCCCAGATGACTTTTGGTTCAGTGGACGCATACTGTAACACCATCAAGAAGTTTTATCTAAAAAATAAAAGCCTGGATAAGATAAGGGAGCTGATCTTGGGGTGCAAACAGAGCATCAGAGAGTCAGCATGCAAATTTGGAGAACGCCTGGATAGCCTATTAAATGAGGCAAAAACAACAATAGAAAACGAATGGCCGGAAGGACCTGGCCGCCAAACCATGCTAAAGGACTTCAAGAGGATAGCGGTAAGAAGCTTCATCAAGGGTCTGACAGACCATGCTCTTAAAGCTCGATTCGTGGGGCAGGAGGAGGAAGAGCTCACTAAGTTGATAGAAATAGTCGAGAACGCTGAGGAATTGTTTGGCGAACCAACGCACAGTATCAACATAATTGATTCAGAATTCCCTTGTAGTTTTTGAAACAAGATGGGACATGAATGGAATAGCTGCAAGAAGCGGCTAAACACACCATACTGTATGAGCTGTGGAAAATACGGCCATGAAATGGGGCCACTGTGCAGGAATATCGTGAGCTGTACGTTCTGTGGAAACAGCGGGCACGATGTGGAAAACTGCAGAAAGAGATTAGGCTCCCTATACTGCCGATTGTGTAGGATAAACGGTCACAAGGAAACCCCTTTCTGTGAGCCAAGAAGTAACCTACCCAACCAAAATCAATTGGATAGACGGACAGAATTCCGTGGAAGCCCACAAATAGCGACTAGACATAACATAAACAGAGGGGCAAATAGAAACATTGGTACACGACCAACCTGTTTTAAATGTCAGCAACAAGAACATTTTGCACGGGACTGCAGAAGACATGTTAGACAGACTGAAGCAATGGAAGCAGGGATCTACCAACAGGCACGAAATAGCAACAACGGCAGGGACCTAGCTAACAATGCCGTAGAGGCCCATTGCAACACAAATCGGACATATGCTCAGGGAAACGAAATTCGGCCCAGTTATCGCCAATAACTGGGGTCCGGCAAATTAACAGAAAATTAGATTGGCATAAAAAAGAGAACAACTACAAATATAATAAAGAAACAGAAGCAAAGAATCGGGTAAATAAAGATGATACGGAGACTGACTCAGAAACAGAGCAGCCAACCAGGATAATAACCGAGGCAGTTGTACACTCGGTAAATAAGGAGAACGGGCACACTATAGAAGAAAATACTGCGGAAGATAATAAATTAAACAAAAAAAAGGAGGAAAAAAGTGAAGAGATGGTACGAAATATAGAAGATAGTACTGAATCACCGGGCAATGTGGACACAGTTTTTATTACGCTACCCTGCCAAGGAGCTAGGGAGCGAAAATTGGTCTTACTTGTAGATACGGGAGCAGTTACTAAAGTGCCGGTTAATATCATATCAAGAGATAAAACCGTGGTTGTGCATAAACAGGCAAATCAAGAGAACGGGCAAACTTTGGAAGTGAAAGCAGAAAAAGACAAAGTATTAAAATATAAATATAAAGAGAAACAAAGTGAAAAGATAATGCCAAATATAAATAATAGTACTGAATCACCGAGCAATGTGGACACAGTTTTTATGACGCTACCCTGCCAAGGAGCTAGGGAGGGAACATTGGTCTTACTTGTAGATACGGGAGCAGTTACTAAAGTGCCGGTTAATATCATTTCGAGAGATAAAACTGTGGTTGTACAAAAACAGGAAATTTCCCCTGGAGTTTATGTTGGAAATACTGTGGTCAACATTAAAAATGGAGGCACAGCAGTACCCATACTGAACGCAACCGAGAAAGATATCCCATGGAGGAAGGAGATCCAGTCGAGATTTTCAAAATTCAACCACTACACGCAGTATGGAGGAACACAACAACAAAAAAGTTGGGAAAATTTTTTTTTTTCTGGCAACGTTGAGATTGTTAAAGAATGCGATACACACAACCTGTCTGTTTGAATGCTCAAGCTAGACTGATTAAAGTTGTTTATTTCTCTACAATGCGTGTACACACGTACATAAGAAAAGAGAATCCAAAAGGCGCGGTGCCCTGTTTTTGCCTGTCGCTGCTCTATGTAGACATTTTAGGTCCGTATCCACGTAGCAAACGAGGCCATATTGGACTGCTTATTGTGTTAGATCATATGACTAAATTTCATTGGCAGAAATTTACCTCTAGTGTTAAACAAGATCATCTGTTTAAGCAAATATTTCACATTTTCGGCGTGCCTGAAATTCTAGTAAGTGGTAACGGCTTTCAGTTCAGGGCAAACGAGTTTAATGCCTTTTTGATTTCTCTAGGTATCACACATTCTTACACCGCTAGTTATTCACCGCAATCCAATGCGTCCGAGCGAGTAAACCGCTCTATTCTAGCTGGCATTCGTTCATATTTAAAGAGTGACCAAACATTATGGGAACAAAATCTAAAGGTAGAATTAGCCGAACGTCCACGTCCCCTAACGAAACAGCTGATCCGTTTTACTATTTGAAAACAATGCAAATGCTTACCGAATTTAAATGTCACGTTGATGGAACGTCTCAATCTGTATAAAATAGAATTTCATTTGAACGTTACGTGACATTTGTAAGCCAGTGATGGGCTGTTATTTTGTTTTATACTAAGGGGGTATTTTCGCTCTTCTCTTTGGTACTTTTTTATAATGAAATCTGTAAACTATGATTGAAAAACTGAAAATAATATGTGTACATATCCATGTAACTGCATGAACATCTATGTACATATATGTATGCTTAGATGTATAAAATAAACCAATAAATAATTCAACGGCTGCAATAGAGTCATAACTCAAAAAAAGTAGTTATGCAGAAGGCGAGTTTAAAGTTGCGCATTCGCTAGCAACTTAATGGTAAACGAAAATGTAACATTTGTCTCAAAAGTTTAGTATACAAAATATTTCATATATACATACATACATGTTTGTACATTTTTATACCATTCATATATCTTAGGTACTTTTTCTTCACAACAGTAACAATTTGAAAATTTTTAATGCCCATCACTTTGTTGTAAACAGCTGTTAATTTTTCATAAATTATTTATTTATTTTATATATACTACCCAGCACCCCATTTCATAAGCAAAATGTAACTCGTAGAATAAACTTATAACAGATTTACTACAACTTTTAATAAGCATGACATTTATAAACTTTTTATATACAAAATGCAGTTTTCAAATACTTTATAATTTTTATACACCTAATTGTTTATATAACAATTTAACACATATATTCGCAAATGAGTCATGCCATAGTTTTGTGTTTTTTTTTTTGTTACCGGAAACAGTAAATAGTTCAAAAGTTATTTAAAAAAGAAAAAGAGTGTGCGTAGCCTGAGTGCAAATGGAGCTATAGA
Organism: Lypha dubia; assembly: GCA_947311025.1. Taxonomy (NCBI): domain Eukaryota; kingdom Metazoa; phylum Arthropoda; class Insecta; order Diptera; family Tachinidae; genus Lypha; species Lypha dubia. Next base: position 81,396,488 of record OX371260.1, on the reverse strand, counting down.
AATAAAATATGTTTTTCATATAATATGCATATCAAATGGCATAACTATTTCCTTTTAAAATTTTTCATATGTTTTAAATTCAATTGGAGTAGGAGAAAGCCAACTTAAGTTCGCCACAAAGTTGAAAAGAATACCGCAGGAAACAAGTTCGTAAAACAAGAATAAATTTATTTAATTAAATAAAGAAAAGTAAATTATATATGTCTATAGTAAATATGTTATTTTTAAATAAACCAAATTTTTTATCTAAGCTTACAAAATTATTAGGAATCTAAGTTTATTTTAGTGACCCATTATTACTTATCTATTTTTCTCTAAGCTTATTAGATAAGCAATATTCAGCCCAATTACGAATATTCCCTAGCAATTTCTCTCCCACGAAAAATATTTTTCTCGAGAAAAAATTTCCCCAATTATAAATTTTTATATGTAAATAAAAGGGAAAAGTGAAAAATCTCATGCGGAATTTATATTCATAATAGGAGGAATGGGAAAAGCTAAAAAATTCGCACGGAATTATTATTCGTAATTGGGCTGATTATCTAAAGGGGCGCTGTTCATTACAAAAAATTGTTAATAAAATTTTTAAAATAGCATTCACAACACTTTTTTAAGCTTAGAACTCATGTTGGTAAGCATGGCTGCATTCCTAAACGCATATTGCTTTGCAGTGCAACAATGTCAGGTATTCCCAATCGCAACTGCGTAAACTCTGACAAAGTATGGCATTTCTAAACTCATCTGTTTCTCATCTGATATGCAAATAAACGCAACTAGCGCACTATGAAAATCGTGTATATTTTTTATAAACAACAATGGTGGAAAAGGATAGGTGCAAGATGATTTCGTTTTAAAACAAAAAATCTATAAATTATATTGCTCGTGGAGTGTTTTCCAAAAGTTTTAAAAATAATTTGTCTCGTTGTCATTGTAATTTTAAGTATGCAAAGCAAAGAAGTGTTTCTAATGATAATGTATTTGATTTACAGAGCTGTAAAATAAAATTGCTTGATTTTAACACTGCTTTGACGCTGCATAAAGACGTTTAGGGGGCAGCCCTTGTTACAAGGGATTTCTAAATTGTTTTGGTTTGTTGGGTAATTCTGTTTTGTTTATGTATAGTCAAACACGTTTTTAAATATTCTATAAGTACACCAACGGGCTAACAGTACGGTGCAGTACGGGTACGGTAGAGCAGCGCTCGGCTAACGGAGCCTTAAGTGCCATTAGCTGTTCGTTAAGAAACTCACTCCACCAATCTATCAAGTGCTCGCCTTACCACGCAGTATTCGGATTAGAAAAAATAACTCATGGTAGTTCATATTCGTTGTTAAAGAAACTTCAATTAGTGGATGATCCATATGTTAAACCGAGAAGATGAACTGTACTTACTTCGCAAACATATAAAAGATCATATAGCCACGGCTTATGAAACAAATAAAAGCCAATATAATTTACACGCAAGACCCATTAGTTTTAAAATTGGGCAAGAAGTGTATAGGCGAAATTTCGCACAGAGCAGCGTTGAAAAAAAGTTAAATGTCAAGTTAGCCCCGGTCTTTTTGAAATCGATCATCAAGGAAAAGGTGGGAAATAATTACTATATACTACAGGATCCGAATGGAAAAATATTAGGTACCTACCACGCAAAAGACCTTCGAACCTAGTCGAAATGCTTCCTCCAAATACTGTCATTAAATTTAGCAGTATTATGTGGTTTGTAATGTACCACTGCTGACACAACCAAAATTGACAAAATTAATCAAAAAAAAAAAAAAAAAAAAAATTGATGGTAATTTAGAAAATTGAGGTTTCTGTTCTTTTTAAAAACTGCATAGGTTTATAATATAAATTTTATGTTTTATTTTCTTTTGAAATTGTAAAATATTGACTGAATCATATTTTAAGATATGGCACCATGAATAATATTTGCCAGGGTTCTCATTAGAAGGCCTGAACTGTAAAATTACGTAGTAAAACACCTATCTTCAAAATACGACCATGAGAAAAAACTACGTATTTTTCGATAAATAATCGACTCCCCAGTGTAAATTTTCACATCAATATAATTGTAATGGCGTTTTAAAGTTCCTCGAACGTGCTTAAAGATAGGAAGTGTTTTCGCTGCTTTACCATATAACAAAATGGCTGGTATACTTATTTAATTATATTAATAATAAAAATTGGACATACAACAGAAAAAGGTTATTTTAACTTGGCAAAGAAAAAAATCATTGTCAAAAAATCATTGAAATAAAATAATCCTCATTGACACGTGGTGGAATTATGCAAAGGCCACCACTATCATTTATTTTGTACTGCACTTATAAAATTTGGGCATAATCTACAAAAAAATCAGCAAAGAAAAGCGCAAGAGATTAATAAAAGCAAACTATCTTTCAAAGCGCAAGCAATACTTTTTAATATACCTTTATAACATAAATACAAAACCAAAAGAAGTACAGGTGTATTATTAACAAAAACCAAAAACAAATAGAAAAAAGAAGAGAGGTGTCTTAGGACACCCGGTTATAGCTTTGCTCATTTTTTTTTTATAAGGAACGAAGGCGAATAAGAAGAAGTAAGTATGTACATATGTATGTACACATAATATTTTCGGTTTTTTGTTAAAGTTGAAATCAAAATAAAAAAAGCAATTTCGTTTCTTGCAAGGCGAATATGATGTAAATTTGCCAAATTGTGGTGGTGTTTTACTTGCATACACACATATGTACATATACATACATATATATACATACTTGATAAATTCTGATATATTGCAGATATTATAGTGATAAAATACAAACGATCACTGAAAACAAACTTTAATTAATTAAATAATAAAATAAATATTTCACATACATACATATGTATTCATATGAGTATATTTATTGTTTTGTTTTTGTTATTGCGGTTGAATGTGAGTAACACACTATATATGTATGTACATACATACATATTTTCTCGTCTTGATTTTAAAAAACAACAACAAAGTCGCTTTTAAAGGATGAGCTAATCAAAACAAAAAAAGAAAAACATAACGGGAATAGTGTCGATTATTTATCTTACGAAAAATAAAATTCAACCCCTACCGCGCCATAAATAGCAAAGCTATAAAAAACAGAAACAAGGAAAGACCAATGTGTTAATTATCCACGGGTTAAGTAACACGAACGACATCGGCATAAGCATAAGATAGTCCAAATTGCCCAAAACCTACTCTATCAACTTCGGGAAAAGGTAACTAATTGGAGTGGAGTGTCCCGTAGTGTGGTTAGAGGCAACCCTGCTAACAGATTTTGGGATTCATTACATGCAGGCCCTGTGATAAGGAAAGTTCCCAATCCTTATTCATTTTCATTGGGTATATCCGAAGCAATCCCGTAAACCATTGGATAGCATTTGTCATTTTTAACAATTAAATTTTATTGGAGACCGCAATCGACTCTACAACATATGTATGCCGTCATACGTCATCAAAAATAGTACACTCGTAACTTTAACGTATCAAATTTTGTCCAAAACTTTTACTTGGTAGTTTTAATATAAGTATTTTAATTACTTTAATTCCCTAGAGATAAGTAATATCACCCAAAATACAGCAACAAGAGCAGTTTGATGAGGCCTCCTCAACCAGCAGTTGCAGAACAATTATAACTTTCGGTGAGTCAGCCTATTTTGTTATTTTATAATAAACTATACATACGAGTATATATTATTTTATTTTTAATTTTCTCATATATTATTTAATAATTGGTATTTTTGAATTCCGATAACGATAACGTCACAACTTTATTCAAGAGTTGTTAGTTTTTTTTTCTTTAACTGCAATCATTCATAACTTTGGTTCTGTTATTGTTGTTTTTGTTTTATTTAATTGAATTCACTCATGAATTTTAATAATTCCTAACTAAGAGATCATCATTTGCCATTGAGTGAGAACTAAGCTAACTTACTCGTAAATTTGGAGAAGCGAAAATTAACTTATAAAACCACTCAAATTAAGCAAAACAAAAACAACATCAATTACAGAATACATTAAATAATCCCGTAAAATAGGTTTCGTTATAACATTAGTCTTTTGAATTTTTTGATGAAAGAATTTTTACATTAATGTTAACTAACACTAAGTATTTTGCCAGTATATTTGAATAGCATTATAATCGACCGTAGGCAGTTCTAAGTAGTTATTTTAGTCGTTAAGAAATCATATTGCATATTTATACATACATGAATAACGTACCCCGTTTTTAATGAATTTATATTTTGTTTACACTTGAATTTAATAAAACCTATGGTGCATTTAACATGATAGTGTAAGCTTCTGTAATTTCTTGCATGTGTTGATTGGTTAGAATCATTTGTGTTAGGGATCTTAGGAAATTATGAACGCACTAAGATCATAGGCAGGGAGGCTTAAGATGCCTATTTCCCATTAACATCTGGGTAAAGATAAGTATTTCCCATTAACATCTAGGGAAATGAAGATCGTTTGAATTAAAGAATTGATGACTACATTCCGTTTAGGTTGATTGAATATCGGGTAGACTAACATCTTTTTTTTTTGTTTTAAACAACCTATTTCATTTTGCTAAATTAATTTTTCGGGAGTCTAAAATATTATTTATGTTCTGACGATCTCTATCGGCAGCAGGGATTTATTAAGATAAGAACCCCCACCCGCCCCCACCTGCTAGCGGTATTAATGGCTCCCGTTAATCTTACAATTTCCTCAAGAGCAAACCATCGTTAGCCGGTAGAAAAACTGTGGCTCTATCTGTTAAACACAGACTTAAGTGTAAATTAGCACATCCAGTTACACGGTTCATTACAGTATATGCACGACTACAACAATTCAACAACAAAACAAACAACGCACTTTTTACGTAAACGGCGAATTCATATCACTATCAAAATTCTCCATACATAAAAAATTATATAAAAATGGCGCCAGAAAATATGTACCAAATTTGACAGTGTGAGAAATGGATAAATTCTGCCGAATTCGCCACTGCATCCACCTGGTAATGAATTTGTCTTGGTACAAGTTATCAAGTCATCATTCAGTTTCAACTCTCGTACAGACGCGTTTTTATAATCGTCGCAACTGAATATAAAAAAATTTATAAAAAAAAAAAAATTTTTCAAGTCACAAAAAATATAAAAAACTAAACAATTATTAAACAGTTATTTTAATGGTCTTATATTATTTTTTTGCTTGTGTGCAATATTCATAAATAATTGCATACACAAACTAATATAAGTGAAAATAAAAAAAAGAGAACTCTAATGAGTTCATCTTCTGACAAAAACAACAATAAACCCACAAGGAGTAGAAAAGCTTATATAACTTTTGTTGCTGATGACGACAATAAAAAAATGAATTAAACACAAAACTGAATTTAAAAGAAAATACAATTACTTACATTATCTCTTAACATGTTAACTAGTGATCAAGAAGCAACAACAATTGCACCCATCAGCAAACTTGTCAGCTTAGCTGTACAAACAAGCAAACAAACAATAAATACCCAGGTGACCAACGTGCACATAATTAATAAAATTATAGATGTAGAAAGAAAAAATAGTGATAATAAAATTCCAACAGGTATGGATAGATACTTAACCGTGTTAAAAAGGGAAAGAAGTCCAAAATCAGCTCAAATAACTTCAACAGCGAAAGTTCCCAGAGATGGAAAAAACAATATAAAAAATTCCGAAAATCGTTTCGCGATTTTATCTGAACAAGGCGATGAAGACACAACTACAACAAGGTCGAGTAAACCTCCACCGATATATTTGGCAAAAAGCCTTATCTCCTTTGTTAGAAAAATGACACTTTTCTTTCATTATTTGCTGCAAACTCAAAGAACGAAAATAAAAGAAGTAAAAGAATAAACAACAACAATAATTTCAGCAACAGCGAGAACAAACATTACCAAAATCGGTTTAAAAATGATCGACATGAGAAGAAAGATTTTGATGTTAATAACATAAAATGTTATCAATGTGGAAAGAGGGGCCATTATCGCTCACGATGTAAAGACAAAGATAAACCAGTATTTGCATGTTCTTTACACGAAAATGTAAACGACTTATCACAAAAATTAATTTTGGACAGCGGAGCGACATCACATATTTGTGAAAAAAAGGAATATTTTACAAAGTACACAGAAGCAAAACAAGATATTGTGCTTGCATCTGGAGAGAGCATTAATGCATTAGGGATTGGCGATGTTAGAATAAAAACATAATTCTGCCATCTAACTTTACATAATGTTTGATATGTACCGAAATTGCATTCCAGTTTTATATCCATTAATAAAATTTTAAAAGCTGGTTATTCTGTGAAGTTCGAAAACAAAAAGCCTGTTATCAAAAGTAAACAAAAAGTAAATATTCTGTCAGCTGTTCTTAGTGAAGATCTATTTATTGTGAAAGCCGAAGTAATTAATTAAAGAAATTGAAAAATTAAACAATATTAAAGAAAGTAATATGGCGTGAACGATTTAAATAAATTAATTACAAACAACATGGTAAAAGGTTTAAATTTAAAAAGTATAAATAAAATAGAATGTGTAACCTGTGCTTTGAACAAAATTTCTGTTAAGCCATTTAAGAATAATCCTAATGTTCAAACAACAGACTTATTGGACGTTTTGCATACCGATTTGTGCGGTCCAGTTGGAGTAGAATCTTTTGGTGGTTCGTCATATTTTATGATCATTATTGACGATTACTCTCGTTATGTATCAGTTTTCTTTCTAAAAAACAAAAGTGATGCATTTGAAGCGTTTCATAATTTTGCTGCGATTGCGGAGAAGCAGACTGGCCGCCACATCAAAATTGTCAGAAGTGACAATGGTAAGGAGTTCTTTAATTCTAAGTTTAAAGAATTTTTCAACAAAAAGGGGATAGTTCATCAAACAACTGTGAGCTATACACCAGAGCAAAATGGTATTGCTGAAAGGTCAAATAGAACCATTGTCGAGATAGCACGATGGGCCGAAGCTGTTAACACGCCGGTGTACATAAGAAATAGGTCACCAACTAGTATTCTTGGTGATACAACGCCTTATGAAAGATGGGCGTATAAACAACCATCTGTTAGTCACTTCAAAACATTTGGATGTGATGCAATCGTATTGAACATATGTGTTAATCCTAAAGGCAACAAGTTTTTACCAAAAGGCTCCAAAATGAAGTTCGTTGGATACGATTCGCGAACCAAAGGCTACCGTTTTTATAATCCCAACACAAGACAAATTATCGTTGCACGTGACTTTATCTTTTTTGAAGACTTGTTTGAAGAAATGGCCGAAGCAAGTGAAAACGACAAATTTTATTTTAACATTATTAATCAACAAAGTAAGGACGAAGAAGAAGAAGTTGAGTTTGAAGATGATGATTCTCAAGAAAATTATGGTGAAGAGCAGGTGAGTCAATCAAGTACTGAATCAGATAGCAAGGAAACAGTAAATAAAAGAAAGAGAGAAAGAGCAAGACCGAAATTAATAAGAACACAACAAAGAGGCAGACCTCGTAAAGTTTATACAATTGAAAACGAACCCGAAATGTTAAACTCTTTAATTGAAAACCCTAATAGTATCGATGAAGCGCTAAATCTGAAAATTCTGAAAAATGGAAAGAAGCCATGCAAAAAGAGTTTAAGTCCTTCATAAAAAATAAAACTTGGCAATTAGTAGACAAACCTAAAGATCAAAATATAATAGGATGTAAATGGGTTTTTGTTGTAAAACGTTCACCAGAGGGTAAAATAGCCAAATTTAAGGCAAGGTTAGTTGCGCACGGATGTTCACAAAAGTACAACATTGACTATCATGAAACATTCTCGCCAGTCGTTAGGCATTCAAGCATTCGACTCATTTAAGCGTTAGCTTCTCGTTAACCATGTAGACATAGAAACAGCTTATTTATTTGTCAGATGACGTTTATATGGTACAGCTAGGCTTGCCACCCATACTTTATAATAAAGTATTTTACGTTTTTTTGATTAATTGTACTCTATACTTTATAGAAACAATAAAGTACACCAAAATAATTTATTTCGCATGATTTGCTATATCTACAATTCAAAATAGATTCGGGTTATATTAGTCATTTGTTGACTTTTTTTTTTCCAGTGGCTATTCTCTCTTAAGACTATGTCATGGCAATTTGGATATTTGGATATGAAACAAGCAAAAAAATTAACCTTTTGTCTGCACCGGAACTGACCAGGGAAATTCACATGAATTTTTTATTATTATCGATAAAGCCTTAGAGTACCTGAATAAATGGTTTGATTTTAAAAATACAAACTTGAAATTGAATTTGATAATATTGTTTGCATAAACGAAAATTTAAATCTGCAAAAAATTTATATAAATATGGATGATCCTAATGGAGAAATCGCGTCATTAAACAAAATTTATGATCAGATATAAAGTTCTGAAGGTTTTGCGGAATTATCTACAGCAAGTAAATGGCAGCTATTATTTAATAAGACTCATGATAATTTATCAAATTTGTATACAGTAATTTTATTTTTAATTTCTATTCCTGCCACGTCAGCATTCACAGAGGGGTTTTTTTTATAATGATGAGCAAATGGCGAGACGAAAGAAACAAAGCGTCTCTGAATCTGATAAAAAATGAAATAATTATTTACTTTAATATAAAAGCAATAAAAAAATACGTTTTCAAATATAACAAATCCAAAAATCCAAGTACAAAAGGGGATCAAAGCAAGTAAATACAAAACGAAAAAAAAACAAACACAACATTTATTCTCTTTATACGCTCAGAGTATTTGTATTTACTCATTCTTATTCACTATAAGTAGAGTAAGGTAAACATTTTTTTGCTAATATTCTGTAAGTATTTTGCAAGGTTCTTATTTTACCATGTGGGTATTTTAAGTATTTTCTTGGTTTTTATTTTTAGCATTAATTTAGCAGTTAATTTTATGGAATATACATATGTACATACCTATCTAAGTATATACAACTATTGATATGTTGATAATTTGATCTTAACATCAAATTAAATAAAAGCGAAATTTCATACAAACCAAATAAAACTTACAAAAATACTTAAGTATTTTAGTAAATAGTTTAAGTAGTGCTTGTCTTAACGTAATGTGCTTGGTTTTTATTATGCTTAGTTCTTACATGCTTTAATACTTGCTGTATTTATTTCGTACAGAACCAGTATTTATTGTGTTTGTTTCTTATAATAGAGAACAGAAGAAGGTATAGTAAAGAGAGGGTATAATAAAGCAAATACACAAAAAAAAGAGAATGCATTTAAGTATTTGTTTTTTGTACTTTTGCAAAAGCCTAGTATATATATATATATATATATATATATATATATATATATATGTATAAAATAACCTGTTTATTATTTTCAGATATAGTTACAAGCCTATGTACATATATCTCAATTTTTAAAATGAAAAACAAATTGACAAATATACAACATTTTAAAAGATAAATACAAAAGCATTTTTAACATACATATAAATACATCAGAGTATATTTGTAATCATCAGTGTGCGACATTTTTTTCCACAGAGTTTACTTGTGTGGTACGTATAGTTTTCTAAAAACGATGTGTGTTTATAATGTGCTTTGGTGAAAAAAAATTTAAATTTTTTATGTGTGTAGAATAGTTGGTATATAAAAGCAAATAACGATTTGAGTCTGCTGATCTTTCAAAAGCAAATGCCTTGTATTTTTATACATACATGCTTAGATGTGTGACAAAAAGGGGTTTGTACGAAAAAATACGTTGAGTTATTATTAAGTTAATATACACAAAGAACTAACAAGCCTCAGTAGCACGATAGGTAGTGTGTTGAATTATTGTCTCTGACAAATATTCAATGCGCTTGACCCCGTATTCAATACTACTGAGGCACCTAGTGTATTTATAAATTTATTTCTGCAATGAATATACACCAATACCTCACTTTGCGTCGTGGTTACGTTCCAAAAAAACACGACGCAAATTGAAACGACGCAAAGTGAATTATTTTTTTATACAGCCAACCATGTAAATATCGAAGATAGGTTCACTAGCTACGAAAATACTACTTTTTTAAAAGAAAGTTGAACAAAGTAAACATATAAAAAACAAAAATAATATAAAATTTTATTACATACAAACAAAAAAAAACAAATTCAATTAAAACCATATAAACATAATTTTAAACCAAACGATTTTTTAGTGTGAAGAACTTTTGTTAAGCAAGAAGCAATACTGATAGAAAATAAAGTTACCTGAACAAAGAAAAATACTTACGTGTTTAAATTATAGTATAAACAAAGACTATAAATCAGTGTCGGGCGATTTTTGAAATGCTAAGAACGCGTGCTTAGCAAGAAAATTCTGTTTGCGCGACGTCGACACACGTATACTATAAGCATCTTCGTGTAACTTATGAGAATTAACGTTCGGTTATTGCTTTGTTATCATTTCGTCAAAGTAAATCAAACCAGTCGCTGATCAGCACTTGTTTGAGGAAGAACTCGCTTATAATTTTTTGTTTACACTCAAAGCAAAATGTTCAATGAAGAATGGGAAAATGATTTTTTTTTTTATAATTTTCTTTTTATTCGAACTTTTTAATTTAATTATCGAATTTAATAAATTATCAAGCTTGAGGGCTTCGTTTTTAATAAATTTTATTTTTATTTATTATGTTTTCTCGATATTTCTTTACTTATTAAATATTATATTTTATTTCATTCGTTGTGTAACTAGTTTATTATTAAATGAATATTGTTTTCGTTATTATTATATTAACATAAAAAGTATTATTGAAAAAAAATTCAAATCAAATAAAAATACTAAAAGGCAAGAAATGTATTTTACTTTTGGCAACAGAAAAATTTTTCGAGTGTATAATTATTGACGGTGGTTCGTTTTTTTGCTGCTTCCCATACCAAAACATATGAGAGAGTATGTGTGTGCCCGACACTGCTATAAATATATAAAGATATTGCACGTAGAACATTGTACGGGAAATGCTTAATTTGCTGGTGGTTTTAGTAGTAAAACCACTTTTTTCAAGAGAGTCATTTATTTTCTCAGAGAATTTATTATTCTCATGTCTCTACTATTCATTTAGATATGTATGCATGTGTTCATACGTTTGTGGCTTTGCATTCACAAGTATGTGTGTATGTGTGTACATTTAATAAACAAACGAAAGATTCCATATAAACAAACAAAAAAACTTTTCGAGCCTTTGCTGCAATATAGTCATAATTCAAAAAATCTTGTTTGGCAGGAAACGAATTTAAAGTCTAGAATTTACCTATAAATCAATGGTAAAATATTCTTCTCCCAAGAGAATAATAAAATACAAATATCTTTCATATTTGTATGAAAATTTTGCACAATATAAAAATTGATATCGGGATTAGTTACATATATATGTACATATTAGCTCAAAAATTACATATTTTGAATTATGACGCTTTTGAAGCAAAGGCTCGTTTTGTGTTCGCACAATATATGTATGTGGACATAAGATACGTAAAGCTCATGTCGCTGATTCTTATTTGAATGGCAAATATATGTATTTTATTGTTGTACTATTGCAAGAACATCGATTCGCACCGAATTTAATATTATTTAAAATTGGAAATTTATATAACTATGTATATCTACATATATATGGCACAAAAGATCCAACAGGTGTCGCAGTGCCGGTCCTTGGACCAGATCTATCTACTTATCTATCTTATCTATATCTACATATGTATATAAAAATAAAGTGTCACGACGTTTGTTCTCGCTAATCTCCGAAACTACTGGACCGATTTAAATGAAATTTCGCGCAGATATGTTAACAGTGTATAACTTGAAATATAGGCTATATATATATGTATTATTTTGAATTTGAAATAGAAAAAATTGCTTTGTGAATAACCTGGTCATTTATAAACAGATTTTCAAAATTATTGTTTTGTTTGAAAGGTGTTGCCTGCAGTTGGGTCTCATAAATTTATTTTTGGAAATCTGTTAATAACTCTGCTAGCTCAACGGATATCTTGTGCTCGCTGCCGTATGGATATAATAAAACCCGCGTCATATCCATCAGAAATGTTTGTACATGCAAAAAATTATGATAAAAATTCAGATTTTGGAAGTTTGTGTGCTCCATCAGACTTATTTTTTGCAGTATGTAAGATTCATATAAAAGTTTTCGAAAAATTTTTTTATGAATCCAAAGAAATAAAAAAACGTAGAAAAAACTATTGTTGAGCAATGTGTAAATTGCACCAAAAATACAATATATTCCTTTTGGTTTCAAGAAAACAACGTATGCTATAAGCACAGAATGGAGATGCTAAATTTATTAATTCTTACACTTTTACGAAAGCATTCCTCGTGGAAAACATACAAATACAAATTAACGAGCGCAGAAAAACTTAAAATTTTGAAACAATAAAACATATGCTCAATCCAGAAAATTATTAAATATGTACCAATCACCAAAAATAATTACATTTCTTGTGCTAGTTATCACTTATTAAAAAGATTTTAATAAATTTTATAATAGTTATGTAAACAATATAATAAATTTTATGGTTTTCGAACTCAGGTAAGCGCACGTTTTATTTGATTTATGCATATACATATGTACATACATAGATATTCTAACTACATATACAATTGAAAATTCTAAAATAAAATATTTAATAAAACAAATCTGTATACATAGTTCGGTGCGAATCAACATATGTAAATGCAATAGTACAATAACAAAAAATGTAATTTTACCCTACAGCCATAGGAATCGGTCGCATTTCTTTGCACTGTTTATTTGCACATGATTTATATGAAAACAAGAAACTGCTTTTAGTTGTTAATATTGTTATTGAATGTGCTTTGCACAAGAAATATGACACACACACAAACACATTTCTCAATGAGCATCATTTATATGTGTAAACAACAAAAAAAAACCATAATTTCTCTAGAAAATAATTTCTAGTAGAGTTAAAAGAAACAAAAATGTTTCAAAAACAACAACAAAATAAACTTAACAAAATTATTACTACATACATACTTATGTACGTACATATGTATGTATGCCTAAAATTTTTGTGGTCTTTTCTCTTGCTACTTCCCCCCACAGCATCAACAAACGCTAACAATTTTTGTTTTTATTCAATGTTCTACGTGCAATATCTTTATATATTTATAGTCTTTGGTATAAACCTATATACAAACAAAAGTCGCGCCATCTTTTAGAAAAAAAAACGCAACTTCGAAAATCTAACGACGCACAGTGAAAATAAGTACTAATTCAGCAGCGACACAACTTCGAAAAAACGCAAAACGAAACGACGCAAAGCGAGGTATTGGTGTATATATATCTTCATTTATTTGTATATATATCCATTTCAGAATCGGTATTTTTATTTTTGCTGATTTTCAATACGAAGCATCCTTAGAAAAATCCCTACATTTTACTTTAAGAAACAATTCTCTAGCTCTTCTAGTGTCTTCAGAAAATGGATTTCACGTACAGACAGACGGACAGACGGACAGGGCTCAGTTAACTTCCCTATCTATACCATTTTTGGTGAAGGGTATAAAAATAAATTGTACTTTATTTTTATACTGTGTACTTTTTTTTCGTAACCTTTAACAACCAATGTACTTTAATTGCAAAAAAAAAGGTGGGAACCCTAGGTACAGCCGAAACTATTTGAAGATAAAAACCACAGAATATACACAGAAGGGACACGGCCATCTAGCGGTGTGCACATGAACTAAAAAAAGAACAAATGGCATCACCAAGTTAACCCTGAAAACATTAAAGGACAGAAAATTTTGTTTGCATATGTCTGTCTCTTTTAGTTCTACCGGTTAAAATTTAATTATTTGGTTACATTTTAATAAAAGAGATTTTTTAGCAAATTGGCGCAAAATTTTTGGGAAATCCTTGTTTTGGCGGACTTTTTGACAGATTTCCTTCATTTTTTTGCGCCAGTTAGCTTGATTATTACTTAATTGTGAATGATTGCTGCAGTGAAGAAGACAAAAAAGTGTACGATAAAGAAAAATAACAAGGAAAATGTAAGTACATTTTTGAAATAATTAAAAAATTTTCTAAACTTTCTTTCTTTTCAGGAGTCGCAAATGTATTATGGGTTGCCCAAAAATGGACCGTCTTCATCGTTTTCCGAAGAATCCGACAAGGTAACTGATAGTGTTTTTATATCCAATTGGAAAAAAGAAAACCAATTGGAAAGTGTGATCTGTGGTGTGAAAAAAAGTGTAGAAGGTCTATTTAAGACATCAGTAAGGGAAAAATACGACAACTGTGAGATCGATGTGAAGTGCATAACAACAACTGATAATGCAGTGGATATTTTAACAAAAGTTTTGACTAAACACAAACATGTAGATTGCTGTAATTTACTTAAATTGAAAATGTAATTTTTTTTAACATTTGGTTTGACAGGAAGTTTGTTAGAAAAATGCAACTATTCTTTTAACCCAAATTTTAACAACTGTGTTATGAATTGAAGTATTTATAACAGTTTATTATGCAACCTTAGATTTTTATTTCCTTTTTATTACACTTGTTTTTATCTTCTTATAACACTCAATGTATTAACTTGTATATTTTAAACTGAATTAAATTGTACCTGTTTTCTAATTAGTTATTAATGGGATCACGTAATCTTTCACAACGTAAGTAGATTGGATAAAGAAAATTCAAAACTTCCAACATCCTTAATTGGAGAAAATGAGTTCTATGTAAATCCAATTAAGCGCAGAAATATTGACGAAACAAAAATCCAGGTAGTGCAAGAAAGTAATTACCGAAAAGTAGTTTCTGACCTAAAGAAAAAACAAAAACTTTTATACATATCAACTGAAGAGTGCTAAAGGCCTAACAGTAGTTATAAAATTAATAGATTCAAGCGTGGATCCGGAAGAGGTAAAGTCTGGCCTTAAAAATAGTGGCTTCAAAGTGCAAAATGTTTCAAACATTAAAAGCAGGGAAAAAATTACCCAACCTATTTTTAGAGTCGACCTACAGCCAGGCGACTTGAAAATTAAAAAACAAAAATCGCACCCAATCTATAGATTAAAATACTTGTTGCATCGAAGAGTTACCGTTGAGATGCCACATAAAAAAACTGGACCTGTCCAATGCATGAACTGTCAAGAATTTGGCCATACCAAAACTTATTGCAAGTTGCCTACCGTTTGCGTTGTATGTGGCGAGTTACACAGTACCGCTAACTATGACAAAATAAAAGGTGATACCAAAGCAAAAAAATGTGGTAATTGCGGCGGAAACCACACTGTCAACTATAGCGGCTGCCCTCTTTATTCTCTTTTTAAAAATTCGTCGAACAGAAAAACAAATGTAAACTCCCGCTCAGCCCAACACTCCTTTAAACTACCCACAGGTACCTCAACCGTCGTCTAGTCATAATCAATACTCAAATGTTTTAAAGTCTAACGCGACTCTTAGTCAACAAAAACAACAATTTTCATACGCTAATATTTTAAAGAGTAACCAGATTCCGGCGCAAAAAACTGTACCAGTAAATGAAGAATCAGGGCATAATTTTAGTCGTATTGAATCCTCGATAGAGATCCTAATACAAACAGTAAATACATTTACTCTCAACGTGTCCTGTTTGATGCAGGAAATGTTGAAAATGCAGTCTACCTTGTTGCAGGCTGTATTGAAAAAACCATTAAGAATCTGTTTTGGGAACGCAAACGGCATCTGCCAACATAAAAATGAAATAGAATATTTTTTTCTGGATAAACAAATCGATGTTATGCTTATCTCAGAAACTCATTTGACGTCTCGAAGCTATTTTAGAATTAGTTGATATAATTTCTACGACATCAAGGATCCTCGAGGTAGAGCTTATAGTGACTCTGGAATCCTAATAAAAACTCGAATAAAACACTACCTGCTAAATGATCTTCGTGAAGAATATCTTCAGGCAACAAATATCTGTATTGAAAATTTGAAAAACTTGTGATATCATATGTTTATTTTTCTCCCAGGTTTTCAATTTCAGAGAGTCAATATACCGCATTTTATACAACACTGGGGTCCCGTTTACCAGCAGCTAGCGACTACAATGCTAAACACACATTCTGGGGATCACGTTTAATCAGTCCTAAGGGTCGTGTTTTGTTTGACACAATTTCAAAAATGAGTTTGACTGTAGTTTCAACTGTTCAGCCAACATATTGGCCAACGGATCGTCAAAAAATTCCTGATGTTATCGACTTTGGAATTATGAAAGGTGTGCCCAGCGAAATGATTGAAGTATTAGCATCTTTGGATTTGTCTTCAGATCACTCGCCTACTATTATCACTATTTACTCACACACAACTGCAACACCAACCTGTGATTTACCGCTGATATCTGCACGTATTAACTGGCTGAAATACAAAAAATATTTGCGTGCTCATTGCACGGAAAATATGCCATTGAGAACACCTACTGACATAGAAAATTATATTAGGTTGTTTGAAGCTCATCCTAAAAAAACTGCTCTTAATGCTTCTTCAATTCTACCTGTAATGTAATGAGCCTGTAATGGTGACTGGGCAAGAACTGATGCTGAAAAAGGTGATCTTTTTGTTAAACACTTAGAAAGAGTATTTACTCTTAATATTTCTGCTAATATTGTTGAACTGCCACCAGTCGTCGCTTTACCAGAAATACCCCTAAGATTTAATATTATGGAGATTGAAAAGGCCATTACTAGTCTTAACACCAAAAAAGTTCCAGGTGTCGACAGAATAAGCAACAAAATACTTCAACAACTGCCTTATGTTGCAAGAAGAATTACACTATTCATTTTTAACATTTCTGCATCATTTTCTGCTGATATTGTTGAACTGCCACCAGTCGTCTCTTTACCAGAAATACCCCTAAGATTTAATATTATGGAGATTGAAAAGGACATTACTAGTCTTAACACCAAAAAAGTTCCAGGTGTCGACAGAATAAGAAACAAAATGCTTCAACAACTGCCTTATGTTGCAAGAAGAATTATACTATTCATTTTTAACAGTATTCTAAGCCTATAGCGACTAAAAGTGGATGCATTCCAGATCATGAATTCGGTTTTCGCATACGACATAGCACTATTGAACAAACTCACAGACTTGTGAACGTAGTTAGAGACAACTTTGAAAAAAAGAAATATTGCTCTGCGCTCTTTATAGATGTTTCCCAAGCTTTCGATAAAGTATGGCACGAAGGAATAAAACAAAAATTAACACAAAATCTACCCGCGAACATCGTCAGGATTTTAAAAAGCTACTTAATGGAACGAAAATTTGTAGTTAGGGAAGGCAATTTTTTAAGCCCTCCGCAGTCGATCGAAGCCGGAGTTCCCCAAGGCAGCATCTTCGGTCCCTTACTTTATTTAATATATGCCTCTGACTTACCGTTAAGCAGTAACATTCACACGTCAACATTTGCTGATGATACAGCTTTTGTAAGCGTTAATGAAAATCCTGTCGAAGCTTCCCGGAATTTGCAAGCGTACATATCAAAATTGGAAACATGGCTAAAACAATGGCGGATAAGAGTTAATGAGCAGAAATGTGTACACGTCACTTTTACTTTACGCAGGGAAACATGCCCGCCTATACAAATCAACACCGAGACTATACCGCAACACACTGTAGTCAAATATCAAGGTGTTCATCTTAATCGTCGTTTAACATGGAAATCGCACATAGACGCAAAGTTGATCCAAACATCGGCCGGATGTTTTCGCTGTAAATGAGACCCAGGTGTCTGCAAACTCTGATCTACAGGACTTTCATATACCTGGTTGTCACCTCCTATCGCTTTTTAATATACACAGGGGTCTTGCAATGTACATACGTAATGAAGTTGTGTACCAGTGGCTGCAACCATTACGCACGTCTGATCCCGAGCCAACAGATATTTCATGTGTTGAAGGGCACAATAACAACACTATCGACCTTTTTCTCACTTCGCACCCTAAAAAGTACGAAGTAAGTGTTAATGCACCTCTCGGTAACTCGGATCATTGTAGCATTTCCGCCATCTTTTCGTTCTCTAATCTTCACAACGTCTCCCAATCAGCTAAGAGATGCTTAATAATGAAAACGCCGATACTAATTCGCTGCGCAAAAAAACGAGATCTTCATGTGTCAGAGTACTAAGGAGCGAAAAAGCTTTGCACGCGCAGCGCCTTCGCACTAAAGTTCTTGATGCTCAATGGGTAGCAAGAGCTTTTGGTCATTCGTTTAAAGAGTCAAGGATAATGCTAGTTACTCAATTCCACCTCTTTTTAAGGACGACCATGTATTCACTGACCCGGTTGATAAAGCTAACCTTCTGGCTGAAATGTTCGCAAGAAACTCTCATTTGCCGGAAAGCAGTCAACCACTACCCGTTCTCGAGGGAGTATCTGTAACTATGCCAAACATATTCTTTCGAGCGCGTGCAGTTAAAAAGGTTCTAGCGATGCTTAACATAAACAAGTCTCCTGGCCGGATGGTATTCCAGCACTGGTCTTGAAACAGTGCTTTTCGACTTTAGAACGTCCATTGGCACGCCTGTTCAGTACTTTGTACCATGCTGGTGAATTTCCAAATTGTAACGCCGATCCCTAAAAAGGGGGAGGCCGACAACCCTGAAAATTACTGCTCAATTGCAATTTGTTCTGCGCTTTTCAAAGTAATGGAAAGTATGTTGAATTTCCATCTTGTGAAATATTTGGAGCTCAACAATTTACTTAGCGACCGGCAGTATGGCTTTCGTGGGAGCTGCTCTACGAGAGACCTACTAGCTTTCCTTTCGGAGATTTGGTGTAATAGCATATATCACTTTGGCAAAAGTAAGGTGGTGACTCTAGATATTTCCAAGGCATTTGATAGAGTGTGGCATGGAGCACTTTTGTCAAAACTGATTGCTTTTGGTGTCGGTGATGGCTTCACTCGATTTGTATCGAGCTTTCTCAGAAATCGCACTATACGAGTTGTTGTAGATGGGGTCTCATCAAACGAGTTCAAATTAAATTCAGGGGTACCGCAAGGCTCCGTTCTTTCTCCTACCCTTTTTCTTATTTTTCATAATGACCTTCTACGTCAAACTTCCAACCCTATCTACTCTTTTGCAGATGACAGTAGTTTAGTTCATTCGTATTCATACAGCAACAGGCCACAACCGTCGGAGATCCGGGCAATGCGGCAAAATATGAATGATACGCTAAATCGCGATCACTTATTTATTTCAAATTGGGGTCATGCTAATAGGGTAAATTTTAACGCACGAAAGACCCAATGTGCTATGCTCACACATAGACGTATGACCGGACAAGCTGCTCCATCTGTTAACATGGATGGTATAGATATTGAGGAATCAGAAGCTCTTGATGTTCTTGGCATGAAAATTCATTGTGATGTTCGATGAAATGATCACATTTTTCATGTCTCAAAAGAAGCATTCAAGTGCCTCGGCTTTCTAAGAAGGTGTAGGACATACTTCACTCCATCTGATCTCCTTAATATTTATACCACCTTTATCCGACCGAAAATGGAATACAACTCTCATGTATGGGCCGGTGCTTCAAAATCTATTTTGAAGTTACTCGACCGCGTACAGGATAGGGCGAAGAAGCTTATCGGTGACAGTAGGGTAGCCAACTCTATTGACTCATTGGAGCATCGACGCAATGTTGGGTGTGTTTCGTTGTTCTATCGCTACAACAACGGAATGTGCTCTAATGAAATCAGGGAACTTGAGCCTGAAACCCGCCACTTTTCACGTATAACATGCTCTTCATCAGGAGCACATCCCTTTGTGGTCGATATGCCAGTGAACCGCACCACGCATTACAGAGAGAATTCGTACTTTTGCCGTACTGTTCGTATGTGGAATAAACTCCCCGCAGAGGTCTTTCCTGCCACTATCAGTGTGTCGGAGTTCAAATCGAATGTCCACAAACACTACTCCCTTTATCCTCCTTCCCAAAACCTATTTTCCTAGTTCCGGCTCAATTCTTTGCATACGTAGGGGTCATCCCCTGAAAAAAAATTAAACTAAAAGCAGCCTTAATGAATTGGCTTATTGGAAGAAACTTTATACTAAGCCTAGACTGTAAACTTCTATTATACAATGCGAACCTAAAATCAATATGGGCCTATGGAATCCAGTTATGGGGCACTGCCTCAGCATCGAATGTAGAAAAAATTCAAAGGCGTCAAAATAAAGTTCTACGTGCAAGTACAGCAGGGCCCTGGTATGTCAGAAATCATCGAATTCATAAAGATCTTGATGTTCCGTTGGTGAAGACAGTATTTAAAAAAAAACACGCGAAAAAATATGTAAAAAAACTTGAGCTGCACCCAAATCCACTTGCGTGCATTATTCTACAGTATAGTGGTCACACCCGGCTGAGGAGGAGGGATACTCTTTCTCTCAGCCGTACACGAGATGTGTAAATCAACAAAAATCAACCGTTGAATTTAAAAATTTTGTTTAGTATTGGCTAAACTATATTAAATATTTTTTTAGATTTAAGATTTGAAAAACTTATTGATGTTTCAATTAATATTAACGATTCAATACATAATAAAATTTATTATAAAAAAAAAAACAAGTTAGTATAAACATATGACATAAAAGGGCTATTAGACACGCATACTTGTCTGCAGACATGTACGATAGCATACCAAAACTCACTGTCTAATAGCATGTATGTCGAGTACGTCAGACATGTATGTTGGTTTTCAAAAATGTCTGTCTTGCGAAAAACTTCGTTCATTCGTACAAAGACATTTAAAACACCAACAAAAATTTTAGAATTTATTTTTATTTCAAATATATTTGTACGAATGAACGACAAAAAAATAGAAAATATTTCATCAGATATAAAAACATGCATTCTGTTTATTAAGTATTTGTTATTAATAAGACACAACATAAAATATAATATTAAACGCATGCATTATTCTATTTGCACTATTATAGAAGCATACTCACCAAGGCAAATTCATAACAGCTAGAAACGGCTCAATTCGCTTTCGTGTCAACGAAGCATTTGATCAAATCAAGCCGAATTTATTATCTGTTGAATGCAGTGACGAATGCGGGCGAATTTATCCTTTAAAGGGCTATTAGACATACTTGCATACTTGTCTGCAGACATGTACGATGGCATACTTTGCGTTTTGCTATAAAGCTATAAACACATTCGCCACAGCAGACTACACGAACACAAGACTAGAAATGCTGCTAGCTACCATTGTAGCCATTTAGCCAGCTACTTAATTATTTTGGAAACGACAGATACACAGTAAACAGCTGATCCTAAATTGTTGCAACGATTCATTTATGTATATTACAGTGGTGATATTTAGCGCTTTTACTTTTTTAAAGTTTGCGGGGGCGAACTGAATTCGCCACTCACATCACTTTGTATGGATTCGCTTTGACATAAACCGAAAAAATTCATCTCATGGATCTCTTTTGGCTCCGGAGTTACGGGGTTCAAAACTTATTTTTGATTGGCCATAACTCCTAGAATATGGAACGGATATAAGCGATGTGGATATCAATCTAAACTTCTCCAAAATACCTTTATACTGGGGTATACAAATTTTTTAAAACAATTTACCCATTGCGAGTAAAGTTCAATTTTAAAATTTTTTATCTTTTCACTTTTACAGAGAACTTACCATGCCACTATTTGGTGTATACTTGAAAGCTGTCACCGATGAAATACGTAAGTCATGCTTCTTTAATGATGATTTTAAAAA
Organism: Lypha dubia; assembly: GCA_947311025.1. Taxonomy (NCBI): domain Eukaryota; kingdom Metazoa; phylum Arthropoda; class Insecta; order Diptera; family Tachinidae; genus Lypha; species Lypha dubia. The sequence goes on along the minus strand of OX371260.1, from coordinate 81,374,668 downwards.
TTAAATGAGGTATTTAGAGCGTTTGAAATTATACCTATGTCGCTTATATTCGTTCTATATTGCAGGTCTTACAATCAATAGTATATTAAAGTTTTGAAACCGAAACTGCGGAATCAAGAGAGAACGTCGAAAAAATTACACAAATATTTTTAGGTAAAAAGTGCTATTACCCTGTGAGTTTTTTTAAAACTTTAACAATGTTGGTATTTTTGACTCAAGTCAATATTCCATATAACAATAAAGCTAATAAAAATTCTTTATGCATACATATATATTATAACATATAACTTTTGTTATATTTTTTTTTTATTTTACGATAAAAAATGTTTCTAATCACTACAAATTTTGATATATTGTCAAACTGTTTTGGTTTTGTGGCCATCAGAAATAGAAATTAGTTTAATTTGTTATGATCTCAGATATGGCATTAAGGTGTTATGCGATCTGGCAACACCCCCGAACTGCAGCCAACTTGTTTTGGCACTGCAACTGCATCCAACTTAGCTGTATAAAATTGTATTTCCGGCATTATTAAATAAAACGTGAAGAAGCTACATACTAAAAGTCAGGTGTGGGGTACAACTGCCAATCAAATATAATATATTAAATATTATTTTACAATTTGCTTCCACCACAAATCTGCAAAATTCGAACAAGCCATAATGGACTTGCGACCAACACGTCAGGCGATGATATCCAGATTAACTGCAGCTGGAGTTGACTACCCTGAGTCGGCCTCGCTAAGCCAACTTAGGGTACTTTATGAAACACAGTTCAACACAAAAGATGGCCTCGCAATAGAACAGGCTGACAAAGCGAGTTCTGAGGCATCAAAAGACAGTGCTCTTATGTTATTAGAGGCTGCTTCACCAGATGCAAAAGCTGCAAACACCAAAGTCGGCACTATATCACATGCCACCGCCGTTAATAATTATGCCGATGCGGATAATGTTGCCGCTCTTAGTGTTTCAACCGCCGTCTCTGGTATTCTGCTAGATCCCTTACTGCCGAGGTTTTAAACGCCGATGTACATACTGCTGTTGCCTCTTCTGCCGCAATACCCACTGCCGAGGTTTTAAACACTGCTGTACACTCTGCTGGTGCCTGTACAGCCGCAATACCCGCTGCCGACATGCTCAATAACGCTGTAAAACCAAATGTTGCTCTTGAGGAAGAACTCAAAAATCTTCAACTCCGGATGGAGATTTTAAAGTTGCAGCAGGAGATAAAAGCTCTCGAGGTAAGCGAACACCGCGATTCTTACACCCATCGGATAGACCTAGCGGAACTGGACGTCGCGGTACCTCCGTTTAGTGGCGACGACCACTACAATATAACGAAGTGGTTCGACCAATTTGAAGATTACACTGAAATGTGTAAATACACAGAAAAGGAGAAATGTGTAGGTGTTCGTCGTAGACTTGAGGGCACTGCAAAAAAGCACGTTGCAAATTTGGGCCTGCTGAGGTATAATCAGCTTAAGTCGAGCTTACTAAAAATGTTTAACCGCACTGTGTCTCGCCAACTACGGGCCCCTACGTTGAAACCAAATGAGTCATGTCTAGGCTATTTAGTTTCGATGCAGTCAATAAGCGCTCAATCTGACATAGAGGAAAGAGAGCTGGTAGACATTATAGTTAACGGAATACCCGACGATACCTTAGCCACTACATTCCTATACAGTGCTGACACCATCGACGAGCTGGTCAAGCGGATGGACCGGTATGAACAACGGCTCCATATTATGCGACCCAAAGCTACAAAAACTGCTAGTGCTATAACAAGCAATAAGCCGAAATCAACCGAAGCCAGTGGAGGTGATGCCGCCAAAGCAACAGGTGGTGAAGTACTCTGTTTAACCTGTTCGCAGTTTGGCCACTACCAGGACCGTTGCCCAAAGCCGAAGCGACCTGCCAACTCGTGCTTTATATGCGCAGAAGTGGGGCATTTTCACCAAAACTGCCCTCGAAAGAAGAAGACCGCTGCTGCAATAATAGGAAAACCTGATGAACCCCTGGAGGCCTATCAAATGGTAAGTGTTGCCTTTTTTAACAAAAATAAGCGCACTGCAGTGAAAAATATTTATTCTCTATTCGATACTGGTAGCCCAATTAGTTGTGTTAAGGAATCTATCATTCCGTTTTTGATTGAGAGTAGGAGAAAAGTGACGTCATATCGCGGTGTAGGTAACTATAAAATAAGTTCACTCGGTATTATTAAATGCGAGATTTGTTTTGGAAAAACTAAAGTGCTACATAATTTCTCTATTTTACCAGATGAAGAATCTGTGGTGCCACTGCTCATAGGACAGGATCTACTATACAAGATGAAAATTAATTTATGTCAAGAAGAAAATGTTTTTGTTAATTACCATAAAAATACCTTATTGAAAATGAATTTAAATAATTTTAATAAAAAACCGAATGAGAATATTATCAGTGCGCTTATGTTTTTTAATATATATAGAGATCCGAAAAGTGCATGTATGATTCCAGCCGCTGTTAGTGATGATGATTTGACAGATGTTCTACCTCTTGAGATATATGATGGAAAAGAAAATTTTTGTAAAATGAGTGCGATGGTAGCGAAAGAAATTGATAGTATAAGCTCTGTAGAAAACAGTAACGCAGTTGTTTCTGATGTAGAAGTTCCCGTTGATGACGAAGTATCTTCATTGTATATAGTCGAAGAGAATGAAAGTTGTGAGGAGTTGATGCAATCAATTTGTACGGTTGAGACAGATATTGAACTGGACGTAAATGATAAGCTAAATCTGACAGATGATTTGACTATTAGATCGCTCATAAGGGAGAGTTATTTTGACAATTCAGAAAGAACTCAGGTACAAACCGATCACAGTATGAGAATTAGACTGACTAACGATGTACCTGTGTATAGCGGCCCAAGGCGCCTTTCATATCGTGAGCGTTGTGAGGTAAAACTCAAACTTGAGGAAATTTTACATAAGGGGATAATTCGCCCTAGTGAATCCCCATAAGCCTCGCCAATTGTGTTAGTGAAAAGAAAGAATGGTGACCTGAGAATGTGCGTGGACTACAGGGCGTTGAATAGAATTACATTGAAGGACAATTACCCTCTGCCGATTATAGAAGACTGTCTAGACTATCTGGGGAACAAAAAATTGTTTTCAACATTGGATCTGGAGAACAGCTTTCACCAGGTACCAATGCATCAGGAGTCAATTAAATATACAGCGTTTGTCACACCTCTAGGCCAATTCGAGTACTGTTACATGCCGTTTGGCCTTAAAAATTCGGGGTCTGTATTTCAGCGTTTTATCAACAGAGTTTTAAGGGAATTTATTGAGTCAGGGAAGATTGTAGTTTACTTGGACGACATCAGCATTGCAACTGAAACATGGGAGGAGCACTTAGATATTTTTGGGAATATGTTGCGTAGCTTGAAGGGAGCTGGATTAAAACTTAACCTGAGGAAATGTAAATTTGCTTACAATGAACTAGATTACCTAGGTTACCGAGTGAATGAGAATGGCATACGACCGAACAATGAACACATCAGGACAATTCAAGAGTACCCGATGCCTACAGATTTTGAGGACTTGCAGAGATGCTTAGGACTGTTTTCATTTTTTAGACGTTTTGTACCGGAATTCTCGAGAATAGCAAGACCTTTGACCAACCTGAGAAGTAAGTCATTTAATTGGACAGTCGAGTGCACGGAAGCTTTTCTAATTCTGAAAGGGAAACTACTCAATTCACCCATTCTTGCGGTATATAATCCCCTACGTGAGACAGAACTACATACTGATGCTAGTATAAAAGGATATGGTTCAGTCTTAATGCAGAAACAGAGAGACGGAAAATTTCACCCGGTGGCTTACTATTCGAAATGTACTTCGCCCGCAGAGTCGAAGTACCATAGTTTTGAACTGGAGACGCTTGCGATAATATACGCTTTGAGAAGATTTCGTTTATACTTAGAAGGAATTTCATTTACAATAGTAACAGACTGCAATACACTAGCACTGACGTTGGGCAAGAGATTGATAAACCCTAGAATAGCACGATGGGCCCTAGAACTGGAAAACTTTGAGTATAAGATCAGACATCGGAAAGGGGAGCTAATGGCTCATGTGGATGCATTAAGTCGTGCACCTTGTATGGCAGCTATTGAACAGTACGATATAGATGTAAATATTCAAATTACCCAATCAAGGGACAGTCAAATTAAGGATGTACGTGACAAACGGGAGAAAGGAGACCTAGAAGGTTACATATTGGATAACGGCTTGGTCTTTCGTCGTGGTCTACGAGGACAGAGACAATTATATGTACCAATTGAATTGGAGGATAACATCATACGGTTAAGTCATGAGAAATATGGGCACGTAGGTATAGACAAGTGTGTGAATGAGATACAGAAACACTATTGGTTTGTAAATATGAGAGAGAAAGTTAATAGATTCATAAGAAACTGTTTGAAGTGCATATACTACTCGACATCACATAGTAAAAACGAGCGAAACCTGTACAACATTGAAAAAAAACCCATTCCGTTTGACACATTACATATTGACCACTATGGTCCTTTACCGTCAATAAATTCAAAACGAAAACATGTGTTAGTCGTGATAGATGCTTTTACTAAATTTATAAAGTTGTATGCTGTGAACTCACCGGGGACAAAAGAGGCATGTTGTGCACTACAGAAATATTTCGAAAACTATAGCCGACCAAGGCGAATAATCAGTGATAGAGGAACGTGTTTTACATCAAACGAATTTGAGAGGTTTGTGTCTGAACGTAATATTGCACATGTGAAAATTTCAGTAGGGTCGCCACAGTCAAACGGTCAGGTAGAGAGGGTGAATCGCGACATAAGGGCAATGTTAGCTAAACTGACCGAACCTATTGAACATTCTGATTGGGTGGACAGATTATCGCAGGTAGAATTTTCCATTAATAATACTGTTCACTGTACCACAAAACAGTCACCCAGTATTATGTTGTTTGGGACTCAACAAAGGGGTGAGGTTATAGATGAGCTAACGGCATATCTTCAGGAAACATACAATAATGACACTATAGACGTAAATTCCATAAGGAAAACGGCCTCCGAGGCCATCAAAAAATCTCAAACGTTCAACTTAAATTATTTCAACCAACATCACAAACCGGCAAAATCTTTCAAGGTAGGAGACTATGTAGTACTCAAAAATGTTGATACAACTGCCGGGGTAAATAAGAAGTTCATACCAAAATATCGGGGACCTTATACTATTCGGAAACAACTGGGTAATGATCGATATGAAATTTCGGATGTGGAGAACTGTCAGATTACTCAAATGCCATATATTGGAATTGTAGATGCGAGTAGACTAAAAAAGTGGCTGGAACCTAGACATGAATTAGATGAAGCTTTATCGGACTCTGATGGCAACACTTCCGAATACGAAGATTATGAAGTTTTAGATGATGAGATTTAAATTTTTTCGAATGTTAAATTTTAAGATAGTTAGTGACAATCGGGGTCGATTGTGTTGTCAGGTCGGGCGAGATTGTAATGATCTCAGATATGGCATTAAGGTGCTATGCGATCTGGCAACACCCCCGAACTGCAGCCAACTTGTTTCGGCACTGCAACTGCATCCAACTTAGCTGTATAAAAGTGTATTTCCGGCATTATTAAATAAAACGTGAAGAAGCTACATACTAAAAATTCGACTTCACGACAAAAGTAGCGTGGACTAAAACCTTTTGCCGTATTGCCTTGCTGTCTTCAATATAATCATTCTCATATGCACACATGTATTCTAATTTTGACAGCTGGTAGTCGGTAGCCTCCTGTGGCGAATGTGTTTATACCTTTAAGCTATAAACACATTCGCCACAGCAGAATAATGGCGCCGTGAGTCAAATCGTATCGTGGAGTAGCGTATCAGCTGACAAGATCCGTAACATTTAACAAACATGTTGATGCTTATTGAAAATGTATTGGCAACGTTTGCTACTTAAAAATCTACAGAAAATAGATTTTTACGTGCCAAACGTCAAATTTTGGCTTGCATACATACACATATGACACATTTATTGGTAGCCGTACGTTTTTACTAACTAACATCCGAACTTAAACGATACGATAACTTCAAAAGTAAGACGATACGATTGGACTAACGAAGCCATAAACGAACACAAGACTAGAAATGCTGCTAACTACCGATGTAGTCCTTTAGCCAGCTACTTAGTTTGGAAACGACAGATACACAGTAAACAGCTGATCCTGAATTGTTGCATCGATTAATTTATGTATATTACAGTGGTGTTATTTAGCGCTTTTACTTTTTAAAAGTTTGCAGGGGCGAATTGGATACGGCGAATTGAATTCGCCACTCACATCACTTTGTATGGATTCGCTCTGACCGAAAAAATTCATCTTATGGATCTCTTTTGGCTCCGGAGTTACGGGGTTCAAAACTTATTTTTTATTAGCCATAATGCTGGGAACATAATTGGGACGAATTTTTCTTGCGAATATTCGTCGTCAAAAATAGAACACATGCATTCATATGAAAGTGCACACAGCACTGACGTCGACGAAATTCATCGTACGTGACGAATTCTCTGAGAGATTTATTTCTGTTTCATACGCCGACGAACGACGAAGAAATCAGTACAGCGTTATCATGTTTTTTTAGTTTTAAAATATATTAGTAAATAATGTTAATTTTTACTTTAATAAGTTCTTCTTTTTATGATATAGAGCATTTTAGTTAAATTTACATAATTATTAATGATGAAATTTGTTTTTAAAATTTTTTTTAATGTTTAATTTTACAAAGGAATTATTTTCTTTATACGGTAACACTATCGTTATTATGTTTGTATGTATGTATTTAAAAACAAATTTGTAATAAAAAATACACACAATTTTTTGGATTATTATGACAGCAGTTGTTTGTTCGTCCCAGTTGTGCGCCACACGACGAATTTACGCAACGAACTTTTGCCAACGAATTCGTCGTGCTAGACGAAATTCGGCGTTCGTCCCAATTGTGTTCCCTGCATAACTCCTAAAATATGGAACGGATGTAAGCGATGTGGATATCACTCTAAACTTCTCTAAAATATCTTTATACTGGTATACAAGTATTTTAAAACAATTTACCCATTGCGAGTGAAATTCAATTTTAAAATTTTTTTACCTGACTTTTCAGTTTTACAGAGAACTTACTATCCTTTTATTTTGTGTATACTTGAAAACTGTCACCGATGAAATACGTAAGTTATGCTTCTTTAATGAAGGCATACGGCATACTTCAGTACACATAAATATTGTGCGTATGTTGGTGTGCGACAGACATCAGAAAATCAAACATTTTTGAAAACCAACATACATGTTAGACGTACTCGACATACATGCTATTAGACAGTGAGTTTTGGTATGCCATCGTACATGTCTGTAGACAAGTATGCGTGTCTAATAGCCCTTTTATGTCATATGTTCATACTAACTTGTACCAAGACAAATTCATTACCGGGTGGATGCAGTGGCGACTTCGGCAGAATTTATCCATTCCCCACACTGTCAAATTTGGTACATTTTTTCTGGCGCCATTTTTATGTAATTTTTTATGCATGGAGAATTTTGACAGTGTAGTATATGAATTCGCCGTTTACATAAAAAGTGCCTGTTGTTTGTTTTCTTATTGATTTGTTGTAGTCGTGCATATACCTAGTAATGAATTTGCCGTGGACCAAAGTACTGTCGCACAAATACAAAGCACTAATAAAGGCGAAAATAATAACCTGTCATGAATTTCGCTTGCAAACTCACAATATATATTAATACGCCGCAGTCTCACATTTTTTTGTTTTTATAAAGTTTCCAACTATATGACAAATATTAGCTGTTAAATTTAATAGCTTTTCGAATGTTTTGCTTTGCTTTGCTTCACTCCAAAAAAAAAAATTCGTCAATATTCGATTAAGTTTTCCAATAAATAAAACGCATAAAATGAGTATATGCTTATTTTAAACGCTGCAATGGCAGTATTGAAAAGTCGTCATCATGAATTAAATTAGACCACTTTCAGACACGCTAAGTTAACTTTGCAAAGTTTTAATTTAGCTGGGGGTAAGACAGAGAGGTAAATACTTTTGTTTTGCGTGTCTGAAAGCGGTCTTAGCATACTACATTATATGTATACACAAATTTAGGAAAATTTAAAAATTTTTTTTAAAACTTGCCAGCTTTTAACGTTTTTTCTGAAAGTCTCTAGAAATATAAAATTTAGCCTGATATATTGAAAATTTTATTACCTTTCGAATTAGCCATGGTGGGAGTCCTCCTAATTTTGGAGATAATAGCGCATTACTAAATTAAGTGCTTTTAAGCAAATGTAAAATATTTAAAAATTTTTTTAAAACTTGCCAGCTTATAAACTTTTTTCTGAAAGTCTCTTGAAATATAAAATAAACCCTAGAGTATAGGAAATTTTATTGGCTTTCGAATGATCCTAGTGCAATTGGTGGGCCCCCTCCTAGTTTTGGAGATAATAGCGCATTACTAAATTTAGTGCTTTAAGGAAATTATAGAAAAATTTTAAAAATTTTTTAACACTTGCCACCTTATAAACTTTTTTCTGAAAGTCTATTGAAATATAAAATAAATCCTAGAATATTGTAAATTGTATTACCTTTCGAATGAGTCTAGTGCCATGATAATACCCCTCCTAGTTTTGGAGATAAAAGCGCATTACCAAATTTATTGCTTTTAGGCAAATATAGGAAAACTTTAACATTTTTTTAAAACTTGCCAGCTTATAAACTTTTTTCTGAAAGTCTCTTGAAATATAAAATAAATCCTGTAATATTGGAAATTTTATTACCTTTCGAATGAGCCTGATGATATGGCGGGACACCTCCTAGTTTTAGAGATAATAGCCCATTGCTAAATTTAGTGCTTTAAGGCAAATATAGAAAAATTTTAACATTTTTTAAAACTTGCCAGCTTATAAACTTTTTTCTGAAAGTCTCTTGAAATATAAAATAAATTCTGGAATATTGGAAATTTTATTACCTTTCGAATGAGCCTAGACCATGATGGGACCGCTCCTAGTTTCGAAGATAATAGCGCATTATTAAATTTAGTGCTTCAAGGCAAATATAGGAAAATTTTTAAATTTTTAAAGATTTATTAAATATCTTCGACCTTTTTATTTTATTTTTCTAATAATAATATCAAGCACAAGGTCTTTTTATAAAAGTAACAGTAGCAATAACTTTTTATTTTTCCGATATTTCTCAATGGATAGCTTCTTCAGGGAATATGTTTTTCTTCGACAATGAGTTTTTTTAAAAAACAATAAAAAAACTTATTCTATAACAATTTTTTTAATTATATGAAACATAATTTGTCAATATGAAAAATTTATTACAGGAAGTACATAAAATTCTTTTTATTCTTTTACAAAATAAAAAAAAAAAACTTATTTAATTTCCTATATTATTCTTATAAATTAAATGTCTGTAGTTTTGCGCTAAGTTATCTGTATCCATTTTAAAATTAATTCTTTGGCTTATTGGTGTATTAATAATATGTAACACTTCTAACATAAAGCGAAGTTTGTAGTTAACCTCTGTGTTTAAAATTGATGTATTCTCAAAATCTGGAATATGATTTAGTTTTGCACAATGTGATGTCAATGCTGTTTTTTGAGTAGATATGTGTTTATATTTTTGATCTGATTTATGTCCTGCTAATCTAGTTTTTAGTTTATTTTTTGTTGTGTCAATATACACCTTATTACATCCTACAGTATCATTACCCTTACATGGTATCTTGTAAACTATATTAGATATGTCCAATTTATCCGTCTTATCTTTCATTTTACTAAACAATCTACCTAATGTGTTATATGACATTCTATAATTATTAATATCATAAATCTTCGAATTTTCTAGTCGTTCAGAGATTATCGGAACATAAGTCAAAAAACTTGCCAGCTTATAAACTTTTTTCTGAAAGTGTTGGACTGAGGACTTGAATTTCAATATACTTTATTTAAATTAATATAGTATTCATTGTAATTTAGTTTAAATGAATTATAACTTTTATTTTAATATTTTCCTTACTTATAAATAAATCCTCAACACAATAGGTTATGGGCCTACGCTCATTTATATTTTTTTTCTTACGTTTGAATAATTTTTGTAATAATGTCGATTTCTGGTTTGCCACAAATTGAACGATTGAAAGGCCGAGATAACTGGGAACAATGGAAATTTGATGTAAAAGCTTACCTACAAATGGAAGGCTTATGGGAGGCTGTGCTGGGAACGGAAGCAGATTCCAAGAAAAATGTAATGGCGCGCTCAAGACTAGTTTTACTAGTGGATCCCATATTATTTGTGCATATTCAAGATGCTTCAGCAGCAAAAGACATTTGGAACAAACTTGTAAAGGCGTTTGATGATTCTGTCTTACACGCAGAGTAAGTTTGTTAAGAAAATTAACTACAACCAAATTAGAAGATTGCGAGTCGATTGAAGATTTTGTGAACATCATTATGTCAACATCAAACAAGCTATCAGGTATTGGTATGAAAGTGTCCGATGAATGGATTGGCACATTAATGTTAGCAGCAGCTCTATTCTGTTATTCTCGTAGCTAAAGCTAAAAATTTTAGCGATTTTGCTAAAAAGGTATTCTGTAACTCTAATCGCTTAGCTACAATTTACTCTTTTCGCCGTAGCTAATTTGCTTTCATTAGACCATTCCTTTCTTTCTTATTTGATAATATAATATTGAAAAGAGACAAATATATATGCGTGTATATTTGGTATTTTGTATAAGGCCTATTTAGACGACGGTTGAAATCGTAGATGTAAGCTAAATGTTGATGTAATGTAAGAGCCAACATTTTTGTAGTTATACAATGCTTAAAAACGTGCCACGTGACACATGAATGTTCAGAAATGCATATGTATGTACATTAGTGTGTACCAAAAAAAAATTTTTCTTGTTCCCCCACCTTTTTTTGAAAGCTTATAGGGTAAAGTATTTTTGTGATTTTTTTCAGATTTTTCGGAAGAGGTTTAGAGGTCGCTAAAATCGAATTTAACCAAAAAATCGGGTTTTCTCGACTTTTTTGGAATTTTGCGCATTACTCGGCCCATTAGCACGATTTTCTTTGTTATTAAGTCAATTTTTTTAAAGAAAACTGTTCAAACTTTACTTTTCTGTGCAGATATTATAAGTTTCGGTAATATTTTTGCTCATTTGGGTACCCTTTATGACATTTTTTTGTAAATTTAGCATAAATTTTAAAAATAATGCTTTGTAACTTTTAAAATTTCTATTGAAGTTAAAAAAACTAATGATTCAGTTTAAATTGTGGATAAATTCTGAGTCATTTAAAAAAAATAAATATTGAATTTGCTCTTACCGTTCACAAGTTATACCCTTTTTAAGTTTTGTACTCATTTACACATGTACATAAATCCGATACATATCTGGCAAACACATTACAATATTTTTAATTTCACAAAATGAGTATTTATTATTTTTTAATAGATTTTTGTATATACACAAAATGAGTACAAAACTTAAAAAGGGTATAACTTTGGAACGGTAAGAGCAAATTCAATAATTATTTTTTTAAATGACTCAGAATTTATCCACATTTTAAACTGAATCATTAGTTTTTTAACTTCAATAGAAATTTTAAAAGTTACAAAGCATTATTTTTAAAATTTATGCTAAATTTACAAAAAAATGTCATAAAGGGTACCCAAATGAGCAAAAATATTACCGAAACTTATAATATCTGCACAGAAAAGTAAAGTTTGAACAGTTTTCTTTAAAAAAATTGACTTAATAACAAAGAAAATCGTGCTAATGGGCCGAGTAATGCGCAAAATTCAAAAAAAGTCGAGAAAACCCGATTTTTTGGTTAAATTCGATTTTAGCGACCTCTAAACCTCTTCCGAAAAATCTGAAAAAAATCACAAAAATACTTTACCCTATAAGCTTTCAAAAAAAGGTGGGGGACCTATAAAAATCGAAAAAAATTTTTTTTTTGGGACACACTAATGTACATACATACATAAAAAGAACAGAAATTCTTATTAAACATATTAAATCATATTTTTCTGTTCTTCTCCGAAATCTTGTGCCCCGGAGAATTGTTATTGTTCATTATCCTTCACCAGTAGTATTAATTTCTTGTCGTCCATTGCAACTTTTTATCACTTTGAAATTTATAAATAAAATACAAAACAGCTGTTCCAAACGTTGATGGAAGTTCCAAATGTTTGCAATATTTGTGATTGTTCGGAAATAGTACGATATTATTTAAAAGGTACCGAATCATATTATTACACATTTTATTGTAATGAATTTGATAATTGGCTAAATTATAGTTTAACATTCATATCTACATATATATGTATGTACATCATTGTTTTGATTATTAGTGTTACTTATTATTTAAAGGATTTCTTTTTGTATACTTGAATGTATGTATGTATATATGTATGTACATAAGTACACTATACATGAAATTACAAAGTAAGCATATCAATTTTAAAATCAAAGTATTCTACTTCTACTAATTTTTTTTTTGTCTGTTCAAATATTAAGAACCATTAGATTTTTCTTTCTAATTTAAATAATAATTTAATTTATAACAAAATTATATTTAGAGAAAACGAACTTAAGCCTGAAAAATTAAAAATTTCTTTGATTAAGTTATTTTTCTTTAAATAATTTCTTTAAATAATTTAATAATTAAAGATAAATTTTGTGAATTTAATAAATCTCTGAATTTATGTTTGTTGTAATTTCTTTATTTTACTTGTATCTACAAGCTCTCTGAGATATTCAAACAAATTGTATAGCTAAAATGTAAGTGAAGAAAACTATCGATAGTTATCGATAGTTTTATAAAAACTATCGCATACTATCGATAATACTGACTATCGATAGTTTCAGACCACTAATACTAATCACTCATTGGACTCATTGCTACTAGCACTTGACTTTTTGCTGTCTCTAGCTATAAACACATAGACCACAGCAGACTTCACAACAGCAGAATTCAAATGCAGTTGGTTTCAATTGCTGCCATGTAGTTGGCTACTGAATTATTTTGAGAACGACAGCAGCTGACAAATGAATTTGAAGATTTGATATTATTTTTTCAATATTTGTGTTACTACATACTTCAGAGCTGCCACATAAATATTTCACAATAATAAAAATGAAATTACCAGCTAAAAACGTTATAATATCGAGTAAAAATATGAAAGCACATCAATTTATTTATTTATTTTAATTTTGTTATGTTATTTTCGTTTAAATAACACAAAATATTTTAAGTTCTCATTGCCGTAACATTTATATTATATTGGCAGCTTTGTATCAGCTCATTGCTGCCTATGAAAATAGAAATTAGTCTAATTTGCCAGCAACAGCAAAAGTAGCATAGACAACAACCTGCCTTGCTGTCGTCAAAATAATCAACTTCATATAGGCTCGTGTATTTTATTTTTGACACATTGCTGCTTGCTGCTCGCTGTGGTCTATGTGTTTATAGCTTCTATTATTGAATGTTGTGAGTTCGAGTTCGATCGGTGTATGGGACGAATTAATAAAATCTACCCCAGACGAAGCACAACGAAGTATAATACAACTTCGACGAAGTACAACACAACATTCATGCAATGGTCTTTTTGCACACTGACTAGCAAGAATCATTCATGAATGCGGTTGTGCATTCGTTGGACGAATGAATTCACGCAGATGTTTAGTACATACACATGTATAACAATTAAACAATTACGAAAAATAAACTAAATAATATATAATACATACATATTAATATATAAATATGTATATTATATATATAAATATATAAAGAACTAGTTACTATGTATATCTGAATAATCTTATAAAATGAACACAAAAAAGGAAAAATGGGAAAAGAGGAGGAAAAAGGTACAGTTACAGAAAGAATTTGTACTACGGAAAAACAAATAACTAACCTAAATACTGAAAATTACCAGCTTTAATAAAAGAAAAAAATACCAATTATTTAAAATAAAATGAAATCTGAAAAAAAAACTAAAAAATAGACATTTTTAGACATATTGCTTTTTTGTATAAACCAAACATTTCACCCTAAATAAAGCAATTTAAAACTCAATATTCCTAATAAAAAATTTTATATAAAATTTTGTAAAAAAATTTTTTTTATGAAAAGCGTTTTTGAAAAGAGCAGAAACTGTACTACGTAAATGAATCGTTTATTTCAGAAACCCGTCAACTGACACTTTTTTCAAAAATTATATTATTGTAAATTATGAATGGCATACTTTAGTCACACCCTCTTATGCTGAAACCAGTCAACTTTCAAGCCTGTCAATGGGTTGTATTTTGCTTTGAAATTTCTGTTTAGTGCAGAAATCCGTCAAGTGAAATCACATGGCGGCTTTCTGCAGTAAATTTTGTGTTAGTTTTCTGGCAACCCTGCTGATCTGCAGCTTTTGTGGTTAATGTTATTGTTTATTGTTTTAACTTGGTAAGATTTACATTTACAAACATTAATAGAAGCTAGGGCAGTTAAGCGTAGAAAAAAGAAAAACTCAGATAATAATGATTGTGGTACTGCTTCATGTGCAACTCAAACCCCACAAGCAAAAAGTAAAACATTTGTGTATAACCTGAAAATCAATGGCAAGTTTATTGCAGTTTGCAAAAATGTATTTTTACAAATACATAGTGTTTCTCGAGATCGAGTTGCGAGGTTATGCAACCTAATAGAGAGGAATCGAACACCTGTCGATATGAGAGGCTAAAGTCGTAGTGGAAATGCGATTGATGGCAATATATGTGTGCTGATCCATAAACACATTTCAAAATTTGAAGTGAGGGAAACACATTATGGTTCTAGGAAAAAGCAATATTTGGATTCACTGTTGAATATTGTCAAAATGTTTCAAATGTTTCAAATGGACCACCTTGAGTTGAAAGATAAAGTAAAATATAGTTTTTAATATAGATACTTTAAGGAAAACTTCAGTTTATCATTCGGACGGTCACAAGTAGATGTTTGCAGCCAATGTGAGCGTTTTAAATCAAAACTGAGAGACCCTTGCCTAAATGACAATGTAAGGCGCAGAGTAGTTGCTGAACAAATGATACACAAGCGCAGAGCCAAAAAGTTTTATACAAAACAAAATGAAATGATTCAAAACACTGATGAAAAAACAGTAGTGCTTTGTTTTGACTTCATGCAAAATTTGCCAATTCCAAATATACCTGTACAGGAGGTGTTCTATATGCGCCAGCTTTGGTTAAATGTTTTTTGTGTACATAACATAAAGTCAAAAAAAGCTAAAATGTACATTTACCACGAAGGTGTGGCGAATAAATCAATATTATAGCGAAAATTGTTTTTTTTTAATAAAAAGTTTTATTTTATTGCAGAAACCCGTCAAGTACAAAAATTTTAAAAAATATTTCCGAAAAAAATAAAATTTTTATAATTAACCCCAAGCATTATTTGGTTTTGAAAGACAATAAGAAACACTTGAAATTTTTCCCAAGCCAAAACTTTTAACAATTTTAAAATTAGAATGTTTTTTTTTAGTTTTCCGATAATTTAAAAAAGCGCACTTAACGGGTTTCTGAAATAAACGATTCAAATATGGTATATACATACATATAAAAAAATATAATACAAAAGAAAAATGATAAATGAAAAAATAATTACATTTGAAATAAAAAAAGGTTACAAATTTTCACTTAGTAACAAAATGAAACTAAAAATAAAAAAAAAGGAAAGAAACTGAATAAGAAAATATAAAAAGAAACAAGAAAAGTTGATTTACTAAAATAAGTAAGGGTACAACTGTACTGAAAAATCAAAAATTCCTTAAACTAAAAACTTGAAAACAAAAAGAACACAAAATATACAATACGAAAAAGGTATAGTGAAAACAAATTAATCAAACAAATTACACCTAGTAACAAGAACAAAAAAATGGAAAATAAATCCAAAGAAACAAAATGAAAATGAACCAAATGACAATGAAATGAAATAAAAATGAATAATAAAATAATCAATAAAGAGAATCAAAATCAAAAGAAACACTAAATGAAAAAAAAAATTAAAAAAAATTACAACATCTCTACAAAATCAAATCGAAACTTCAAAGAAAAAACTGAAAACAATACTTGTTAACATGGACAATAAACATAAATGGAATTATTAAAAACTTAAAATTAATTATTGTAATTTAAGAACTATTTAATAGTTCTAAAACTAAATTCTACCTACAAACATGCAATAAAAAAAATGCTTACGAAACTAAAGAACAATCCTAAATAATTTCAAAATAAATTTCTAAAAACATTTACTAAAATTTAAAAAAAAGAAGTATGCATAAAGTTTTGTGACTAAGTGTACATACAAAAACAAATGTACAGCGCAGAGAACAAAGTGAACATGAATACGTACCTACGCATGTACGTAAAACTTTATTCTCCCAACATAGCAACACGCAACAAATAAGAGTTGAAGTAACCATGAAACAGAAAGATGTACAAAAACCAAACAACAACAAAAACAACAATCAAAGAACAAAAACTGGTGAAAAATCAACAAGTGTCAGACACAAGAAGAAACGGCAAAACAACAACAAAACAGCAACCACATCCAACAAGGGAACATACATACATATGTACATCACAAAACTCGAGAGATGACAGGCCTAAGCAACAATCAGCACAATGGGTATCATTTTAACATAATAAATACAAAAATATTATTATATATTCATACATACATATAACTACCACTAATTTCTACTAAAATTTTTTTACATTTACACATAAATACATACATACTCCAACACAAAAAACATACATACATAAATAACACAAAAAATATATAGAAAAGAGAAAACAATAAAAAATTTGATATGAGAAACATTCTTTGCATTATTGGAAGTTGTACATATGTACACAAGTTGAAAAGGAGATGTACACATGTAGGTAAGTATGTACTTATGAAGAGTAAAAGCAAAATTTAAGGGTTGTTTTGCCAAAACAAAAAAAAAACATTTTTCAAAAAAGAACCAAACAAGAAACACAAAAATAAAAGACAAAAAAAAATTGTTGGTGGCGCTGTCCTCCTCTGGACCAGCCAAATCATCCTCCTATCCTTTAATTTTTTAGAGGGGTATGGAGTAATTCCAAATCATCAAAAAAAAAAAAAAAGACAAAAACATTAATTCGTACACAATGGAAACATATAAACATACATACATACAATAAACTATATATAGGTGCGTATATATGTAAATGAATTATATGTACATATACCATTGTGGATAAAAAGATAGGTACTACATACATATACTTAGGTGCGTATATAAATGAATCTTATGTACATATACAATTGTGGATAAAAAGATAGGTACAGTAATGAACATATGTATGTATACATACATGTATACGTATAGAAAAAGTAAAAACAGATATATTTCACAATGATCAAGAAACAAAAGTCTTACGCGTGAATATATATAAAAAAAATTAAAAAAACTGTTGTCTCTAGACTTTTATTTCGTTAACGAAACAATTAGTTTTGACTATTTGCTTTCGAGGCTACAAGGGAGCCAGCGTTCAAAGGATCTATAGCGCAGAATGGCCGAAAGACGATTTATTTTTCAAACTGTTTAAAAAAAGAAAATAAAAATTAAAAAAACTGTTGTCTGTAGACTTTTATGTCGTTAACGAAACAAGTAGTTTTGACTTATTGCTTTCGAGGCTACAAGGAAGCCAACGTTCAAAGGATCTATAGCGCAGAATGGCCGAAACACGATTAGTTTTCAAACCGTTTAAAAAATAAAATAATTAAAAGATCATGGAAATAAAAATATTAAAGAATTTTGAAATAATTTTTATAGAACCTATCGCTTAAAAAACATAAAGAAAGAAATAAAGCATTTTTATGATAAATTTGCTAAGCCAATTGAGTTACGAATTAATAATAAAGTCTTATTGCAAAAAACAATTAATAATAACGTCTTATTGCAAAAAAAAACAATCCAATGATAAAGTTTTATTGCAAAATACAATCAATAATAAAGTCTTATTGAAAAATAACAATCCAATGATAAAGTCTTATTGCAAAAAACAATCAATAATAAAGTCTTATTGCCAAAAAAAACCAAACCTATGATAAACTCTTATTGCAAAAAACAAACCTATGATAAAGTCTTATTGCAAAAAACAATCCTATGATAAGTACAAAATTTTTAATAAAACCTGACCTTTTTTTTTACATAAAATAAGAACAAATTTGTAATAAAGTTACAAAACTTTTAATTAAAATAGAAAAGTATGAAATTTAAAACATATACATTTAAATACAGAAATTGAAAATAATTAATATGAATAAAAGCATTTTTTTAGATAGGCACATACATATAGAATATCATAAAACTTTATTATAATAACGTCGTTATACATAACAACAAACAAACAAAATTTAAATTAAATCTATTCATATATTTATTTAATAACAGAACTTGAAAAAAATATTTAAATTTATACCTTAAATAAACTTATGTCAAATATATACTTTATTAAATCAAATAGAAGAAAAGAAAATTAATTAAATAATAAAAATATAAACATCATAAAAACACATTGAACAAAAACTTATTATTAAAAATTAAACTAAATTTTTCTACAAACAAACAAAACAAAAATAAGAAATAAAATTTATATTTTTCTTTGAAAAATCAAACATTTAATATTAAATATATTTTTATATACATACACATATAAAAAATCAAACTTTGTACAAAATTTAAACAAAAAAATGTTCTTTTATATATTGTTGAAAAATGCTGAATCTATAAAAAGGGAGGTGCATAGGCATGTGGTCAATGCCTTTGTGCCTCAACCTTTCAAATTAATTAAAATATAATAATTAAAAACATAATAATTAAAAAATTAAAATTAATACTCAACCTTTTAAATTAATTAATATATAATAATTAAATTTTTTTCCTTTAAAAGAAGGGTGGTGTAGTGGCAGCACTGACGGCTTACTACTACATAAATTCATCCCTGTTATATACTACCATTTAAGCAACTCGTATAAGCAATAGCGATAACTAGCGAGTAAGTAGTCATAGAATAAGAAGCAACCAATAAAGAGACTTCAGTCATTGCTGAAACTTAAACTTGATAACAAGTATTTTATTTAAATATAAATCAGTGACACGACAGTGACACCTTGGCTGCTCACAATATACAGAGCATGTCTTACCTGGTCCCACATTCCACAACAGTGGACCAAATGCGAAGTAATTTTCATCCCAAAAGGGAGAAAAGTATCGCACTCGAAGACGAAGGACTTTAGACCTATCAGCCTTACATCTTTTCTTTAAAAGACTGTAATGGGACTAATCGACGTTCACATTAGAACCATGACAATCGACAGTAGTCTTTTATCAGCCAATGAATACGCCTACACCAAAAGCAAATCGGTTGAAGCGTCACTACATTCGCTCGTAGGTCACATTGAAGGGTCACTTGAGCATAAGAATTATAATCTGGTGGCCTTCATGGACATTGAGGTCTCCTTTGCTATTATCCGAGCTCTCGCAGAGCTAGGAATATACCAATCATTATGTCAATTCATTAAGAACTTCAATGCAGCGCCATCACATCTTACTATGGGGGAAGCGCACATCACTAGGTATGCCCGCAAAGGCACGTCACAAGGAGGTGTTCTATCATCTCTGTTATGGAATGTGGCAATCAATGTTCTGCTAATGAAACTGGAGTCCATGTGCGTCAATACTGTTGCATATGCAGATGATGGGGTAGGGGCAATTTCGGGCTTCCATCTTGACACAATTACGCACAGGTTGGAAGATGCACTCAGCGAGGTCTGTAAATGGTGCTCACAGAACGGCCTCAGCGTCAACCTAACCAAAACGGAACTAGTGCTCTTCACTAGAAGATACAAAATTCCCAATTTCACTTTACCCAAAGTAAATGGCACTACACAAGCCCTATCGGATAGGTCCAATTTTTTAGGCATTATCCTTGATAACAAATTAATATGGAGAGACAATCTACATGCTCGTGCAACAAAAGCCTTAGCGGCAATATGTATGTATGCAGGAAAGCCATGGTTCCTCATTGGGTATTAGTCCTAAAGGGATTAATTGAATATTTAAAACGGTTATCAAACTAACACTTTTCTACGGTATAGCAATCTGGTGGAAAGCACTAGACTTGGCAACAAACCGAAAGCGAATTTGGAAAACTCTTCGTTTAATGGCACTCATGATAACTGGTGACCGTAGAACTACGCCTACAAAGGCTCTTTTCGCTATGCTGGGCTGGCTTCCGGCTTTTATGTTGGCTAGGAAGTTAGCACTACGAACTGTGGTACGACTGAGTATAACTGACGCATTGAAACATCGACCATGGGGTCATGCTAGCATTGTAGAGACCACTGGAATTATCCCTGATCTCAATTTGGGTTTTTTTTTTAGGACCAGCGCTCAGGGGATGACCCCTACGTATGCAAAGCATTGAGCCGGAACTAGGAAAATAGGTTTTGGGAAGGAGGATAGAGGGAGTAGTGTTTGTGGACATTCGATTTGAACTAGGAAAGACCTCTGCGCGGAGTTTATTCCATATACGAATAGTACGGCCAAAGTACGAATTCTCTCTGCAATGCGTGGTATGGTTCACTGACATATCGACCACAAAGGGATGTGCTCCTGATGAAGACGTTGTTATACGTGAAAAATGGCGGGTTTCAGGAACAAGTTCCCTGATTTCATTAGAGCACATTCCGTTGTTGTAGCGATAGAACAACGAAACACACCCAACATTGCGTCGATGCTCCAATGAGTCAATAGAGTTGGCTACCCTACTGTCACCGATAAGCTTCTTCGCCCTATCCTGTACGCGGTCGAGTAACTTCAAAATAGATTTTGAAGCACCGGCCCATACATGAGAGTTGTATTCCATTTTCGGTCGGATAAAGGTGGTATAAATATTAAGGAGATCAGATGGAGTGAAGTATGTCCTACACCGTCTTAGAAAGCCGAGGCACTTGAATGCTTCTTTTGAGACATGAAAAATGTGATCATTCCATCGAACATCACAATGAATTTTCATGCCAAGAACATCAAGAGCTTCTGATTCCTCAATATCTATACCATCCATGTTAACAGATGGAGCAGCTTGTCCGGTCATACGTATATGTGTGAGCATAGCACACTGGGTCTTTCGTGCGTTAAAATTTACCCTATTAGCATGACCCCAATTTGAAATTAATAGGAGATCGCGATTTAGCGTATCATTCATATTTTGCCGCATTGCCCGGATCTCCGACGGTTGTGGCCTGTTGCTGAATGAATACGAATGAACTAAGACGTAGAAGGTTATTAAGAAAAATAAGAAAAAGGGTAGGAGAAAGAACGGAGCCTTGCGGTACCCCTGAATT
Organism: Lypha dubia; assembly: GCA_947311025.1. Lineage (NCBI taxonomy): Eukaryota > Metazoa > Arthropoda > Insecta > Diptera > Tachinidae > Lypha > Lypha dubia. Next base: position 81,353,136 of record OX371260.1, on the reverse strand, counting down.
TTACTTGAACTCGTTTGATGAGACCCCATCTACAACAACTCGTATAGTGCGATCTCTGAGAAAGATCGATACAATTCGAGTGAAGCCATCACCGACACCAAAAGCAATTAGTTTTGACAGAAGTGCTCTATGCCACACTCTACCAAATGCCTTGGAAATATCTAGAGAACCCCACTTTACTTTCGCCAAAGTGATGTATGCTATTACACCACTTCTCCGAAAGGAAAGCAAGTAGGTCCCCGTAGAGCGGCCCCTACGAAAGCCATACTGCCGGTCGCTAAGTAAACTGTTGAGCTCTTCATACTTCACAAGATGGAAATTCAACATACTTTCCATTACTTTGCGAAGAACAAATTGCAATTGGGCGGTAATTTTCATGGTTGTTTTTAGGGATCGGCGTTACATTGGCAACCTTCTAACACTTTGGAAATTCACCAGCATGGTACAAAGTGCTAAACAGGCGTGCCAATGGACGTGCTAACGTCGAAAAGCACTGTTTCAAGACCAGTGCTGATATACCATCCGGCCCAGGAGACTTGTTTACGTTAAGCTTCGATAAAACCTTTTTAACTGCACGCGCTCGAAAGAATATTTTTGGCAGGTGGAATTGAAGAACTAGCATTATCCTTTACTCTTTTAACGAATAACCAAAAGCTCTTGCTACCCCGTGGATCATCAAGAACTTTAGTACGAAGGCGCTGCTCGTACAAAGCTTTTTCGCGCCTTAGTACTCTGGCACATGAAGATCTCGCCTTTTTGCGCAGCGAATTAGTATCGGCGTTTTTATTATTACGTCAGATACTAAATGCTTCCTCTCTGGATCTGATTGCATTTCTGCACGTCTGATTGAACCAAGACTTAACTTTCGGTTTAATCAAAATTTGCTTAGATGGAATGAAAGTTTTCATTCTCAGCAAAATTATACTTTCTACCATTTTCGCCATGGCATCGACGTTATTGTCTAGAAAGCATAGCTTCTAATTAAAATGCCAAAAAAGTTCGTTGAGCTCAGCCCAACGCGCCTTTTCGTACATATATTTTAAACGCCTCGTAGCTGATTGGGAGACGTTGCGAAGATTAGAGAACGAAAAAGTGGCGGAAATGGTAAAATGTTCCGAGTTACCAAGAGGTGCATTTACACTCACTTCATACTTTTCAGGGTGCGAAGTGAGAAAAAGGTCGAGAGTGTTGTTATTGTGCCCTTCAACACATGAAATATGTGTTGGCTCATTCACTAGTTTGCGCGGCGAAAAGCTCAACATATTGGCCTTCTGGGGTTGTGTGGCTCGAATGGTGAAGCCAAGATGAGTTGTGAACATTGAAATCACCAGCAACGACAATTTCACTGTTCGGACAGCTCTCAATGATCTTCGAAATTGAATCGGAAAGGGAATCGAAGTGGGATAAGGTTTTATCCCTTGCCGCGTTTGGACTTCTGTAAAGAAACTCGAAATGTAAATAGTGTATCCTGATTTTGAATTTAACCCAAAGACAGCTAAATTCAGGATCAGACGTGCCTAATGGTTGCTGGCACTGTTACACAACTTCAGTACGTATGTATATTGCAAGACCCCTGTGTAGAATAAAAAGTGATAGGAGGTGATAACCAGGTATATGAAAATCCTGTGGATCAGAGTCTTCAGACACCTGGGTCTCACATAAGGCGAAAACATCCGGCCGATGGAGACAAATGTGAGCACACACAGAGAAAAAATTGGACCTTAGCCCCCTAATGTTACAGAAGTCAATTCTGAATTGACCTACCATAACAGTATGCAAAATTCAAATCGGACGCTCATTTTGCTATGCTGATACCAATGGTATTAATTGCTGTCGTTAGAGTGTTCAGTGACCAGTGCTATGCCTTCGCCAATGAACAGTCAAACAGCAACCAACACAACGGCATCAGTACAACAAATGGTTTTTATTTATTTTTTTTTTTTTGGAGAATATGGAACGGCTGACACTAACTTAGAACCATAAAAGCCCTGGGCTGGTCATTTATTATTTTTGTTTATAATTAATTTTTATTTTGTGTCACGGGGTCCGCACTATTCACTGTGCCAACACTGGTGCCCGTTTGTTTTAAATTTTGTTGTTATTTCTTTTTCTTTGTTTTGAAGTTTTATTATTTTATTAAGTATATGTAGTTTTTTTTTTTGTTTTTGTACAGAAATATGCAGTGTAAAATTTTTATATTATTATTTTTTATTTTTTTTTTGACGTATATATGAAAGTATGTATGTATGTTATGGCGTTTTTTTTGTGTATTTATTTATTATTTTAAATTTTCCGCTTGATTTAGTTTAGTATTTTCACATAAAAAAGAAGTAGAACAAAAAAAAAATATGTTTGACGACAGAAAAGAAACTGGACGACACGCGGACAACATGTTTACACAGCAAAGGACAAAACACTACTCATTGAGTATTGCATTCCATAACCCTCCTTTAATAGAGTATTTAACTACTATTGATCGGAGGACCTCCCCCTATACCGCATGGAGCCTAAATAAGTGTTCACGGATAGCTCCAAACGGGGCTCCATGGTTGGCGGGGTTTTATACGGTGAGAAATTCGGGATCAAGATTTCCTTCGGGTTCCCGGACGGATGTAGCACCTTACAAGCTGAAATATCCGCCATCAAAAAGGCGACAAATTGGCTACGGTACTATCGGATAACGAACAGAGTTATTCAAATCATAACCGACAGCAAACCAGCAATGAAGGTGGTGTTGGCTGAAGTGGTTAGCGCGTTGACTACTAAGCAAACAATGACTTGGGGCCTGGTTTAAAACCCTTGCCAGAGCAAGTCGATTAACTTCTCTAATGTACATTAGTGAGACATTTTATTAACTGTTGTCGGACTATTTAAGTGATGAAGGCATAGTAGTGGTGTAGGAGAATTATGTTTTACTTTATTTTGTTCTGATCCTCATGATCAGATCTCTAGGAAAAAAACTATGTTTTTTTTCTTCATTTATAAATTCAGTTTTTATTTCATTATTAATTTAAGTTTATTTTATTTTAGTCTAAAATTTCTTTCTTTTAAATTTGTTTTAATTATTCATTTGATTTTACTTTAATAATTTTGACTGCCTCTTGCAGATGATAAAACAGAAGTGTTTCATTTTAATAATCAATAGCTTAAAGAAATATGTTCTCGTATGTAAATATATAAAAACAGTAAAAACAGGTTTTGTTTTTGTACTTAAGAATGCATGTACATATGTACGTTTGTTTGTACATACATACATGCTAGGACATAAAACAAGAATGCTTTTTCATACAAAAGTATACCGTTTGTTTAATTGTAATAAACATTCAAATCAAAGTAGAATATGAAAATTTCAATGTTAATTTGTTATGAAGTTATTTCAATTGTAGGGTTTGCAGTTTATGGTTTTTATAATAATATGTAGTTTGGGAAAAATCCCAAACATTCTCCCCACGAAGAACATTTGTTCTTAGTTCTCTTTATAGGCATCATTCATTGGCAAAAAACATATTTTTGAGATTGGCCTCTTTATGTACTTGCCGTTGCAATAGAGTGTAACTACTCGTACTAGACCATCAGGACCAGGATGCAATTCTTCGACTTTGGCAAGTGGCCATTGACCAGGTACACTTCGTTCGTGTAGAAGCAAAACTATGTCGCCTACCTTTAGGTTTCGTTCGACCTTATTCCATTTCGGTCGCGCTTGAAGTCGACATAAATATTCTTTGCTCCATCGATCCCAGAAATTTTGCTTCAGGCGTTCTACTAGCTTCCAACGGCACAACCGGTCAATATTAGCGTCAAGTAAGTCATCATCGGGGATGCAATTGGATGGTTCACCAATAAGAAAGTGTGATGGTGTGAGGGCATCGTTATCCAAGGGATCGGCTGATAATGGGCACAAAGGTCTAGAATTTAGACAACTTTCAATTTGTGCTAATAGGGTGCTGAGTTCTTCATATGTTAATATGCGGTCTTTCATGATACGACGCAAATGATATTTTGTAGATTTTACTCCGGCCTCCCAGAGGCCACCAAAGTGGGGTGATGCTGGAGGTATGAAGTGCCATTTTGTGCCTTGGTTTGCCAAGGTTTCTGCAAGATGCTCAGGAAGAGATGCTCTGTTGCGATGATACAAGATTTGAAGTTGTTTGTTGGCACCCACAAAATTTGTACCGCAATCAGAGTACAAATCAGTGCATAGTCCTCTGCGTGCGGTGAAACGTCGAAAAGCTGCTAGAAATGCGTTGACGTTGAGACTCGTAACGGCTTCTAAGTGGATCGCCTTCGTGCACATACAAATGAATAGACAGATGTAAGCCTTGGATGTTGAAGCTGTCCTTAAAGATGAAGTTTTTATGTCGATGGGACCGGCATAGTCAAGACCACTATGCTTGAAAGCTCGGGTTGGGTGCAAACGCACAGAAGGCAGGTTTCCCATCAGTTGTTGGCAGGATTGAGCTTTATACTTGAAGCAAATAGTACACTCACGTTGAACACGCTTGGCAATGTTTCGCCCTGAAACAACCCAATATAAACGAGAAACGTAGGACTGCATAAGCTGCAGGCTACCATGCAATGTTTTAAAATGAGCATCTAGAAAGATAAGAAAAGATAGAGGATTGTGTTTTGACAACAAAATTGGGTGTTTAGTGTTGTAGGGAAAGGTAGAATTCGATAGTCTACCACCAACTCGTAGAATTCCCATTTCGTCCAAAAATGGGGATAGTTTGACAATGTCGCTTTGATTTGAAACCCTTTTTCCCAATTTTAATAGATTGATTTCTTCTTGAAATGTTACATATTGTGTTAATTTGATAAGCAGCTGAAGTGCTTCTTTTAATTCGTGTGTTTTTATAAACCCAAATTCTCTGTTGTTTTGAGTTCTTTTAATGTTTTTATAAAAGCGAAGTATATATGACGTCACACGTACTAATCCAGATAACCTGGAAAATCTTAGTATTATTTCTGGATATGTTGAAGTAGTTGTTGTTTTTGTGATGTGAACAGCAATGTTCTTCTCGATTATTTTTTCGTGAAATATTTCAGAGGGTGAAGTTGGCCAACAGTCAGGTTTGTCTTTGAGCCAACTTGGGCCTTTCCACCACAGATCATAATTGACTAATTGTTCTGGCGTTAGTCCTCTTGACGCGCAGTCTGCAGGGTTATCCTTTGAAGGGATATATCGCCAATCACGAATGTTCGATAATTGTCGAATTTTTTCAACTCTGTTAGCCACGTAGACTTCCAACCGTGATGAATTATTTTTTAGCCACGCAAGAACGATAGTACTATCCGTCCAGTAAAATACATTGCCAATACTGAAATCTACGTTGGCTTTGATTTTAGCGACTAATTTTGCCATAAGTGTGGCTGCATTTAATTCTAGCCTTGGTATTGTGTCACCTTTTAATGGAACGACTTTTGTTTTTCCTTGAAGTAAATTTATTAATGTCTCACCAAATCTTGTTTCGATACGGGCGTACACAACAGCTGCATAAGCTATTTTTGAAGCATCACTGAAGGCATGTAGATCTACTTTTGATTATGTGGATCTGTAACCTATCCATCGGGGTATTTTGATCTCTTCAAGTGCTTTTAATTTTGTTCGGAAATGAACCCATTCGCATTGAATTTCCTCAGGTAGAGTGTCTTTCCAATCGATCTTTAATTTCCACAGCTTTTGAAATATTATTTTTGCTACTACGGTAGTAGGCGATAACCATCCCAGAGGGTCAAATAATTTAGAAGCATCTGAAAGCAAATTACTTTTAGTGATATTTTCAGAAAATTTAAAGTTTATAGAAAAACAGAAGAAATCATTTCTTGTATCCCAACTTATACCAAGCGCCTTGGACATTTTCGGTTGGTAGATAGAAAACGAATTTTGAATCTCACGATCTTCTTCTGGAATATTTTTCATAAGGTCACTTGAACTAGAATTCCATTTTCTTAAGTGAAATCCACCTGATTTCAGAAGATTTGAAAGCTCAACATGCAATGTTATTGCCTCTTGTAGGGTATCCGTCCCTGATATGACATCATCCACATAAGTGTATGTACGAAGTATTTGGCTAGCTTCTGGAAAGTTAATTTCTTCATCTTCTGCTAGCTGCTGCAGAACTCTAATTGCAAGATAGGGAGCTGATGTTGTGCCATATGTCACAGTACGAAGTGCGTATACGCAAATTTTATTTGTTGCATTTCTCCAAAGAATGCATTGAAACGGTTGGTGCTCAGGATGAACATTTATTTGCCTGAACATTTTTTCCAGGTCTGCAGTAAAAGCAATTTTATGTTTTCTCCAACGAGTGATGATTCTCGGCAAATCATTTTGTAATGCAGGCCCTGGTGACAATTCTTCATTTATAGAACTTTGTGGTGGTCTACGACTTCCACCATCAAATACGACCCTCAGCTTCGTTGTGCTGCTGCTCTCTCTAAGAACACCATGGTGAGGGAAAAAGTATGAATTTTGTGGTATAGCTTTTGGGTAATCACCAAGGTTAACCATATGATTTAATGACTCATACTCCATCATAAACTTTTTATACTCTTCAGCAAATTGAGGCTTATGATTAAAAGACAACTCTAATTGGTTTAATCTTTTCATAGCATTGTAGTAAGTGTGAGAAAACGTTGGTAGTTCTTGACCATGAAGCAACCCTTTAAATGGCAGATGGACTGTATAGCGGCCAGTTGTGTCACGATTATGTGTTTCTCTGAACAGTTTTTCGCAAAGACTTTCTTCATTAGAAAACGGATTTTTATCTATGAGTTCCTCTTGTTCCCAAAACAATTGAAGTTGCTCATCCAAAGAGCAAAGATTTGCTGAAATTTTAGTAATTGACAAATTCGGTTTTTCAGACCCTGATATCATCCAGCCTAAATGGGTTTCTTGCAGAAACAAACCATTTTGAAATCTTTTCATTCCAGGTAAGATTAGGTCTCCATAAACATCGTTACCAAGAAGGAGATCAATTTTTTGTGGGAATATAAAATCTGGATCTGCAAGGAAAAATTGTGAGAGGTCTGGAATGAAGTTAGGGCTAGCTTTCTCGGGTGCATATGAAGTAACACTAGGAACCACTAGAGCAGTAATTGGTAATTCAAATTGTTGTTCGTATCGTGAAGTAATTGAGAATCGAACAGATTTTTTGACAGCAACTGCTTTGTTTCCTCCAATGCCAGAAACATTCACATTCGTTTTAAACTTTTGCAGAGGTAGTAAATAAGAAAGCTCTTCAGAAATAAATGAAAGCTGTGACCCTTGATCTACCAGGGCTTTTACACAATAATTTTTTTTCGATGTTTTTATTATTACTTTTACCGTAGGTAATAAAGCTGGGTTGAGGTATTTAGCACTAAGATTAGATATATTTGTACTTACAGTAGCTGAGTTTGGTGTCGATGTAGTAGCAGGTGGCTGAAAACTTTGATTTGCTACCACATTGTTCGGCACAGGTGACGCACTTTGGCTAGAATTATTCTTGGAGAATTCTGTATGTAGGATTGTATGATGCGGTTCGTGGCACATATGGCATCTAGTATTTAGTTTGCAAGATGATTGCAAATGTCCAACGTTTAAACAGTTTCGGCAAAGACGATGCTGATTTACGAAGCTTTTCTTCTCCGACGAAGACAAATTCGTAAATCTAAAGCACTTGTAGAGAGGATGACGTTTGTGGCAGCAAAGGCAGTTGTCATCCTTTATAGCTGAAGCAGTGTGAGCTCGTATAATTCGTGATGGTTTCTTGCGATAGGTGGTTGAAGCTGATTCTTCTTCTAAGAATTCGAGAGTACGGAACGTAGTTTCTAGAAAATTCAACATTTCAGACATAGGCGGAATTGCTGTGCTAGCTTTAAGTGATTGCTCCCACTCTTTACGCGTCTGCTTTTCAAGTTTTTGCGAAATTAAATATATAAGAGTTGAGTCCCATGTGGAAGTATCTATTCTCAAAGACTTCAATTGCGATAGACAGGTTCGCGTAGAATCTAACAATGCCTTAATATTTTTAAAACTACCATCAGCAGGCAGCATTGAAAATAAACGTTTCAAAATTTGCTCAACAAGCTTTCTTTCGTTATGAAATCTCTTCTCGAGAGCCTCCCATGCTAAATCATAGCTGGAATCTGCAGCTGGGTATTCATTTACCATATCAAGTGGCGTTCCATTACACGAAGACTTTAAATAAAAATATTTTTGTACCTTTGTGAGGTTATTATTGTGATGGACTAGTGTTTTAAACATATCTCGATATGAAATCCATTCTAAATAATCCCCAGAAAATATAGGCAAATCAATTTTCGAAAGTCTGGCTGCAGCAAAAAATGAATCGTTGCGGCAGGTGGCTGCAAATGTACTTGCGTGGACGGTTGGAGTCTGCGGAGAATCAGATTCATAAAGAAAATCAAGAATATTACTTTTTAAAGAAATGTAAATATCATAGCACTTATAAAAAGTATTGGAACTTAAATACGACACATCCTTTTCAGCAATAGAGTTTTCTCAGATCATCTCAAGTAGTTGTTCGTGTCCATCCTTGAAGATTTTAAAACTGCTTTCTAAATCTTCAAAATAGTTTGGACATATCCTCTAAATAGTTCAGTTTTCGGTTTAGAGTCAAACATCTTAGCCACATGCTCAATGTAGGCACATATTTTGCGTTGGTCTTCAGTAGCCTGTAGCGTGGAAGCCATTTTGTTCTATTTTAACCTCAAAATTAGAAATAGCAAGTAGTACACCAATATGTGTTAAATTTGTACCGTAGGCAAGACGGCAGTAGTAAGTAGATTTACAGTTCCAAATTATACCGTAGGCAAGACGGCAGTAGTAAGTAGATTTAGAGTTCCAAATTATACCGTAGGCAAGACGGCAGTAGTAGGCGGAGTCACAATTCAAAAAATATACCGTAGGCAAGACGGCAGTAGCATCAGTAAATACACAGTTGGTTGGGGTTTTTTGTCAGCACATGGACAGTTCCCGGGTTTCGGCACCATTTAAATGTAGGAGAATTATATTTTACTTTATTTTGTTCTGATCCTCATGATCAGATCTCTAGGAAAAAAACTATGTTTTTTTTCTTCATTTATAAATTCAGTTTTTATTTCATTATTAATTTAAGTTTATTTTATTTTAGTCTAAAATTTCTTTCTTTTAAATTTGTTTTAATTATTCATTTGATTTAACTTTAATAATTTTGACTGCCTCTTGCAGATGATAAAACAGAAGTGTTTCATTTTAATAATCAATAGCTTAAAGAAATATGTTCTCGTATGTAAATATATACAAACAGTAAAAACAGGTTTTGTTTTTGTACTTAAGAATGCATGTACATATGTACGTTTATTTGTACATACATACATGCTAGGACATAAAACAAGAATGCTTTTTCATACAAAAGTATACCGTTTGTTTAATTGTAATAAACATTCAAATCAAAGTAGATTATGAAAATTTCAATGTTAATTTGTTATGAAGTTATTTCAATTGTAGGGTTTGCAGTTTATGGTTTTTATAATAATATGTAGTTTGGGAAAAATCCCAAACAAGTGGTCACTAAAAAAACTGTTCCCACGGCGATTGATGCTGTTCCAAGCTATTGTACACAACATCGCCCTCCTTCGTCGGTTAGCAGAAAAATCGGCGAAGTAAAACAATTAATAAAATGCCTGCTAATACATCTTAACAAAGGTAATGCGTCTACTTAACACCTGGGGTGCCTCAAAACTCCTGTAAAAAAATTAACATAACGAGCCAAACAGAGTTGTAAAAGAGTTAAGCCTTCTAAAATTTTCAACATCTATATTCTCTACCCTATTCCTCTCCCTGAGTTCCGGCACAATGCACTGCATACGTAGGGGTCACCCCTTGAGTGCTGGTTCTAATTAAAAAAAAAAAATCCACTCTCGGGTATGTATACAATATCCCTTCTTACCCTAAAATGTAGGAAGTCACTTAATACAGTGGCTAATCATTCTAGTGTTACCCTTATATGGATAAGGGGACACGGGGAAAACATAGGCAACTTCCTGGCTGACAATCTGGCCAGGAGAGGCACAGAGCTAGAGGCTGCTGATATTGACCACTTCTGTGGTTTTCCGCTCTTGGCCTGCTGTAAGCGAATTGATGAAGCTCTTATGCGGATGGCACAAACCAGATGGTTTAATTAGCCAATCTCCACCACAGCAAGGACATTATGGACTCGCCTAGAAGTCAACACAACCAAAAATCTGTTTAAATTCCCCAAAACGCAATCTTGTAGCTACAATCACAGGATACTGCACCTTCGGTACCCATGCCAGACGCATGGGTCTACCATATAATGAATACTGCTCCAGCTTTAATGAGGAGGAAGAAGAAGAAAGCTTCGCACACCTTCTATGCCTCTGCCCAGCTATGGAGGATCACCGCCTTCGCTTTCTAGGCAGTAGATCCTTCAGTACCCTCTCCGAGCTCTCAGTTGCGGAACTCGGTAGCCTTAGCTCCTTTATCAGGAGCAGTGGATGGTTCGCCCAATAGCGGGGTTGACACCTTGCCAGTTTCACTGCAAGTCTCACCCCTTGCTTCGACTTTTACCACCTATTTTCTATATCCCTCTTTTACCTACTCTTCTTTAGACTCCTCTAATAACCCTTTCTCTAATGCTACATGGAAACACAACGGGACCACATCAGTACCCAAGTGAGCTGGAATCTAATCTTCCTCTTAATAGCAGCCAGCTAACCTAACCTGACCTAACCTAACTCTTTTCATCAAATACGCTCATAAAATTTTACTGCTTGCTGAACATCACATTATGCTACGAGCTATACGGCAAGGATTCTATATCCCAAGAATAAAAAACCTCATTCGAAAATGCATTCGAAACTGTGAAGCTTGTACGATTTATAAACATAAATTGCAACACCAAATAATGGGCGCTTTTCCCCGGGAAAGGGCTAATTTCTCCCGAGCCTTTACGTATACAGGTGTGGATTTCGCAATGAAATCATCAACTTTACGCAACGCAAAGCTTCTTCAGGGTTACGCAGCAGTTTGCTTATGTTTCTCAACTCGAGCAGTTCACCTCGAAGCTTGCTCTGATCTGTCCACTGATGAATTCCTGGCTTGTTTTCCAGATTTAGAGGACGAAGGGGACTACCTAAAACTATGTTTTCTGACAATGGTAGAAATTTTCTAGGAGCACATTATGTTCTTCTGAAGGCGCATAATGAATTTCTTAAAACTGCTGAAAGGTCTCTAACCGAAAAATATGGCACACAGGGATTTTCGTGGTCATTCATCCCACCTTATGTGCCTCACATGGGCGGCCTCTGGGAGGCTGCCGTGAACAGTATGAAGTCTCACTTGAAAAAGGTGTCTAGTTACTTTATATTCACCTTTGAAGATCTTTCCACACTTCTCGTGCGAATAGAAGCTATACTGAAATCGCGTCCACTTTCCCCATTAACCAAAAGTCCATCAGAGCTTCCTCCATTGACCCCTGGTCATTTTCTAAAAGGAGCCTCACTAATTGCAGCGCCGGAAGCTCCGCACGAATCTACAATTAAAAGCATATCATTCTTAAAACGATGGGTTGCCTTAAAACTAGCCAGCATGTTTTGGCACAGCGCTGGAAGAATGAGTATATTACCGAATTTCAAGGGAGAACCAAATGGAAAACCGAAAAAGATAACTTGAAAGAATATTATTTTGCTCTACAACCTACAGAGTGGCGTCTTTGCAGAGTAAAAAACGTCGTTTACGGACGTGATAGCAGAGTCCGCGTTGCAGAAATTCTTACAAGCAATGGTATTATTAAACGACCCATTGTTATATTGTGCTTATTACCTACTAAGAATAATACTGCCGTTGAAAATCAATCAAAGTAATCTACACTTTCGTCAAATTTGTTAAACCACGATCTTAGTTTAAAAACGAGTCGCAAAGAAAATCCTAATTATATCGGATATATTCTTTTTACACTTTACTTTCAGCTCACAATGCGCAACACGACCCCATCTAGACTGTGCACCTCATAGACGTCCTCCACCATTGCGTACGATTCTGATTTCGCCGAATAGAAGGCAAGAGATGCAAAGTTATGAATTTGACGCACAGCTTTTGTACACATTTGTATAGATACATACATACATACATATGCAAAATAATTTTGAAACAGTGCCTTTGAGGAATGCAAGAACCCTAATTGCAATATATATTGAGTGAATATTAGGATGATATTAATTAATCTCTTGCTATATCCGCGTCATTTTTAAAGATATAATATGTAATGGTATATAGGAAATGCTAAAAATTAACATTATCGCTGAAATCAATTTTTCGATATAACTTACAATAAAAAAATAAAATTAAACATTTGGATACGTTTTTTAATTGCATATATTATGCATGATGATTTACCTGAGTATACACCCAGAGAAAAAATGACACCATTCATGTACAAAATGACCACATACGGTGTCAAAAGTGTTCTCAGTTCAACAACGAAATATTGTCAACAACACCGTTGCTAAACTGACAAAGTCCGTGTACATTTTGACACCGTAATGGTGTCGAAGTGGCAACATAACGGTCGACCCAACATACTGTGTTTACGCATGGTAAGCCTATTCGGTTCGTTATTCTGTAATGATTTTTTTTCCCCTCTCTCTTTTTTTCTGTCGTCTGGGTGACTGAAAGAAAGAGTTTTTTGAGAAAGAGTTTTTTTTCTTGTAATATACGTGGGACGAATAACATCGTAGTTACGCCAGACAGGAATTGAAAAATTAAATTAAAACTGGATTAGTTTCTCAAAAAAATAAATCAGTTAACTATAAATTAATAAATTCAGAAAAATAAATAAGAAAAAGTGAACAGAACTATGCAGTTGTGTAGGAAGATAGAAAAGTTTAAATGATTCATAATTGCAAATTTATTGTGACTAAACGAGTAGTAAAAATAAAAGATTAAACAGAAAATCAAACTAAGTGGAAAAATGAAAATAACTAGTTTTATAAATAATTTGTACCTACATATATGAAATAAACAAAAGAACAAAAAAATAAAATCAAATAAATAAAAATACCCAAAGTTTAAATTATTAAGTTGAACGAAACGGCAAATTTCCAAGTTTAAGTATTGCATATTTTCTCGTTTATCACGATTTCTACTCTAATCAATTTTGGATTATTACTTTAATACATACATACTTACCAGTGGAACCATAAATATATTGCACCAATTAATCTAAGGAACGATTCAATCACCTACAACAACAACAACAACACCAGCAAGAATAACAGCAACAGCACAGCTTTACTGCAACAGTAAAAACCCCCACATGCATAACCAGGAGTCATCGGTAAGTCATCAATTTTTCTGATAACAGCTTTAAATTGTCCAACCCCCGTGTGCCCTGCACATTTTGGTCCTTAGAACCGGATCCGGGTCATCTATAACCCGGCACCCCCCTTTTGCTATCGGGAAAACCCCCCTTTTTATATATATTTCATTTTGTGAGATATGTCGTTTTGTAAATAAACGGCAGTTAACCCCTTTATATCATTTTATGAGATATTTTGTTTTGTAAATAAACGGCAATTAACCCCCTTTATTTCATTTTGTGAGATATGTCGTTTTGTAAATAAACGGCAATTAACCCCCTTTATTTCATTTTATGAGATATGTCGTTTTGTAAATAAACGGCAATTAACCCCCTTTGTTTCAAAGAAATTCCATTTTTTCTTCCCAAATGATCTAACATCATTTTTGTGAGATATGCCATTTTTGCAATAAATGGCAATTAAACCCCGTTCTGAACATGTGTGTACAGTCTCGTCGTAAAACGTTAGTTTAACGAAAAAACTGTCCATTTTTATTAAATTAGTGTTCTATATTTTTTATAAAAAACACTAACGGTCGGCGAAATATAAACATACATACATATACATATGTATGTATCTACATACCTGTGAAGCAGACCATACATTCATATTTCTCGCACAAAGAGAAACAAAAATAATCAAGAAGAAAATAAAAAAGCTGACAGCCATACCTAAACAAGAGCGGCAAGCGTTTTTTAGCTCTCAAAAGTTCTCATGCCCATACATTTTGTATGGAGCATCCCGAAATAACGCGGCGGCAACATTTTGCAATTGGAAAATCCGATTTCGACAGCGCGTTTAATAGTGAAGTTAGCTGCAAAAGACAAGCACTTATGATACAATGACTATAAGGTACCCTACCAGAACGTGAAGGGTTATTGATAAGTAAATTTGCTGTCATTGATAACCCCTCAAGTGGTCACAACCTCAAGTCACATTCTTAAGAGCAATATGAAGATTTTTACCTCTTATTTTGTGTACGTGTGATTTTGCATTTCTCTCGCACTTGTGAATTTTTCTCGAGTAAGTAACATATATCTGTACTGCTCACTCTAATACTTTTTGCTAGTCAACAAGCAGTCACAGATTACGAATCATTGATTAGGGATAAAGCAGTCACATTTTTCCACTCATTGACTAGGGATAAAGCAGTCACATTTTAGCACTCATTGACTTTGGATAAAGCAGTCACTTGTGACTGTATAAAATATACATATAAACAAACTTTAAATTAATTTAGTAATTATTTTATTTAACTAAATGCACATAATTTATTATATTTATATTGCACCACTTCCTTAGGACTATCCACATCCATATCTTCTTTATATTGAGGTTTCTCACCGGCATCTTCATCATCAGCCGCAACATAACTTTCTTCGTCTAGCCACAATCTATAAAAAAGAATTATATTTTCAGTTGTAAATTAATAATAACAGTTTTGTTTCTTACCTTTTGTATTTGCTGTGCTATTAATAGTTTCCATACACATATTTCAACGGATTTATTTATAAATTTTTGTAAAATTCTTTATTTTTACATTAATTTTACTTTCAAGTATATAAGAATATTTTTGTCTGTTTGGGATTTCCATTTATAAAAATGATTGATAAATAATCATCATTTTAGCGATCAAATGAGAAGTTATATTACCAGTAAAATGACCATTAGAAAGACTAACATGGCAATTGTCAAGTAAACACAACTCTGCAACGTAAAATTATTGCAAAAGTGTTGGTAAAAAGGTTTGAGTGTGTTAGTAGAGGTAATTTATTTCTGGTAGGGTAGTCTTACAAGCCCAGCTGACAATTCTTGTAAATTACTTGTTTTTTAATTCAAGTGTTAAATTTTGATTTGTATTTATTTTTTCGTATTTGAATGAATAATTTTTATTTATATTTTAGTCACAGGTTGAAACATGCACATATACACATTTATACTTTTGACTTCTGAGGAATTTTTTTGTTGTGTTTGTTGTAGAGATGCATGTATTATTAGGTTATGAGTATACTATTATAATCAGGGTTGTTATATATTTTATAATAACCCTGTTTTTATGACAAAACGTTGACGCTCTTGTTTAGGTATGGTATTTCAGCGTTAACGCTAGGCGGTAGAAAACGTTCCGCTTTCCGCTCTTGTTTAGGTATGGCTGTGAGGAATTTGCCCTTGAACAAGTACTTATGTACATGTCACATCACATCGCAACAGCTATCCATACATACATAAGGAAATAAATAAAGATGTCTGTGCCATTAACCACGTCATTATATATGCAGTACATACCAACAGCATGAATCAATAAAAGTTACCAAAGCAACAAATGTTGTGGTTCCTTGTTGTTCCTTAAAAGTAAATGCCAACAAGAATCTCTCAACTTGATATGCTTTACGTATAAAAGGTGGATGATTTTTTTTCCTCATTAAAATGCGAGTGAACGATCAAGCTCACAACTAAACATACACACAGACATACGCAGACATTTACTTCTGGTGGATGATATTTTTTCACTACAAGAGCGAGTGAACGATCAACAAAAAAAATAATAAAGCATACATACGTATATACACTTGTATGTATGATTGCATGTACTTCTGTTAAATAAATGGGTCAGTGGAACATACGCAACAGCTGATACATAAGAACATTTATTAACAGGTGGTTACGAGGGCAGCACTGCAAGAACCCAAAGGGAAAAACAAATTATATTTTATATTAATAGACCGAAATGTACTATTGAATACAGACTTCCTACGTAATTAACCCCCGTCGTACACACATGTCAGAGTATTAAATAAATATTTTTCGCTACATGACATCGTGAAAACAATAAGTTGAAAATTTATTTAACTATTTTCAATACATATTATTAACCCCCATTATTTTTTAAAAATATATATGTATAACCCCCATTATTTTTAAAAATATATAACCCCTATTATTTTTAAAAAATAAAAATAATATATATAACCCCCATTATTTTAAAATATATAATCCCCATACATTGGTCGCTTAAAATTGTCTTAAAAATGTTCACCCATCCAAACAGGTCGCTTATAATCAGCACCTTTGAAGATTATTTTGAATCTTTATAACCCCCATACATTGGTCGCTTATACGAAGCACCACTGAAAATTTTCTTAAAAGTTTTCACCCATATATACAGGTCGCTTATATTCAGCACCTTTGAAGATTGCTTTAAATCTTCATAACCCCCGATATACTGATCGTTACCTGTAAGACCAGTGACGATCTTTTAAACCCCCATAACATACATTGTCAAACAATCAATCACGACGAACGTTTTTCATTGTAATGGCAGCGTTAAAAAATTTGATACGCGCTTCTGATCGCGTGGTAAGTTTTCAAAGCTATTTTAAAGGCTTGAAAGAAGAGACGCCCACTCTTCATACCTTGGAGGCTCAAAACCAACAGCTTGAGAAGCTATGGTCTAATTTCGAGACACTCTACGAAATAGCGCTGGATAAATATGCAACAATGAAGGATGAAATTGAAATGGCGGTACTAGAGAACCGTTTTTATTCCACTTCCTATACTGATATCCGCGCAACTATTCAAGAACGTAGCGCAATTATGCGGGCCCAGGCCACCGTCGCTTCATCAGTGGAACAACACGTGGATATGACCCCATATATTTCCTTACCACCATGCGATACTGAAGTCTTTCATGGCGACTACAAATCGTGGCCGACATTCCGTGATATGTTCACGGCCCTGTACCGCAACAATAAACGTCTATCGCCTGTAGAGAAAATGTGCCACTTGATAAAGAAAACGAAAGGCGAAGCACGTGAGCTTCTCAAAACTTGTCCCATGACCAACGAAGGTTTTGCTATGGCATGGGAGAACCTCATGCATCGTTATGAAAACAAGAGGGCCCTAGTCAACGCACAATTGAAATCCCTTTTCAATATAAAACCGATGTCGCGGGAAACTGGTTCGGATCTTAGACGTCTGCAACGTACCATCAGCGATTGTATTACAAATCTTCGTTTGCTTCAAATTGAAACCGAGAACTGGGATCCAATATTTGTATATATCTGCTCGACTTGCTTGCCTGCAGTTACCCTTAATTTATGGGAACAATCTTTGCCGCCTGCAACCGATTTGCCCACTTGGAAGGAGCTGGATGGTTTTCTAACATCTCGTTTTCACACATTAGAATCCGTTGCTGATATTCGATCAACTTTTGCGAGTTCGAATACTTCGAAACCCGTGCATCTGGCTAAGCTGAGTAAATCTAATTCGGCTTCTAAGCAAAAACTTCAAAGTTACCAGACTAACATTTCTAAACGAAAGATGGAAAAATGTGCCCTTTGCCCGCAATTTCATCCCCTTAGATTTTGTTCAGTTTTCCTAGCAATGCCAATCGAAGAGCGCTATGCTACGGTCAAACTACAAAATCGATGTACAAATTGCCTGGGGACTTCTCATGGATCTAAAACATGCAAAAGCAAATACGCTTGCAATACATGCAAAGGAAAACATCACACATTGCTTCATCGCACCCCTGCACAACGATCTACCCATATAACCCCCGTCATTTCTCCACCTATGCAGGCCAATCTGAATAATCATCGTCCTCCGTTAGATAGAAGCCCATCCACAACAGCACAAGCGGCTGACAGAACGCTGCAATCTTTTTCCACATATTTAAACCCCACTACACAATCCGTCATATTAGGCACTGCTCTCGATGATGTGTATCAGGACGATTGCAAATACACTGTTCGCGCGCTAACCGACTCTGCATCTGAGGCAAATTTCATTTCACGCAAACTACAAAAGCGTTTAGGCCTCAGCACGCGATCTTCCCAAGCACAAATACATGGCTTAGGTGATTCATTAACTGCTACCTCATGCGCATGTAAAAAGGCAGTCTCATCATTTTATAACACTGTCGCTTTGAATGATCAACTCCGACGCTTCTGGGAGCTGGAAGATCTACCGAAGAAAACAAAATCCTCACCAGAGGATAAATATTGCGAAAATCTGTATACCTCTACTACCTTCCGCAATCAGGATGGTCGATACGTTGTATCACTACCTTTAAAACAAGAATACCCTGAAAAATTGAATATTGGTCAATCCCGAAAAATCGCGTTATCACAATTTCTACGAAATGAAGCGCGATTGACCAAAAAGCCCCAACTCAAAGCTGAATATGATCAAGTTATTACCGAATATTCTGCTCTTGGCCAAATTGCCAAGGTAACCCCCGTAACTGGTGACAGCGGCGCATATTATTTGCCCCACAACGCTGTTCTAAAACCCGACAGCACCATAATAAAATTACGTGTGGTGTTTAATGCATCAAATCCCTCATCAAACGGCGTAAGCCTCAACGATCTGCTTCATACTGGTCCAGTTCTACAAGCAGATTTAAAGATCTTAATATTAAGATGGAGATTTTTCCGCAACGTTTTTAACGCGGACATCGAGAAGATGTACCGCCAAATTTTGGTACATCCGTCTCATACCCCCCTTCAGCGATTTTTACATTGAAATTCTCCAACCGAATTTATCCAAGACTATGAGTTAAACACAGTCACATTTGGCGTGAACTGTGCCCCCTATCTGGCAATCAGGACATTGCTAGAACTCGCCAAGGAGAACGAAAACACTCACCCTAACATCGCCGGAGTCCTACGGAACTATATGTATGTCGATGATGTCCTTTATGGAGCACACACAATATCATCGGCGCTGCAATCACGCGATGAACTCATAAAAGTTCTTGTCACAGCAGGCTTTTCGCTTCGTAAATGGGCGGCAAACAATGAAATGTTACTACACGGTTTACCGCCGACACATTTGCTGGATGAAGAATTCCTTACATTGTCAGACTCCAGCATAACCAAAACTTTAGGGCTCAGATGGAACGCAGGATGCGATTATTTTTATTTTAAACTCAAGTCGGCACCCAATCGTTATTTCGCTACAAAGAGGTGTGTGCTATCTGAAATAGCAAGATTATTTGATCCAGCAGGTTGGCTTTCACCCAAAATCATCGTTGCGAAAATCATTATGCAACAAGTATGGAAAGATGGTACTGACTGGGACGAAGATTTGAACCCCCTGACGATGCAAAAATGGCATCCGTGCGCCGTTACGAGTTCGATCGCGGCTTTTCTGGTTGAACGCTATCATCTGCCGTTTGAACGATTCAACGAAGACAAATGGTGCCATTTCAAATTTCGCACTCGGTTTGATGAAGAAGGAGGGACCTTCACGGTGAAGGGCCGTATTGCAGACGATTTGCCTGAAAGGCCGCCAGCAAAACGCCTGGATCGCAGCGTCACTGACGCCTACCGCAACTTGCGCCTGGATGATCCAGATTTTTTTGAAAGTCACACCATCAATTTTGTTCTGGGAGCAGATGTATATCCCAGACTGATCAGGAGCGGACTGCAAACAGCTGCTATTGGATCTCCGCTGGCACAGCATACTGTACTGGGATGAATGATCATCGGCAAATTTGCCGTTTAAACATTTCAATTCTACCCTAACATTTTAATAATTATATGCATTTATATTTACTTTACATTTAAACCCTTCAATTATACTACAATAATTTTTATAATTATTATATGCATTTTATATTTACACATTTCACATTTCAATTATATCCTAACATTTTTCATTTTATAATCATACATCTACCCTTTTGAATTATATCTTTAATATATTTGCAATATTTTGAATTATAAATTGGATTGCACAGCGGATATTGGTTTTGTTCACTTATTCTATCATTATACGCCGGCCCTCGTTGTTATTGCAATATAGCAAGGGGGCGGGATGTTTACGCATGGTAACCCTGTGCGGTTCGTTATTCTGTAACGAGTTTTTTCCCCTCTCTCTTTTTTTCTGTCGTCTGGGTGACTGAAAGAAAAAGTTTTTTTGAGAAAGAGTTTTTTTCTTGTAATATACGTGGGACGAATAACATCGTAGTTACGCCACACAGAAATTGAAAAATTAAATTAAAACTGGATTAGTTTCTCAAATAAATAAATCAGTTAACTATATATTAATAAATTCAGAAAAATAAATAAGAAAAAGTGAACAGAATTATGCAGTTGTGTAGGAAGATAGAAAAGTTTATAAGATTCATAATTGCAAATTTATTGTGACTAAACGAGTAGTAAAAATAAAAGATTAAACAGAAAATCAAACTAAGTGAAAATATAAAAATAACTAGTTTTATAAATAATTTGTACCTACATATATGAAATAAACAAAAGAACAAGGAAATAAAATCAAATAAATAAAAATACCAAAAGTTTAAATTATTAAGTTGAACGAAACGGCAAATTTCCAAGTTTAAGTATTGCATATTTTCTCGTTTATCACGATTTCTACTCTAATCAATTTTGGATTATTACTTTAATACATACATACTTACCAGTGGAACCATAAATATATTGCGCCAATTAATCTAAGGAACGATTCAATCACCTACAACAACAACACCAGCAAGAATAACAGCAACAGCACAGCTTTACTGCAACAGTAAGAACCCCCACATCCATAACCAGGAGTCATCGGTAAGTCATCAATTTTTCTGATTACACCTTTAAATTAACCAACCCCCGTGTGCCCTGCACATACTGGGTCGACTTTTAGGCACCTATTCTATTCCAAAATATATTAAAACCATTGCAAAATATTATATTTAATTTTTTTTAAAGAAGTGTTTTATTTATTTAAAAGAAAAATATTATCAAAGAAACCTTAAATTAGTTTTATTAGTTTTAGGTTTACCCAAAAAATTATTCAAGTGGAATTATTGAGTTTTGCTATTTAACTCCAAATTTGTGTTACATAAATAAAACATTTTGATTTCATGTTTTTTTAAAATTAACTTCATATCATTTTCAAATGGGAACACGGTGTAGCAAGTGACCAACAGTGTGTAGTATGCATTGCAATTCAACAGTACCGCAACATGCAAGCGTTGACAAACTGCAAGCAAGATATTTTGTGTGACGGTAATTTGACACTTGTACGGTTAATCAAGTGCAGCAGCACAATGCACTTAAATGAATCACATTTATTAACTGCATTTTTTTGATTATAAATATAAGTAAGACAGAGTATCTGTTGCTTTTAGGTATGCACTCGTTGGACTTTAAAACTGTTGAACACATGCCAAACGTAAATAGTGGGAAACTAAATATGATTACCCAACAATAATATATATTTCTATTCTTTTACTCTTATGTTAAGGTACCCCTAAGAATTATTCTCATAATTAGTATATAAGCCAATGTCATTTAGTTATAATACAATTAATAAATCATCAGTCTTAGGAGCTCCAACTATTCAAGCTCTAAGACAAAAATAAAATATATAAAAACTATTTTAATACATGGCGATTCTGCCAGTTTTCTAGGAGTGCCACTAGATTTGCACCCAGAAAAAGAGCAGAAGAAGGAGAGGTTCCGCCTAGCCAAAAGGCACCAAGAATAAAAAGGGAAGAACACCAGCACAAATGATCTGACTATATAAAATTTATCTTAAAATATTGAAAATTTTATTACCTTTCGAATGAGCCTAGTGCCATGATGGGACCCCTCCTAGTTTTGGAGATAATAGCGCATTATTAAATTTAGTGCTTTTAGGCAAATATAGAAAAATTTTAAAATTTTTTTAAAACTTGCCAGCTTATAAACTTTTTTCTGAAAGTCTCTTGAAATATAAAATAAATCCTGAAATATTGAAAATTTTATTACCTTTCGAATGAGCCTAGTGCCATAGTGGAACCCGTCCTAGTTTTGGAGTTATTGATAAATATGTGCTATTGGAGCTAAAAATATAGCTCCGTATATATATATATATGTATATAAAAATATATATATAAGTATATACATACTGCGCACATGTTCTACGAAAAAAAAAATAGCGTGCGCACACGTACACAAAACAAAAAATCTTGACAATTTAATGGTAATGTATGTATATTGTAATATGATTAAAACAATTAAGTTATTCTGGTGCTCTCTAGGAGCTCTCAATTTATTTAAATTTATTATTTTGCTTAGAGCTATCTAGTAGCTCCTAAGCTTGAGGTTTTATGATTGATTCCTTAAACTAATTGACATTGGCTTATATACTAATTATGAGAATAATTCTTAGGGGTACCTTAACATAAGAGTAAAAGAATACAAATATGTATTAATGTTGGGTAAGCATATTTAGCTTCCCACTATTTACGTTTGGCATGTGTTCAATAGTTTTAAAGTCTAAACGAGTGCATACCTAAAAGCAAAAGATACTTTGGGTTGCTTATATTTACAATTAAACAAATGCAGTTAATAAATGTTACTCATTTAAGTGCATTGTACAGCTGCACTTGATTAAATGCACAAGTGTCAAATTACAGTCACACAAAATATCTTGCTTGCAGTTTGTCACCGATTGCATGTTGCGGTACTATTTAATTTCAATGCATACTACACACTGTTGGTCACATGCTACACCTCCATCCTTTACAAGAATGTTCATACAACGCTAGTTTTATGGACATTCTTTTACAATTAGTTTTTAATTAGTCTAAGTATAAGTATAATATTTATTTTGTTTTTAAAGAGAAAACAAATATTTTTTTTTATATTACGGACAAAAAATTATTTTAATATGTAGATGTACATATATTCTAATTTTATATTAGTTCGGCCAAACAATACTATTAAATGTTAGTTATTATTAAACATCTTAAGTCTATTTTTATGAACTATTTGTTGTTTATTTGTTTTCTTATCTTCTATGGTAACATTATTTCTTAAATCTATTTTTTTTATTTTATACGGACCCTTATATTGATTTTCCAATTTATGCCCTGAATTATTCCTAAGTAAAACTAAATCTCCTATTTTAAAATTATGTTCTAAAATATTCTTATCGTAATTTAATTTTTGTTTTATTTTATTTCTATCTAAAAATAACTGCGCGCGTTTATGAGCTAGTTCTAACCTATATTTTGCCTCTTTGGCATAGTTATCCACATTATATAGTGGCGTCACACTATCTATTTTAGCAAATTGCCTAAAATTGTTTGGTAATTTTGAAAATACTAACTCATAAGGACAGTAGCTATGCA
Source organism: Lypha dubia (assembly GCA_947311025.1). NCBI lineage: Eukaryota > Metazoa > Arthropoda > Insecta > Diptera > Tachinidae > Lypha > Lypha dubia. The sequence goes on along the minus strand of OX371260.1, from coordinate 81,329,648 downwards.
CCGTTGACGGTGTTGTATTAAAACAGTATGTGAAATACTTTAACCATTCGTCCCAGTCAGTTTTGTCCACAGATATATAAGAACGAACATATTCGTTAAAAGTTCTATGACTTCTTTCTATTGTTCCTAGTGTTTGATGGTGATGTGCCGTGGAAGTTATATTTTCAATTTTTAGTAGTGTGCATAGTTCCGTCAGTATAGAATTTTTGTACTCTGTTCCCATGTCCGAAATGAACGTTTTCATTGGACCATAGGTTAATACAAAATTTTCAAATATCGCTTTTGCAATTGTTCTTGCAGATTTATCTGGTGTTGGTATTGTCACGAAATATTTAGTAAGATCACATATTAAAGTAATTGCATACTCATTTCCATTAATTGATTTTGGAAATGGCCCTATTGTATCTACATACACCGTGTCGAATGCTTTTTCTGGTGTTTCTGTTATAGTCATAGGACTTTTATTATGGCTTATTATTTTTGATTTCTGGCATTTTTTACATAATTTCACATATTTTGTTACATCTTTTATCATATTTTTCCAATAGTAACACCTCTTTATTTTTTCTAATGTTCTATATATTCCACAATGTCCTTCCTCTATCCGATCATCGTGGTATTTCAGTATTATATCAAGAATTGCCTTAGCATTCTTATCATTTATATTGGTCACCTCATTAAGTAGCGCTACTTTTAATTTATTTAAATATTTATTGCCCATATTTTTAAATTCATTTATGGAGATAAATTCGAAAATTTTCTCACTGGGTGCCATTTGTAGTGTCTCTACACTAAGTTTACCGGCCACTTTCTCAAGCCTTGGGAAAAATTGTCCTAGGTCAATATTCCCATTAGTAAACAAATCATTTATATTTATATATGTAATAACAGATTTTCCTCGTTTGATGTAACATTTTACGGGAGTAATCTTTAATTTATAGTACTTTCTGACGTCAGTGTTCTTTAGTGGTACATATATATTGGGCTCTTTATCATTATTTTTAATTTTATGCTGAATATTTTCGGTATTACTTTGTTGTTTCTTTTTTATATGCCATAGATCTTGTTGTAATTTTCAATATTGTATTAGTTTTTATATATGTATATGTCTTTTAAGTCATTAATCGTTATTCTTGATAACGCGTCCGCAACGTAATTATCTTTTCCCCTAAGGTATTCTATAGTAAAATTGTATTCTTCCAAATCCAATCTCATTCTTGTTAATTTTGAACTTGGGTTTTTCATAGAAAATAAATAAGATAATGGTCTGTGATCAGTACGAACAAGGAAATGTTTACCATATATGTATGGTCTGAAGTGTGTAATAGCCCAATGGATAGCTGTCAATTCCTGTTCGATTGTGGATTTATTGCTTTCACCTTTGCTAAAAGATTTTGATGCATATGCTATTGGTAATTGCTTTCCATCATATTCCTGTGTCAATACGGCTCCACGAGCTTGTTTGCTTGCGTCTGTTGTTATACAAAATTCTTTTGTGAAATCAGGGTATTGAAGTAGTGTGGGTTTTATCAGAGCTTTTTTCAGGTATTTGAATGCATTGTCACAATCTTTAGTCCATTCAAATTTTACTCCTTTTCTGGACAATTTTGTTAGATGTCTGGAATATTCTGAGAAGTTTTTGATGAATCTTCGATAATAATTACAAAATGCAACGAATCGTTTTGCACTATCCGCATCCTTTGGCGTTGGATAGCTTTCGATAGCTGCGTATTTACTATCATCAGGTAATATTCCTTTGTCTGTACATTTGTGTCCAAGATAAGTGACTTCTGTCCTGAAAAATTAACATTTTTCTGGATGAAGTTTTAAGTTGTGTTTTCTACACAAATCAAATACATCTTTTAAATTTGAAAGCATATGTTTCTCTGAACAACCTAACACCACTAAGTCGTCCATGTACAGGAAAGCCTGGTTTGGTTTTAGACCAGCAAAAGCAAGTGTCATCATTCTTTGAAATGAATTTGGAGCTATTTTTAAACCATACGGTAATCTAGTAAATCTGTATGAGCCATTGTTTATGGAAAATGCTGTCAAGTCCCTAGATTTGTTCTCCAAGCCAATTTGGTGAAAACCTGACATTAAGTCTAAACAAGAAAAGTATTTTGCTCTGCCGAGCTGGTCTAGAATATCGTCTATTCTAGGTAATGGAAACTTATCTGCAATTAGTTTTTTATTTATTTGCCTGTAGTCTATGACAAGTCTCCATCTTTTCTTATCGGAATTGGGCAGTGATTTCTTTGGTACGAGTAATATTGGACTGTTGTACTCAGAATACGAATGTTCTACAATTTGATCATCTATTAGTTTTTTGACCTGTTTATCTATTTCTTCTTTATGTGTATGTGGTATACGATAATTTTTGATGTATACCGGTTCTTTATCTTTTACCCTCAACTTTTGTTCATAGAAATTATTTATTGTTATTTTTTCTGATTCTAAACCGAAAATATCACTGTATGTTGAGCATAATTCTGTTAATGTATTTTTAAATTGTTCCGGGAAATTTTTCTTCAAAATTTTTAGTATTTCTGATTTTCTTGATATATTTTTGCAATAATTTTCTTTTATTATATCATAATCAGAGATGTTTTCGGTTTTTATGTTACTTTTCTTAATTTTGGCATTAGTGTTATTAGTGTTTAAAAAACGAACGTATGCTTTGTTAGTGTTAACTATTGTGTTTGGTGCAATTTCTTGATTAGGAATTAGTATTTCACTGTTTAAATTGTTAAATTTTATTTTATGTATTATTTCACCACCAAGGTAAAGTTATTTCGCTATTATTATTTGTTATTGGTATATTGATTGTGTGTGATATATTAAATGGTCTTAGGATAAGGCAATCATTGTCCCTGTTAAAATCCAACATGCAATTATACTTTTTCATGAAATCCATTCCAATGATTCCATCGCATGGTATTGAAAAGTTATTGTATACCACTTGAAATTTATGTGGTATTAAAAATTTTACGAATTTTAGATCAAAAAATATACTTCCCATTGATTTTATATTGCCCTGTCCTATTCCACTAAAAACTGTTGTGACATTAGTATTTATTTTGTTTAATCTGAAAAATTTTGATTTTATTAGTGAAATGTCAGCACCAGTGTCTACCAAAAGTGTGAGTGTATTGTCAGTATTATTTAGTTGAATATTAATGAAGAAACTTAAGTTGAGGTTTAGATGATATATATTTACTGAATTGGTCTTAGGGGAAATTCAAAGTTTTCCGAATCATTTTGATTTGATTCTGTTGCTCTTATGTAGTTGTTCTTCCTACGATTATTGGTGTATCTTTGATGGTTTCTGTTGTAATTGTCATTATTATTGTAATTGTTATTATTATTGTAATTGTTATTATTATTATTTTTACGTGGGAAATTATTTCTTCCACGGAATCGTGTATTATTGCCACGGAAATTGTTATTGGGTCTGTATTTTGGCCCATAATATAGAATTGCATTTTGTTGACCTGTGGCTTTGGTACAACTATTGACAAATTTGCTGAAAGCTTCGTTCATTGTATTAAAGGTTCCTGCTTCCATAATTAGTCTTACTTTGTCTATGGTGCAGTTCTTAGTCATAGATTTTACAGCATGTTGTGTAGCATATTTATTTGATATTTCTGGTGTTAACCCATCAGAAATGTATGCTCCTTCCAGTGATTTTGTAAGTGTTTCAATTTCACTACAATATGCATTTGCTGTTTTGGTGTTTTGTTTAATGTTCATTAATTTGGCTGTCAGTACCTCGACTGATTCGCCTTTTACGCTATTTTTTAATTTATTGCTAATGTCAGCTATGGTGTTTTCTGTACTAACAAGGTTTCTTGCATTGCCTTTTAATTTTGTTTTTATTAAGTTTACTGCCAAAGATTCGTGATTGCCTTTTATGGAATCAACTAAAGACAGTGAGTCTAGAAATGGCCGTAAATTTTCAGATTTACCATCGAAATCTATAATTAGCCTTGCAGCTGTGTTTAGAAAATCTATTGCTGTTTGTGCCATTATGGATGTGTTTGATGTACAAATTTGTTGCAGATCTATTTTTTCGTGCAATGTTTGTGGTAGTTGTATTTTAATAGTTTTTCTTTCCGCTATCTGTATTACTCTATTCCTTATATCTTGGAAAAATGCTTCGGCTGCTATTTTATGTGAAGGTGTTAATCTTTGATAATTTACGTTTAAAATAACCCTTATTTCTTCTAAATATTGTATAAGTTTTTTATAATGTTTATTAATTGTGTCCTCTTTTATTGGTCTGTCTATATTGAGGCATTTGTAACTTTTTTCAAATTCAATTTTGATTTTTCTGCAGTGTTCTAGGATGTCTAACCAGTCCATGTGAAAATTTTATACTTTGTCTAGATCAGTTGCTCTGCTTAGATATTGCTTCCTTAGGGATCTTTTATGTAACAAGTAAATTTTTAATAGAAGACTAACTGTGTTTATTACCACCAATATTAATAGTAGTGTCCATAACGAGCCTATGTGTTCTGTATGGTCAATAATTTCTAAATTATTTACTACGTTAGCGTTTGGTTTTTCTATTTTGGATTGAGGTTTTCCCATTTTATTCTTATTTCTACGTATTTTGACAATATAAGTGACCGTTTACATTGAATTATTTGTATGGAATATCAATTTGCTTTATTTAAAATTTAGTTTTAAATTTAATTATTTTTGATTTAATTTTATTTTTACTTATTATGAAGGTTATAAAAGTTAGTTTTTTTTTTTTTTTTTTTTTTTTTTTTTTAAGGATTAAAATAAGAGTTTTTCATTTATTGAAAAATTACTTTCTGCAGAAAATCATATGTAAAACTAAAAAAATAAATTAAATTTTAATGGTAGTATTCATAGAAACTAAAATTGGTTTCAAATGTCTTTTAGTACAATACAAATTTTTTTCTTAAAATAGATTTCATATGCACTAAATATGTTTATGATTTAGGAGCTAAAAGTTTAAAGTATAAGATATGCTAATTTCATGTAAAACACAGTACTAGAAACGTTTTAACCCTCTAATGTTTCACTATGGCTGTTGCTGAGTTCGGTTAGCGTTCCATTAGAAAAGAAAACGCCATAAGATATATGTATAATAACAGCAAGTCAGTATTGACTCAAAATAGTACTGTAACATGTGGCCAACAGTGTGTAGTATGCATTGCGATTCAATAGTACCGCAACATGCAATCATTGACAAACTGCAAGCAAGATATTTTGTGTGTGTCGGTAATTTGACACTTGTACGGTTAATCAAGTGCAGCAGCACAATGCACTTAAATGAATCACATTTATTAACTGCATTTGTTTGATTGTAAATATAAGCTACACAAAGTATCTGTAGCTTTTAAGTATGCACTCGTTGAACTTTAAAACTGTTGAACACATGCCATACATAAATAGTTGGAAGCTAAATATGCTTACCCAACAATAATATATATTTCTATTCTTTTACTCTTATGTTAAGGTACCCCTAAGAATTAGTCTCATAATTAGTATATAAGCCAATGTCATTTAGTTTATAAATCAATTAATAAATCATCAGTCTTAGGAGCTCCAACTACACAAGCTCTAAGACAAAAATAAAATAAATAAAAACTATTTTATTACATGGCGATCCTGCCAGTCTTCTTCAGCGAGTGCACCCTGAAGAAGCAAGAGCAGCCTGCCAGTTCCAAGAGTGCTGTAAAATACTAAGCACCTTGGAATGAGCAGAAGAAGGAGAGGGTCCGCCTAGCCAAAAGGCACCCCAACAAAGATACATTTGAGAGAGGGTCCGCCTGGCCAAAAGGCACCCCAGCATTAAAGAAGCAAATAAAGGTCCGCCTGGCCAAAAGGTAGCCAAAGAAACGCGACATCTTCAATACAAATATCACCTCCATCAGCCAGCCAAAATGATCTGAAGAGAACCAAGAAGACCACAAAATCACCAAAAAATATATATATTTTACTTCATATGTATTTTACAATTTATTAATTAATAACTTTTATATTAAAAGTGGTGCGCTAAAGTCGCACACTAGGGCCAGTAAGCGTTAACCGCTCGTGGCAAACATTTTTTTTTTCTTTCATTATTATGGATTTCTACATAACTCGTGGCTAAAATCTTTCATTAAAAGAGCCTCATAATATTAAAATCATTAAAATGTTACTTAAATAAAAATTAAATAAGACAAAAAGTAACACTTAAAGAATAATGTTAAATTTTTCAAGAAAATTATAACTTTATAATGGATTAAAGATAATAAAATTAAACTATATTTTAACAATTAGAATAAAATAATTAAAGTTAATTTAACTTTTTAATGTTTTAAGACAAAATAATATACATAAAAATAATATTATAAAATTAAAAGATGGGCAAAACAGAATCAAAATTAGAAAAGCCCAGTGCAAACGTGGTTACCAATTTGGAAATCATAGACCATAAGTCAGAAATAAATTCATTATGGCTACTAATGCTGATATTGGTGATAATATAAGCAATAAATCTATTACTTAAGATATATCTGTTGCATAAAAGAGCTCTAAGGAAGAAATATGTTAGTAGAGCAAATGATTTGGATAAAGTTTAATACATGTAGTAGTTTAGTAGTTTTAGAAAATAATAATAAAAATAATTTGACATAATATAAAAATGTATTAGTGTAGACGACCTATGTATATATATTAAATATCCCAAAATTAAGATATAAGTCACAATTATACAGCGAAGGCATTAATAGCCTGATGCTAAAATCTGCAGTTAATCAAATAATAATATTAGAAATAAAAAGTCAGCATAAATAAACATACAACTTATCTTGTGGCAGTAAAAGATAAAAAAATTAATACAGTATTAAAAATCACAACAAAATCAATGGCATATAAACAACAAAGTAATATCGAAAATATTCAGCATCAAATTTAAAATAATGATAAAAAGCCCAATATGACGTCAGAGGAAAACTGTTCACTAAAGGGAATCTTGACTTAGGACAAGTTTTCCCTAGGCTTGAAAAAGTGGCCGGTAAATTATATATAATGTTGATTAATGGGAATATTGACCTAGGACAATTTTTCCCAAGGCTTGAGAAAGTGGCCGGTGAACAAATGGCACCTAACGAGAAAATTTTAGAATTTATCTCAATTAAATAATTTATAAATAAAAGGGCAAAAAAGTAGCGCTACTACTTAATGAGGTGACCAATATAAATGATAAGAATGCTAAGGCAATTCTTGATATAAAGCTGAAATACCATTATGATCCGATAGAGGGAGGACATTGTGAAATATATAGAACAATAGAAAAAATAAAGAGGTATTACTATTGGAAAAATATGATAAAAGACATAACGAAATATGTTAAATCATGTCAAAAATGCCAAAAATCAAAAACAGTAAACCATAATAAAAGTCCTATGACTATAACAAAAACACCAGAAAAAGCATTCGACACGGTGTATGTAGATACAATAGGGCCATTTCCGAAATCGATTAATGGAAATGAATATGCAATCACTTTAATATGTGATCTTACTAAATATTTGGTGACAATACCAACACCAGATAAATCTGCAAAAACAATCGCTAAAGCGATATTTGAAAATTTTGTATTGACCTATGGACCAATGAAGACGTTCATCTCGGACATGGGAACAGAGTACAAAAATTCTATACTGACGGAACTATGCACACTACTAAAAATTGAGAATATAACTATAAGTCATAGAACTTTTAACGAATATGTTCGTTCTTATATATCTGTGGACAAAACGGACTGGGACGAATGGTTAAAATATTTCACTTACTGCTTTAATACGACGCCATCAACGGCACATAACTACTGTCCTTATGAGTTAGTATTTTCAAGATTACCAAACAATTTTAGACAATTTGCTAAAGTAGATAGTGTGACACCACTAATAAATGTGGATAAGTATGCCAAAGAGGCAAAATTTAGGTTAGAAGTAGCACATAAGCGCGCGCAAATACTTTTAGATAAAAATAAAATAAAACAAAAATTAAATTATGATAGGAATATTTTAGAACATAATTTTAAAATAGGAGATTTATTTCTACTTAGGAATAATTCAGGGCATAAATTGGAAAATCAATATAAAGGTCCGTATAAAATTAAGAAAATAGATTTAAGAAATAATGTTACCATAGTTGATAAGAAAACTAATAAACAACAAGTAGTTCATAAAAATAAACTTAAGATATATAATAATAACTAACATTTAATATTATTGTATGGCCATACGACTACTATAAAATTAGAATATAAGTACATCTAAATATTATAATTTTTTTTTTTTTTTTTCTTTAAAAACAAAATAAATATTATATTACACTTATACTTGGACTAATTAAAAACTAATTGTAAAAGAATGTCCATAAAACAACGTTATATGAACATTCTTGTAAAGGGTGGAGGTGTAGCATGTGGCCAACAGTGTGTAGTATGCATTGCGATTCAATAGTACCGCAACATGCAAGCATTGACAAACTGCAAGCAAGATATTTTGTGTGTGTCGGTAATTTGACACTTGTACGGTTAATCAAGTGCAGCAGCACAATGCACTTAAATGAATCACATTTATTAACTGCATTTGTTTGATTGTAAATATAAGCTACACAAAGTATCTGTTGCTTTAAAGTATGCACTCGTTGAACTTTAAAACTGTTGAACACATGCCATACATAAATAGTTGGAAGCTAAATATGCTTACCCAACAATAATATATATTTCTATTCTTTTACTCTTATGTTAAAGTACCCCTAAGAATTAGTCTCATAATTATTATATAAGCCAATGTCATTTAGTTTATAAAAAAATTAATAAATCAACTGTCTTAGGAGCTCCAACTACACAAGCTCTAAGACAAAAATAAAATAAATAAAAACTATTTTATTACAGAAGAGCAAACACCAAACATTTAAAGAAAAACAAATTTTTATTCAATATTGTAACGACACGTTTTCGCTGGTTGCTGGGGTAGCTCAGTGGAAGCCAGCGATTCGTCGTTCCATAAATTAAAACGCAAGTTTTGCGTGGTAAGAATAAATTTATTTGCTTTTAATCTTCGTCAATACCGGTACAGTTCTGACCCTTACTTCTAGTGGACGGCGTCCGTGGTGGTGGTTGGCTAAGGAGTCCACCAGCTGGGGCGTGTCTTGCCACTGGTTCAACGCCGATATAGTCACAGGAAAAATTCCCAACACGGTAGACTGAAACAGCCTGGTGTATTGGGATTCTCACCTCCCACTACTGTACTGTCGGTACGAGCGGTCGGAAAAGCGAAACGAACTTCCGACACTTTCGCAACTTCAGCTCGACTGTAGAACACAGTACTTGAGACCCACAAACAACTGTTCGGTAACTCAGCAGAAGAGAAAATCGTCCGGTCGAGTAATACCCTGATCATTCGATGTTTCTCCCCTACTAGGTCAATACGTTAGACTGAAGCAGCCTGCTGTATTGTCCCACAGCTGGATTATGTCCCAGAGAACCGACAAACAATTGTTAGGCAACTCAGCAGAAGAGAGAGTCGTCCGATCGAGTAATACCCTGATCATTCGATGTTTCTCCCCTACTAGGTCAATACGTAAGACTGAAGCAGCCTGCTGTATTGTGGTACCTTACAATTGCTATGTAACCACAAATAAGAGTAATTTGAAAAGCGAACGGACTTCAAATTATGATCTTACCCGTAGCTCGGCTATACAGCAACTGCCTGTTTGTTGCTAATGTGTTGCCTTTTATACTTTTAGACAACATGCTTATCGATGCACAAACACACGCACACTCATGTGGCCGTACACATCAGCAGCTGTTAGCTTTGTGTATTAAGCAACAGCTGTCTGTGTACAATTGGCAGTGTTGGGCAACGTTGCGAACATTAATGGCATAATTCTTTGACACATATGTGGCGGCACTCCGAAACCATCCACCACTTAAATTTCTATAAAAACTTACACACTATTACTTCGTGCTGAAGTATTATTATTAATACATTAGTACAACTAGGTATAAACAATATTCGAATGATTCATGTTAATAACCATAGGGAATATATAAATACATATGTATATATATATTTCTATATATACATATATATATATATAGAAATATATATATGTATGTATCAAAATAGAATATATGTATATAAAATAGTAGTTCATATACAAGAAAATGGATTAATACATGTAATTCAGTGTATATAAATATACATAGGTATGTATATACATATATCAAAATAAGATATATGACATAGCAATTCATATAGAAAATAGTAGTTCATATACATACATACAAGTATAAATGGATAAAAATTAATGTATTTTAGTAATTTGCGTTGTGTGAGCCAAAAACGAGAGCTGTTGACTTTTGGCATCACAATATTTTGTGTTGTAAAAACCAATACATACAAAGAAAACACAAAAAATATATTTCATGGATTTATTTCATATCATACGTTAAACAAAAACAAAATGTACGTTGATGGTCGCTGTCGTCAATGTTTACCAGCAAAGCATACGAAAGTGTTGTTTCTTTGCTCTTGCGTATATACAGTGAAGAACGACAAAAACAACTAAAAAGGCAAAGTTGTTTTTGTATTTCGTATTGCTAGTGCTGAGTGCTGTATGTGTATATTAAAACACACAGCCTATACATAGCTGCCAGATTTTTTAGGTAATATCGTCATATTTTTGGGCAAGAATCGTCATTATCGTCAATTAAGGTTGTCCAAACAAGTTTGAACACTATTTATTCCCTTTTTTTATTGTTATTATTATTATTATTTATTTATCTATACATAAATATAAATTGAATTTATTTAATGGATTATATACTTACCTTATCTTAGACTTACCTAATGCTATAAATATTTATATGGATCAAAATGAAGTAATTGATAAGACCATAATATAATTGTGTACATGGCAACCCTTAAATTTAGTACTTTCCAACTGTCAATTTAGAATCGGAGCTTCCGAAATTAAGGACCCGAATATACGGAGACATTTGAGACATTCGCCGTTTGTCAATCGACCCCTGAACTTATATACCTAAATTTCGCATCACCGAAAAGTAACAATTATTAATTCAAACCTCAATTTTGTAAGATTACTGAAGTTCAATAAAACAATTGAAATAAAACCGATCTCCTTCCCCTGTATTCATTTATTCACACTCTTACAATCCATATTGAGGGAATATATCAACATCATATTAATAATTTCATCAAATTATTACATGGTCCTCGAAACCGGCAAGAAAGAGAAAGGAATCCACAGCGAAAAAGAAGAAGCCAAAAATCCAACTCAAAAAATCTGAAAACATGAGGTAAATGCTAACAAAAGAAACTCAAGTTATCAGTAGTCAACAAAAATTCAATCCATAAAGAAGAAAAAGTGTATGTAGGTAGGTATGTGAAAAGAAGAAAAAACACCCGAAATTAAAAATAATTAGTTGATATGTAAATTAAAAAATATACAAAATAGAAAAAGCAAATAAGAAAAATCAAAAATTCATTTAATTAATACAAATACATATGTAGGTATGTACACATGTAGGTACATACATACATACATACCAATAGCAAAGTTTAAAAAATACACATGTATATACATACATACATATCTGTATGTATAACAAAATTTAAAAAACAACAACAAAAAAAAAAAAAAAAAAAAAAAAAATTCTTCCCAATTAACGGAAAACACATGTATGTACATAAGTATACACACTTTATTTCCAAAAGTACATACTTACATCACGGCGCCAAAAAAGGTACATGCATAGACATACATACATACATAAGTACGTATATACATATGTATGTACATAAGCAACAAGTTAATTCTTACTCCATCAAACAACAAGAAAAAAGGTACATGCATATCCATATATATATATACATATTTACATATCAAAAAACTTATAATCTATTTAAACACATTCATGAATACATACCTATATAAATACATATCTAAAAACACATTTAACAAACATACATACATACATATATGTATAAGAAATAATAATACATTCCACAAACTTTTGCAAAGGCTCTCAATTTCTCTCTCACTGCAGAGTTCTATCTCTTTAAAACAGTGCATTCTCTTAAAAAATTTCCAAAAAAAAAAATTAATAATAATACTACTCATACAGTCCACAAAAGCTTTAATATACCACGGATGGTAAACTCAGCAGAATTGTATTTGGTTGAACCAAGTAACTATAAAAAAGTTACAGCGGAAAATAAGTAAAGTTACATATACATATGTATGTATATACAAGGCAAGATCAAGGACCTAATTAAAAATTTTATGTATAAATAATTAAAAATTAAATGATCTTCAAAAATTCTTATGCCCGCTTCCTCACCAAACCAATCAAGTTTTTCAAAGTAATCAAAGGCTGAAGTTGCTCATCCCTGGTATACGAAAATAAAAACAATATTACACACAACCACAAGGTTACATACAAATCTACTTGGTTGAAACAAAACAAATTTCACGCAACACTATAAATAAATTTAAACATAAACATTAAATAAAATTAAAATTAATGTTTCAGTAAACGCCATGCTATGATCGCTTAGCGTTTACACACATACATACATATTTACATAAGCGCAATCCCACAAGTAAGTTTCGTTAAGGCATTTACTTGCATCACCAAGTAAAACATTCTCTAACATCACAACTTAAGAGTTTGTTCCCTTTCTCTCTCTCTCTCATCAATCAAGCCAAACAAGAACGCATACCAAAAAAAATAAATAAAGTTGAATGCCCTTTGAAGGTTTGGTATGTAAACAAAATACTTAGTAAATAGAAGTAAATGCTTTTAGGGTGTTCCATAACCAAAGAAATTAATCTAAATTCCCAGTTTAGCGGAATTAGTAAAACATTCCCACAATTGGTAAAGAAAAATAAAATTTAGTGATTTAAGAAAAGGTTTAATTCCCCAAACCATACAAAATTCTCCAGAAATCTCACTACATAAAAAATTTTTATTGAGCAAACAAATTTATGGACACCCTATAAATTCAGTTCTCGTTAACTTGAAAAAAGGGATAAGTCGCAAATTTTTAACCTCTATATTTTCATTTATTTAAATTGAAACTAGAAGTAAATTCTAGTGCTATTCCTCTATAGCCCCTCCCTCAATAATATAGAAGAGTCACTTACTGCTCAATAAAATATAAAATTTGCGAGAACTATAAATCTAGTTCTGTTAAACACAAACAAATTTATGGATACCCTATAAATAAATTCTCGTTAACTTGAAGAAAGTGATAAATCCCAAATTTTTAAATTCTATATTTTCATTTATTTAAATTGAAACTAGAAGTAAATTCTAGTACTATTCCTCTATAGCCCCTCCCTCAGTAATATAGAAGAGTTACTTACTGCTCAATAAAATATAGAATTGCGAGAACTTTAAATCTAGTTCTGTTGAACACTAACCCACTCAGTGCATACCAGAGCACTATTTAAACAGAATTTATTCCCAGTTTCAAGTAATTTCTTTAAATATGCCTTCCACGTCTAGTCAATCTCGCGTGTCGGCCAAGGAGCATTTTACCTTTGATTCCGACCACCTACTCTCATTTTGCGAACGGTTTCAGGAAACCCCTGTAGAAAACCATACGGAAACCGTCCTTGAAGTCAAGTTGAAAGACTTAGACACCCGGTGGGATAGGGTAAACATCTCTTATGAGGAGTTAATATTCTCAACAGATGAGGGAATCACCAATGAAATCAAAACCCGAACAAAAGAAAAATTCGATCTATGTACAGACGAATATTACGCTTGTAGTGCTCAAATCCTCGATTATCTTAAAGCCATTCGTAACGATAACGTGGGAAATCCCAGATTTCAATCAACAACTCGATATTCAGTGACGAATGTAGCTCCCACTCAAATTCTCACCCAAAATGACTCCGCAGATTATATAAAACTTCCGCCGTGTGATACTGAAGTATTTCACGGCAGTTATGAACAGTGGCCATCGTTTCGTGACATGTTCACAGCCGTTTATATAAACCACTCAAAACTCACCCCAGTCACGAAGCTATATCACCTCCGCAATAAAACAACTGGTGAAGCTGGAGCCATAGTTAAGAGATATACTCTCTCACACGAAAATTTCGAACTGGCATGGCAAGCACTCAAAACTCGATACGAGAACAAACGTGTTCTCGTAGACAATCAAATAAGAATTTTATTTGATATACCTTCAGCAAAAAACGAAGACAGCGAGTCGATACGGAGAATACAATCATCGGTAAATGATTCTCTAGCCACATTAAGAACTCTCGGGGTAGAAGTCGATAGCTGGGACCCAATTTTGATACGTTTAATATCTACAAAACTCCCAGATCAAACACTTTCTCTTTGGGAGCAATCTCTCACATCCCCTCGAGAACTCCCTAAATGGACACAAATGTCCAAATTTCTGGTCGACAGGTACGAGGCAGTAGAACGCCTTGCCAATATAAAAATCTCCAAAGATTGCTTTAACCTCAAACCCGCACGCAAACCCGACGTGCAAACTTACACATCGCAAGAAAATCTGTATGAACACTCATGCAAGCTTTGTGATGAAAATCACTCATTAAGATCATGTCCCAAATTCCGAAAGTTCACCGTGCAGCAAAGGGTAGATTTTGTGTATAAAAACAAGTACTGCAATAACTGCTTAGCCACGTCGCATCTAAAGGCAAATTGCAGCAGTAAATACACTTGCCTACATTGCCGAAAACCACATCACACTTTGCTCCACGTAAAACAAAAATTCCAAAACCCAGCCACAACCGCAGAAAGCGTTCAACAAAAAGACGAGCTTAAAGATGAACACAATTCTGCCAAAAAATCCATTTCCAACCCTGCCCGTTTTCACAATAATAGATCACAAGACGAGTCTCCCCAAACATCCAAACAAGTGTCAGCCAACTGCACAACAGATAATGAAAACGTTTTATTGCGAACTGCGTTGATGCAAATAGAACATTGCGGTACGCTCTTCACTGTAAGAGCTCTCATTGACCCAGGTTCTCAACGCACCTTCTTAACTGAAAAAATTCGAAATCGTCTTCAACTTCCATACCAGAAGTCCCATTTTGAAATAGTTGGCATTGGTGGGCAGAAACAAACTGCAAACAAGGAATGCGAGTTCGTTTTGTACGCAAAACGTTACGACATTCGAGTTCCTGTAAAGGCTATAGTACTGCCAAAAGTGACCAAACGTCTCCCAGCCAATACTTTCGAAATCCCAATAACAACGGAACTTTCTGATCTAGATTTGGCAGACCCAACCTTCAATAAGTCATCACAAATAGATCTCATACTCGGCAACGATTATGAACATTTTCTTAACATTGAAGGTATACGAAAAAATATTTGCGGGAAAACATCAGCATATAATACCATTTTTGGATGGGTACTAAGTGGTCCCATGAAAACGCAGGTCGTTCAGTCATTCACCACGTCAGTGCAAAATTCAGACACTTCAGACCTTTATAACCTCTTGAAGCAATTCTGGGAACAAGAAGAAAGTCTGGCGTCTCGCCCAAAATCCGCTGAAGATGAATTCTGTGAGAATCATTACACCCAAACAACACGTCGTGATGAGAATGGCAGGTACGTTGTAAGATTGCCATTTAAATTAGAATTTCCCGAGAAATCTTATCTTGGTCCATCTCGATTTGTGGCGCTAGCACAGTACTCTAGAATGGAAAAAACGTTATCCAAAGACCCAGATCTATATGCTCAATATCAAGCAGTTCTCGAAGAGTACTCAACACTTGACCATATGGAAGAAACTTCTTCACACGAAATTATGTCCCAAGGCAAATGTTACTCCTATTATTTGCCTCACCATGCAGTCGTTCGCCCAGAACACAAAACAACAAAAGTTAGAGTAGTGTTTAATGCCTCAAGAAAAACTAAATCTCAGTTTTCTTTAAACGATATTCTCTACACAGGCCCCACATTACAAAACGAGTTAATAACCATTATACTCAATTGGCGAAAGTACAAATTTGTATTTAGTGGCGACATACAAAAAATGTATCGCCAAATAATGGTCCACCAAGCTGATCGCCAATATCAGCGAATTGTATTCCAACCCCAAGCTGACAGTCCGGTAAAAGACTATCAGCTTAAAACTGTGACATTCGGTGTAAATTGTGCACCGTACCTCGCGATACGAACTCTAATGCAACTTGCAAATGACTGTGAATCAGTTTTTCCCAAGGCTGCCTCGATTTTGCGCACAGAGACTTATGTTGATGACATATTGACCGGGGGCTTCTCAATAGAAGAATCTCTGTCAGCTCAACAGCAGTTAATCAAAGCTTTGAATTCCGCTGGGTTTCCACTTAAAAAAGTAACGGCAAATGATCCGCAGTTACTAGCTCACTTACCGAAAGAAGATCTTTATGATTCAGATTTCCTTCGGTTTCACGAAACAAGTTCCGCAAAAACACTCGGCATTAAGTGGAACGCACTTAATGACTCATTCACTTATAGCTTCACGCCTATTGAGCAAGCAACAAAAGTCACCAAGCGTCAAATTCTCTCCTCAGTAGCAAAGCTATTTGACCCAGCAGGATGGCTAGCACCCATAGTCATCGGAGCAAAAATTCTTATGCAGCGATTGTGGCTAGAGGGGTTACAATGGGACGAAGACGTCTCACAGGAATCTCTTCAACGATGGAATGATCTGGTCAAAGATTTCTCTAACGTAGAAAATATCTCCATATATCGTTGGCTTCAATACACCCCGTCAGACAGTATTCAAATACACGGCTTCGCAGATGCGTCAAAATCAGCGTATTGTGCCACAGTATACATTCGCTGCCAAACTAAGGCTAACACAGTTTTTTCAAATTTATTAGTAGCGAAAAGCAAAGTTGCACCCATTCAAACTGTGTGCCTCCCTCGCCTAGAGCTCAACGGCGCGGTATTGTTGGCAAACCTTGTGAAGTATGTCCACATGTCACTGAATTTCAAACCCAAAGAAATAATTCTATGGACAGATTCGTCCATAGTCCTTGGCTGGCTCTCCAAGCCCCCTTCTTCATGGGAAACATATGTTGCTAATCGAGTGTCCCAGATACATCTATTAGCCCCAAACGCAACATGGGGACATGTACCAACACACGATAACCCAGCAGATTTAGGCACGCGGGGAATCCGGGCTCAAGATCTAGCTCACAATTCTCTTTGGTGGCATGGACCCTCGTGGTTGACTAAACCTCAATCAGAATGGCCAAAACGAAATCTGCTTAAAATGGTCGAAACGCCTACGGAAATCATATCCCTACAAACACAAGTTGAAGGAAATGACTTTCTAAATAATTTCTCGTCGTATAACAGAGCGCTACGGGTTGCTTGTTATATGTTTAGATTTTTCAACCGCACAATCAAAACCATTAGGCCCCATACGTTACAAGGCCATCAAATAGACTTAACCCAAGACGAAATGTCATTCGTTAAGTCCAGATTAATTATGTTGGCACAAAAATCGTATTACTCAGAAGAGTTTAAGGCTTTATTAGACTCAAAGCCACTGCCTAATAAATGCGCATTAAAGCCACTCAACCCATTTCTTGATTCTAAATCAATTCTACGAGTAAATGGCAGATTGTCTCAATCGTCTCTTCCCTACAATGAGCGATATCCTATTATATTACCAGGAAACTCGAGACTCTGCCAGTTATATCTCACACATCTGCACAAAATACTATGTCATGCTGACTGTGGGCTAATGTGTAGGATGGCTCAAACGGAATTTTTCATTCCCAGGCTCAAACCCCGAGTAAAAAGCCTCATACGACACTGCAAAACCTGTATAATATATAAGCAGCAATCAAGCCATCAAATCATGGCCCCTTTACCGCCCGAAAGATGCACTCTGTCACCACCCTTTCAAGTAACAGGGATAGACTTTGCGGGCCCATTTGAGCTAAAAACCTCAGCTTTACGAAAGGCACCTTATGTCAAAGGATACGCATGCATATTCGTGTGTTTCAGCACAAAAGCTATACACTTAGAGCCCTGCTCTGACCTATCTTCCGCAGCATTCGAAGCCGCATTTGCGCGGTTTGTTGGTAGGCGGGGACTCCCCCAAAGGGTAATAACTGATAACGGCAGAAATTTCGTTGGTACCAGCAGATCCCTTGAATATGAATTTGCCACATTCAGTAAGAAAATTGCACATGATATAGCTCAAAAATATATCAAACGGAATTTTTCATTCCCAGGCTCAAACCCCGAGTAAAAAGCCTCATACGACACTGCAAAACCTGTATAATATATAAGCAGCAATCAAGCCATCAAATCATGGCCCCTTTACCGCCCGAAAGATGCACTCTGTCACCACCCTTTCAAGTAACAGGGATAGACTTTGCGGGCCCATTTGAGCTAAAAACCTCAGCTTTACGAAAGGCACCTTATGTCAAAGGATACGCATGCATATTCGTGTGTTTCAGCACAAAAGCTATACACTTAGAGCCCTGCTCTGACCTATCTTCCGCAGCATTCGAAGCCGCATTTGCGCGGTTTGTTGGTAGGCGGGGACTCCCCCAAAGGGTAATAACTGATAACGGCAGAAATTTCGTTGGTACCAGCAGATCCCTTGAATATGAATTTGCCACATTCAGTAAGAAAATTGCACATGATATAGCTCAAAAATATATCACGCACGGGTTTGAGTGGAAGTTTATACCACCTCATGCACCACACATGGGCGGCTTGTGGGAAGCAGCTGTGAAGAGTTTTAAGTTCCACTTTAAACGGCTTGCCGGGGCGCATAAGTTCACGTTCGAAGAATTCGCCACGATTCTAGCTCGGATAGAAGGGGTACTTAACTCGCGGCCTCTTTCGTCTATTTCAGACGACCCAACAGACTTAACTGCCTTGACTCCGGGTCATTTCCTTAAAGGTGCACCCTTGTTAGCGTTCCCGGAACTACCCTTCGAAAACATGTCTCTTCTCAACCGATGGGAGAAGCTAAAGGCACTCCACCATCAGTTTTCTATACGATGGAGACAAGATTACCTGCAATCACTTCAAAAACGCTATAAATGGAAGAACTCAATGCCAAATCTTCACGGCGGAGACCTAGTAGTGATTATTGATGATTTGCAGCCACCACACGAATGGCGTTTGGGTCGAGTAGAAAAAACTTATCCAGGTCCAGATGGAAATGTACGTACTGCAACCGTACGAATTTCCACTGGAGTCATTACCAGACCTATAGTGAAGTTGTGCTACTTACCACTCCTAAACGATGAAAATTCAAGTAAAAGTTCACACTAAGTAATTTAAGCTCTATTTCACCACACTTATTAACCACCTTAGTAGTATTACAAGCAAATCCAATCACTAGTCATCACAATCATGTCATTCCTATAATCAACTCTTTACCACTCACATATACTAATCTCATGAACTTTATTTCCCTAGGCCCACTAAAGGTTCTAATTCCAACAGAAAGGAAGCCAACTCTATCCACCGAACAATCACCCAATCAACCAGAAAGGATCGCAGCTTATATAAGTGCATGGTATGCAAGGGAGTCCATGCATTAAAGGTCTGTAGAAAGTTCCTAAAAATGACAGTGCCTATGAGAGAAGAAGCAGTCGATCGCTATAGATACTGCGTGAATTGTTTAGCAAAAAGCCATGACTTACGATCCTGCACGTCCATGGTAACTTGCAAAAAGTGTGATAAATTTCACCACACTCTTTTGCACTATCCGCAACGTAAGTCATCCAGGGCTACTGGTAATCATCAACGCAAAAAAAGGGACGCATCATCAAACCCTGCACCACCATCAAGGAAAACTGAGAAACCAACAACATCATCTACATCACGTGCTTCGACAGCAAATCCAACAAAAACATCTACATCGCGTGCCTCGGGGACAAAATCTACACCTATATCAACGGCTCCTACTCTAGCTGCCAACAATCATGCGCAAATAATTGCAGAAGCAATAAAGTCTCTGGCGGCGGTGCTATGCACTACCAACCAATCATAAAAATTGGCAACACACAGGCCCGGCGGCATGTCCAAACAAGTTTGAACACTATTTATTCCCTTTTTTTATTGTTATTATTATTATTATTTATTTATCTATACATAAATATAAATTGAATTTATTTAATGGATTATATACTTACCTTATCTTAGACTTACCTAATGCTATAAATATTTATATGGATCAAAATGAAGTAATTGATAAGACCATAATATAATTGTGTACATGGCAACCCTTAAATTTAGTACTTTCCAACTGTCAATTTAGAATCGGAGCTTCCGAAATTAAGGACCCGAATATACGGAGACATTTGAGACATTCGCCGTTTGTCAATCGACCCCTGAACTTATATACCTAAATTTCGCATCACCGAAAAGTAACAATTATTAATTCAAACCTCAATTTTGTAAGATTACTGAAGTTCAATAAAACAATTGAAATAAAACCGATCTCCTTCCCCTGTATTCATTTATTCACACTCTTACAATCCATATTGAGGGAATATATCAACATCATATTAATAATTTCATCAAATTATTACAAAGGTTATTGAAATCGTCATAAAAACGTCAAATGAAAAAAACCGCTTTTTTCCCAACAAAACATAGGTATTTTATTAGAGGCAAAACCTTACAAAACTCTTAAATAAACAAATCTGATTAATAAAACAGCATTGTTTTGAATACAGAGATCAGATAATTCAATTAGAATTCACGATAGAATCACATGTCAATAGATTCCATGTTTTTCAATACTTTGAAAACATGCATGGAAAAAGTATTGTATGGAAAAATATAAAAAAATCCAAATCCTTTAGTTATTTTTACTTCAATTTAGTAAAATATGATTTTAAATTTCATTTTTGGAAATACATTTTCTAAAAATGTATAAACACTAAAATATAATTTATACAATAAAAATATAATTGTTAAAGAAAATACATATATGTATAATATATTTTACAAATACATATATATTATGCAGTTAAACATATCGATTAATTCAGGTACAACTGTTTAATCATTGCAGCTTTAAATAATCTTTTGTAAATTATATTGCTTCCAAATAAGACTTTTTCAATGAATTTCTTACTTTAGTCTTATATATGTTTACCTGACTAAATATTATTTCCACTTTTGCTGGGGATAGTGGTAAAACTAGGTTTTTTGTAATAAATTTAGTCAAAACCGGAAACAAAAGACTAGAACCCCTCGTTTGCATCTCTGATATTTTTTTCCAAAAATCCAATAGTTATATGTTTTTATCACTGCAATAATTTTAATTGTCTGAACTCAGTTTCTAGCTCTTGGCTTTCACTTTCTTCAACAAAATAGGAAAAATTCTGTTATAATTTCAGAAAACCAACTTTTTTCTATATTAATAATATTAAATGGGTTAATTTGACCAAGAGCTTTATATATTTATTTTCAAAATCAAATCAAATCAAATAAATGTCTTCAAAATTTAAAAAAAATGTTTTTGTTTTTATAATCAACTAGCTGAGCGCCCGGCTTCGCACGGAAGCTATTTACTTTTATAAATTTCGATTTACCTAATCAAAGCACATCACGACTTTCACAAAAGTCATAACTCATGAACGCGTCAACCGATTTCAATAAACCATCTACACTACCATACGAACAAACCTTAAAAATTTAATCGAATTCGATTTACCGTTCGTGAGTTATAAAGTCACAAAACATTTGCAACAATTTTTTATATATATATATTAAATAAAAGTTTACAGTTTTAAGCAAACTAGTTTTTAAAAAGTTGCTCATTAAAATTTTCAGCAGTTCAGTTGCTTTTATAGTAGAAATAAATGTTGCAAATTTGAATTATTTAAAATCGTCAAAATTAGGGTATAAATCGTCCTATCGTCACTATGTCATTTTTAGGACCCAAAATCGTCAAAATGACGATAAATCGTCAAATCTGGCAGCTATGAGCCTATAGCTAATAGCCTTTTTCCACTACGCAACATCTAACATCTACCATCAATTTGAGAAGATGTTAACATCTTCCCATAAGAAAGACACAATACTAAAAGTCAACATCTTTCTACATCTTTAAAAGATGTTCCTAAGCCATTTTGTTCCAATCAACATCTTCCGATAATTTTAATGTCATCTCTAGCAAAATGACAGATACATACATATTGATAGTTTCATTTTTTGTGAATGACATACATACATAATTGTGTAAGAAAAAAAAAAGAAAACTATTTTACATCGAAATGAGTGGCACACGTAAGTTTTTATTTTTTTTTTTTTTAACTTTATATGTTGTACATACATAAGTATAATAATTTATTTTTGTTTTTAGTAAAGAAAAGCACAGGTCTCCGTATAGTATGGAACCAGGATTTTGAAAATATGTTGCTGGACTTGTGGCAGGACAAAATAGAAGAGTTGAGAGGAATAAGAAAGAACTCTCATGTCTTTCAGGGAATCGCTTTTTTTTATACATATGTATATAAAAACTTTAAATAAATAAAAAACAAACAAAAAATAAGAATTTCGTGTTAATGCTTTTTTCTGAACACTGCATTAACAATTCTGTTTGTTCTTGTAAAGCATGAACGAGTCCAATTATTAATGTTTCTTCAAAATCCATTTTAATTTTATTTTTTTCCACAAAAAATTATTCTGTAAGTATTTTTATATTTTTGACAGCTGAGAAGATGTTAGATGTTGCCTATGGTCTTCCGCACACGAGATGAATTTTTAAGCCGCACAATTTTTGTTCGTTTTTTTACACACGAGACTAATTCATCTGGCATAAAATGTATACGTGTACTCAGGTTTGTGTGTGTTAGTGTTTTTTGTATTGATTGTGTATTCGTAAGTGTGTATGTATTAGTTTTGTGCTGCTTGTGCGGGTATGAGGCTGGTTGAAAAATTGTTCCAACGAAAAACCGCTCTCTTCACCCCTCTCGCCTAAAAACTCTCATGTTATGCCAGCATAATTAGACTCGTGTGCGGAAGACCAATGGAAATGCAAGTTTCACTTTTTCAACATATTCTATTCATTCCTCTAAAATGTATGCTAGTGGAAAAACGTTATAAGAATTATACAGGGCTGTATGGCCAACATATTTCAAAACCTTTTGTTCCACTCTCCATCTTTCGATAATTTTGGTGTCACCACTAGAAAATGGTAATAAATTGTAGTGGCATCACTGAAAGTTGACATTTAATGACATTTGAATGAAAATGTCAAAATGTTCTAATCAGCCATCTTTTATTCAATTTTTTTGAAAAAAACAAGGATCTGTGTTTTAATAAGAGAATTTTTATATTTTAAGTTTGCTTGTGTTCAATTATTCTGTAAATTTTATTAAATTTATATGTGTCTGCAAATACAGATTGGTTGGAATACAAGAAAAATATGAGCGGTACATGTAAGTACCTTTTATTTTAAAATTAATTTATTTGGTATATGTACATACATATGTATATACATACATACATAAGTAAATGCATACTATTTTTTATATTATAGTAAAAATAAAACCAGTCTATGCATCACTTGGACGGAAGAAACGGAGAGCTTGCTGTTGGATCTCTGGGAGGAGAAAATTGAGAAGCTCAGAGGCCAGCGGAAAAACTCCCAATTTTTTATGTATGTATGTATATTATAAATAAACGAATTTTGAAAGTGAAAATTGTTAACAAATACATATTTTTGAAAATTTTCAGCAAAAGGTCAATGTCATTTTCTTCCTCCAGTAAACGTTTTAGTGATTCTATACTCTGATTCAATAAAAGGGATTGCTCTTGCAAATCAACAATTAACTCAATTATTAATTGTGCTTCCAAATCCATTTTATTTAATTAATTTTTATTTTCTTACAAAACCTGTTTTCTTTTTTGTTTGACAAATTAAATGATGGTAGATGTTAGATGTTGCAGATGTGAACGCTTGTTTCATGTTTTCAACATCATTCATCCATTCCCGCAAAATGTATGCAAGTGTGAAAAGCCTATTGCTTTCCATTTTTTGTTTCATTTTAAATTGTTTCATGTCAAACTACAAGTTTTTGTTCTAAAAAGTAAACATTTGTGTGGATATTAATAACACGAAAAATGGCATTTATTATTTCGGCATCAATTTTACTAATTAATTATTCAAATCGAGTTGAAAATATTGAACGAAAAAGGGATGCATCAAATCCATTAAACATGCCGGAAAATAGGTAAGAGACCTGTTCTTTTACAAATATTTTTATTCTCAAGGAATATTTTCATATTAAAAAACTTTGAAACACATGTAGAATCCAAATTAATTCCACTGGTAATCGAGTTAGCAGCCACATTTAGATCACCATGTATTCTTCTTGGGCACTATTTGTGTGTTTTCCCCTAAAAATTCCATTTTAATATTTATTTATTTGAAACCACATACAAGCTTTGGGTACATACTATGTACACACATAAACACTTACATATATTTTCGATTAAATATTTTAACAATATAAATTGTATTTATTCTTTTATTAAATCGTGTACTCGTGAACTCGATTTTAAAACGCTTAATAGCCTTTTTCCACTACGCAACATCTAACATCTACCATCAATTTGAGAAGATGTTAACATCTTCCCATAAGAAATACACAGTACTAAAAGTCAACATCTTTCTACATCTTTAAAAGATGTTCCTAAACCATTTTGTTCCAATCAACATCTTCCGATAATTTTAATGTCATCTCTAGCAAAATGACAGATACATACATATTGATAGTTTCATTTATTGTGAATGACATACATACATACATAATTGTGTATGAAAAAAAAAGAAAATATTTTACATCGAAATGAGTGGCACACGTAAGTTTTTATTTTTTTTAACTTTATATGTTGTACATACATAAGTATAATAATTTATTTTTGTTTTTAGTAAAGAAAAGCACAGGTCTCCGTATATATGGAACCTGGATTTTGAAAATATGTTGCTGGACTTGTGGCAGGACAAAATAAGAGTTGAGAGGAACAAGAAATAACTCTCATGTCTTTCAGGGAATCCCTTTTTTTGATATGCATATAAAAACTTTGAATAAATAAAAACCCAAAGAATTCATATAAGAAGTTCGTGTTAATGCTTTTTTCTAAACACTGCATTAACAATTCTGTTTGTTCTTGTAAAGAATGAACGAGTCCAATTGTTAATGTTTCTTCAAAATCCATTTTAATTTTATTTTTTTCCACAAAAAATTATGCTGTAAGTATTTTTATATTTTTGACAGCTGAGAAGATGGTAGATGTTAGATGTTGCCAATGGAAACGCAAGTTTCACTTTTTCAACATATTCCATTCATTCCTCTAAAATGTATACTAGTGGAAAAAGGCTATAAGAGTATTACAAAAACAAATGAGCATCAAGAGCATAGGGCTTGGGCAACGCTGTTCTAAAGCATCGATTGTCACAAAGAGAACATGAAGGAAATATCAATGTATTGGTGATTTTACACTTGTAGAACTTGCTTGTTAATAGCATGTTCAGACAGACGAGTTTATTGCGATTATCGCAATAAATGCCAATATTGAGCTCAATATTCCATACAAAATCTCAATAAAGTTATTGTTCAATAAGTAAAAAATTGTCTAAATATTGAGTAAGATTTGAAATACAACAATGTTCATAAGTATGTTCAGTGAGAGCAAATTTATCTACAATGACAAGTGTCAACAAAATAAAACAAAAAAAAACATAAAGAAATGGCGCATCAAGTGGATGAGGGTGAGTTTATTGTTGTTAAATTTATAAATTATAATAAAATAGTATTAAAATATAAAATAATCAATTTCTTTTTTTATGAAATATGTATCATAATGTCCAATGGTATTGCTTTGCGCCAATTTGTGTCGACTTTACTTAAGTTCCCTAACATGCCACAGAGGATGTCAAAACTATGTCAAAACTGGTACGGGTCATACGAAAATGCCTTTTAAAAAACTGGTCATCATTGCAATTGCAATTGAGGTCCCAGAATGTAGATTCCCGATTCTGTAAATTGGAAATGTAATAATTGATTTAAACAAAATTTTTCATATTTCACTCACCAATTTCCATAAAGACCTTTGAATTGCGTTTTCCTCTATAAATGCAAGAAGCAAAAGCTGTTTGCTCATTAGCATTTGTAGAATTTGCAAATTTTTCTTTCTTCTAATTTTAAGTAAAGCTACTCTTGAATCAAAACCTAATCGTACTGATTTCATCATCTCGGCGTTTCTGTTAAACAAAAGCAATTTCTTTTTAAAAGCACAATTTATTTCCATTCTTGTAAATTCCAAAACAATTTTTCACATATAAAATAAAAACCAAACAATGTACGCAACAACTGTCAAAATTTATTGAGTCAGTTAAATTATGTATGTCTGAACACTAAAAAATATCTACGCAATAAACCTAATATTGCGCAATTAATTTTGTCTGTCTGAACATGCTATAAATTTATTTCTTACTATAGCCTAACATCATATTAAAAGTTTGTATGCATACACGCTGGATTGGTTTAGCGTGTTTATGGACGAAAGAATGAACGAATGAATGAATTTACATAATTACAAAAATTTTCCATTAAAAAATATTTATACAAAATAGCTTCTTCCCACTCAACATTCCACATCATGAAAAATTAAAATATTCAGAGTGTACTGTGAATAACAAATAAAAAGACTAAAAAAAAATAAATATTTTCTTGCCCTCTTTTGCTTTTGCGACAAAGAACCTCATTAATTGACTGCTATCATACAACTGATTATGTTTCGTATTTTAGTTTGTCTCTTCTGTTTGGTTCGTGTTGTGTATGTGTAAATGACGATTGGTGCTCGTCCCCTAGGGGCTAGTTTGACTATCAACGTTCTAAAGTATATTTTAAATCGCTTGGTGCTCGAGCAGGGGAGGTAGGGCCAACTTCTGTAATTACTAAACTATTAACCCACAGATGACGCTATGCCCGCCTCATAATTATTTTTGTTGTTGAATGACTGATGGCGCTATGTCCGCCTTATAATTATTTTTGTTGTTGAATGACAGATGGCGCTATGTCCGCCTCATGCAGGAGAATCGTCGTCGTTCGTATATCAAACAGAACATATCGGCGAATAGAAAACAACATTTTAGCAAACCGGAAATAGTGAGGTACAAAACCACACATCCGGTTTGCTTACTTTTCAAAGTACAAAATGTAAACAAAGTGTGAAAAAATATTACGACTTTGAATGCAATAATTTTAAAGTAATATTTTAATAAATTAAAAATATAAAAATGAGAATATATAGCAAAAGTCCTCTAGTATCAGATTTTATGACTGTCATTATGGACATTTTAATTATAACGAATATATCCGGAGGTTTCTTCGAACAATTTTCAAAACACTATTTCATTGATATCTCGGAAACTAGAAAGGGTGCGCATATGACACTACACACAATCGCATGAGGTTTAAAATACGCATCGATTGTGGGTTCAACTATTTTTCCGGAGGTTTTCTGAGAAAAGTTATATTCCATCAAAAATATGAAAATCGGAATATGATTTTTTGGTTTGAACCTATTGGGCAGCACTGTTCATAATTTTTGCGAACACGTTTTTTTCTGAGTTAACATATTGACTTGGCAGTACTTGTAAGCAAAACATATCGCACCCTAAATACAAAAGGGTCACATTTCAAAATAATAAAAGTTTCATGTGCCAAAGCTAAAACAACATCCTGAAACAGTGTGTGTAAAAAATATTTAATTAATGTGAAATAATATTGACGTTTAATAATGATAATGGTTTTGAAAAACTTTATCATTGATTATTTGTAATGCTTTTACTTTTTATCTAACTAATAATGAAATTATTTCATTAAAAAGCAAAAAAAACTACCCATTAAAAGTTATTGCTGAACTAACTATTATAAATTCGTTTTGAAAATTGCAAATTGTGTAGGTTTCCACACTACCACTGAGGTACTACACTTAGTGCGTTGTTATTTTTTTTAATGGTTGACTTCCCCGATATGCCTAAACCATTATTCACTTAAATATAAAAAATTCATTCGTGTATAAACGAAATATGCCACATTTACATTATGAGCCATTTTTTGTTTATCACTCGTATACATATGTACTTGACATACTAGTCATAACTCAAAAAATTAGTATTGTAGAAAATTACTTTAATAAATTTTAAAATTTAATTGCAACTGAAAAATATAATTTTTTATTAAGTGTATACTAAATATTAGTTAAAAATTTTTACACAATGCAAGATCCGATAAATTAAATTATTCTGCATTATATCGTAAACGAATTTTATGAGATATGACTATGTTGGCTTTTGGCAATTTTGAACACACTTGTTTATCTTAAAATATGGTTAGTACAAATTTTACATTCAATGAAACTATCGTTATATATTCGTTTCAAGCAACTTTCGTAAACATAATAATTGCAGTTTGGGCATTTTTGTTTTTTTGTTTTAAAATTACCACAGTTTCCACAATGTAGATAATGGTCATCTGCTACATCAAGATATCAATAGGAGCATTGCAATTGTGACATTTCTTCAACAATGTCTGAATTTAATATATCAATATCAAGCGCGTGTATATCGCACCCTAAATACAAAAGGGTCACAACTCAAAATTTTCCAAAACTGACTTTTTTCCATATATTAATTCAGCGTACACATCTCTAACTACTGCAAAAATTTCTTTCACATCAGTATCTTCATTAACTGGAAAAATACAGTTATGTTTATTTTTATGTTAAGTGGTTGCTTCTGCACGAAAACAGTTTTTTGTCTCTCCTGAAAATTTTATTATTTTGAATTGTGACCCATTTGTATTTAGGGTGCGATATGTTTTGCTTACAAGTACTGCCAAGTCAATATGTTAACTCAGAAAAAAACGTGTACGCTAAAATATTGAACAGTGCTGCCCAATAGATTCAAACAAAAAATCTTTTTCCGATTTTCAAATTTTTGATGGAATATAACTTTTCTCAGAAAACCTCCGGGAAAATAGTTGAAACCACAATCGATGCGTATTTTCAACCTCTTTCGATTGCGTGTAGTGTCATATGCGCACCCTCTCTAGTTTCTGAGATATCAATGAAATAGTGTTTTGTAAATTGTTCGAAGAAACCTCCGGATATATTCGTTATAATTAAAATGTCCATAATGACAGTCACAAAATCTGATACTAGAGGACTTTTGCTATATATTCTCATTTTTATATTTTTAATTTTTTAAAATATTACTTTAAAATTATTGCATTCAAAGTCGTAAGTTTTTGCACTCTTTGTTTACATTTTTCATAAGAAAACCATAAAAACATTAACTTCCGGTTTGATAACTCCATGTTTTTTTCTTCACACGCGTACAGAACATAATTATTGTTTGGTATATTTTTCATCGCCGGTCATAGTTGCCAGATGAAATGGGTCCGAATTCGTCAAATTTTTAGCATAAAATCGTCAAAATCGTCAATACAGTTTTCCGAAGTCGTCAATAAATCGTCGAATATAAAAACAAAATTTTTTCAAACAAAACATTTATTTTATTTAACAAAACATAACATTACAAAAAAAATTCAAGGGTTTTTATATAAAATAAAGTAAATTCTTATCAATAAAGAGATCAACTGTTGAAACAAAGTATAATCAGGTTTTTTGTGTATTTTTTAATACAGTTCCTACCACAAAATATTAGCAAGTTTAAATTTTTAGAGAAATTAGTGATAAAATTTGCGTTTAAATTAAAAATGATGATAGTATTATTCATGTTGCAACACATTTGTAAAAATTAAAAAAAAAAATTAAACATATGTAGAGAAAAGATGTGTGTAGTGTTTGTGAAAATGGCAGGATCGCCATGTGGAGGATTTATGAAGAAATGAAGAGTTTAATATATAATAGTGTCAGCGCTTAAGAACGCCACTGGCTAGTGTATATTTAAGGCAGATTAAATGCCAGTGTATTAAATAAAAATAAGAAGCCGATTTGAGGCTGAGTTAAGAGTGATGCCGATTCAAGGCAAAGTATAGATTGATTTATTTTATAAAAATTTGTTCCTTATATACTAAAATAACAGTACCTTAAAACTACAAAAATTCCTTATTCAATAACATAATTTGTGGTATACATTAACAATGTAATGTATAATAAAAGTAGCAAAAGTTGTTGTGTAAAATAACAATTAAAATAAGGTATACTAGTTGTTGTATTTTTACATTACAGGAATTTGCTTAATTTTAGCATAGCATTGTTGTTGTGTATTGTTATTAAAGGAATTTACTTAAAACTAAGGTTACGAGGGCAGATCTAAAATTACAAATGTAATAATCAAAGTAAGAGTCACTACACATATATATTGGACTTAAACCGTTTTATTAAATCAGGTACTACTTTCATGTCAAAACAAGCTTTCTCTAACCGATTTCTAACTTTTGTCTTGTTGAAATTAACTTGGCTAAACATTATTTCTACATTTGCCGAAGAATGTGGTAAAACCAATTTTTTTTTAATAAAATTAGTTAACGTGGGAAATAAAAGACTAGAGTTTTTTTTCATCTCTGAAATCTTTTTCCAAAAATTTAAAAGTTTTATGTCCGTATCCGGGAAGAATTATTTTAAATTTAGTAATTTCAATTGTCTGAACTCAGATTCAATTTCCTGTCTTTCACGTTCATTAAATGAATTGTTATTTTCTTTTATAAGATTGTAGGGATTAATTTGGCTTCATGCTTTGAATTTGTCTTCAAAGTAAAATCTCAATAAAACTTGGTCACACAGTTCTACGCAAAACTTTTTACAATTTTTAATGATCTCACACTTTCCATTTTCATAAATTTTAACACATAAGTATGTACATAGGAACAATCTCACTTATTCAACTTTAAGTTTTTGGCGTGCTTTAAAATATTGACACAAATGTATGTATGTAAATAACAGTTGATATATTATGAACATCAACAGGTTTAAGCAGCCTAATATACTAAAATTATCTCAACTCCAAAACATCTAAATATGAAAAACTATCTCTTTTACTCCTTAATTTTCTTACATATTGCGGCAAAAGCTGCCAAGTTCTTGAATAAGTACAAAGTAGTGTCAATGTTCTGCAGAACGCTGCCAACTTATAATTGTTTAAAAATCGTCAAATTTAAGACACAAATCGTCACGTCGTCAAACTGCCTTACCCTACAAAAAATAAGACTAGTCCATACATGCGTGTATGGACTACTCCACAATGGAGTAGGACTACTCCAAAACTAATCCAAATGTATGAAAAAAACATGATCCAATTTACATTGCGATGTCCTAGGGCTGGACCACGTAACCCAAAAACTACTCCATGTTACTAATCAAAGGAGTACCCACAGGGACTAGTTTCGAAACTACTCTATTTTGCTATTCCATGGAGTACCCGGTAAATATGTATACATATATGTATGTATCTCTGTCACTAATATAATTGAATGATATTTTAAGTATATACAAATGTGTAAATTCAGCCCTTCCATTACATTTATATAAAAATACAAAATAAAATTGTGTTTCTTTCAGCTTCCATGCATTTGTTTTAATTTTAACAGGGGAGCTGCCACATTTTCAATAAAACTCCAAACATTTTTAGTGTTGCCAAATGGTATTTATCTACAAATGTGTGTACAAATGAAATGGTCCACGGCCGCATTACATAGGAGTAGTCCAAAAACTACTCCTTTTATATAAAATGGACCATGTACTCCAATAATTTTTGTAGGGTATTTGCAGAGTTCGGATTTTCGCCCTCCTTTTGCTCTTTACGCTTTGCGCATTTCTTAAAAGCGTATTAAAAATGCGCACAAGCGCAAAGAGCGGAGCGAAAAAAAGGAGCAATTGGTATGCGCAGCGCAAGAGCATTCGATTTATTAGCGCCGCTCTTTGCGCAATGCGCATTTAAATTTTTTGTCTAGCGTTTTGCGCTGCGCATTGCGCATATTGAGCGGCGCATTGCGCATGCTCTTCTTTATGATAACAGTGGTTCGTTTGAGTTTATTCATTACTGCCACGAAAAGAAAGTCTTTGCAGCCAAAATCTTTAAAAAATTTAACTAAATAAGAGTAAAAGTAACCAGAATATTTTTTTAATGTTTATTAAAATTGTGTGTTTTATTTTTGAGTAAAATATCAATCATATTTGGCCTTTAAGGATTTATTCTTAATCCGTATATTATATATTTTTTTTTTTGGGATAATTTTATTATTTATTGAATCTTTAATTATTTAAATTGAATTATCAATAAGTTTTTCAAATCTTAAATCTAAAAAAATATTAAATATAAGTTTAGCCAATGCTAAACAAAATTTTTAATTTCAACGGTTAATTTTTGTTGTTTTACATTTCTCGTGAACGGCTGAGAAAAAGGGTATCCCTTCTTTTCAGCCGGGTGTGGCCTCTGTAAGGAAGAATATTGCGCGCAAGTGGATTTGGGTGCAACTCAAGTTTTTTTATATATTTTTTCGCGTGTTTTGAAAATACTGTCTTCACCAACGGAACGTCTAGGTCTTTATGAATTCGATGGTTTCTGACATACCAGGGGGCTGCTGTAATTGTACGTAGAATTTTATTTTGTCGCCTTTGAATTTTTTCGACATTTGATGCTGAGGCAGTGCCCCATAACTGGATTCCATAGAACCATATTGGTTTCAGGATCGCGTTGTATAATAGTAGTTTACAGTCTAGGCTTAGTATAGAACTTCTTCCAATAAGCCAATTCATTTGAGCTGCTTTTAATTTCATTTTAGTCAACTTTGCGTCTTTATGCGATTTCCATGTTAAACGACGGTCAAGATGAACGCCTAGATATTTGACTACAGTGTGTTGTGGTATAGTCTCGGTGTTAATTTTTATAGGCGGGCATGTTTGCCTGCGCAACGTAAAAGTGACGTGTGCACATTTCTGCTCGTTAACTTTTATACGCCATTGTTTGAGCCATTTTTCCAGTTTGGATATATATTCTTGTAAGTTGCGGGAAGCTTCTACAGGATTTTCTTGAACGCTTAGAAAGGCTGTATCATCCGCAAATGTTGATGTATGAATGTTACTGCTTAACGGTAAGTCAGAGGCATATATTAAATAAAGTAAGGGTCCGAAGATACTGCCTTGAGGGACTCCGGCTTCAATCGACTGCGGAGGGCTTAAAAAATTGCCTTCCCTAACTACAAATTTACGTTCCATCAAATAGCTTTTTAAAAGCTTTACGATGTTTGCTGGTAGATTTTGTGTTAATTTATTGAAAAGACCTTCGTGCCATACTTTATCGAAAGCTTGTGAGACATCAATAAAGAGCGCAGAGCAGTATTTCTTTTTTTCAAAAGTGTCTCTAACGACATTCACTAGTCTGTGAGTTTGTTCAATTGTGCTATGTTGACTGCGAAAACCGAATTGATGATCTGGAATACATCCATTACTAGTCACTATAGGCATCAGCTTGCTCATACACAGCTTTTCAAATAGTTTTGAAATGTTAGACAGTAAACTAATAGGCCGATAGGATTCAACCTTTGTATGATCCTTGCCGGGCTTTGGTATCATAGTAATTAGCGAAACCTTCCATTCTTTAGGATAGTGTTCTAGGCGTAGAATACTGTTAAAAATGAATAGTATTATTCTTTTTGCAGTGTAAGGCAATTCTTGAAGCATTTTGTTGCTTATTTTGTCGACACCTGGGGCTTTTCTGGTGTTAAGATTAGTAATAGTATTTTCAATCTCCGTCATGTTAAATCTCATCGGTATTTCTGGTAAAGGGACGACTGGTGGCAGTTCAACAATATCAGCAGAAATATTCGGAGTGAAAACTTTTTCTAAGTGTTTAACAAAAAGTGCACCTTTTTCATCATCAGTTTTTGCCCAGTCACCATTTGGGGCTCGTAATGGGGGTTTGCATATCACCGGCCTTTTTAGTCCTCTGGCTGCACGCCACAGTGAATAATCTGTTTGTGGTGTTGCATCTAGCTCTTGAAGGAATTTTTGAAGGGAAGCTGTTTTTTGAGTTTGCAAAACTTTCCTAAGCTGCTTGGTACACTCCTTAAGCCTTAATTTTAGCTGGGGCGATCTGTAGCGCTGCCATTCTCGTCGAGCTCTCCGTTTTTCAGTCAATAGCCTTTCTATATCTACAGAAAAAATATTGTTAAATCTCACTGGTTGGTTTATTTCATTTGAAGTAGCATTAAAAGCAGCTTGTTTAACATGCGCTTCAAACAACCTGAGAGAATCGTCTATGTCTGAAGGTGTTCTCAGCGGCATTTTTTCCGAGCAATGAGCACTCAGATATTTTCTGTATTTTATTTGCCATTCTCGTCGAACTCTCCGTTTTTCACTCAATAGCCTTTTTATGTTTACAGAAAAATTATATTAAACCTCAGTTGTTGATTTGCAGAAATGGCATTGAGAGCAGCATGCTGTGTGCTTCAAATAACCTAATAGGGACATCTATATACATACATATGTCAGATGTGTTCTCAACGGCATATTTTCCGAGCAATGAGCACTCAAGTATTTTTTGTATATGAACAGTTAATACGTGCAGATGTCATCGGTAAGTAACATATAGGTGATGAAGCTTTTTGTGATTAGATAGTGATAATAGTAGGCGAATTGTCTGAAGATAAATCCAAAGTGGCTTCAACGTCAATCATTTCGCCGGGCGCACCTTTTAGTATTTCAAAGTCGATAACATCTGGAATTTTTGTGGACCTGTTGGCAAGTATGTTGGCTGACCAGTTTAAACTACATTCAAACCCATTTTAGAAAGAATGTCAAACAAAAGACGATCTTTTGGAGTGATTAAACGTGAATCCCAGAATGTGTGTTTAGCATTGTAGTCGCCTATAAATGAAACCTGGGAGAGGACTAAATAGATGATGTCACAAGCTTTTGATAAAAAATTTTAATACAGATATTTGTTGCTTGAAGATATTCTTCACAAAGATCATTTAACAGGAAGTGTTTTATTCACAAAATTAAAATTGTTTAAAAAATTATTTTTTATTTTTAATCTGCATGAATTTTGTTGGCAGCTAAATAACAACTCATCAGTAGATCTTTACCATTCATGTATAATCAGTAGATGTTTACGATTATTTTTAAACATGAATGGTAGAATATATTATAGTTATTTCAGTTACCAGCTGCAAGTTTTTTAATGGCACCTGAAAAAAATTTCACTATAAAGGTGGATACACATATGTTTTAGATTTTTATTTGTAGTTCTTCTTTTTGAGAGAGAGAAAATATTAGTTACGAACAACTGTCAGCTTGAATTGGTTTAACTCTATATAGTTTTGCGGTTCAGGGTTACCGATAGGAATTTTTAAAAAGTCGCACATCTTTTTTAATGGTTTTTTTTAATTAATAAAAAGCATAACAAAAAAAACAATTGAAATGAAACAAAAAGCTTATTGCAGAATCCATTTTTATCATATTTTTTAACTTATACAGGTCAGGGATGACAAAGTTGGTACACCTGCACTTTTTTTGGTACAATTCAAGGAACTTCTCATTGCAGTCATTTTACATTACATTCGATAAATTTAGCCCGGAAAACGTAATCAATGGAAAAACTAATAGTATAGTACCACGATTAGTAAAATTGTTTCCAAACGAGTACCAAAATTTTAATATCATAAGTTCGCAATTTAGAGCTCTTACAAAGATTCGAATATTAGTGATTTCTAGGCAACAGTTGCTGAAAAAAAATATGAAGCAAATGAATTCATGTTTCCAGAACTTTAAAAAATTGTAAGAGGAATATTATGAGTTCCACATTCATCAGCAAATGTGGCAAGGATATTTTCTTACCAAAATATAATTAAAACCAAAGAGAGAAACAGATTACAAACTGCAATTTTTTGCGGCTTAATCCAAAGAAAGGATTTACTTACTGAATTCACAAAATTGGAATTGTTATGATATAAATATATCAACTAAGCTATTATCAAAATTGTAATTGTGATGTCGAAATCGATTTGAAAGCTAGTACGTAGTACTTTAATTTTCTCTATATGTAAAAGATTTATAGATATTCAATGCTGAATTGCTTTTTGTTATATTATAGTACAAATGAAATTTAATGTACCATTTTTGTTATATTCTTAATAAATCAAAATAAAAATAATATAAAATTAAAAAATGTGTTTTAGTACAATTAGGGTAAAAAAAGTAAAATTTTTCAAGTTATTTGGTACAATTTTAAAATTCCCGATGCCATCCCTGATACAAATGCATTATATATGCGGTGGCACGAAATAAGCCCCCAATGAAATATGCCCCAAAAAATTTTAAAATTTTTGTTTGGGCTTTATTTTATTTTTTTTTTTGGGCTTATTTCTTTTTTTAATAATTTGGAGCTTATTTCATAAAATTTTTTGGGGCTTATTTCATTTTATTTGGGGTGTGGTAAAATGATGACTGTTGTGGTTTTTAAAGAATGAAAACATAGCCGACGCTTATGAACGCCACTGGCAAGTGATTTAAGCTACGTCCACATTTATCAAATATTTGCCCAAAAAAACGTAACCAATAGTTTTGCTTAGGGATAGTGTCATTTAACACGATTTTTATATTACAAAATAAAATTAATTCTTCTCCAAAAGAGTATTTTTATACAGTTTTTAAAAAATTCGAACCCAAAATTAAAAAAATATTGGAATTAAAGGAAATAAATTATTAGTTTTTTTCCTGGTTACGTTTTTTTCGACAAATATTTGATAAATGTGAACGTAGCTTTATAAAGGCAGATATAATGCCTATGTTTTAATTAAAAAGAAGCCGATTTGAGGCTAAGATTTTGAGTGATTTATTTTCTTAAAAACAAGGACTTAAATACTGACTTAACGGTAATCTTAAAGCTACAAAATTAACATAATACTTAATACTAGTTGTTGTCTTAACCCATATTATCCTATCGCCTCATTTAAGGTGCGCTACTGTTTGCTCTCCAATTAGCTACTCTTCTTGTATAAACAGTTATTTAAAATTGTTTACTTGTTCAATTATTTTATTTTTTATTGCAAGCACGTTGAATTTGTACATTTTGCATTTTAGTTTGTTCATAGCATAGAGAGCAGAGAATTCAATATTAGTTAAAACGTGTTCCAGAAAAGGGTAAGTCATTATAAATGTCAACTTTAATTACAATGAAACTGATGTTACTTTCTAATATAAAAATCTGTATATTTTATTATTTGCTTTGAAAATAAAATCATTTTATTTTCTAAAGCTATGAAAACATGTTTTAATATTACGCCCCATATAAGGTGCATTAGGAATATGAGACACCATGAAGATTTTTCAAGGGGTCGTAATTTTATATACGGTTAGAAATAAATTTTATCGATTGTTTTTGTTTTTTTCTTCAGCTTGAGCGTCCATGAAATCATTTTAGCTTTAGAGGATGATAGCCCCATTATATCAGCTGATATATTTATCACACCTGCTGATAATGCAGACGTCAGAGATGAGGATAGTGGTGAAATTGGAAGTCTTGCTCGAAGACAATTATTGGCGGAAGCTGAAGTGCGATGTCAAGTACCTTCAAATGAAGGAGTTTTAGAAACTTTAGAAGGCATTCCGTTTATTTCTAATGAAGAAGTAAATAACCCAGCAACTTTTTCTGGTGAACCACTTAGAAAAAAACCGAAGACTTCCATCAAAAGACAGTGGAAACAGAAAAATATTACGTCTAAAACTGAGAAAGAAGGGAGTACGCCGGAGTTTGTTTTGGATAAAGATAATCCATTGGAATTCTTCGAAATGTTTTTTGGTGGCGATGTTTTTAAATTACTGCGTTCAAGTATAGAAAATAATGCCATTGCAAAAGGCCAAATAAACTTTCGTGTTAGCACTGAAGAAATAAAAAGCTTTGTAGGTATTTTACTCTTGTCTGGCTACTATAGTGCATCGCGTTATAGATTGTATTGGGATCAAAGTGTTGATACACATCACCCAGGAGTAGCATCATGTATGAGTCGTAACCGATTTGAAGAACTTCTTCGCTATTTTCATGCTTGTGATAGTAGCAACCTTCCTACTAACGACAAGTTTGCAAAAGTAATACCGCTCTGGGACAAAATGAATAACCGATGGCTTAAGTATTTTCCCGGTGAAAAATATCTATCCATAGATGAGTCAATAGTGCCTTATTTTGGAAAGCACGGAGCTAAGCAACATATTCACGGGAAACCAATTCGTTTTGGATATAAAATATGGTCAGTATGTACACGCTTGGGCTATCTAATATATGGCGAGCCATATCAAGGGGCTAAAACAGGAAACGCAAACCCAGCTTTAGGTGTCGGTGTTAGTTCGGTTGTGACAAATCTGATTTCTAAACTTCCGGACGGAGAACATTATAGCTTTTTCGTGGATAACTTTTTCACATCTTTACCATTACTCGATGAGGTTAAGCAATTAGGGCTTGATATAACGGGAACCTTACGAGCAAACAGAACTGAAGGAGCTCCTCTGAAAGACATAAAGGATATGAAAAAAAACTTCAAGAGGTTACTTTCATCAAATTACTGATGTTGTATATGGGTTAAACTACAATTCTTCCAATGTAAATTCCAAGGAATCTTAGGAATTTACCTTAGGGTAGTTCAAAACAATGCAAAATAAATAAAAATGAAAAAGAATAATAACATAAATAATGTTTGATATAGAATACACTACAGGGGCTTATTTCATATCCGTAATATATGTAGATCTAAACACATTTTGAGGAAAATTGCATGTTATTTTCAAGTTTCAACTGTGTTATAATAAAGTCCTTGCGCCCGGCCGTAGGCCAGTTATGCAGACAATACTTTGAGCGCGAAACCGGTGTTCAATATACCATAGAGGATAAATTCCTTGCGCCCAGCCGTAGGCCGGTTATGCAGAAAATACTTTGAACGCGAAGCCGGTGTTCGATATACCATAGAGGATAAATTCCTTGCGCCCGGCCGTAGGCCGGTTATGCAGCGAATACTTTGAACGCGAAGCCGGTGTTCGATATACCATAGAGGATAAATTCCTTGCGCCCGGCCGTAGGCCGGTTATGCAGAAAATACTTTGAACGCAAAGCCGGTGTTCGATATACCATAGAGGATAAATACATTGAATGCGAAGACGGTTTTCGATATACCATAGAGGATAAATTCCTTGCGCCCGGCCGTAGGCCTGTTATGCAGTGAATGCTTGGAACGCGAAGCCGGTGTTCGATATAATTTAGAGGATAAAATTCTTGCATTTTATGATTTCTTCTTAAGCTTACTTCATCAAGTTAACAAATTTGGGGCTTATTTCATTTTTTGGGGTTTATTTCATTAAATGAAAAATTTGGGGATTATTTCATTTTTTTATTTGGGGTTTATATTCTATTTTATTTGACCTTTTCTTTATATTTATTAGAATGTTTATTTAAGCTATAGGTCTTTTTATTTTAATATATATATATATTGTTGTTTATATTTATATTTATTTTCGATATTTCGCTAACAATTTGTTAGCATCTTCAGGAAAATTTTATAAATTATTTGAAATTTTAATATTGATTTGTGTATTGGGTGTCATAAAATTTTTTCAATAATTTTTTATGGAAAAAGTCTAGGAAAATTTAACTACAGTATATAAAAAGGTTTTTGTATGAAATGTCACAAAAATTGTTTCCAAATTTTAACATAAAAAAATTATTGAAAATGAGTTAAGTATTGGATAGATATAAAATTTTTAACACAGAAAAAATTATTAAAAATGTTATGTTATAAAAATAGTTTTAAAAAATTAACATTGAATTTAATATATCAACACAATTAACATTAAAATGGATTGCTGATTTGACTGTGATACGTATCGGTCGTTTTTTGCAAAGAGCTCTTAAAAAAAAAAATAAAAATATAAAATTTGGTTTTTCTGTCAAACAAAAAAATAATTTTTTATTATTTGAATTGAAATTTTTTGTGTGGAAAAAAATTGTGTTTTGAAAAAAATTCAATTAATTTTCGAAAATTTAAGGCAAAACTACTGCCTAGGATATGAATCATTTACTTTCGCATTCCGGAGGACGTCCTCCTAATATCCCAAAAAAGAAATCATCAAAATCGAAAAATCGAGACAGCTTCTGGAAATTCTTCAACGGTTTTGGTTAAGAAAAATGCATCTGTATCTCAAGTCAATGGCAAAAATCTTAAGCTGCCCATCAATGTTCCGAAAACTAAACCTACTGTTGCTAATTCTGAACTTGGTAAGAACCTTCTCGACGCAGTCTTTGAAGAATCTTATTTTGCAACTGTAAACAATGCTCCTCAAGAGACTTTGGATGCTTATACTGCTAATAATGATGCTACTATTTTGGAAAATATTGAAATCGAAGACTTAGATACGGAAGCAAATACTTCAATGCAGATGGATCTTGAGAACTGCTCAGTTTCTTCACTGGAAAGTGACTTCAAAGCAATTAAAAATAAAAAAAGGAAGTTTCAAGGTGATTATGAAATCGATTTATCAAAGGTTAATTTTAAAAATGCTAAGTCTATGGAATTTGTTAATAGGAATAATAAGTATTCTATTTTGGGGGACTTAAATTTAGAGGCTGAAATGCCTCATAAGATCGCACATTTAAAGTCCTCAAATGTTGTTACTCAACCAAGTGTTAAAGCCAAGAATTCCTATTGTCCTCCTATATTTTTAGAAAATGTTAATGTTAAATCGTTGATTGACCAACTGAGTTCCAAAAATGTTGAATTTAAAATTAAGAACCAGTCGCAGTACAAGAGTAAATTGTACCTTAAGGATGCATCTGCGCACTTAGAAATGATGCAGTTGTTAAAAGATAAAGAGGTACCTTCTTTCAGTTATACTCCAAGAGAATTTAAACGACAAAGTGTACTATGCAGAGGTCTTTATTTTAAATCTAGCATTACTGAAATCGAATCTGAACTAGACAAGTTGGTTCCGAATACAGTTGATTCGGTTTCTAAATTTTCCACTGAGCATTCCAGACGTCATGGTATAGACACGGGCTTATTTTTGGTAGTTCTTAAACCTGGACGCAAAGTCAATGAGTTGATTGGTTTCAAATTCATCTTAAATCAGGTAGTGGCCTGGGAACGTCCTAAGGCTAGTTCTAAAATTCCGCAGTGTTGGAGATGTCAGCGTTGGGGACATTATTCCAAAAATTGTAGTCGTCCATTTTCTTGTTTAAAATGTAATGAAAAGCAAGTTCCCGGGGCATGCTCTTTTGTCACTGATGGGAAGATATTACCATTTTGCGTTAATTGCAATGAAAATGGTCATACTTCTAACTACAGGGGTTGTCCCGCTTACAAAAAGTACGTTGCACTTAGGAAAAAAACTTTCCAAGAGGCAAAAGATAGGAAGTTGTCAGCTGCTAATAATGTAACTAAAAGAGTCAGTCATGCTGGCATTGTTCCAAGTAAGCCCTTTGCTAGTTTGTTTAATGTGGTTCCAACACAGAAAAAAAAGAAAAGCCTGCTTTAATTGAAGAGTTTATGAAGGTTGCTAAATTATTATGTGTCCACGAATCTTTTTCATTGGAAGACAGGATTCAGAACTTTTTAGATTCGTACAAAACAATGTCTCAGGATCAAGCTAGAAAAGAATGCCTGAACTTAATGAAAAATATTCAAGATGTATATGAGCCGTAAATTTCTAAATTTATGTACATTTAACGTTGGTTCTCTTGTCCACGTGGGTAGGAGATTTGAACTTGATATGTTATTGAATCAATTTAGTATTGACATTGCTTTTCTACAAGAAATGCATTTATCTGATGTTAAAAATATATATCTTGATAATTTTTCGCTTTTAAGGGACAGCAGCCCACTAGGTGTTGGCATCGCTGTTAAAAAGCCAATATGCTATTCGAGAATAAATATTACTGGACTTTACTTTCCAAATGTATTTGTTGAAATTAAAATTTCATTTAACGGTGCTATTAAAAAGGTTCTTTGTGGTTCTATCTATTTTCCATCCAACTACAATCGACAATATATATGTGAAGGGCTTTCTTCAATTTTGACTTTTTCCAACGATTATGATGGGCTTATATTGGGAGGTGATCTTAATGCAAAACACTTATCTTGGAACGATTCAATAAGTAATTTCAATGGTGAAGTGCTTTCGACTTGGCTTCAGGACGAGTCTTTGTCTATAACTAGAATATGTGACATTTGTCCGACTTACCCCGGTGGTTCTTCTCATTTAGATCACTTTATTGTTAGCAACGACCTGTTAGACAATAACCTTCCTAACTTCAAAACGTGTACACTTCCATCTTTTTCTGATCACTATCCACTGGGATTGTGTATTTCAATGTTGGATTTTGATTTCTTGTTAAATGCCCCCAATCATTTTGTGTCCTACAAAGACACTAACTGGATTTCATTTAGAGTTGATATAATTAATTCTTTACTTATTGATTATCCGCCAAAAACCAGAAATCTATCTAACGATGAAATAGACTATTTTCTAAAAGGGTTCAATACGTCAGTCAACTCTGTTGCGCAAGAGCACTCTAGAAAGATTGAGTGTCATAATAAAAAATTTATTGCGTCAGACAAATTAAAAAATATACTTAAAATAAAGTAAGACTGGCAAAAAGAATTGAAGACAATTTTTAGAAAGACTTTAAACAGAAAACACCCTGATTATCTTATTATTTCTAAACAAATTGATTTAATAAAAATTATAATAAAAGAACAAGTCAGTATAGAACAGGCAATTTTTTTTAATGACAGGTTGGAAAAAATTAAACCTGGTCCTTGGGCCTATAAGAAAATTTTTAAGATCATTGGTAATAAGAATCGTTCATGTGCTAAGAATATTTCAGTGAATGGTGTGAAAATTACTGATTTGGACCAAAAGCTAAGTGTTTTAAAAGCACATTTTGCAACTGTTTTTCAAAGTTCTACTCACGATAGGGATATTTCGGAAATAAATGAAACAATAAATGCTACATTTACTCAAATTCCAATTTGTTCTTTGTTTGATGAAGATAATTCTTCCTTGAATGATATTAGAAATAAAAAATTTACTGATTTGGAATGTATACTAAATTTAGCTAACTCCATTAACAATAAAAAATCGTGTGGTTTGGATAACATATCTTTATAATTAAACAACTTCCAACTAAAGCCTTTGAGTACCTAACAATACTATTCAATAATTGTTTAAATAACTGTTATTTTCCTCGTGTTTGGAAGGTTGCGAAGATCATACCTATCCAAAAGGAAAAGGGTAATGACGATATTAATAAATTAAGACCAATTTCTTTACTGTCTAATGTAGGAAAACTGTTTGAGAGAATAATACGAGAAAAAATGGATATTGGTCTAAACGATTCCTATATTCCCCAAGAACAATTTAGCTTTAAAAAAGGAAACTCAACAGTACATGCTCTTTTTAAATTTCACACAGATGTTATTCAGAACTTGCGTAAACGTCACTGCACTGTAGCTGTTTCTCTTGACGCCGAAAAGGCTTTCGACAAGGCATATCACGATGGAATTTTGTTTAAGATGTTGAAAATCGGTTTTGATCCATCGATTGTTAAACTTTTACAAAGTTTTTTTGATGACAGAAAATTTCTTGTGCAGATATGTAATACACTATCGAGTCAGGGTGAGGTTTCTTGTGGCGTTCCACAGGGTTCTGTGTTGGCACCACATTTGTACAACATTTTTATATATGATTCTCCACATGAATTTAATGGCTCGAAAAGTCTACTTTATGCTGATGACTCGCTACTTTTTGCTCATGATGAATCTCCGCTTGTTGCACTCCAACGTGTTCAATTGCATCTTAATTATGTTCATGATTTTTATTCTCGTTGGGGAATAAAAATTAATGCCAATAAAAGCAACGCCATATGTTTAAGAAATGCTTCTGGCAAGTGTAAATATTCTGTTGTTCCAGAAAGCAAGAAACTGAAATTGTTTTTGAATGGTAATATGATTGAATTCAGAGACAGCATTAAATACCTTGGAGTGAAATTTAATAAGCTTTTGAAATTTAATGGTCATATCTTTTAAAAGCTTGAGAGAGCAAATCAAGTTAAGGGCGCATTTTCCAAGCTCTTTAATAGCAAATCATTACCTGTTGACACTAAACTACTTTTACACAAGGTTAGCATAAGGCCAATTCTTCTTTATGCATTTCCAATTTGGTTTACCATTTCTAAAACAACAATGAAGAAAATGGAAATTTTTGAACGATATATTTTACGGAAATGCATAAATAAGAATTATAAATGTTTAAATAAAAGGTTTTCGAACGAATACATTTACGAAAAGGCCGGGTTATTGCCCATATCTTCTTATGCTCTTAGTTCAATGAAGACTTTTGTGGACAGACTGTCTTATTTCGAAGGCAGTATTATTAAAGATATTTTGTCTAGTGAGAGAGAATTCAGTTGGTCTAACACGCAATATATTTCTAGTATTGGAATTTTACAGGAGGAATTAATGGG
Organism: Lypha dubia; assembly: GCA_947311025.1. Lineage (NCBI taxonomy): Eukaryota > Metazoa > Arthropoda > Insecta > Diptera > Tachinidae > Lypha > Lypha dubia. Next base: position 81,285,072 of record OX371260.1, on the reverse strand, counting down.
CAATTCTGGTCAAAACTTTTATCAGCACATAACCCCGGGCATTCATAGGGGATAATTTTTATTGTTATTTTTTTATCATTTCAATTTTTTGTTTTTGTTTTTTTTGTATTTTTTTTTTAAGTTTAAGTTTGTTAGATATAAGTTTTAGTTTTAATTTTTAGGTTAAGTTTTTTTTAGTTAAGCTCATTTAATGTAGATAATACTCTACTAGTTACCACAAGTGTCGGGAGCAAGCACTTTTCTTTCATTTCTAATATGTACTAAAATATTTGTTATATAATTTTTCTTTATATTAGTAGATAAGCATGTTGCATTGTAAAAATCATAATGTTATTAAAATAATACTTATAGTTTTAAGTTTCCCTAAAATTTATGTTGTATAATACTTTAATATGAAAAGAATGAAGTCTCAATAAATTACCTAACTAACCTTAACCTAACTAACATTAAAATGTATAGTATGTATCCAGGTTGTTTTTTAACATAGAAAAAATTATTAAAAATGTTATGTTATAAAAATAGTATTTAAAAAAATTTAACATTGAATTCAATATATCAAAACAATTAACATTAAAATGTGTAGTATGTATCTAGGCTGTTTTTTAAATATAAATATCAAAAATTATTTACAAATTTTTATAAGCTTTATAAAAGTTAAGAATAATAAAAATCCTACAGGAAATTAAGTTATTATTGGTGTAAAACCAAGAAGCAATAATGTGATTATTTTCCTGTGGGACCATAATATAATTAGATATGTAATTAAACAAAGTAACAAAAATTCATAGTGAAACAAGAAACAATCATTTAACATTTAGATTTTTACTAACTAAATATCTATAATTCTGTGCTAAATTTTCTGTATCTACTTTGAAATTTATTCTTTGTGTTGCTGGTGTATTAATTATCTCTAACATTTCTAACATCAAACGCTGTTTATAATTATTTTCTGTATTCAGAATTGAAACATTTTCAAAGTTAGGAAAGTGAACTAATCTGGAACAATGAGATGACAACGCTGTCTTCTGTGAATTGATATGCCTATATTTCTGATCTGACTTATGACCTGCTATTCTCGTTTTTAATTTATTTTTGGTAGTACCTACATATACCATGTTACAATTCTCTCCATCATTTCCCCTGCAAGGTATTTTGTAAACTACATTCGATCTATCCCATTTATCAATTTTGTCCTTAGTTCTACTAAATAATTTATTTAATGTGTTATAGGTTCTATACGCTATTCTATATTTGTTTATATCAAAAATCTTTGATTTTGTCAATCTCTCTGAAATCTCAGGAATATACGTTAAGGATTTGTATATTCTCTGTTCTGTATTACTATCTATATTATTAATTATTTTATGTTTGTGTCTATATATTAATTTATTAATTAAAGAACTGGGATAATCATTATCTCTCACAAAATACTTCTTATTTTCCTCTCATTCTTGTTGTGAAACTGTTTGTCACTTATAGTTAAAACCCTTTCTATGAAATTTCTAGCTGTATTAATAATAATATGTTTGCTAAGTTTAGAATAGTAATTAATTAACCTTCCCGATGCTGTTGGTTTCTGGTACCAATCTATCAATAATCTATTATCTTTTCTAATAATACTAGTATCTAGATAATTGATCCTGGAGTTATATTCCTTTTCAACAGTAAATTTAATATTAGAATTAAATTCATTAAATGTCAAAAGCACCTTATCAATTTCACATTCAGGAATAATGCAAAACAGATCATCTACATACTTAGTCATCAATCTGGGAATCGCATTCAATTTTTGAATAGATAAATCCAATCATTTCTCCATAACTATATCTGCAACAATTGGAGATGCTGGAGATCCCATTGGAAGCCCATTTTGTGCATAAATATATTTCCATTATATTGAAAATATCTATTATCTTCTATGCAAAATTTTAAAATACGTAAAAATAAATCCTTATCTATATTTGTATAATCCTTAATCATATCCCATTTTTCTTCAATGGTATTTATCGCAACATCAACAGGTATACTGGGAAATAAAGACACAACATCAAAAGAAATCAATATTTCATCATTTGATATCTGTTGATCTTTTATCCTGTTTTTAAACTCTACAGAATTCTTGATATTATATCTAGAGTTCTTCGTAATATTCCGTAAAATATTTGTTATGTATTTACATAACTCATATGATGGAGAATTAATAAAAGAACATATAGGCCTTAATGGAAAACCTTCCTTATGGATCTTTGGTAATCCATATAAACGCGGTGCAATTGCAACGTTAGTTTTAAGCCTATTTTTCTCAGTAGAAGATACTATTTCCTTCCTATATAATTCTTCAACTATATTATTGTTAATTTTTTGTAACTTGCTAGTTGGGTCTCTATTTAATAAAGTATATTCTCTAGTATCTCCTATAATATCATTAATCCTAGAATTATAATCAAGTCTATTAATTGCTACAGTAGTATTACCTTTATCTGAATTAACAATAAATATATCCCTGTGTTTTTTTTAAAATCTATCAGCTATATTTACCTTATCTATCATAAACCTATCTCTATTAGATAATCTATTTTTATTTAAATGATTATCAATAACTGCTGTTAATATATTTCTAGCTATTTCTTGTTCTTCCTTTTTATTAAAAGTTCTAACTAACTCTTCTCCTTCAGATATTATTTTTAAAATAGGAAATTCGTTTGCTTTTACTGGTAAAGCATGTTTTTTCCCGAGTGAAAGAATCCACTGAACATCGCTTGGCATATCACAATTGGTTTTATTAACAAACCATTTCTCATTATACCTAATATTTAACTCTTCTAATTGTAATATTTTAAGATTATCAAATTTCGTCTTATGTATAATATTTACCTTCTTCATATATGTAACCGTTAATTTCTCCTCAAAATATAAAAACTCAACCATTTCCTTCAGAGTGAAATGTTTCTTCAATTCACCAATAATTATTTCCCTTTCCCTTTGAAAATGTTTCAATAATTCGTGTTTTTCTCTTATTGCTATCCTTAAAACTTTGTTCTGTATATCCTGTGTATATTTTGAAATTTGTTGTTGAATCATGGGTAGTCTATCCTTATTGAAAATGTTCGATACACTCCTCGTTGTGACCTTTATGAAATTTGGAATTATCCCTGCATTCTTACATCTTGTTAAAAAGGTTATTGCTGACTTCGTCCGTACACATTTATTCCTAATTGACTTCATCAAGTTTGTATATTTCCTAGTTTGGTTGTTCTTCTTGAAACAGCTATAGTCCATTTTTTTTTAGCACAGAATTATAGATATTTAGTTAGTAAAAATCTAAATGTTAAATGATTGTTTCTTGTTTACACTATGATTTTTTTGTTACTTTGTTTTTTTATTTACATATCTAATTATATTATGGTCCCACACGAAAATAATCATATTATTGCTCCTTGGTTTTACACCAATAATAACTTAATTTCCTGTAGGATTTTTATTATTCTTAACTTTTATAAAGCTTATAAAAATTTGTAAATATTTTTTGATATTTATATTTAAAAAACATCCTAGATACATACTATACATTTTAATGTTAATTGTGTTGATATATTGAATTCAATGTTAAAAAATTTTTTTAAAAAACTATTTTTATAACATAACATTTTCAATAATTTTTTCTATGTTAAAAAAATAGCCTAGATACATACTATACATTTTAATGTTAATTGTGTTGATATATTAAATTCAATGTTAAAATTTTTTTAAAAAACTATTTTTACAACATAACATTTTTAATAATTTTTTCTATGTTAAAAATTTTATATCTATCCAATACTTAACTCATTTTCAATAATTTTTTATGTTAAAATTTGGAAACAATTTTTGTGACATTTCATACAAAAACCTTTTTATATACTGTAGTTAAATTTTCCTAGACTTTTTCCATAAAAAATTATTGAAAAAATTTTATGACACCCAATACACAAATCAATATTAAAATTTCAAATAATTTATAAAATTTTCCTGAAGATGCTAACAAATTGTTAGCGAAATATCGAAAATAAATATAAATATAAACAACAATATATATATATATATATATATTAAAATAAAAAGACCTATAGCTTAAATAAACATTCTAATAAAAATAAAAAAAAAAAAAATTTTTATTTGGGGTTTATTTCATATTTTTTGGGTCTTATTTCGTAAATTTTGTTTGGCGCTTATTTCATTTTTTGGGGTTTATTTCATAAAATTTTTTGGGGCTTATTTCATTTTTCGATTCGGGGCTTATTTTGTGGTGCCTATATATGCTTCTATACATATTTTCACGTATACTGAACAAATTTACTTAAGTTTTAATAAATTTGGCTGTCGTATGCTGCCAAAGTCAAATGAATGGGATTTCTGCTAAAAAAAATCTAGTTAGGTTAAGATATTTTTTACAAAATTTAAAAATCTCCAAGTAAAGCGCAGTGAGGTAAAAATTTTAATTGCATTCGTTTGATCTTGGTGCATATTTCATATTTTTAGGTGAATATATTTGTACTTCAACAAATTTTTATTCTATAATATAACTAGGAATACATACATAAATACTATTTTTTTGAAATTTCGTTTCTATATTTAATAAAAGAAGTTCATTACAGGGAATACAGTATTCTATATCTTTATCTATTAAATTTAAAGCTGACAGCATAGTGCTGCATGTTTTTACTTTTAATTTATTTTTAAGTAAAGCTAATTTCGAAAAAATTCTTTCTGCACAAGCACTGCTGTGAGGTAGAGTTAGTACCTGTACGGCCAGTTTGTACAAATTAGGAAACATTGGTTCGTCTAACGAATTCTTTAAATTACCAATTTTATGCCAAAATTGTATACATTACAAGCATGGTGAAATAAGTTTACCAGGTGGACTCGTAACGGCAGCTCATTATTTTTTGCTAAGATGATTTTGTGGATATCACACGTCAAAATGGTGTAATATTTTGACAAGCATTATCCACTTTTTTGTTATGCATATACTTACATCACCATGATTTGAATAGCTTTTAAATTTTGACAATTTTTTTTATAAAAATAATAAGAACATATTTTAATTTAAAAAGGGTCAAATTGCGACTTTAGTCGGGTGAACGGTAACGCTGTTGCGGTTAAAGGTGAACTGAGTTGCCACATTTTATAGCAATTCTTACATATCTTGTTTTATTTCTATAAATATACTAAGGTGACTTCACTTCACAGGTGGTGTTAATTTTACACTAAACTTAATATTACAACAACATATCACATGCATATACAAATTTTGATATTTTGACTACCATTATTTAAAAAAAGTATCTTAGCTGTTTTAATAGCACCACCTTTAAGTGCATTCGCCTAGATATACGCCATATCTAGGCGACGACAAATAGCTGATTTCCGCCCCACTAAAAATGTTCAGCACGACAGGTGAGCTTACAGTTCGACAACAAGTACAACAATCCATGTATTTTGTTGGTATAAAGCACTCACTTCATATCAAAATACACAAACAAATTTAAAACATTTTCTTACGTATGCATACCAAACTGTAACCATTATTTATGTCTCCTTTCGAAACTGTATCAGTTTGTACAAAAATTTGCTATAAAGCGAGCTCAGTCAGCTGTGCTAGTAAGCCTTGGTACGTGTTGTGTAGTAAGTTCAATAAAAATTCATTAATTATTTATTTTTATATATGTATGTACAATGTACAAATTAATACATTATTAAAAAATGTATTTGTATGCAAATAAGCAAAAACATACATATGATTTAATTTTTCTAATAATGCACGATAGTGTGATCGCATTGCACCGATTATTGTCGCAATTAAGATTTGGCCGATATGAACCGGAAAAATGTTGCAATATGCGACGATAATGGGACCACCCAAAAATAAATTATGCAATGTTTTTACATGTGTGCCGATATAGCTCGATAAAAATTGTCGCATATTGTGCTGTTTGCGCCGATAGTGGGATCAACTTAGCCACAGCAAAATATGAAAATCCACAAATAAAAGTAAATATGTGTGTAACTTAACATTGTGTGTCGTCATTTTCACATTCACACAGCGTTACCATTTATCTAGTTTTCCCATTTTTTTTAAAGGTTTTTGAGATGCCAAAAAGATTTAAATTTATTGGGTAAAAACAAGTTTTTTTAATATACATATTTTTTTTTTTTGATAATTTTATTATTTATTGAATCTTTAATTATTTAAATTAAATTATCAATAAGTTTTTCAAATCTTAAATCTAAAAAATATTAAATATAAGTTTAGCCATTGCTAAACAAAATTTTTAATTTCAACGGTTAATTTTTGTTGTTTTACATCTCTCGTGAACGGCTGAGAAAAAGAGTATTCCTTCTTTTCAGCCGGGTGTGGCCTCTATAATGAAGAATATTGAGCGCAAGTGGATTTGGGTGCAACTCAAGTTTTTTTATATATTTTTTCGCGTGTTATGAAAATACTGTCTTCACCAACGGAACGTCTAGGTCTTTATGAATTCGATGGTTTCTGACAGACCAGGGGGCTGCTGTTATTGTACGTAGGATTTTATTCTGTCGCCTTTGAATTCTTTCGACATTCGATGCTGAGGCAGTGCTGTAGCATGTGACCAACAGTGTGTAGTATGCATTGCAATTAAATAGTACCGCAACATGCAATCGTTGACAAACTGCAAGCAAGATATTTTGTGTGACTGTAATTTGACACTTGTACGTTTAATCAAGTGCAGCTGCACAATGCACTTAAATGATTAACATTTATTAACTGCATTTGTTTAATTGTAAATATAAGCAACCCAAAGAATCTGTTGCTTTTAGGTATGCACTCGTTTAGACTTTAAAACTATTGAACACATGCCAAACGTAAATAGTGGGAAGCTAAATATGCTTACCCAACATTAATATATATTTGTATTCTTTTACTCTTATGTTAAGGTACCCCTAAGAATTATTCTCATAATTAGTATATAAGCCAATGTCAATTAGTTTAAGAAATCAATCATAAAAACTCAAGCTTAGGAGCTACTAGTTAGCTCTAAGCAAAATAATAAATATAAATAAATTGAGAGCTCCTAGAGAGCACCAGAATAACTAAATTGTTTTAATCATATTACTTGGCGATCCTGCCAGTCCTGGTGCTTTAAAATTAGCACGAAATGGGTCCTGACGGACAGCCAAGTCTCCGTCAGAAGAGTGTTTTATGCCTAAAAACACTGAGAAGGAAGCGCCTGGCCAAAAGGCGTCAATATAACAATAACTAATGGAACGCTAACCGAACTCAGCAACAGCAAAAAAATCAACAACTGGGCCAAACAATATAACAACACAACAAAGATGAAACTGAAGAAAGGCACACCACTACAAAAATATAGAAAAATACAGCAACTGATCAACTCAACAAAAAAAACAATATATAATAAGCAAATTAATTCTTCCTTTCCTTTTTTTTTAAATTAAAGAAGTGCATAAATTCCTGTGCACTCTCAGGTCGGTAGGCGTTAACCGCCGTTGACAAACTTTTTTTAAATATGGATTACTAAATAGTTCGTGGCCTCATAACATTAAAATAATTAAAATGTTAAGTAGAACAAAAATTAACACTTAAAAATGTTTAAATTTTTCAAAAAAAAAAAAAAAAATTATAACTGTATAATGGATAAAAATAAAATTTAAGTTAATTTACGATAATAAAATTGTAAAATTAAATTAAATTTTAATTAGAATAAAATAATTAAAGTAAATTAATAATTACATTTTACTTTTTAATAATTTTAAGACAAATAATATACGTAAAAATATTATTAAAATGGAAAAAGAACAGTCAAAAGTAATAGCTCAGGTTTATTTGAAATATATTTACTGTTAATAACTATACTTCTTACTTTAAGTTATAGAAAAAAAAAACATTTTTTTTAAACATGCCAAAAATAAGATATAAGGCAAAAATATACAGCCAAGGCATTAATCGCCAAATGCTAAAATCTTTAGAGTATCAAATAATAATATTAGAAATAAAATGACACCATAAATAATCATACAACCCATTTTTGTGGCAGTGAAATATATGTGAATACAAATAAGCAGCATTAATAATAAAAAAAAAAAAGCCCAATATGACGTCAGAAGAAAACTATTTACTAATGGGAATCTTGACTTAGGACAAGTTTTCCCTAGGCTTGAAAAAGTGGCCGGTAAATTATATATAATGTTCATTAATGGAAATATTGACTTAGGACAATTTTTGCCAAGGCTTGAGAAAGTGGCCGGTGAACAAATAGGCACCAAACGAGAAAATTTTAGAATTTATCTCAATTAAATCTATATATATAAAAGAAAGTCGTGTTAGTTACTTCACTTATAACTCAATAACGGCTGAACCGATTTAGCTGAAAATTGGCAGGGAGGTAGTTTAGAGCCAGGAGAAGGACATAGGCGGGATTGGACAAAGGGGCGTGGTACCTATCATACAAACCACAAATTAAAAATCTATTATTTCTGCTCCTGATAACGGTATTTAAACAAAATTTGGTATGTCGGTTTGGTGTAAATTTCTTAAGTGCTGCTGCAAATATGGGCGGGATTGGACAAAGCGGCGTGGTACCTCTCATACAAACCACAAATTAAAAATCTATTATTTCTGCTCCTGATAACGGTATTTAAACAAAATTTGGTATGTCGGTTTGGTGTAAATTTCTTAAGTGCTGCTGCAAATATGGGCGGGATTGGACAAAGGGGCGTGGTACCTCTCATACAAACCACAAATTAAAAATCTATTATTTCTGCTCCTGATAACGGTATTTGAACAAAATTGGGACGTCGGTTTGGTGTGCATTTTTTAAGTGCTGCTGCAAATATGAACGGGATTGGACAAAGGGGTGTGGTACCTCTCATACAAACCACAAATTAAAAATCTATTATTTCTGCTCCTGATAACGGTATTTGAACAAAATTTGGTACGTCGGTTTGGTGTGCATTTTTTTAGTGCTGCTGCAAATATGGGCGGGATTGGACAAAGAGGCGTGGCACCACCCATATAACCCAAAAATTTAAATCGCCATATTTTGGGCATTTTTTGACCTACGTCGATGATATTTGGTACATATGGTATTGCCATAATTTGGAATACGTACCCGGAGAAAAGTGGATGGGACCACGCTCCTTTTTATTAAAATTAAAAATCGTAATATAGTCTTAACTACTGGACCGATCGTCACAATAGGATATATAAATACTTTTAATTTTATTTTATAACGAGGGGGGTAGCGAAGTACACCGGGATCAGCTAGTAATTTATAAATAAAAGGGCATAAAAGTAGCGCTACTACTTAATGAGGTGACCTATATAAATGATAAGAATGCTAATGCAATTCTTGATCTAATGCTGGAATACCACGATGATCCGATAGATGGAAGACATTGTGGAATATATCGAACAATAGAAAAATAAACAGGTATTACTAATGTAAAAATTGATTAGAAATATGCTAAAGCTTTTCAATTGTTGTACACATTTAAAACTTTCTATTGAGACACATTTCACCACTGCCATAAAATTCTAAATTCTAAAAATGGTTAAAGGTTGACAATATAAAATTATTACAACAATTTTTGGGTAATAATCATTTAAAACTGTTTTATTCTTGCCTAGAAGTCTAATGAAGACGTTCAATTTAGTCAAAGGTACAGAGTGAAAAGTTATTTAATTTTCAAACTAGTTTAATAACATAAAATTTATGAATATATACATACATATATTTTTCTAATTAAAATTTTATTATTCAAGAAAAAGACCCAAAATAAAGAAAATGTAAAACAAAATTGTAATTAAGATAAAAATATAATAGAAGAAAATTAATCAGAAAACCCTTATATTGGTTTTCATTTTATTGGTCCGTATAAAATTAAAAAAATAGATTTAAGAAATAATGTTACCATAGACGATAAGAAAACAAATAAACAACAAATAGTTCATAAAAATAGACTTAAGATATATAATAATAACTAACATTTAATATTATTGATCGGCGCCGAATTACTATGAAATTAGAATATAAGTACATCTACATATTATAATTATTTTTTTTCCGTAATATAAAAAAAAAAAAAAACATTGTTTTTTCCTTTTGAAAACAAAATATATATTATACTTATACTTACTGCACAATGCACTTAAATGAATAACATTTATTAACTGCATTTGTTTAATTGTAAATATAAGCAACCCAAAGTATCTGTTGTTTTAGGTATGCACTCGTTTAGACTTTAACAGCCGTATTCATAAAAATTTATTTCAGATTTATTGGCGGTTTATCAGCCAAAATTGTTAAAGTTGTATTCATAAACGAAAAAATTTTATTAAACCTTTAGTAAACCATCAGTAAAGTCAAAAAATTTATTGTTGGATTTGCCCTTCTTTAAACCAAAAATAAAGTGACATTTTGCATTATATTCAAGTAAATATAAAATATGGTGACATACATACATATATGTATGTATGTATATAAGTGTGTAGATATGTAGCATGTATTAATAATATTTACCATGTTTTCCATTTCATTTTCTGAAAGTTCTTGTTTGTTATTAGTTGCATCCATTTTAATTACACAAATTATAAATACATACATATGTACGTTTACTTGAAGCACAAATCAAAGAAATAAAATAAAATTCTGACGAATTATAGCAGTGATGTAAATTAAAGGTAAACAAACTCATTATTCGGTTACCTCTGCTACCGTATATCACAAAAATTGATAAATGGTAACAGTTTCTTTATTGATTTTCATTTAAAATTGTTCGCAAACTCATTTTTTATGTTTCTTATTTTGCAAACATATATTTTCCAATAAATTTTTTAAATAATTTATAGAAAACCTGATATCTACTTGATTATCGGGTTTAGCAAACAGTGGTTTAAAGCATCACTAAGAACTAAATGACAACCACATAAAAAGAGAGTTGCCATACATTCACATAAAGTCGCTACAATCGTTCAACAGCTATAAAACTGATATTGTTCCTTTATGAATACCAATTTTTATTAATCATTAATAAAACGAAAAGTCTACGATAGCTATTGTACTCTATAAGCCTACAATAATATTTTTTTATGAATACGGCCGTAAAACTATTGAACACATGCCAAACGTAAATAGTGGGAAGCTAAATATGCTTACCCAACATTAATATATATTTGTATTCTTTTACTCTTATGTTAAGGTACCCCTAAGAATTATTCTCATAATTAGTATATAAGCCAATGTCAATTAGTTTAAGAAATCAATCATAAAAACTCAAGCTTAGGAGCTACTAGTTAGCTCTAAGCAAAATAATAAATATAAATAAATTGAGAGCTCCTAGAGAGCACCAGAATAACTAAATTGTTTTAATCATATTACAGTGCCCCATAACTGGATTCCATAGGACCAAATTGGTTTCAGGATCGCGTTGTATAAGAGAAGTTTACAGTCAAGGCTTAGTATAGAGTTTCTTCCAATAAGCCAATTCATTTGGGCTGCTTTTAGTTTCATTTGTGTTAACTTTGCGTCTATATGCCATTTCCATGTTGAACGACGATCAAATACATATACAAAGTTTTTTATAAATACATAATTTAACTTTTGCAGAATATTGGATGAAAATATTAAGTGATCTTTGAATGCAATGAAATGATCTTATATTTTCTCACTCCCTTATTACTGCAACAGCGTCTAAATGTGTTTACTCGCTCTTAAGAACAACTATGCCCTTTTATACATTGACAATTTGTAACTAACTTTTGGCAGTTTGTGTTTGTGGTGAAAAAAAAATTAAAAAAAACGTGGACAAATATTTTTTTTTTTTTTTTTTTTAATTAGGACCAGCACTCAGGGGATGACCCCTACGTATGCAAAGCATTGAGCCGGAACTAGGAAAATAGGTTTTGGGAAGGAGGATAAAGGGAGTAGTGTTTGTGGACATTCGATTTGAACTCTGACACACTGAAAGTGGCAGGAAAGACCTCTGCGGGGAGTTTATTCCACATACGAACAGTACGGCCAAAGTACGAATTCTCTCTGTAATGCGTGGTGCGGTTCACTGACATATCGACCACAAAGGGATGCGCTCCTGATGAAGAGCGTGTTATACGTGAAAAGTGGCGGGTTTCAGGAACAAGTTCCCTGATTTCATCAGAGCACACTCCGTTGTAGTAGCGATAGAACAACGAAACACACCCAACATTGCGTCGATGCTCCAATGAGTCAATAGAGTTGGCTACCCTACTGTCACCGATAAGCTTCTTCGCCCTATCCTGTACGCGGTCGAGTAACTTCAAAATAGATTTTGAAGCACCGGCCCATACATGAGAGTTGTATTCCATTTTCGGTCGGATAAAGGTGGTATAAATATTAAGGAGATCAGATGGAGTGAAGTATGTCCTACACCGTCTTAGAAAGCCGAGGCACTTGAATGCTTCTTTTGAGACATGAAAAATGTGATCATTCCATCGAACATCACAGTGAATTTTCATGCCAAGAACATCAAGAGCTTCTGATTCCTCAATATCCTCAATGGTAAGAACTTTGGCATTAAATTTTAATAAAAACAATGTAAAAATGAGAAATACTTATAATGATTAATGTACATATGTGATTTAAAGACATGAATTTTTTAAAGACATTAATTTTATTTAATGTTATTTTATTATTATATTTATATTATTACCAATAAACGTAATTATTATTTGAACTTATATTAATTTACATATGAAAATTGATATTATTATGCTAAACTGATTAGATATACTAATGGTTTTCAGATATAAGAAGTTTTTAGAAAAAAAAAATATGGAAACGCTACCTACATAGCACGACCAGCGTTACCGTTGACAATTTTCAAAAAGGGGTACAAAAAGGTGATTTTCCAAAAAAAAAGGGTCACAAAAAGGGGATTTCTATGAAAAAAAGGGCATCTTCAAATAAGAAAAAATAAAGCAAATAAACACGTTTCATTTATAAAAACAAAGGTTAACAAACATTTTCATTAAAAGTATTTTTATAAAATATATGTATGTATGTGCATATAACGAAAAACAAGCAAGAGAAAACAAAATTTTTCATATGGTATGTACATAAATTTAAAATAAAAATAAATATAAAATTCGAAAATATGTATATGTATTCATTTTATAAAAAAAAACATAGCTACGAAAAATAAAATATAGTTCATGGTAACAATATGTATAAACGTACTTAAGTTTTCTAAAGGATAAGACAGAGATAACTAAATTTATTCTCTTAGAGGAAAAGCATTTAGTGTTGATAACAAATGAAACATACGATTTGAAAGAGAAAGACAATTGTGTAAATTTTCTATACATCTCATTATTAAATTAATATATATAAGCAAATTAAAATATATGTATAGTCATATAATTTTGCACTCAATACCTATTTTTTTGAAACTGTTCTTCTGTATTTTTGAATGAGTTCATCACTAGGAATCAAATCTTCCATGTCACTTTGAAACAAATTTAAGGTGGATAGCATGGACTGACAAGTGCCAACTTTCAGTCTATTTGTTAATATATTTTTAAGTAATGCTAACTTCGAAAAAAATACGTTCAGCAGAAGGACTACTACTGTCAAAGTAAATATATATGACGCAAATTTATACAAGTTTGGATATAATTTGTCGTCCAAACCGTTTTTTAAATTTCCGTTTTCATGCCAAAAGTTTTCAGGCTTAGATATTTTTAAAAATGCTCAGTTACAAATTCATCTGGTTCACTAATTATATCACTAAAAACAGATACAGTTTCAAAGTAGTTTCCTCAACTGATTTGATAAAAACTGGATCTAAATACTTCAATACACACAGTCTTTTATCGGTAATATTAATTCTTGATAAAATTTCACTACACAATTTTTGGTAAAAAAGTAATATTTTGTTTTTAATATTCATAATATGACTCCTTGAGATCTCGTTAGTATTTATTTCTAGCTCGGCTTCATGGCCAATATATATTCATATATTAAAATATCTTTAACGTGTAAAACATTAAAAAAATCAATATTTTCTATGCTTGTTCTAAAATGTATTCTTTTTTGTTCAAAAAGGGGCACAAAATAAATAATATTGATCCAAAAGGGGATTTAAATTAAAGGGGCCCAAAAAAGGGCTTTGCAGTCAGAAAAGGGGCAGAACGGTAACGCTGAACACGACCGTTACCGAACTACACTTAAAACAGGGGGGCTGTGCAAATATTACGTAACGCTGTTGTCAGAGATTTTACATATAGTTTATCAACACGCATGTTGTTGTCGATGCTTTTTGTGTTAAAAAAACACATAAGTATGTAGTTAAAATTGAAAACAAAATAAAAAGCAGCTCAACTGAGTAGTTTTAAACTTCGAATGATTTTGTAGGTGTATGGAAATTCCAAAAACAATTTACATAAGTAGTTCAATTACTGCTGTGACATGAATATGGGCATCTGATCGTAGTGTGAACACAAAAACAAAACATATATGAGACCAAGTATTTTCATAAAATATTTTATGAATCTGAACGTACCAACAAAAGGTTTTTTAATTAAAAATTACTAAAAATTTAGGCATTCAAATAAAGCGATATCTAAAAAGAGATCTCGAAAAAATTTAATAACTGTAATTGTGTTTACAGTTATAGCGGTCTACTACATATTATGCGCCCCTAAATCTCTTAATATAATAAATATCCTCCTTGAAAATTAAATCATTATTATTTTTTCAAGTAAACAAAGCTCGTACTTCAAATAATCGGATTAAAATTTTTATCCGATTATATGAAGTAATTTAAATCCTTTACAAAAAATAGCCGTATTTATTTATTTTACATTACTATAATTGTATTTAGTTTATGTTGTTATCTTTATATATATAATTCTTCTGAAAGTGTGTTAGTAACTGAACTCCTCCTTAACGGCTGAGCCGATTTCGATGAAATTTTTTGTGTGTATTTGAGTTGGTCCCTGGATGGTTTAGATTTACAATTCGGTCCAATTGGTCAAAGGGGCGTGGTACCTCCCATACAAACGACATATTAAAAATCTATTATTTCTGCTCCTGATAATGGTATTTGAACAAAATTTGGTACGTCGGATTGGTGTGCATTTTTTAAGTGCTGCTGAAAATATGGGCGGGATTGGACAAAGACGCGTGGTATCTCTCATACAAACCACAAATTAAAAATCTATTATTTCTGCTCCTGATAACGGTATTTGAACAAAATTTGGTATGTCGGTTTGGTGTGCATTTCTTATGTGCTGCTGAAAATATGGGCGGGATTGGACAAAGGGGCGTGGTACCTCTCATACAAACCACAAATTAAAAATCTATTATTTCTGCTCCTGAAAACGGTATTTGAACAAAATTTGGTACGTCGGTTTGGTGTGCATTTTTTAGTGCTGCTGCAAATATGGGCGGGATTGGACAAAGAGGAGTGGCACCACCCATATAACACAAAAATTTAAATCGCCATATTTTGGGCATTTTTTGACCTATGTCGATGATATTTTGTACATATGGTATTGGCATAAATTGGAATACGTACCGGGAGAAAAGTGGATGGGACCACGCTCCTTTTTAGGAAAATTAAAAATCGTAATATAGGCTTAACTACTGGACCGATCGTCACAATAGCATATATATAAATACTTTTCATTTTATTTTATAACGAGGGGGGTAGCGAAGTACACCGGGATCAGTGTAATATAAATATTAATTTACATCTTTAATAAGAAAAAATTTAATTTTTTATTAAAACTATACAAAAATGTATTAATATATCCGAATATCCGGATGCATTAAGAATCGTTTTTTTGCATCGTTAACTATAAAGAGACAAGAGAGAATGATGGTATTGCCAGTATCAACATGTTAAATTTATTAAAGCATACATTAGTTAATATGGTGTTTTTGCATACTATTTTTTAACATAGGTTTGTTAGCGTTAAAGTCGATGGTAACTAACACGAACTTCAAACCTCTCAATTAAGATTTTTTTTTGCATAAGGCTGTATATTTTTATATTATTATTATTACGAATAAACGTAATTATTGTAGAATTATTATTCTACACATGAAAAGTAATATTATCAGGCTCAAGTTCAGTTTTATTGAATTAATGAAAATTCAAAATTACTAAGAGTTTTTTTATGTTAATAAATATTATTTTTATATTATTATTATTACGAATAAACGTAATTATTATTTGAAGTTATATTAATTTACATATGAAAAGTAATATTATCAGGCTCAAGTTCAGTGGATACTAATTGAGAAGAATATCAACTATTTAACCAGTTTTCAACAGAAATAGAATATGAGAATTAATTTTTAATTCAATTTTTATTCTATAATGAAACAGTGCTGGTTAGTACGAAATTCCCTCATCACGGTTTGGAAATTACTAATAATCAACACAAACTCATAGTCCGTTATCATCAAAGTATTCTACGTTCTGCTAAAAACTGATTGGCTATAAATAATAATATTTTTCAACATAAAAAAACTCTTAGTAATTTTGAATTTTCATTAATTCAATAAAACTGAACTTCAGCCTATTAATATTACTTTTCATATGTAAATCAATATAAGTTCGAATAATAATAACGTTTATTCGTAATAATAATAATATGAAAATATGAATTCCGCTTGGGCACGAGCTATAAATACCCTAATAACAAGGGTCACAGTAACATGTGAATTTCCCTAATATAGAGTAAAAACAACCAAAAAGGTTAAATTACAAAGTAGAATACTGTTTCATCTATCTATATATGTATATAAAACATAAAAAATCTACCTATGTACGTTATAGAGTTCGAAACCATTCAACGGATGTGTCCCAAACCGGTTTCATTGGAAAGGCAATTATTCGATGATGGTTTAGAGGTATCATTCTTTTAAATCGGTTATGTAGTTCCGAAGATTTAATATTTTTCATATATTATTTTGTTTCATGAAAAAATTCAACATAGAGTTTTCTTTTTTTACACTTTAAAGCCGCAATCTATATATATATATTGGGTATTTTTTGACCTACGTCGATGATATTTGGTACATATGGTATTGGCGTAATTTAGAATACGTACAGGAGAAAAGTCGGTGGGACCACGCCCTTTTTAGGAAAACCAAACCCTTGGACCGATCTTTCTGAAATTTTCACAGCATGTTACTGTGAATGTGGAAGGAATAATAGGCTATATGATGTTTTGATTGGACAAAGAGGCGTGGCACCGCCCATATAACCCAAAAATTTAATTCGCCATATTTTTTGACCTACGTCGATGTTATTTGGTACTTATGGTATTGGCATAAATACGAATACGTACCAGGAGAAAATTGGGGTCCAACCACGACCCTTTTAAGGAAAATTAAAAATCGTAATATAGTCTTAACTACTGGACCGACCGTCATTAAATTTTCACAATAGATTATTCTTACGAAATAATAAATTCTTGACTATATAAAGTAGGGGGGGTAGCGAAGCACACCGGGCTCATCTAGTTGTAGAATAAAAATTGAATTAAAAATTAATTCTCATATTCTATTTCTGTTGAAAACTGGTTAAATAGTTGATATTCTTCTCAATTAGTATCCAGTTTACGAAAATTGTAAAGATGGACAATTGAACGCTGTTGAGAGGTGTAGCGGCCTTGAAATCAGTACTGATAGGTTCTGCTAAAAACTGATTGGATATAAATAATAATATTTTTCAACATAAAAAAACTCTAAGTAATTTTGAATTTTCATTAATTCAATAAAACTCAACTTGAGCCTGATAATATTACTTTTCATATGTTCATCAATATAAGTTTGAATAATAATTACGTTTATTCGTAATAATAATAATATAAAAATATTAATTCCGCTTGGGCACGAGCTATAAATACCCTAATAACAAAGGTCACAGTAATATGTGAATTCCCTAATATAGAGTAAAAACAACAAAAACGTTAAATTACAAAGAAGAATACTTTGATGATAACGGACTATGAGTTTGTGTTGATTATTAGTAATTTCCAAACAGTGATGAGGGAATTTCGTACTAACTAGCACTGTTTCATTGTAGAATAAAAATTGAATTAAAAATTAATTCTCATATTCAATTTCTGTTCAAAACTGGTTAAATAGTTGATATTCTTCTCAATTAGTATCCACTTTACGAAAATTGTAAAGATGGACAATTGAACGCTGATGAGAGGTGTAGCGGCCTTGAAATCAGTACTGATACGTTCTGCTAAAAACTGATAGGATATACATAAATAATAATATTTTTCAACATAAAAAAACTCTTACTAATTTTGAATTTTCATTAATTCAATAAAACTGAACTTAAGCCTGATAATATTACTTTTCATATGTAATAACAATTATATTTATTTTTTAGATATATCTAGACCAATTGTGAATACCCCACGGAAATATTTTTCCCGGTAATAAAAAACCCATATTCTAAACAGACGGGGAGAATAGTGTTGCGGGAATAGGAATTTCGAATTTTCGCAGTCACTTCTTTTGCTTTAAAAACTGTTGTTCTGACATAAATTTTGCAAAAAAAATTTTTGTTTTTCGCTGCAATATTAAATTAACATTAAATAGCCAACATTGTGTATTTAACACTACATAAGTTTTACGAATTACCATATGTTTTTGAAAAAAAGCAAATAAAAAATTTTTGGCTGCTGAGAAGATGCATAAAATTTTGGCATGTTTTTCGCTGTTACCCTTTTAATCGTTCTGAAATTTGCACACATTATTTTAAAACATTTCAGTAGTTCTTAATTATTCTTATGTTTATAATTTTCTTGATTTTTTTTTAATTTTTATATAAAAAACAACCTAAAGCTTCAAAAATTATTATACCATTATTCTTATTTATGTATTGCTAAAATAAAAATATATTTTTTTTCGATTTTCCTTTATTTTCTCTCGTCAGCTGTTTTGGGAAATTTGTTTGCAGGAAGAATGTGAGAGATGTTATATGGTAATATTTTTCTGCTTAAATAAAATGGTGAAAAATAACATCCGAAGACTAGCAATTCATTCGGGGATCAAATTTTTGCAGAGCAAGTGACGCGAAAACTCATCTCAGGAGAAGATATGTAGTGCATTGTGTTAATTATGATTCCATATTATAACTCAACATATGTGTTTGTTTTTACATATTACATAAATATGCAGAAATAGTTCATGTTTTTGGATAACGTGAGTAAAAATTCTTTAATCAACTAAGATGTATTACATTCTGGTGCTTATTTAATTTCAGTGTATTTAATAAATGCTTATTTCATCGCTGTACAAAATTTATCAATTGTAATTTAAAATTTTAGTACTAATTCCATTTAAAATTGTTGCGGAAAAACCTCGCAAGAATTATTCCCTCTCGATTGTCCTAAGCAATATATTACTTGAATTTCAATACATTCACTGCCTAACCCACGATATCGAACGATGTCGATCGCTTGATTTTTAGACGTAAAAAATCTATCTTGCGTTCCACTAATAACTGATTTTATTTATTTGTTTAGCTTTTCTTCCAGTAAACAATTAATAAGTTAAATAAAATCGGTTATTAGTGCAACGCAAGATAGATTTTTTACGTCTAAAAATCAAGCGATCGACATCGTTCGATATCGTGGGTTAGGCAGTCATTATTTTACAAACTTAGATTAATTTGTATACATATCATAAAAAAATGAGTTATATATCAATTCTATAGACATACGTAATGTGCGGTCTTTTTAAATCCTTTAATTAAGAGATATCAAGTCCCATCGTTAATTATATTCATTAATATTTTTTAATTTCTTTCAATGAATAATTGTTGACCTGTACATCCCGCGGGATCCCAATTTTGCACGAAAAGCGTTCCCGTACTTTAAAATTGGGCAAATGAGAGTGATTTTGAGAGAGCAATGTGCTTCTTCTTCTTGCACGAAACTGCCCGTACTTTTTCTTCGGGCTAGTTTGTGCAAGTAGTTAATCAATCAGCTGTTTATGAAATAAACAATAACAAATAAGAAATTTTAATTTTACCTAACAAATTGCGAAGAAAAATATGTATTTTAGGAGGTACAAACATACTGTATGTGTGTACTAACTAAAATCTTTTAAAAATTGAAATACTAATCAAAAACAGTATTTATTTTTTTTTGTTTACTTTTACAGCAATTTCATACAAACTTTTGGGGTAAAAATTTGGTTTTGTGCGTTCCCGTGCTTTTGTGCATTTGTGTCTCTAATTGAGAGGAATTATAGTTTACGCTCATTTTACCGAACTTTACCAGAAAAGTAAAGAAACAGAGCTATTATTTTAACCCTCTCACAGACAAGACCCTAAAAATTATTGTATGATACCTTTAATTTTTTTTTTTTATGTATACGTACGAGTATATAGTCAAAAGAAGAGACAGTTAAAATTTTTAGGTGAATATTACTTTTTAACGAACGCCAGGTAAAAAATATCGAACACCGTCTACACCCGGTCTGCCGGTTTGCATTTAATAAAACCAGGGTTTAAAATTAGTTTTTTGTTTTTATTTATTATACTACCGACTACTGCGAATATATGATCCTTTTTTTTTTTTTTTTTGTGGTAGTTTTATTATTTATTGAATCTTCAATTATAAATTGGAACATCAATAAGATTTTCAAATCTTAAATCTAAAAATACATCAATATATGTTTAACCAGTGCTAAACAAAATTTTTAATTCCAACTGTTGATTTTTGATGTTTTACATCTCTCGTGTACGGCTGATAGAAAGAGTATCCCTCCTTCTCAACCGGGTGTGGCCTCTATAATTTAGAATGTTGCGCGCAAGTGGATTTGGGTGCAATACTAATTTTTCAATATATTTTTTTGCGTGTTTTGAAAATACTGTCTTCACCAACGGAACATCAAGATCTTTGTGAATTCGCTGATTTCGGATATACCAGGGGGCTGCAGTAATTGTACGTAGAATTTTGTTTTGTCGCCTTTGAATTTTTTCTACACTTGATGCAGAGGCAGTGCCCCATAACTGGATTCCATAGTTGAAGCCATTTTGTCGTTTTTTGTATTTCTCAAATACTTTTGGTGCAGTTTAAAAGGAATCGGACTACACAATTAACAGAATTTTTAAACTATCTTTGATTACCCTGAAATCAATGGATTTGATGTCGTGTAAGTCACAACTAATTAATTATATTAAAATTAAAAATATGTAATCGCAAATCAAAAATCAAAGTGCATGAATTAATACGTATGTTCGTGTAGATGTTATTTCTTAAAACGAAAAAATTAAAAAAATTATGGTTGTACCAGAAATTTTATCAAAAATGACAAAAGTTTTGGAATTTGTCGTGTAAGTCACACGTGGAATTGACCATTTATGCTCATTCACTTTTATCCGCCATTGTTTTAGCCATGTTTCCAATTTTGAGATGTACCCTTGTAGATTCCGGGAAGCTTCTACAGGATTTTCATGAACGCTTAGAAAAGCCGTATCATCAGCAAATGTTGACGTGTGAATGATACTGCTTAACGGTAAGTCAGAGGCATATATTAAATAAAGTAAAGGACCGAAGATACTGCCTTGAGGGACTCCGGCTTCAATCGACTGCGGGGGGCTTGTAAAATTGCCTTCCTTAACTACAAATTTTCGTTCCTCTAGATAGCTTTTTAAGAGCCTGACGATGTTTGCGGGTAGATTTTGTGTGAGTTTGTTCAATAGTGTTATGCTGACTGCGAAAACCGAATTGATGATCTGGAATACATGCACTGCTAGTTACTATAGGAATCAGCTTGCTCATGTACAGTTTTTCAAAAAGTTTCGACATATTGGACAATAAACTAATAGGCCGATAGGATTCAACCTTTGTATGATCCTTACCGGGTTTTGGTATCATAGTAATCATCGAAACCTTCCATTCTGCCGGATAGTATTGCAGTCGTAAAATACTATTAAAGATGAATAGTATTACTCGTTTTGCAATGAAAGGCAATTCTTGCAGCATTTTGTTACTTATTTTATCAATACCTGGGGCTATTTTTGAGTTAAGACTTGTAATAGCCTTTTCAATCTCCACAATATTAAATCTTAGCAGTTCAATAATATCAGCAGAAATATTTGGAGTAAATACTTTTTCTAAGTGTTTAACAAAAAGAGCACCTTTTTCAGCATCAGTTCTTGCCCAGTCACCATTTGAAGCTCGTAATGGAGGTTTACATATCACCGGCCTTTTAAGTCCTCTGGCTGCACGCCACAGCGAATAATCTGTTGAAGGTGTTGCATCGAGTTCTTGCAGAAATTTTTGCAGCGAAGCTGTTTTTTGTAATTGCAAAACTTTTCTAAGCTGCTTGGTACACTCCTTAAGCCTTAATTTTAGCTGAGGCGATCTGTATCGTTGCCATTCTCGTCGAGCTCTCCGTTTTTCGGTCAATAGCCTTTCTATATCTGCACGAAAAATATTGTTAAATCTCGCTTGTTGATTTGGTTGAATTGAAGAAGCATTAAGAGCAGCTTGTTTAGCATGTGCTTCAAACAACCTAATAGAATTTTCTATGTCAGTAGGTGTTCTCAATGGTATATTTTCCGTGCAATGAGCACTCAAATATTTTTTGTATTTCAGCCAGTTAATACGTGCAGATGTCAGCGGTAAATCACATGTTGGTCTTGCGGTTGTGTGTGAGTAAATAGTGATAATAGTAGGCGAATGTTCTGAAGACAAATCCAAAGATGCTTCTACTTCCATCATTTCGCTGGGCACACCTTTCGAGATTCCAAAGTCGATAAAATCAGCAATTTTTTGTCGATCCGTTGGCCAATATGTTGGCTGACCACTTGATACTACATTCAAACCCATTTTTGAAATTGTGTCAAACAAACCACGACCCTTAGGACTTATTAAACGTGAACCCCAAAAAGTGTGTTTAGCATTGTAGTCGCCAGCTGCTAGAAAACGGGACCCCAGTGTTGTATAAAATGCGGTATATTGACTCTCTGAAATTAAAAACCTGGGAGGAGAGTAAACAGATGATATCACAAGCTTTTGATAAAAATTTTCAATACAGATGTTCGTTGCTTGAAGATATTCTTCACGAAGGTCATTTAGCAGGTAGTGTTTTATTCGAGTTTTTATTAGGATTCCAGAGCCACCACAAGCTCTACCTCGAGGATCCTTAGTATCGTAGAAATTATATCCACTAATTTTAAAATAGCTTCGAGACGTCAAATGAGTTTCTGAGATAAGCATAACATCGATTTGTTTATCCAGAAGAAAATATTCTATTTCATTTTTATGTTGGCAGATGCCGTTTGCGTTCCAAAAACAGATTCTTAAGTTCATGGTTTTTTCAATACAGCCTGCAACAAGGTAGACTGCATCTTCAACATTTCCTGCATCATACAGGACATGTTGAGAGTAAATGTATTTACTGTTTGTATTAGGATCTCTATCGAGGCTTCAATACGACTAAAATTATGCCCTGATTCTTCATTAGCTGGTACAGTTTTTTGCGCCGGAGTCTGGTTACTCTTTAAAATATTAGCGTATGAAAATTGATTATTAGGTTTTTGTTGAGTAAGAGTCGTGTTAGACTTTAAAACATTTGAGTATTGATTATGGCTAGACGACGGTTGGGGTAACTGAGGGTAGTTTAAAGGGGTGTTGGGCTGATCGAGAGTAGCATTTGTTTTTCTGTTCGACGAATTTTTACAAAAAGAGTAAAGAGGGCAGCCTCCATAGTTAGCAGTGTGGTTTCCACTGCAATTGCCGCATTTTTTTGCCTTGGTATCACCTTTTATTTTGTCACAGTTAGCGGTACTGTGCAACTCACCACATACAACGCAAACGGTAGCAACTTGCAATAAGTTTTGGTATGGACAAATTCTTGACAGTTTATGCATTGGATAGGTCCATTTTTTTTATGCGGCATCTCAACTGTAACTCTTCTGTGTAACAAGTACTTTAGATTATAGATTGGGTGCGATTCATTTTTTTTAATTTTCAAGTCACCTGGCTGTAGCTCGACTCTAAAAATAGGTTGGGGGATTTTATCCCTATTTTTGATGTTAGAAACATTTCTAATTTTGAAGCC
Source organism: Lypha dubia (assembly GCA_947311025.1). Taxonomy (NCBI): domain Eukaryota; kingdom Metazoa; phylum Arthropoda; class Insecta; order Diptera; family Tachinidae; genus Lypha; species Lypha dubia. The sequence continues at coordinate 81,260,947 of OX371260.1, read as the reverse complement.
ATTATTTTCAAGGCCAGACTTAACCTCTTCTGGATCCACACTAGAGTATATACCTTTTATTACGACGGTTAGACCTTTAGCACTCTTTAATTGGTACGTATAAAAATTTTTGTTTTTTGACTCAAGGTCAGATATATGATCCGTTTCCATTTTTGATAGTAGAGAAAAAATAAATATAAAAAATGTATACTTGCAAACTAAATAATACACAAAATGAAAATAAATTCTCTGTAATATATTGCTCAGCAAAAATTGTTTGTCAATGAAAAATAACTATCCAAACAAGTATGCAAAAAAAAAACAAAAATTTTTCCTTCAAACAATATGCCGCTAGAAAAAATATCAAACGACAAAATATATGACATTCCAACCAAACACAACTTCGACTATTATGACAAATTTTTCTCCTTGCATCAAGAAATATCAACCCTAAAAATTACTAAAAATATTCTTCGATTCAAGAAAAAAAATATTTCTGATGCAAAAAAAAATATGTGTTGAAAATTGCAGATTCCAACAATTTTTAACGACGTATGTACATTCATAAAGCAAAAAGCAGCTGTGCGTCATTTTGATGTGTATAATGGAAAGTGTGTATGAGATTTTATGTGTACCTTTTTTGGAGTTTCTGTCCACCCACACCGGAAAATGATCGAGACTATCAAATCGTACTTCGGTAACTGGATGAAGAGTTTTTTTCCCGACATTTGATATGCCAGGCTGTGGTCTTCAGGTCTTCAAATTGATCTTTTTCCTATCAAGACATTTATTTATATCCATCTTATACACAATCCCAAAAAAAAAACGTTAAAATAATGTAACAGAAAATAAATTATTATGTTTTTATGAACAAAAATGGAAAACAACAATAAAAAATAGTAGGAAAGTTTTTATACATAAATCGGCAAGACCGTCTACAGGCTGTCTTCAGTATCATGATGTAATAAACAAGGTGGTAGCAGGAGAAAAAAGAACTTGGCAGCACGAGAAAAAGTAAGCGCTAGATCACTTAAGCTGTCAAAAATATAACCAGAAAAATAGCTTATTGACATTTGAAGCGTCCTAAAAAGTAGAGCAAAAAATAATCAGCTTTCGTAGCGCTACCACCTTGTTTATTTCATCATGTTCAGTGTTTCGTTTTGAAAGCATATTTTTTTTGTTTTTCACTTTAAATGCATTAAAAAACTATACATGTTACGGTCAAATTCTGAAGATAAGAAATTTGTTGTAAATGTATGTGCCTTAGCACTGCTGAAAACGATGAAGAATGTGATGAAGAGTAGAACGCATGGTAAAAAGTGTTGTCTAAGGACAGTTATAAAAAAAAAAATTTAAAACACAACCCTTGAGCTAACAACTCGAAGATCGTCTTGAGATGGTCTTGTCTGTTAGAGGCTTTAGGGGCTGTGCACATATTACGTAACGCTGTTTTCATCGTAACGCTTTTAACTAATTTTTCTGTGAAAATTTCCAATCCGTAACAAGTCTTTAACCCCCCCTCGCGCGTTACATAATATGTGCACATCAACTTGCCGGTGTATTTTTTTCATGTTAGGTATACGTAACTATATATGATACATACTAGTGATGTTACGAATATCAATTTTTAGTATTAAAAATTAATGTATTTTTGTACATTTTATTTACTTTTTTAAACTTGATGTATTGTTTTTTTCTTGGGAAAGTATGTGCAAATTATTCGAGAAATATTCGCTTGAATTTGGCGAATACGAATATCTTGAAATAGGCGAATAATCGAATACGACTATTCGTAACATCACTAGTACAAACATACATATGTATGTGTGTACTAACTAAAATATCTTAAAAAGTGAAATTCTAATCAAAAACAGTATGTATTTATTTATTTATTTTTTTTCTGCAACAGCCATTTTATACAAACTTTTGGGCTAAAAATTCGGTTTTGTGCGTTCCCGTACTTTTGTGAATTTTTGTCTGTAGTTGAGAGGAATTATAATTTACGCTCATTTTACCGCACTTTGTCTAAAAATATCTTAATATAGGCCAATAGTCGAATACAAGTATTCGTAACTGGAGATGTGCAAATGTCGTGCATTTTTCGTGTATATGCTTTTAAATAAGATAACGTATACATATCGCTCCTTTATTGCAACATAGTCATATCTCATATCTCTTGAGATATGACTTCGATGCAATAAAGGAGCGATATGTATTTGTATAAATATAAGTTATATTATTTCAAAAAGTAAAATAATAATGAATAATATATCAATGATCAAAAAACTATGAAGTCAAAAAAATTATGATTAGAAAAAATATGAAAACTAAATATGTATTCAAAGTATAAATTAGTATATAATAAAACAGAATAATAAAATAATAAGAACGTTGGAATAATGATAAAGATACATATATAAGATAACATCGTAACTACTCCCCCATATAATATAATGACACTCCTGAGTCATTTAAGTAAATTTATACATTTATAGAACAACATATTTTTGTAACTAATTTTAAATTAAAATAAAAAATTAAAATATCTAAAACCATTCTTAAATCTTTTATCAATTGATATTATTATTTTTTTTTTACATATACTTGATAGCAATTAGAAGAAGTATATGTATATTCTTCTAGCATGAGATGTTTCTATATATTCTTATATCAACATTACCATCAAACTTGGTTTGTCGTTTTATATTAAAGCTATGAACGTTTTGAAGTTCATTTATTCTAAATTTAGGTTGTTGTTTATGTCTCAAAGCCATGTAATTTTTTATATAGCCTATTTTCCTATGATCGATGTAATACTCCCTTGTTCGATTCCTTTTCTCAATATAATTTTTTTTATTATTAAGAATCGCATTATGAATTTTTAATTTATCACTAAAAACATATTCTACATTAAAAGGTTTATCTTTTATGATTGAGTGGTAGCTATTATTGTAAAATTCTATAGATTTACTAATCTTATCTTTTATATTCATCAATTTCTGTTCTATGTTTATGAGCTTTTCAAAATTACCCTTTTGTGATTTATACAACATAATTTTTTCAATTATAGTTTGATTAGTCCTATATTCAAGGTAATAGGTGCTAGCAAATTTGGAAAATCTGTCGATAAATGTCAAAAAGTTTGATTTCGAATTGGTATATATATATCCATATGAACTATTTGCTTGATATCCGTTGGCGTTTCTGAAAGATGAAATTTCGGTTTTACAGAATTGCGATCAAACTTTGATCTATTGCAAGTATCGCAATTATTGATATATTTTTGGATTAAAAGTTTCAAATTTGGAAAGTAAATCTTTCTCTTTAGTCCCTCATAATTCTCATTAATTCCAGTATGTCCAGTCTCATTTCTGTGGTAAAGGTGTATTTGTTTAAATGTTTCATCTTCCGATTGCATATCTTTGGCATAATACGAACATCTGACAAATTTTACACTACTATCTCCTTCAAACATTTCAATTATTTTGTTTTGTAACAAATTGTATTTGGAATCATGCAGCTCAGTAAAAATTCCAATTTTGCCTTTAACTATATTTCTCAATAATATTGCTTCCAGACCATTTTCTAAATCAAAAGAGTTTATATAAATCCTTTTATTACCATTCCTAATATCGCTCTCTACGATTTTATTCTCAGTTAAAATTATTTGAATATTAAATCTATTTACAACAGTATCTAAAATATTGGTATGATTGTGAGTATCCATCTCTTGAGAGTGTACTGTTAGTTCATCATCAACGTTATTGCAAAGCGAATCATTTGAATCATTTAAATGATTTAGTTCACAAGAATTAGAGTTTATTCTACTCAAAAAATCTGCTATTTGATTGTCTTTACCTTTGATATAATTAACTACACAATTAAAATCACTTAATTTTATAATCCACTTATACAGTCTTGGATTTAATTCTTTACTCTGAGCCTTTACAAATAACCACCTTAAAGGTTGGTGATCCGGTAAAATTTCAAATTTCACACCATATAAATAAGGGCGGAAATAATTTGTTGCCCATACTATAGCTAAAAGTTTTTTCTCAGTGGCCGAATAATTCTTTTCGTGTTCATTTAAAGTTCTACTGGCAAGGCATATAGGGTGCCCATCTTGTTGCAAAACAGCTCCAAGTGAATTTAGGCTAGCATCTGTCACTAATTGAAATGGTTTTTTGAAATCTGGATATCGTAGCACAGGGGCCTTCTGTTATAAAAGTTTTTTGATTCTCAAATGAATTTATATAATTGGAATCATTAGTATTTAATCTTACATTTTTCTTTAAGTATTTAATCATTAGATAAGCAACTTTTGAATAATCTCTAACAAATTTCCGATAATAACCAGCCATTCCTAAGAAATATTTTATACCCTTTATAGTAGTAGGTAATTTTAATTGTGAAATGCATTCAACCTTGGCAGGATTAGTTTTGACTCCTTCAGGGGTCAAAATATGTCCCAAATAAAGAGTTTCTTTAGCAAAAAACTTACATTTATTTATTTGAATTTTTAAATTTCCCTGTCTTAATTTTTCAAGAACAGTGTATATGTTGGCAAGGTGTTCCTGACAGCTTGTGGAAAATAAACAACACAAATTTTATTAATTAAATCCCGAAGAACATAGTTAATAAGCCTTTGGAAAGTTGCTGGAGCATTTTTCAAACCAAAGGGCATTCGAACGAATTCGTAATGACCATGTGGTGTTGAGAAATTATTATGTTTTTATGAACAAAAATGGAAAACAACAATAAAAAATAGTAGGAAAGTTTTTATACATAAATCGGCAAGACCGTCTACAGGCTGTCTTCAGTATCATGATGTAATAAACAAGGTGGTAGCAGGAGAAAAAAGAACTTGGCAGCACGAGAAAAAGTAAGCGCTAGATCACTTAAGCTGTCAAAAATATAACCAGAAAAATAGCTTATTGACATTTGAAGCGTCCTAAAAAGTAGAGCAAAAAATAATCAGCTTTCGTAGCGCTACCACCTTGTTTATTTCATCATGTTCAGTGTTTCGTTTTGAAAGCATATTTTTTTTGTTTTTCACTTTAAATGCATTAAAAAACTATACATGTTACGGTCAAATTCTGAAGATAAGAAATTTGTTGTAAATGTATGTGCCTTAGCACTGCTGAAAACGATGAAGAATGTGATGAAGAGTAGAACGCATGGTAAAAAGTGTTGTCTAAGGACAGTTATAAAAAAAAAAATTTAAAACACAACCCTTGAGCTAACAACTCGAAGATCGTCTTGAGATGGTCTTGTCTGTTAGAGGCTTTAGGGGCTGTGCACATATTACGTAACGCTGTTTTCATCGTAACGCTTTTAACTAATTTTTCTGTGAAAATTTCCAATCCGTAACAAGTCTTTAACCCCCCCTCGCGCGTTACATAATATGTGCACATCAACTTGCCGGTGTATTTTTTTCATGTTAGGTATACGTAACTATATATGATACATACTAGTGATGTTACGAATATCAATTTTTAGTATTAAAAATTAATGTATTTTTGTACATTTTATTTACTTTTTTAAACTTGATGTATTGTTTTTTTCTTGGGAAAGTATGTGCAAATTATTCGAGAAATATTCGCTTGAATTTGGCGAATACGAATATCTTGAAATAGGCGAATAATCGAATACGACTATTCGTAACATCACTAGTACAAACATACATATGTATGTGTGTACTAACTAAAATATCTTAAAAAGTGAAATTCTAATCAAAAACAGTATGTATTTATTTATTTATTTTTTTTCTGCAACAGCCATTTTATACAAACTTTTGGGCTAAAAATTCGGTTTTGTGCGTTCCCGTACTTTTGTGAATTTTTGTCTGTAGTTGAGAGGAATTATAATTTACGCTCATTTTACCGCACTTTGTCTAAAAATATCTTAATATAGGCCAATAGTCGAATACAAGTATTCGTAACTAGAGATGTGCAAATGTCGTGCATTTTTCGTGTATATGCTTTTAAATAAGATAACGTATACATATCGCTCCTTTATTGCAACATAGTCATATCTCATATCTCTTGAGATATGACTTCGATGCAATAAAGGAGCGATATGTATTTGTATAAATATAAGTTATATTATTTCAAAAAGTAAAATAATAATGAATAATATATCAATGATCAAAAAACTATGAAGTCAAAAAAATTATGATTAGAAAAAATATGAAAACTAAATATGTATTCAAAGTATAAATTAGTATATAATAAAACAGAATAATAAAATAATAAGAACGTTGGAATAATGATAAAGATACATATATAAGATAACATCGTAACTACTCCCCCATATAATATAATGACACTCCTGAGTCATTTAAGTAAATTTATACATTTATAGAACAACATATTTTTGTAACTAATTTTAAATTAAAATAAAAAATTAAAATATCTAAAACCATTCTTAAATCTTTTATCAATTGATATTATTATTTTTTTTTTACATATACTTGATAGCAATTAGAAGAAGTATATGTATATTCTTCTAGCATGAGATGTTTCTATATATTCTTATATCAACATTACCATCAAACTTGGTTTGTCGTTTTATATTAAAGCTATGAACGTTTTGAAGTTCATTTATTCTAAATTTAGGTTGTTCTTTATGTCTCAAAGCCATGTAATTTTTTATATAGCCTATTTTCCTATGATCGATGTAATACTCCCTTGTTCGATTCCTTTTCTCAATATAATTTTTTTTATTATTAAGAATCGCATTATGAATTTTTAATTTATCACTAAAAACATATTCTACATTAAAAGGTTTATCTTTTATGATTGAGTGGTAGCTATTATTGTAAAATTCTATAGATTTACTAATCTTATCTTTTATATTCATCAATTTCTGTTCTATGTTTATGAGCTTTTCAAAATTACCCTTTTGTGATTTATACAACATAATTTTTTCAATTATAGTTTGATTAGTCCTATATTCAAGGTAATAGGTGCTAGCAAATTTGGAAAATCTGTCGATAAATGTCAAAAAGTTTGATTTCGAATTGGTATATATATATCCATATGAACTATTTGCTTGATATCCGTTGGCGTTTCTGAAAGATGAAATTTCGGTTTTACAGAATTGCGATCAAACTTTGATCTATTGCAAGTATCGCAATTATTGATATATTTTTGGATTAAAAGTTTCAAATTTGGAAAGTAAATCTTTCTCTTTAGTCCCTCATAATTCTCATTAATTCCAGTATGTCCAGTCTCATTTCTGTGGTAAAGGTGTATTTGTTTAAATGTTTCATCTTCCGATTGCATATCTTTGGCATAATACGAACATCTGACAAATTTTACACTACTATCTCCTTCAAACATTTCAATTATTTTGTTTTGTAACAAATTGTATTTGGAATCATGCAGCTCAGTAAAAATTCCAATTTTGCCTTTAACTATATTTCTCAATAATATTGCTTCCAGACCATTTTCTAAATCAAAAGAGTTTATATAAATCCTTTTATTACCATTCCTAATATCGCTCTCTACGATTTTATTCTCAGTTAAAATTATTTGAATATTAAATCTATTTACAACAGTATCTAAAATATTGGTATGATTGTGAGTATCCATCTCTTGAGAGTGTACTGTTAGTTCATCATCAACGTTATTGCAAAGCGAATCATTTGAATCATTTAAATGATTTAGTTCACAAGAATTAGAGTTTATTCTACTCAAAAAATCTGCTATTTGATTGTCTTTACCTTTGATATAATTAACTACACAATTAAAATCACTTAATTTTATAATCCACTTATACAGTCTTGGATTTAATTCTTTACTCTGAGCCTTTACAAATAACCACCTTAAAGGTTGGTGATCCGGTAAAATTTCAAATTTCACACCATATAAATAAGGGCGGAAATAATTTGTTGCCCATACTATAGCTAAAAGTTTTTTCTCAGTGGCCGAATAATTCTTTTCGTGTTCATTTAAAGTTCTACTGGCAAGGCATATAGGGTGCCCATCTTGTTGCAAAACAGCTCCAAGTGAATTTAGGCTAGCATCTGTCACTAATTGAAATGGTTTTTTGAAATCTGGATATCGTAGCACAGGGGCCTTCTGTTATAAAAGTTTTTTGATTCTCAAATGAATTTATATAATTGGAATCATTAGTATTTAATCTTACATTTTTCTTTAAGTATTTAATCATTAGATAAGCAACTTTTGAATAATCTCTAACAAATTTCCGATAATAACCAGCCATTCCTAAGAAATATTTTATACCCTTTATAGTAGTAGGTAATTTTAATTGTGAAATGCATTCAACCTTGGCAGGATTAGTTTTGACTCCTTCAGGGGTCAAAATATGTCCCAAATAAAGAGTTTCTTTAGCAAAAAACTTACATTTATTTATTTGAATTTTTAAATTTCCCTGTCTTAATTTTTCAAGAACAGTGTATATGTTGGCAAGGTGTTCCTGACAGCTTGTGGAAAATAAACAACACAAATTTTATTAATTAAATCCCGAAGAACATAGTTAATAAGCCTTTGGAAAGTTGCTGGAGCATTTTTCAAACCAAAGGGCATTCGAACGAATTCGTAATGACCATGTGGTGTTGAGAAAGCGGTTTTCGATCGGTCTGATTTTTTAATAAGATTTTGGTGGAAACCTTTTGCAAGGTCTATTGTCGAAAAATATTGAGCGCGGCCTAATTTATCTAAAATATTTTCAATATTTGGAATAGGAAATTTATCATCAACCGTAATTTCATTTAATTTTCGGTAATCAATTACTAACCTCCATTTTTGTTCTTCTGAACCATCAATTTTTTTTTTGAACTATCCATAGAGGACTATTGTATGGTGAATTACTTTCGACTATAATACCTTGCTTCAACATATCATTTACCTGGTTACACACTTCTTGTTCATGAACATGAGGATAACGGTACATTTTCACATAAACAGGTTTATGTTTTAATTTCGTGTTCAGCTAAGTTTGTATTACCTAATGTTGTACCTTCAACATATATCAAATCTTGAAATTAACTCAAAATGTTATGCAAAGCAAATCGCTCTTCACCATTTAAACAGTCATACATTTTTTTTAGAACTTTATGATTCACATTAACTGTTTCTAATTGAAAAATCGCATTGCAATATTTTGAATTATATGAGTCCTCAAATGTAATTGTATTGCCATTTATATAAAGATTTCCAGATCTGTAATCAATTATTGCACCTAATGGTTTCAATACATTTCCTCCTATAATTGCATCAAATTTTCTCTTGCCAAATGAAGTCAACTTCCACGACATCGTTGCATCCACTCCAAATTCTTTCGGTAAATTAGTGATTATCTCATTGTTTACAATGGTTTTACCATTCAAACATGAAAATGGTATTGGATAAGGTAATGGATGTCTTTTATATCGTGATAATTTCTGTTCATCTAGCAGAGAAGTTGAAGAGCCTGAATCAATAAGAGCACTAAAAACATCATTACCAATAGTTATTTTAACTATTGGAAGTGATCTCGAGAGGTGGCTAAAGGAAAATTTACCAACTCTTCGCTATTTTTATCCTTTTCTTCTAAAAAATCTACTTCCATTTGATAATTGTTTTGTTGAAACTGACGATTCTTATTTTTACTAACTCTGGAATCTACGTTATTATGTCCATTATTTTGAAAATTTGCACCAGAATTGTCAAAAGAATAGTTGTTATTATAATTATTTCTATTTGGATTAAAGTTAGAAGGTGCATACTGTGGTGTATTACTGACATACCGTTGACCTCTTTTGTCAGTATTTCCATTTCTATTATTGTACATTGAGATCTGACTATTTCTATTATTTTGATTGAATCTCTTTTTTTCTACTTCATCTCTAATCAAACATTCTCTTTCAAGTAGATTATATGCATCTCTCAATTTGCTATCATTTTTATTTATAATTATTGAAGCAAGATTAACATCAATGTTGTTAATAAAAGTTTTAAGAATAATCTGTTCTGCATAGGGGGAGCTAAATTCTAATGGCTTTTCGCTATCATATTCAAATTTGTCATTAATTTTAAATAAAATTTCTTTTAAATAATTATAATAATTTGTTATACCGTTATTTTTTTTCAAATGCTTCCTGATAAAGTTGATGATACGATTGTTTAATGCCGAAATTACTGATCAGAGCCTCCTTCGTTTCATCCCAACCGTGATTTTGACCCAATGTTCTGATGACATGTAAAGCCTCCCCTTGCAATTTATTTAAAATTATCCGTTGGTAAATGTAATTTTTAACTTCCGGTTGTGCTTGTAGTAACAAAAATATAGTGTCCACTTTTCTTAAAAATGACGTTAGAGCACAGGAATCATTTCCTCTAAATTCATGGATTCGTTGTGCATCTTTTAAAATGTCACCGGTTGTTAAATTTAATGCCATAATTTTGTTTTTTATTATTTATTTGTTCAATTATTGCTAATTTCACAGATTCATGTTTAAAATTTATCGGTTTTTTTATTTATTTATTTATGTATTTATTTAAATATTTATTTATTTATTTATTCATCTACAGAATCATATTCTTACAGATTACTTATAATTATAATATTTAAATAACAACAATTTGAACATATTATAACTTATATTAAAATTTAAAAGCGGAGTAAAGCTATTACATAAATGTAAGCATCTGGCAATTGGTTCATTATTTCCATAGTTCGTTCTAAGAATGCGTTCCTCGAACATACGGTTATTTCTCAAATCTCTAGGAGGGTTGTATATGGTAAAATAATTTTTAATTTCTGGACAATTAATATTATCAGATAATATATTATAAGCAAGAATTAATGAAGAACAAGTTCTACGATCGCTTAAAGAATGCAAACCAAGAAACTTCCTCCTAACATCATAAGATGGTGTTTCAAAAGTCCATATTAACTTTAAAGCAGTCTTTGTAAATATTTTTTGAATGCGCTCAATACGATTGGATGATCAAACTTGATAAGGATTCCAGATAACACAACAATATTCCAAAATACTTCGAACTAAAGAAATGTAAATAGATTTAAGAGTATATGCGTCCTTAAAATCTATAGAATTCCTCCTAATGAAACCAAGCATACTATAAGCCTTAGAAATAATAAAATCTATATGTTTATTAAAACTTAACTTGTTGTCGAATATTACGCCTAAATCTTTGACAACAAGTACTCGTTTAAGTTGGCAGCCACCAATAGAATAAACAAAATCAACTGGATTGATAATATGTGTATACGAGACTATACAACATTTCGAGACATTTATATTTAAATTATTCTCAGAACACCAAACTGACAGCTTGTCTATATCGCTTTGCAATTTTTTGTCATATTGATTGACGATACTAGAATATAATTTTAAGTCGTCGGCAAATAACAAACACTTCGCAAATTTAAAGCATAGAGGTAAATCATTAATAAAAAGTATAAAAAGCAATGGACCAATATGTGTTCCCTGAGGGATTCCAGAGTATGCATCAATCACTACAGAAGAGGAAGTATTTCCAATTTTTACTATAAGTTTCCTGTCATGCAAAAACTTTGAAAAAACAATAAAAGCTTTCCGGAAATACCAAACTTATTTAGCTTACGTAACAAAAGATAGTGACTAACGGTATCAAATGCCTTTGCAAAGTCAGTGTAAATAACATCACATTGAGACCTACGTTCCATTGCAGTTAGGATATCTCGAGTTATTAAAAGTAAATTAGTAGTAGTAGATCTGCTCGGCATAAAACCATGCTGCCTACAAGAAATAAAACTCTTTACGTGGTCATAAAGTTTATTTTTTAAAATACTATCAAAAATTTTTGCAAATGAGCTTTGCTTGACTATGGGCCTATAATTAGTAATGAGGCTACGATCTCCAGATTTAAAAATTGGAACAATACAACAGAGCTTCCATTGATCTAAAAACTTTCCGTATTTGAGGCACATATTAAAAAGATTACCAATAGTTACTACAATATTTGATGAACACTTCTTGAAAAATATAGAAGGATACACTCCAATTGAACTTTTGGTGCTATTTTTGAAGGCAATTATAGCTTCAGTTACATCTTCAATAGTAATATTGCAATCAAATTCACAGTTATTGAGTGCATCAAGTTGAGAGGTGCAATTGCTAATAACCGGTTTAACAAATGTGCTCTGAAAATAGCTCGAGAAAAGATCGCATGTGCTGGTAATGTTATGGGATTGCATATTGTTGTATTGCATACGATTAGGAATTCCATTGTTGTCCTTTTTGTTATTTAAAAATTGCCAAAAGGCCGAAGAATCTGTTTTAATTTTATTTTCAATTTCAAAAATATACTGTTTATATAGAAAATTTCTAAAGAAGTTATATTCATTTCGTACTAAGAGGAAATGTTTGCGATCAAGCTCACTATTAGACGTTCTGAACTTCAAATATGCTTTATTCTTAACATTTTTCATATGGCATAATCTTGCATTAAACCACGGAGGTTTATTGCCATATTTAGGTTCAAATAAAGGTACGTTTTTCTTTTGCTTTTTGTAATTAATCGGCGATTTTATTAGTTTGTTAATAAAACTTAGGTTTTAATATATTTATTTTTGGTTCGGTAATAGACTGCGCCAGTTATGTATGTATATGCTTTTAAATAAGATAACGTATACATATGTACATATGTATTTGTATAAATATAAGTTTTATTTCTTAAAAAAGTAAAATAATAATGAATAATATATCAATGATCAAAAAACTATGAAGTCAAAAAAATTATGATTAGAAAAAATATGAAAACTTAAATATGTATTCAAAGTATAAATTAGTATATAATAAAACAGAATATTAAAATAATAAGAACGGTGGAATAATGATAAAGATACATATGTATATAAGATAACATCGTAACTCGCGTGACTCACGCGTGAATCACGTGATTCGTGATTACAAATTGATCAAATCACGCGTGCGTACGTGATCGTGATTCAAAAATATAATACCGTGCGTGATCGTGCGTGATTTTTTAATACAATTTTCACGCACTCAAAATAGTTCTCTATGTTAAGCTTTTTCTTCTTTCGAATTTTTTGATCTTTGCTAAAATTACATCCATTCATACATACATACATATGTATGTATGTAATTACGTACATACATACATATGTATGTATGATTGTGGCTTCATACATTAAAATTCCTGTTACAAATGCAGACATTCATCAACATACATATGTACATACTTACATACATATGTACCTTTGGAAATCTTGCGTTAACCTAAACCTAACAACACTAGTATTCCTTTTCCATTCCTTTACATATGTATATGTAAGTAATAAATTTAACTAGCCTGCCTTGGCAGATAGTGCTAGATTTTTTATATTAAGTTTATCCCCTGTATTGCTAATTTTTCGGGCATTTCCTGATTTTTTTTTTTAATTTAATTAATGATCGTGAAGTAAATAAAGAAATTAATTACAAAATAATATTTTTTAGCATATGCTAAATCTTTTATTGCAAAATTTGTATTTCATCGAGAGCATGCGTGAATGAAAATAAAACTATTCACCAAAATGTAAAAAATAAACAATAATTTCATTCATTTGCTTTTGCACAAGCAGATTTATGACGCATTGCCTTTTGATATTTCTCTTTAATTTGTTTATAACAGTTACACAGGGAATTTTTTCAACAACGCACTTTATTTTTATTCATACAAAACAAACAGAAACCAATTCAATTTCGGTATTGTGTTATGTTCATGCATTTTGTTCGCTGTATTTTTCACTAATACATACTCATAAACACTACTACCCTACAAAAATTATTGGAGTACATGGTCCATTTTATATAAAAGGAGTAGTTTTTGGACTACTCCTATGTAATGCGGCCGTGGACCATTTCATTTGTACACACATTTGTAGATAAATACCATTTGGCAACACTAAAAATGTTTGGAGTTTTATTGAAAATGTGGCAGCTCCCCTGTTAAAATTAAAACAAATGCATGGAAGCTGAAAGAAACACAATTTTATTTTGTATTTTTATATATGTAAATGTAATGGAAGGGCTGAATTTACACATTTGTATATACTTAAAATATCATTCAATTATATTAGTGACAGAGATACATACATATATGTATACATATTTACCGGGTACTCCATGGAATAGCAAAATAGAGTAGTTTCGAAACTAGTCCCTGTGGGTACTCCTTGGATTAGTAACATGGAGTAGTTTTTGGGTTACGTGGTCCAGCCCTAGGACATCGCAATGTAAATTGGATCATGTTTTTTTCATACATTTGGATTAGTTTTGGAGTAGTCCTACTCCATTGTGGAGTAGTCCATACACGCATGTATGGACTAGTCTCATTTTTTGTAGGGTACTACCTAGATTCTCTCTTCCTCTCTTTGTGACCGACACTGATTCAACATCAATTATTAAAAAACCGTATTCGTATTCGACTATTTTAAGATATTCGTATTCGCCAAATTCAAGCGAATATTTCTCGTATAATTTGCACATACATTTTCTCAAAGAAAATCAGACAAAAAGTTTAAAAAGTACGTAAAATGTACAAAAATAGTTAATTTATATTATTTTTTATATAAAGAAAGAAAGCACTTATCTTTGACGCAAGATAATAATCTTCTTAAAAAACAAAATGAAAATTATATTTCGTAACTATCATTTAAAAGTTAAAGTCTTATATGTAAATTCATATCATGTTAAGTTAGTAATCAATTCTCATTAGAGGTATGTTGCACTTTAAAAATGGAAGAACTACAATTTAATATGTGAAACTCCACTAAGGCATGTGGCTGCGCAATCTGCGAAAATATGTTCTCCAAAACAACATTAAATTACTAATTAAAAGCGCAAGCAGAGTAAGAAAAACGAAATCTCAAAGTATTTAAGTAAAATAATTTAAAAATGTTCAGTAGACGTCTTCAAATTCGGATTCTCAATATCACTTGCTCCACGAAAAGGGACCTCTGCGCCGAAAAGAAGCTATTGAGAAAAACGCGTTTAAAAAAGCGCTTCGTTTTTCCGTGATGAAAATAACAAAAAAAACTGGAAGAACTTCCTAAAAAAAAATCAGACAAAGGTGAAAAGCAGCAGAATACAAAAAAAAAAAAAACGTGTTAGGAGTAAAAAAGAGTAAAATTTTGATATTTTTGTATATATATTATCTGTTTATATCACATTTTTCAATTTTTTCATTAATTATGTTCATTTTTAGAATTGATTTGTAAAAAAACTAAAAGACATAAAAACTTGCGGTTTGCGGGATTTGAAAGTGCGTTTTTTTTCCTATAAGAATCACTCAAAAAGTAAAAAAAAAATTTTTCGGCGCAGAGGTCCCTTTTCGTGGAGCAGGTCACATACATATGTATACCTAAATTAGTGTGACAATTTTTTTCAATTTATTGTTACTGACGCAAAGGGAGGAATTTTTCCCAATTAAATTGGAAATATTATGTGGCACTAAACCTTAAAAGTAATATTCGTATTCGGCGAATATTGTTTCAAATATTCGTATTTTTATTGGCGAATACTAAATATTGGTATTCGTAACATCACTAATAAGTATATTAAGTTAAACATGAAACAAATTGATTTTCTTTGACGATCACGTACTAATCACGTACAAAGTTGTCCCGGCTGTAGACGTGTATTTTTGTTTTCTGTATGTCAGTTTGTTTTTATTTTGTTTGAAATTTAGTTTACAAAAATTAAATTTTGTATTTTTTGTTTTCTTGTTTCTCTATTTTTTTTTTTTTAACATTATTATTTATTGAATTTACAATTATAAATTGAAACATCAATAAGTTTTTCAAATCTTAAATCTAAAATGCATTAATATATGTTTAGCCAATGCTAAACAAAATTTTTAATTTCAACGGTTGATTTTTGTAGATTTACATCCCTCGTGCACGACTGAGAAAAAGAGTATCCCTCTTTCTCAACCTGGTGTGGCCTCTATAATTTAGAATATTGCGCGCAAGTGGATTTGGGTGCAACTCAAGTTTTTTTATGTATTTTTTCGCGTGTTTTGAAAATACTGTCTTCACCAACGGAACATCAAGGTCTTTGTGGATTCGCTGATTTCGGATGTACCAGGGGGCTGCTGTTATTGTACGTAGAATTTTGTTTTGTCGCCTTTGAATTTTTTCTACATTCGATGCTGAGACAGTGCCCCATAACTAGATTCTATAGGACCATATTGGTTTCAGTATCGCGTTGTAGTATATATTTTTGACACACAGAAAACATTTTACACTAACAAAATGCCTGTTGTTTTTGTGACGTTGTATTTGTTTTAGGAACAAGACTACCTTATTTATTATACCATGGTTAGAACGTTTATTTTAGTTTACTTTACTAGGGTCGAATTACTATTTACATATGTACATATAGATAGAAATCGATTCGTGTCAAACAATTTTAGGTGTAATGGAAATCAAATCAATTTCATATATTAGATTGGTTTCAACGCCTCACATGTCTCTAAAAAAAATAAGCTTTTTGCTTTGGTTTCCATGTTAAATAATATTTAATTAACTTTTTGCAGCTTACAAATCTAAAATTTTATCTACGGCTGTTGCAGGAAGCTACATATATAAGTGCATATACATATATGAATGTCCTTCACTGGAAAATCGTGGCAATTTTCTTTTTCGCGACAGGAGTAATTTTTCCGAAGTTTTTACTTTTTCGATTATTTAAATATTATTTAAATTTAGGCAAGCTTTTACGAATTTTCCCTGTTTTTAAGTTTTATTTTCATTGTGTAATTTTTCGCGATATGCGCATTTTTCACACCTTTTTGGCTTTCTTACATCTTTAGGGACTTAATCAAATATTAACGAAAATTTTGAAAAATGTTTGCAAACTTTCATAATTTTAACGATTTTTTCGGAGAGCGTGCACTTTTTGTTTTAATAAATTTAATGCGAGCTTTTCATAAAAATATTCCATCACACCTTTCTTTGCATAGAACAAAATGAAAATTTAAATAGAGTACGATTTCAAGTAAAATCGATATGAAATCAATGTTGTAGTGCGCTTAATTTTGAGGTTTCTATTAGCCATGCTCATTAAACCAAATCTGTAACGTTGGACAAAAACGGATTGGAATTTAAGGCACTAAAAATTCAATATGCCACTCAGTCTTATAAAAGGAAATACAATTCTTTTATTTGGCATATCAGTGTTTAGGGACCAACTTGTCTATCATAAAATTGTGATGAGGCTACGATGAAATACATATATGTATGCGGAGTATGTAATAAATGAAGATAATTACACCGCGCTAAATTAAAATATTGCATTGAATGGTACACCTGCATGATAAGAGTAATAAGAAAAAAAAACAATACTTTAATTTTATTTTTCAATTATTAAACAATTTTATTTTATTAATTTAAAAAAAGCCTTCAATTTAGTATTATTTGTATATCTGGTAAGTTTACATCTCAATTCATATGATATATGTAATATTTAATTTTAAAACTCATGAATATGATATGTTCTGTTAAAATATAAAAAACAACAATTATGTTTGATTGAACAAAAAAATATGCAGTGCAAGTTTTCGAAATATAGTAAGTGGGAAGTAATTTCAGTTGTACATTTTAGTTAATTTAGTAAATAAGAAAATTAATAAATAATATTCTAAATTTAATATACACTAAACCTACTAAATAATTCTAAATTTATACTATTTACTGGCTAATGACACGGTCACCAAATGAATGGATTTTTTTTAATGTACTTACATATGTATGTATGTATGAATGTACTTATGTATATGTGTTTGTACTCTTGAGTAAGAGTGTACCATTGCATGGATGACTAATTTGTACGTATAGATATGTTTCTATTACTTACATACATACATATATTCTGTGATACGGTAAAGGTTGGTTTGTTTATTTGTAAAAATTATACCTATTGCCTTTTATTAATTTAATTTTGTTTTATTATTGTTGTTCATAGACGTTATAGTAAGAAAATTTTTGTGGCTATTGGAAATACCCACATACATATGTAGATATGTCTGTAAACAGATAAAATAATATTTTTTTTACATCAAGATGACCAGTTTTAAGTTATATTTTTCTTGCAAATGAAGATATGAACAAATATTAATAATGGGAAGGATAAAAAACAACATAAATAAGGGATAGAAATGATAAATGGTTAATTATTAGTAGATTACGCCATCTGATATACATACATAACTTTATATCAATAGCTTTATGCTATTTTCATATACATACATACATACATACATATTAACAAATTATAGAAATTAAGAGCGGTCTCATTCATAGAAGTTCTAAAGAATAGACATGCACACATTACAAGTGCATATATTTATACACACATACATTAAATTGACATCTTACTCTTCACAATCACTTTGTAAAGGCGAACCAGGGCCATTACTTTTAACAGGGCTTTCGGAGCGACTAATTGATGGACTGGATAGTTTGGAAGTGGCTGCTGACCGCACAGACAAATCCTCTGGCTCACTATCAAAGTTGCTATCATTTGATACATCGCTACTAATGAAAGATGAAGAATTATTGACTGAATCGAATAAGTTTGTAGTTTTTGTAAGTTCTTTATATAATATATTGTCCTCTTTTTTAGTTGCGTTGGCAGTCGTTACAGCGCCGTTAGGTTGCAAGGCGGCAGCAGCTGCAGCTAAAGCCAAAAAGTTAAGGCTGGCGTTGAAAACTTTGCACCATTCTAACAATGCAGTATTATTGCCACTATCCGAATCAGAAGTATTGCTGATGTTGGGATTCTGTAGCAGATCAGGTGGAAGAGGGGATGAAAAATTCAGAACATCTGATGGGGATACTAAGGGAAAAGTATTATTTTTCTCTTTAACACTATTATTGTTCGTATCATTACAGCGATTAATTCCATTGTTAGTGTTATTAACTCCTTTCGTAAATAAACTATTATTATTTTGATTTAGGAATTTGGGCAAGTAACTCTCCGCAGGATCTTTGGCCCAATTCTTAACGGACAATGAAGCAGTAGTACTTGGGTTAATTTTGCCATAAATATTGCTTTTCGTATTATCATTTGCTTCGTCGTTGATGCAAGTTGGTATATTATTCTTATTTGCATCTAATGAGTCGTTTCCATTTTCAATATGATGTGACAAATGGGATATATTTGGACTTAATAATGACAATAAGTTCAAATTATGCATCATAGATAGTGGTGGACTATAGTCTCCACCCATAGGAACAGGTCCACACACCATACCGGTCCTTTGTGCAGATATATTGTCAAGTGGCTGTTTGGAAGCACTGTCAGCTAAGAGCATGTGCTTCTTCGTAATCTCATTAAGCGCTATTATTTCTAAAATTGAATTAGTACCATTTGAAGGAAAACTCAATCCATTTAATGGCAAGCGGTTGTATCCAAGTTCGTTAAAGGTGGATGTAGCCGGATATTTCGGAGTCAGAATATGATTCTCAAAGCGGGGCCTTTTCTCAGGTGGATTTTCAATTCCCGGCAGAGGTGTAACTTGATCTGCAGGTCCCAACTGACGACACATAAACCGCAATTTTTGTTCGTTTTTACACCAACCTCTAAGTGTAGACTCTGGAACTCCGATATCACGTGACACTGATGCTTTCGTTTCACCATTGTGAATACGCTGAATGGCCCTCACCTTATCGGATGGCGTAAGATTGCGAAGCGGACGTTTGCCCCTTGTGCTCATGCGTATATTCATGTGTTGGTACGCCGAGATATCCATCTTTCGAATTATTTATCAGTTAGCGGTCGACTTAAATTTACGACAAATAAGTATAATCTGTTTTAGCGGTACATCAGATGCAAAAATTGTTATGTAAATATTATGTATGTATATATACATATACATATGTAAAGATGTATGTATGTATGTGCAAATGTATATATTTGGTAAGCCTTTGCTATATTTGATTGAGCTTTTACTTTTTAACAGTAAAAGTAAAATAACTACCTCTTTGTAAAAAATATTGTCGTTTTGGCTGCAATGTTATGCCAAATGTTTTTTTTTTGACAAAAAAATTAATAGTTTTTTAGTGGCTCTTTTTTAACACAAAAAAATTGACAGACACAAATATTATATCAAATAATTTTTTCTTTGTATGTATTCAAAGTATAAATATAACGATGTTGCGCTAAGTAAGCTGTGACGTGCGTAAAGTATTTTCCGTTTACAATAGCCCCGAATGTTGCTCGATGACTATAAACGCGAGACTGTTTTAAATATATCCTCTTGTTGTGTACTCCTTGAATTGATAAAAGGATATGATTTTACTACGCTGCTTTCATGCCAATTGTCGCAGCGCTACATCCCATAATAATTACGGCGAAGAGTATGATTATTTGCTATTTGTAAACACAACTAAAGAGTTTAATCGCAATTGTGTGACATAAATCCTTGTACGAGCTGTAAGATGAGTACGACAACATTCATTCGCGTACACACATACGAAAAGGAAAAAAAAATATATTGAATGTGTGCTGCAAACATCAATGGGACAACAACTTGTTACTCACCATCATTATAAACAACCATCACAAAGCCGCTATCTGTATTGGCGCGCGACCTCAGTGCGCAAATTCAAACCATATTTGGCAGTTGAATGGCACACATGGTAGATGTTTGATGCGAGCATCAACTTGTTCTACAGAATTTTGTTTGTCATACATGTCTTTCAAATCTATTTGATACAACTTGTATGCCATAATAAGCTTGAGTTGGAAGCATATTTGTTACCTTACACCAGTGTTACCAAAATGTATATTCAAAATTACATTTCGTAGGAGCCAAAATTACCCTATTTCAATGTTAAAATATATATGTATATTTAACACATTTCAAAAATCTTGTTAAGCCCCGGGAGCAAGGACGTAATTTTTCTGTATCATTTTAAAATCATTAGTTATTGATAATAAACTAATATATTTAAGTATGTTACTGTTTAAAATTTCTTTTAATTAGGATATTACTTTTTAGTCCTAAGTTCTTATCACCTGTTATTGTTCATTAAAAAAATTTGTATTGATTTATTTATAGGCTCAATAAAAAAAAATAAAAAAAAAAAAAAAAAATATAAAAAAAAAAAAAAAAATCTTGTTTAAGGTCTACTTATGATTTGGTATCAGTCCCAATGAAATGCAACAATCATACTAGCTGAACACACAATAAACAATACGTTTTTGATAACTATTTTATTCATAAAAGTCTATTACAAACAGCAAATAAACAATGTTTGTTGTACTATACACTAATTAAAGAGAAATATACAAAAATAATTTATATAATAAAAGGCAGCATAAAAATCTTAAATTAATAAAGTCATTGAAACTTAAATTTTTGTAACTATTGTTTAGGAGATGTTAAAAATTATTATTGCGGTTTTTGTGTATACCTTCTTTAGTAAATAAAATTGCAGCAACGGTATCAGGCGATAAATTGTCTTAGATCAGTCTTACAATTATTAAGACTACTGAATATCTTTTCCGCAGAAGCGTTTGAAAATGGCGAAATAAAAATAAAGTTTATTACTTTTTCTAATGTGCGAAATATATTTTCCTCAAGCGAATTTTTGAGTTTAAACACTTTTTTTCAATAAATTTCTGTCTCTAAATTATTATGCAGCTCCAGTTTAGCGAAATCTAAATACGCATGTTGACGCCACTCATTATCAAGTGTTTGCAAGTTTATTTAAGAAGATGGGAACCGTTTTTGGAAGGTACATTGAGATTGAGATTGAGACTGTGTAGCGTGGTCAAACTGTAACTATAACCAACACCAACATTGCCGCATACATGCAGTGTCTGCAAACACTCAAGCGTGTCCAATTGCATTGACAAACTATTAGTCTGTGTTCACACTATCCAAGTCTTATTGCAAAACTTATCACGATTTCTTCTTTGAACTTTCATTGGCTTTCACACAGCACTCATCTTATTGCTTATTTTGTATGAATGTATGTATGTATGTATACCTACTTAACACTACGAATAAGACAACAAAATGAATTTCATGAGTACATGAGAGGGTGTACTCGTTTCTTTTCCCCCTGTCTCTCTCTCCTAAAAGCTAATAAGCTTAAAAATAAGACTTGCATCGTCTGAACACAGACTAACCAAAATATTTTGTTGGTCACCCGACACCCTTGAGTTTGATCAAAAGGGCCGTAGCATAAAGTACTTGATGCATAAGTACCGCATGCATTTGTGCACTTGTTTACAAATGTAAACATTATAAAATATCAGTTAAACCAGAGTTCGGATTTGCGCACTCCTTTTGCTCTTTACGCTTTGCACATTTCTTAAAAGCGTATTAAAAATGCGCACAAGCGCAAAGAGCGGAGCGAAAAAAAAGGAGCAATTGGTATGCGCAGCGCAAGAGCATTCGATTTATTAGCGCCGCTCTTTGCGCATTTAAATTTTTTGTCTAGCGCTTTGCGCTGCGCATTGCGCATATTGAGCGGCGCATTGCGCATGCTCTTTTTTATGATAACAGTGGTTCGTTTGAATTTATTCATTGCTGCCACGAAAAAAAAGTCTTTGCAGCCAAAATCTTTAAAAAATGTAACTAAATAAGAATAAAAGTAACCAGAATACTATTTTAATGTTTATTAAAATGGTGTGTTTTATTTTTGAGTAAAATATCAATCATATTTGGCCTTTAAGGATTTATTCTTAATCCGTATATTATATGTATAAAAATGATCTGATTGCATGATTCAATGACTATAAGGTAGTCTTAGAAGCCCAGCTGACAATTCTTGCAAACCACTTGGTTTTAATTTCAGGTGTCGAAATTTTATTTGTATTTATTTATTAAATTTAAATTAAAAAATTTGTATTTAAAAAGAAAATTGTAAAATTTCTGAAAATGAATACGAAATAAATATGAGTTTGTATTTGAGCAAAATAGATGTGATATGTACAAAAGATTAGAGCTATTGGAAATGAACCTTTTTTAAAGCTCCCAAAAATCAAATCAAACTAAAATCGTGGAAAGAAGTCTTCACAAAAAATTTCATATGTGAAGCGCAAAATAGAAAGGGACCTAAGGGTAAAAACCGGTTTAGTTCAGGAGAGCCATTTTAAAGATTTAAATACGTGTATTTAATACGTGAGTTCACTTTCATAAAACGCGCATATCTCTGGGAGGGAACACTTTTGGGGCATGGGATCGGTCTCATTCGATGCTCAGATGTTGTTTACATAAAAAAAAAGTGAAAATTGATTTTTTACCCTTAGGTCCCTTTCTCTATGCGCTGTCACATATGCAAATTTTTTTTTAGAAATTTCAGTTTAAATAAGAAATATCCACAACAAATACATTTAGGTATGTTTTGTATGTAACTCTTCTCATGTACGTTTATAACAAGAAGGCGACGAAAATTCTAAAAATAGACGCACTTGAATATTTTCCTGAGTAATTTTTTTAATATTTTGTTGTATGTACATACATATGTATGTTCCTAGAAGACAAGCCCATTTACATCATCTGTAGGTTTGAATGAATGTACATTCACAAAAAATATTTAAAAATATTAGGCCTGCTTACCCTTTCTGTGGTTTCGCAAGCAAATATTTTTATGACTTTTTTCAATTTTTGAGCAGTTTGGGTTTTTCCAACATTTTATGTGTATGTTTCTTACAAGTAACGAAATGTGTATAAAACCCATCATTAACAAGATTTTTTGAAATCGAAGAAAAGATTTTCTTTAAATAACTTTGAGAGACATACAATGTGAGTATGTATAATTGTATAAGGGGCAGATTTTTTAACCTAAAACGTTTTTTTCGTTTTGAAATTGTATGGAAAAATTTTGTTTTGAAATGAGTTTTTGTTATTTTTCATACAAATTTAAAACGTTTAGAAACGATTTTTTTACAAAATCTGCCTATAAGTAAAAAAACCAATTATCAAGGTATTTATAAACATGTATAGATATGTATATATTGTCCTTGATAATGTGGTGTTGTATTTTTTAAAGATGATTATTCTTGATGTAAAAATCTATTATTTCCTTTACTAACATTTTTTACCACTGTAAATGCGCTATGCGCATTTCTTGCTCTTTTGGCTCTTTTTTGCGCTTGCTCTTTTTATGCGCAGCGCAAAAATAAATGCGCGGAGCAAGCGCAATAATAAATTGGCTCCGCTCTTTGCGTAAAGAGCGAAAAAGAGCAAAAAGAGCGGCGCTGCGCTGCGATTTTTCATACTCTGAGTTAAACACATGTATGCGCTGGTCTATTTTTATCAATTACTGTTGGGACACACGCCACATGTCCACCGTGAGAAACTAAAAAGGGAATGATTTTTTATAGTAAATATATATCTTTTCTTTCTCTCTTATGCTAAGGTACCCCTCAGAATTCTTTTCATAATTAGTATATAAGACAATGTAATTTAGTTCAAATTAATTATTAATAAATTATCAGTCTTAGGAGCTCCAACCATACAAGCTCTAAGACAAAATATTATAATAAATAAAACTTATACTACGTTCACACGGAACATGCTTCGCTCTCTATTCATGCTTCACACCGCAATCATGAGCGAAGCAATATGCTTCACCATACAAAATTTTGAGAGCGAAGCATGTAGATTCATATTGAATCTACTTGCGAAGCATGAAAAATTGCTGTCTTCTCTAAATTTTATCGTAATTTATCGGAAGTTTATCTGAACTAGATGCAAAAAACGCAACAAAAACTTTAATTAAAAGAGAAAAATTGAATTAAAACTATAAAGATAAAACAACAATGGAAACAAAAAATATGATTGTGCATATTTAAAAATGCGTAATAATTTTAACTTACTTTTTTTTGTCCATTTTAGATTTTATTTGTTATTAAAAAGAAAACTGTCAAATCGAAGCAAGTAAATGAGTCGTGTGAACAGCTAGATTCATAAACATGCTTCAGAAAGCGAAGCAAGTGCATGGTCCAATAATCAGGTCTGCGCAAGAAGGAATATGGTTTTTTGTAGGGTTGTGTTTTGACCGTTAAATAATCTGCAAAAATATGGTAAGTTAATTCGGTATTGTCAAAAGTTGTTGACATTTTTGGCCGCCATCATGAATATTTTTGTTTACGTTATGCTTTTTGTTTTTGCATAACCAATAAATACATACAAAACAACTTTTGTTTTGTTTTGTATACAGCTTTGTTTTGACAATTTTGAATGAATTTTACACAAACAAAATGCATGTCGTTTTTTGTTGTTGCGTTGATACGCGCACCTTATTATTCCACCATGAGCAAGTGCTTCATCTTGTCGTGTGAACATAGTGGTTTGAAACTATCGATCGTCAGTACTATCGATAGTATGCGATAGTTTTTATAAAACTATCGATAACTATCGATAGTTTTTTTCACTTATACCAGTGATGGAAAATTCAGTACTTTTGTACTATTTTCAGTACTTTTTCACAACAAAAATACCACAGTACCCCCACGTCATATTTAGTACTACTTTTCTGTTTTGCTTTGTTCCCTGTTTAGAAATCTGCGTTATTTTTATAATCATTGACAACATTGGCTTCAAAACAAGAACATAAGGAATGCACAAATTCGTTATTCATGTTGTTGTTAGTGTGTGTTTTTGCAAAAGTTGTTAATGTTATTGGTCCAATTTAAACGTTAGTTTAAATTTTTTAATTTAATTTTTAGTTCGCAAAACTTTTATTCTTTCGAAAACACACGAGACTAATTAATCTGGCATGAAATTGTATACATATACAGAGCTTTGTGTATTAGTGTATTTTGTACTCATGATATGCCAGCAGAATTAATCTCGTATAAATTGGACCATTCAAGCAACCAATTCTAATGGTTTTTAAATATGTATGTACATGGTTTCGATAATTTACATATTACTAGTCAATAAACATATATATTTTGCACACCACTAAGAAGAAACGCACTTTTTGTCCTAGAATTTAAAATTGAAATAAAATAGTGATTTAAAACTTTCCAAAATATTTAGTCTGCTTCTGCTTAATTTTATTTTTGAATAAAAATATATTTTTCATAAATAGTACCATAATGTTGAAAAAAGTACTCTTTCTGTTGACGGACAGTACCATTTCAATTTTTCATTTTTCCATCACTGACTTATACTATTTTCACACGACGAGATGAAGCACTTGCTTCGGTTTCTGAAGCATGTTTATGAATCTAGCTGTTTATACCACAGAATACACAGAAGTGACTCGAGACGGAAGATTTTGCATACTAGTTTGTATACACTCATACAGTCTCAAGTTTTCGTTTTTTTCTTTGTGCTTTATTTCTATACAAATTAAAATTATAAATCGCAAAACTAATTAAATATCCATATATTTCTCTAATTCACATTAAAAATATTATTAATTAATTAATTTAAGTTGGTTTTCACTGATCGTTTGTATTGTATCACTATAATATCTGCAAAATATCAGAATTTATCAAGTATGTATGTATGCATGTGTGTATGTAAGTTAAAAACCACCACCATTTGGCAAATTTCCAGCATATATGTACGTATGTATATAAATTTAATATACTGACAGTGTTATTCAGAAACGTTTTATTAGAGGCTAATAAGCAAAATGCGCTAAAGTAGTATTCACAAACGTTTAATAGCACTATGACGCGGTTATTACACGCTAATAAACTCGAAAATTTTATTGTAGGCATCACGCTACTTTAGCCGTTTAATAAGTTGACATTTGCATTTTTTAAAGTAAAAAAATCACTATTTACTTCAAAAAGTATGGAAAATAAAAAAAAAGATTCGAATAAAGTAATGATTGTAATAAATATAATTTCGACATTCGTTAGTATTATACAAAATATATGCATATACATACATAAAACTATAATTTTTTTATTAAATTAAATATTTTGCAGATAATGTATTTCAACTCTCCCGATTCTTCCAGTCCTTCTGCAATGTTTACATACATATGTATGTACGTAAAATAAGAAAATTCAAGAAGAAATACATAAATGTGAATATATGTATGTAAATATGTACATATGTACATACATATGTATGATTGTTTACGTATGTATGTATGTACACAAACATACATAACTTAAATTCTACATGCTCTTTGAAATATTAATATTATTACATCTTTTTTTCATGATTTTGTGCATAATTTGTCACATTTCAACCACAACAAGATTAAAAACATTTCCAAATAAATAAAGCAAACATATTAGTGGTGTGTAATCAATTGCGACGAACTCGGTATTTGAATACTTTTGTAATAACTTATGAAAACACATTGCTAGCAATATCAATACAACACATATTAAAAAATTTTAATATCTTTTGAAATATTATAAGCAATACTCTATTACTCTAACTTGTTTAAATAAAATTTATATGACATTATTTTCACATTTTCAAACCATTAGAGACTACTTGCTTATCGAGTATGTTATTGTACACAACACTAATTATAACTTGACAATTAAAATGAAACAATGTTGCGAACACAGAACCACAAAACTGAAAAAATCACACAATAGTTAATTTGGCTTTATTAAACGTTTGTGAATAATGTTTATTATTACCGGGTAATAACACAAAAACTGATTATTAACTAATGTGTACATTATCTCTACAATAAGAATTTTTTATGAATAACACTGTGAGTATATAAGAACACATTAAATTGTTTTATCACTTTATTTTCGAATTATATGCCGTAAATACTTAATATTACTACATTTTATTAAATTTAAGCGTGCTTTCATGTAGCATTTTCCATTAAAAACTGAACTTTTTTTTTGCTTTTCGTTTTGTTTATCTTCATAACAAACACAATAATGTTGTCTCTTTTTCACGGTGTCTCGTTATGACAAATAAAATATGATCCAAGTCCAATTTTTTTTGTTTTCTTCATATCTGGTTACCTGTGGTTTATACGAATCATGTACTTGCTTCGATTTGACAGTTCTCTTTTTAATTACAAATAAAATCTAAAATGTACAAAAAAATAAGTTAAAATATTATGCATTTTAAAAATTCACAAACATATTTTTTGTTTCCATTGTTATTATTGTTATTATTACATAAATTTTATGTACATATTTAAGTAAGTTATTTTTCTTTAAATATTTTTTACAATCCAATAATTTTTGTGCATATTTGCATACATAAGTATATAGTCCTCATTATCCCAGCTTACGGTGGCATCTATTTAATTATTAGTTTTAATTAATTAATTAACATTAAATATATATTTATTTTATATGAAATACTTGCCCTCTCAATCCTTTTGAAGAATCTACATATTTTTGCCAAACTAAATAGCTTTAAAATATTATAAACACTTGTTGATAAAAAAATTGTTGTAAATATACTATCGATAGTATCGATGGTGCTTTCGATAGTTTCAGACCACTAATAAAACTTATTTTATTGCATTTTTTGGATCCACAATGTCGATAATACTATAAATTTCATCACTAAAATCAAATCTGGTTTTTTTGAGTAATCACTTCTACATAAAATTTTCTACAGTTTTCAAGTATGATAACCCTTTCGAAATTGGAACACAATGATAAAGAATCATGTGCTGCAATACCAACATAAATTGCATTAACATTTAAAACAATATTTTTGTCTGCATTGTCAATTTCCCATAAGCTGCTAGACTTTAAAAGTCCAACTTTATATAATTTGAATATAATGATTGTAAAATTCGTGTAATTTCAGCTTAAGTTTGAACAATATTATATATAAAATAGTGTTATTAAACAAAAGAATTTCGAATTACCCGTGAACTACACCTGAGAGCAATTACCAATTTATTTAATGACAAAAAACGTACCCATCAATATGTCTTATGCCTGTGAAGTTTTAAGTTTGCAATTTGGAAATTATGCAAATCATGTTGGAGCTCACTGGTGGAACATACAAGTAAGTAAGTAAAAGTGAATGAAATAAACATATGGAACATATAATTGATAAAATTTGCATTACTGTTTAAAAGGAGTCGGAATTCATGTATGATCAGTACGCTGAGCCAGGAGATACATACATATATGCCATTATGTGTTATATAGGCAAGGTGTTAATCACAATGTAAGTTAATTTTATTTAAAAAACTAGCTGATCCCGGTGTACTTCGCTACCCCCCTCGTTATAAAATAAAATTAAAAGTATTTATATATCCTATTGTGAAAATTTAATGACCATCGGTCCAATAGTTAAGACTATATTAAGATTTTTTATTTTCCTATAAAGGGGCGTGGTCCCACTCACTTTTCTCCTAGTACGTATTCCTAATTATGTCAATACTATATGTACCAAATATCATCGGCGTAGGTCAAAAAATGCCCAAAATATGGCGATTTCAATTTTTGGGTTATATGGGAGCTACCACGCCCACTTGTCCGATAACGCCCATTTTTGTCCTGATTACTCACATTAGTAACATATGAACTATTGCAATGTTTCAAAACTCTTGCTATCACAATAGTCAAGATATATGATGTTATTCAATTTATGTGGGAGGGGCTACGCCCACTTAAAATATTAAAAGCCTAAAACCATCCTCTATAAATTCCCTTTTGAATGACACCAGTTTGGGTCAAATCGGTTGGATAGTTTCCGAGTCTATAGCGAACATGGGTACAAACATTTTTTGTATTTTATATATATAGATTAGATAAAAATATCTTGCAGTCCTTCCCAATTTTTAGAAACAAACAAACTTACACTCCGCACTTGTTATTGGTCGCTTTGGATGGCTCTCTAAAGCATTTACCACGCGAGGGTAAACTTTACGGCAATAGGTTGAAGAGAGGCGGCCTGGATGATATTGCAAAGGCGGAGTGAAAACAAAATGAATTTCAATCAGATCTGGACAAATCGGAAATATTCGTTGGTGAAAAGTGTCACGCAACCCTTCGCTCACATCTTGTCAAGTCGCTAACCATCTCCCAACTAGCTCGCGGATGTCAGGGGAGGTAAGACCCGCGACTTGCAAGACAGGGATTGACAATAAATATTTATATTAAATAGAAAAACGAAATCAAAACAGAAATTAGACTACAAATGAAAACAGAAATAAACTACAAACAGAACTGTGATGATAACCAGACACAAGGTGGAAATTTGTCTGGACTAGTTGCACTCCCTACCTTGATAACAACATAAATGCATTTTGTTATCCCACTTAACACGGAATATTTGGTCACTTACTACATACTTACGCTACACACCACACCATTTAATTTAGCCAGACATTATCGATAATTTATTCACCGACAAGAGAAAAAATATAATATTTTAGGTTTTTACGTTATAATAATAAAATATAAAAGTTTTATTAAATCAAAAAAATATCTTGAATAATGTGAATTTTAATGTTTATAAAAATATCATATATATACAAAAAGTAACGGCTAATTATTAAAATGCACAAAAAAAATAATTAAATCAAATTTACACTAATGACAATAAATTCTTAACTAGACTGTCCCAAAAATACTTTATATTTCCTGGATTTTAACCTCAAACAGGATACGCGAACAACAAAATAATTCTAAATATTAATTCCCTATTTGAGAGAGCTCTCTAAAATAGTTTCCTTTCCAAAAAAATGGTTTATTTATTTGAATTTATTATATATCTATCTCTGCTTTAATTACGACCTGGCAGTTTTGGGCTAACATTATATCTATTTTACTAACACTAAACTATTCACTAACATTAACCAAATAATTACTATTCACTAATTTCTTTAAATCTTTTCATAAATTATTTTATTATATTGTTTTATTCAAGTAACGGAAGCTTTTAATTATCTTCCGTTAGATTTAGAAATTCCTTAATTTTTTTTTTTTGATATTTAAATTCTTTAAATTTCTTCACAATTATTTTAACGT
Source organism: Lypha dubia (assembly GCA_947311025.1). NCBI lineage: Eukaryota > Metazoa > Arthropoda > Insecta > Diptera > Tachinidae > Lypha > Lypha dubia. The sequence continues at coordinate 81,230,043 of OX371260.1, read as the reverse complement.
TATTTTATTTTCTTACTATTTTCAAGAATGTTACGGTATGTATAACTTGAATATTTTTAATTTATACTGATTTTATTTCTTCAAGATTTTACTCTATTATATACGTATTTTAATTTTCTTCTTTTCTTTCAAATTAAAAATTTCTTCACATCTTGTATTTTAATCTTTCCCGCTGGGATATCTTCATAAAATAAATCTTTATATTTTTTTATGAAAATTGGCCAACATAAACGCCAAGACAAAATTCCATATAAAATTTGTGGACTCACCACTTTACTGGCGCCTTAGCTAACCAGGATTAAATATTTAGATGTTTATATCTTTGCAGACAATCACCTCTGGCTGATAAATTAGTATAATAATATATTCCTCCACTCGATAGGCTATCTTCAAGAAATTTTCCGGCCTTCTCAGATTCTGCCCTGTACTTCAGAGTGTCTATCCTCTTGGCTCTGATACCATAAAAATCTTTTCCGGCTTCCTTTTTGGATATGTCTATATGTATGTGGTTATAAGTATTTTATTTAATGGCCAAACCCAACTTCTTTCTTTCGCTGTTTTCAAATCAATCCTCTGTTTATTTTTCTTCAACTTAGAGCTACCTATCTCTCCTGAATTCGCCTCACAATTTGTAGTTATGTCGTATCTATCTTTTACCTTTTCTCTCTAATTAACCGGACATTTCCTTTACTACTTATGCAAGGTATCTAATGGTTGCAATTATTTACCACAGGGTAAACAGAGATGACAAAAACAAAAAAAATTGGACTTCGATCATATTTTATTTGTCATAAGTAAGCTTCGTGAAAAAGAGAAAACAGTAGTGTGTTTGTTATGAAAGTAAACAAAACGAAAAGCAAAAAAAAGTTCAGTTTTTAGTGGAAAATGCTACATAAAAGCACGCTTAAATTTAATAAAATGTGATAATATTAAGTATTTACGGCATATAATTCCAAAATAAAGTGATAAAACAATTTAGTGTGTGCTTATATACTCTGTATATTAAATTTATATACATAGGTACATATATTCTGTAAATTTGCCAAATGGTGGTGATTTTTTGCTTACATACACACATACATACATACATACTTGATAAATTCTGATATTTTGCAGATGTATATAGTAATAAAATACAAACGATGAGTGAAAACCAATTTAAATTAATTAATTAATAATATTTTTAATGTAAATTATAGAAATATATGGATATTTTATTAGTTTTGTGATTTATAATTTTAATTTGGATACAAAGACAGCACAAAGAAAAAAACGAAAACGAAGGATTGTATGAGTGTATACAAATCAGTATGCAAAATCTTCCGTCTCGTGTCATCTCTGGTTACCCTGTGTTATTTACACTCACACCTACATATACTAACATCCACAACATTAGGCTAATGAACTCCGCCATTATGACCCTGAACTTAGTCACGTATTTTAAACAAAAATTTAAAGAATTTTTTTATTTATGTACCTACATTTTAAAAACAACATTAAATGGGGACAACTATGCTATGCTAAATAATAACCCACAACTCACCAAGACAGCTATTTTGGTCAAACAAACTAGGTTATACCAAAAACATAGATTTGGCCTACTACTAGGTCATCATAAAAAGCAGCAAGTGATCTTCATCACTAAAATCTTATTTTTCTCTTTGTTTTGATCTTTATTTTTATTTTATATTCCATCTCATCTTATTCTTCTTTTGTCATGAACCTTCCTCCTTCATTTGCACGCGAAACACACCTATCAATTGCAGTGTCGCATAAACATAAACATTCAACAAAGATAACAGCACACATACGCTACAAATCATTTGGTTTTCAATGCCTGTCGGCCGAAAAACTAAAGAGCGTATTTATTTTATCCTGTATTATATCGCCCAACGTAGGCAAACGCCCACCCCTGAGATACTCATGCTACACTGACTGTCTAGTCGGGCTGCTGATGAAAATCGCTATTATGCGAGTAAACATCTGGCATCACCATCACCTTGTCGATAGCTTTGTTTATTATGTTTAACTCGTATCTACCTTTTCTCTTTTTTTTTCATTTCCTTAATACATACATATACAGCCAGATCTGAAGCTAAGGCATTTACGCAAGAATTTTTTTAGAACAAATGTGAGGTTTTGTATTTTTTTGTCTACGGCATGTTTTTTTGAACAAGAACCATCATCGTCTTCGTAATTTGTAGATTTAGAGGCTAGTGCATGAATTTCCGTCATCATTTTTGCTCGCTGCGAATAGTCACCATAATGTTCTAACAGCAATTTGCCGGCTTCTTCGTTCAGAGCCGATTCAGCATTGGGAAATATAAGTAAACATTTTATGGTTAACAATATTTGTTTAATACCCAAATCCGGTTTCCAATCCTTTTTCAAAGTGTTTACACATATTTCACCATTAGCAGCCACATTTGGGTGAAATATTTTTGTAATGAAAAATGCTTTTGGTGGTGATTGAGGGAAATCCTTGCCTAATGTAAGTCTAACCCGAAACATGCCACAAGCATATGGAGTACCAGCAGGTCCTTCGATTAGAGCTTGTATATCTGTGACATCAGTGTCATTAATTTGTATTTTAATACCCTCCAGGGGGTTTTCAACAATGTCCTGCATCTCTTTCATTACTTGTCTTATAGTTTGAGGTGATAAATTTTCTACATTGGATATGGAACTCATTTTTGTGGTATTTATGTTAAGATGATTTACTAAACAGTTTCGAACTTTTCTACCAAAATTTTTGACTTTGTTGTGTTGTCCTATATGTACAATACTTTTCTACTTTAAACTTCGGTTGCTTTGTATATTTTGCTCCTTATTCCTACTAGCGCAGCTGCTTTTTTTTCACTAGTTAGCGGTACAATCAGTTTTATAAAGCTTTCCACAGCTTATGCTAATTTAATATAATTTCACAATTTAATACTATTATTATTGTTGTTTTAAACTTAAACGTTTTTTACATGAACACAAATAAAAGTATAAATTTTTTTATTTAAATAAAACAAATAATCCACAATAGATAATATAATACACTCGCTGTCAAATACACAATAATCTTCAAATTATTATGCATTCTATTAATGATTTTTCTTTATTTTACTATCTAGTTGTTTGTTTTCCCCAATTTTGGCTAAGAGGATGCTCGGAGACTAAAACAAATACTCCCAAGGACTGCTATTACTATTGGTTCAATTGTTGTTGTTTTACGGGAAGTAATTTTAGTTGATTTTTTTCGAATATGGTACTTTGTTTAAAAGTTTGTTTACTCTTTTCTTTTCAGGTACATATGACTCACTGAATGGATCAGTTAGGGGAAAAATATCACGGATGTACTTAAAATTATGGAAATTTATCATCAAAAGAATTGTCAATTACTTAAAACGGGACATCACTAACGGGAAAATACGGTAAAATAATCTGTTAAATAATCAAAATTTAAAACTGGACTATACAAACATGAAAATATATTAACCTTAAATAATATTGCACATTTTCTCAGTCCTAATCAAAATCTAATTATCACAGATTATTGCTTAATGTCTTTGGCATGAAACATCCCTAGACTTCTTCCTTGAAGCGTTCCCAATTCATACGTACTATTTCCAATAACTTTAAGTACCCTGCATTTCTTAAATTTAGGTGCGAATTTTGCATTAAAGTTTTTACTAAAATCACTTTGCACAAAATTTCTCACGAATACTTCCTGCCCAACAGTGAAACGTATGTCCCTACTTCGCTTATCATATTGTTTTTTATTCCTTTCATACGCGTCATGTAAGTTTTTAATTGTTTCCTCTCGAATAATTTTTAATTCATCCTTTCTTTCGAGAATATCAAATTCACAATCCTCTAAAGATTTTAATTTTTTTAAAAGCGCATATTCTGTTCCCGATGTTAGCATTTGTTGACCGAATAGTGCTCTATATGGGCTAGTTCCAATAGCTTCATGTCTAGCCGAACGTATAGCACATTCAATCTCGGTGATATTTGTGTCCCAGTCTCTATGATCACCCCTCAAATAAGCTCTTACGCCGGCCAGAAAAGATTGGTTGACTCTTTCTGAGGCATTTGATTGCGGTGCATATGCTGGAGTCCTGAGGTGGTTGATTTTATACGTTTCAACGAGTTGTTGAAATTCTTGGGACACAAATGGTTTTCCATTATCGGAATGGATAATTTCTGGTACCCCGAACATGTGGAATATATTCTGCACTAAATATTCTACTACTAATTTCGTTGTGGCTTTTTTCATGGGCTTCAAAAATACAAATTTGCTGAAATGGTCTAGTACTATAAAAACACAAGCATTTCCATTTTTCGACCGCAGATATTTTCCTAGAAAATCTATGTATATTTTCTGAAATGGACGATACGTTTTCACTTCGTCTCCCATTCGTGGTCGTGTTTCGGTATTTGTTGGTTTAATTTCTTTGCACTTTTGGCAGTTTTTAATATAATTTCTTACATATGTTACCATTTTCGGCCAATAGTAAAAACGTCTTAATCGATTTAATGTTTTTGAAATCCCGCCATGGGATACTATTTCTGGATCGTGGGCCTTTTCAATTATCGTTGTTATTAGGTTTTCTGGTATCCATAGCTTCCATTCTACTCCACTATCGTCCTTAGCAAAATGAGTTTTCTTAAAAATCATTCCCTCATCGATTTTTAGATCTGGTAATTTCTCTCTATTTTGTTCTATTGTTTTAATAAGCTCTATATACTCCGGTGATTCGAACTCTGTGGTCTCAAAATCTAATATTTCGAGTTCATCTGACTTGAAATCATCTAGGGATCTCGAAAGCATATCTGCTACGACATTTTCTGAACCCTTTCGATGTTCAATTTTAAAATTAAATGCCTGTAGCTGTAATGACCATCGAGCTTATCTGCCACTTAGGTCTTTGAGACTCATTAGCCATTTGAGACTTGCGTGGTCGGTGATAATGGTAAACTGCATGAGTGCTACGTATGGTCTAAACCTTTTCACCGCTAGCACGGCAGCTAAGCATTCCTTTTCTGTCACAGTGTAATTACACTGTGCCCCATTTAGCTTTTGTGAAAAGAATGCTATTGGCCTATCATTGTTGTTGTCGTCCTTCTGGAATAGTACGGCTCCAACGCCCACATGTGACGCATCACACTGGATAAAAAATGGTCTCCGGAAATCAGGGTGTAATAGAACTGGTGCTGTCGTAAGTGATGTTTTCAGCTTATGAAATGCATTCTTTGCTTCTTCAGGCATGGTGAATTTAGTACCCTTTTTTAAGGTATCGCTTAAAGGTGCTGCTATTATGGCGAAATCTTTAATAAAGCGCCGATACCATCCGGCAGTTCCTAAAAAGCTCCTTACTTGTCTAGGCGTTTTTGGTATCGGAATTTGTTCGATCGCTTTTACTTTATCATGATCAGTTTTTAATTTACCACCACCTATTATAAAACCTAGATACCTCAACTCTTTAAAACAAAAAACACTTTTCGACATCCCTATTGTTAAGTTGGCTTCTGACAGACATTTTGCAACTTCTTTTAATAATTGCATGTGGCTATCAAAATCTTTTGAAATGATCAGTAGGTCGTCTAAATATATAAATACATTGTTTTTTAGCCTCTGAGGGATAACCTTATCCATTAGTCGGCAAAGGCGTTGGGCCGCATTACAGAGACCGAATGGCATTACTGTGTACTGGTAATGTGGTCTGCCTGGTACTGTAAAGGCTGTAAAGCCACGACATTTTGGATCCAAGTTGATCTGCCAAAATGCAAACTTCAAATCAACACTACTGATATATATTGTTTCCTCAATTCTACTTAAAATACCTTCGATATTTTGGATTGGATAAGCATCTTTTATTGTTAAATTATTTAATTTTCTGGCATCTAAACACAGACGATTTTTCCCTGGTTTTCGAACGAGTGTTACACGACTATTATAAGGACTTTCGCTTTCCTCAATTACACCTAGTTCTAACATTTTATCGACCTCTTCGTATAACAAGTCTTGCACTTTGGGAGAAACAGGGTAATGTCTTTCCTTGAACGGTACTGAATCGGGTATCAGTTGTATAGTATGCTGTTCTAGGCGGGTTTTCCCTAAACCATCATTTTCATAAGTTTTAAATAATTTTTTTACTTTCTCCAATTCTTCTCTTTGTCTCAAGGATAAATGGTGTTGTTCAGGACATTGATTGTGAAGGGGTTCTAAACTTTCTTTTAATTTTTCAAAATCTATTTCACTAATGTTTAGTCTTTCTGGGATTAAGTTAAATATGCGCCAGAAATCAATCCCTAGGTATAAATTTTGTTCCAATGATGGGCATAAATAAAATTTAATTATCTGAACATCATCTTTATATGTGACAGGTAATATTACTTTACCACATATTTTGTGCGCTTGCCCAGAAGCTGTTGTAACATTACTATTATACCTAGATACTTCTACTCCTAATTTTTCCAGAAATTCCTTGCAATCTTTTCCGAGAATACTCACTGATGCACCAGTATCTAGTAATCCTCTTACTAAAAAGTCACCTATGTAAACATCAGCAAATATTCTAGGGTCTCCGTTTGAGATAGCTTCCAAAGATGAATCTATTTCTTCCCTTACTAATTTTCTATTATTAAATCTTTTTTCGAGCTTTCTTAATTCCGGATGAAACTCGTGATATTGACTCATTATTTGTAGAAAAAATCCGGTTGCGAGTTGATATATAATTTTGTAAGCGTTCTGAATATGTTTTTCTATACCACGGCGATTTGTCGGTTTTATGTTCATAATTATTTTGTTCAGGGTGATTTTCTAAAATTTTATTTACTTTCGGGCTGGCGTGGGAAGTTAGTCCTTTTGTTTCGCGGACGTTTGCATTGAGCGTGGCTCGTCCGCTTTGGCCATACTCGCTCTTCGGTTTCCCTGTTTGGTGCAGTTTGGACATTTTCGGGTAATTGTATTTTCCTTCCCACATCTGTAACAAAATATGTTCCGGACCTCTGACTCACAATCCATGTATATATGACCACCTAGCCTGCAATTCCAACAAATAAATTGCCTCTTTTCTTTGTAGGCTACTTCTTCTACCTCTACAGAGTTTTGATATTCATCATACATAACAATTTGTTCATCTTCTTTAACTATTTCGTTGGTATTGTGACGTGGTTTATAACGCATCGAATTGTTCGGAGCATTGAATCTAACTTCGCGCCTTGGGAATCTTTTTTCAATCTCCTTACATTCCTCTCGCAGTTGTTCAATATTATATATGGGCATTGGGTAAACTAATTTTGCAATGTGTTCTTTTACGTTGCGTTTTAAAACCTTAATCATTTCGTACTCAGGTATTGGAGCACGAAGCTTGGACCTAAGCTTAAGCATGGCATGGAAATACTCATCCAGTGACTCGTTTTGCTGCTGACGTCTTTCTACAATCTCCTGCATAATTTAAAAATCGCTACGATTTGCTTGAAATTGATTTAGGAGACTGTAGCGTAACGAAGGCCAATCTGCTACACCGTTTTGTGTTTTCAAGTACAGCCAATACCACTCTTTTGCTTGGCCTTTTAGCAACCTGTGAAAATCCCTAAGGACTTCTTCCCAAGGAATCAAATAATTAGCTTGTAACAATTCTACCCTAAACACAAAATCGTCAATGGACACTCCACTACCACCGCCTTCAAAATAAAGATCCCATTTGTCTATTCTAATCTGACCTTCAACTGGACGAACATTCAAACATTTATCAGACGAGTAAAAATTTGGACCATTAGATAACATATTAACAAATCTATGACCTAGACGAGGATTTTTAAAATATTCATTTTGAACATACTGTTTCTTATTTTCATATTGTATATTTTCAGGTTTATTAAATGACGGCTGATTAATTGTTCCAAAACGATCTGATGGTAAAGTTGAGTTTTTTTCTTTATATATGGGACTTCTATTCGAATTCTGGCTTTGTATAGGACCTTCTAAACTACTTTTGTTTGAACCAGCATAATGGGGATTTGGACCTTCATCGCTTGAAGCTGCAGGTGGTTTAATTGTTTTATGTAATTCCTGCATTATATTTTTAAATCCCTCTCTTAGTGCCACCTGAATCATTTCAGACATTTCTGCCCTAAGTGATTCCCTAAGGTTCCTTTCATCGTTGCCAGCTTCTATCTGACCGTCTATTGGAGCCGCTGACTGATCAATATTCGGAGCACTTGGTTCAGCCGGTAAGTGTATTAAATTCTGATTATTATTTGTGTTTTCTAAATTACTTGGATTGTTTGCCCTAATAGTACTGGAAAAATCGGCAAATTGTGGGTCATGATAAATTGCACCCTGAGGTGGAGTATGAGTTACTCGACCTGAAAAGTTTGGCCTATTTTGATCAAACTCTAGTGTCCGTCTACTCTTGTCCCGTTTATCAGTCATCTTATGCTGAATTCAACGTTTTATTTAAATATGAAAATTACTTATTAATAAGAATTATTTATAATTGCTGTATGTATATTCATGTTTATATTATTTTAAAAATTTGTAGCTTATCTTGTAGGTGTGTAGTTATAAGGATTTCAGTGACCAAATTAAAATTATTTAAACGAAATCTTAAAATTAACGTTTAATCCTAGTTTCCTATTTATATCACAGTTTTTTAAGTAGTAAATTCTATTAAATACTATTGTACCTATGTCACAGTATATTTACACAATTAGTCAATTCCCTTAAATACTATATTGCACTTTTATTTCTTTATTAACTTCAATGCAGCTGAAGTAATGTATGTATAATCATCAGGTCACTAAATCAATAACAGAAATTATTTACATTTCATAGATGGCAGAAATTATCAAAATTAAGCACATATGGTCTAGTTCTTAGCCATATGACTTAATTTTATTAATTTAAACAAAATAGACATATTGAGCAAATATGGTCTGATTTTTTTTAGCCATATGCCTCAATATGTTATTCATTTTATTATGATTTTAAAATTTATATAAACAATATGTATTTTATTTATGGGATTTTCCGAACTAACATGTAAATAAAAAAAAATATTCTAACAGGCACTAATAAATTTGTCTTTTTGTTGGTTTCTCCGCCATCATGCAGTTGGTCGGTTTATTTTTTTATAACGACCAAGCCATGACACTGAATAGGTCAACAAAAGACATGATTATTCTATTTTAAGATTGAAATTATATGGGAGTATTGACTACGCAATCAGATTTATTAGATTTTTAATCAATTTAAATTTTCTTATTTCCATTTAGATGCCACTATTGTAACAAGTACATATGACAGCTATTTTGTTGCATTAGGTTTTATTACAACCATTATATTTTTTCTTGCCTTTTGGGCCTTTAATTGGGCGCCATTATTGTACAACGTACAAATGGTCGCCAATTTGCTGTGTTAGTTGTTATCACAACATTTTTATTTGTTTATTTATGAACCCTTTCGGCCCCACGTTGGGCGCCATTATTGTCACGCAACCCTTCGCTCACATCTTGTCAAGTCGCTAACCATCACCCAACTAGCTCGCGGATGTCAGGGGAGGTAAGACCCGCGACTTGCAAGACAGGGATTGACAATAAAAATTTATATTAAATAGAAAAACGAAATCAAAACAGAAATTAGACTACAAATGAAAACAGAAATAAACTACAAACAGAACTGTGATGATAACCAGACACAAGGTGGAAATTTGTCTGGACTAGTTGCACTCCCTACCTTGATAACAACATAAATGCATTTTGTTATCCCACTTAACACGGAATATTTGGTCACTTACTACATACTTACGCTACACACCACACCATTTAATTTAGCCAGACATTATCGATAATTTATTCACCGACAAGAGAAAAAATATAATATTTTAGGTTTTTACGTTATAATAATAAAATATAAAAGTTTTATTAAATCAAAAAAATATCTTGAATAATGTGAATTTTAATGTTTATAAAAATATCATATATATACAAAAAGTAACGGCTAATTATTAAAATGCACAAAAAAATGATTAAATCAAATTTACACTAATGACAATAAATTCTTAACTAGACTGTCCCAAAAATACTTTATATTTCCTGGATTTTAACCTCAAACAGGATACGCGAACAACAAAATAATTCTAAATATTAATTCCCTATTTGAGAGAGCTCTCTAAAATGGTTTCCTTTCCAAAAAAAATGGTTTATTTATTTGAATTTATTATATATCTATCTCTGCTTTAATTACGACCTGGCAGTTTTGGGCTAACATTATATCTATTTTACTAACACTAAACTATTCACTAACATTAACCAAATAATTACTATTCACTAATTTCTTTAAATCTCTTCATAAATTATTTTATTATATTGTTTTATTCAAGTAACGGAAGCTTTTAATTATCTTCCGTTAGATTTAGAAATTCCTTAATTTTTTTTTTTTTTTTGATATTTAAATTCTTTAAATTTCTTCACAATTATTTTAACGTTATTTTATTTTCTTACTATTTTCAAAAATGTTACGGTATGTATAACTTGAATATTTTTAATTTATACTGATTTTATTTCTTTTAGATTTTACTCTATTATATACGTATTTTAATTTTCTTCTTTTCTTTCAAATTAAAAATTTCTTCACATCTTGTATTTTAATCTTTCCCGCTGGGATATCTTCATAAAATAAATCTTTATATTTTTTTATGAAAATTGGCCAACATAAACGCCAAGACAAAATTCCATATAAAATTTGTGGACTCACCACTTTACTGGCGCCTTAGCTAACCAGGATTAAATATTTAAGTAGATGTTTATATCTTTGCAGACAATCACCTCTGGCTGATAAATTAGTATAATAATATATTCCTCCACTCGATAGGCTATCTTCAAGAAATTTTCCGGCCTTCTCAGATTCTGCCCTGTACTTCAGAGTGTCTATCCTCTTGGCTCTGATACCATAAAAATCTTTTCCGGCTTCCTTTTTGGATATGTCTATATGTATGTGGTTATAAGTATTTTATTTAATGGCCAAACCCAACTTCTTTCTTTCGCTGTTTTCAAATCAATCCTCTGTTTATTTTTCTTCAACTTAGAGCTACCTATCTCTCCTGAATTCGCCTCACAATTTGTAGTTATGTCGTATCTATCTTTTACCTTTTCTCTCTAATTAACCGGACATTTCCTTTACTACTTATGCAAGGTATCTAATGGTTGCAATTATTTACACTCACACCTACATATACTAACATCCACAACATTAGGCTAATGAACTCCGCCATTATGACCCTGAACTTAGTCACGTATTTTAAACAAAAATTTAAAGAATTTTTTTATTTATGAACCTACATTTTAAAAACAACATTAAATGGGGACAACTATGCTATGCTAAATAATAACCCACAACTCACTAAGACAGCTATTTTGGTCAAACAAACTAGGTTATACCAAAAACATAGATTTGGCCTACTACTAGGTCATCATAAAAAGCAGCAAGTGATCTTCATCACTAAAATCTTATTTTTCTCTTTGTTTTGATCTCTATTTTTATTTTATATTCCATCTCATCTTATTCTTCTTTTGTCATGAACCTTCCTCCTTCATTTGCACGCTAAACACACCTATCAATTGCAGTGTCGCATAAACATAAACATTCAACAAAGATAACAGCACACATACGCTACAAAAGGATTATAATCTAGCAGATAACGTTGACACATGGTCTGATTTTTTCTACGCTCGCTATCATCCACGCACTGTAAATAGTATCAAACAATACCGGCATGATAGTGAAAAACAAACGCTAGACACTTTCCCGCGGCGTTGAAGTATGGCAGACAGAGGAGTTTCCAAATGATTTTTGCGATCGTATACGTCAGTATGTTGAGATATGTGATTTTTTGCAGGATTTTCAAACGACTTTTGATTCCTTTAATGTGTTTTCTGGTTTGGCTACTAAATGTTTAGAATACACAAATCATGAATAAAAAAAGTATGCCCATACACAAATACAGTGTATATTGAAATTAAATATTGATTTATTATATATATTCGGCTTAAGGTCATATGAAAATATTAATAAAACACATGTACATGTACATATATGTATCACATCCATTTTTCAATACTTTGTTATATGTATGTATTTTAAACAATCAGGGCTATTCGGGAAGTCACTTTCACCACAAAAACGCGTTTCATTCACCTTTTGCTATTCTAAAATACGTTAGCGATGTGAGTGCCGGAAAACATATGTTTTTGTTCACATTGTATGCATTCTAAAATACTTGTTCACCACACATCTATGTCATTTTCGTTCGACGCATACTTTAGCGCGTAAATATATATTTTGTGAATAAAATAACCAAAGGAAAAATAAATAAAAAGCTTTTGCTTGAAATGTAAGTAAATATATGTAAAAACATACAATAAAAGTTATTTCCGTTTCTTTGTCAAGGTCTAAAAAATTTAATTAAATTTAATTTAATTAAAAATTTAATTTAAATTATAAAGGATTTATTTTTATGTAAATTTTATTTTTACTAATCGTGAAACTTAAAATTTTTAATTTTAATTCTTTGAATCTATTTTTCTAATTTTTCTGTATATTAAACAGCTGTTTTCAATGTTGTTTATGTTTTTCATAAGGTATTACAAGAAATCGATTACTGCCAACGATAATTCTTCACTCGTATTTTAGAATATGTCGACGACGAAATGTCGAAAGTGAGCGTTCGACGACGATGAAGTGAAGCGCGTTTTCCCGAATAGCCCTGAATAAAAAAAAGCTAACCCAACTTTTACACATAATCAATTTTTGACACTTCAGATTCGCAGCTGATCTCTGTTTCGGCTAACGAGGCCAGCTGGTCTGTAATTCGCCTTGCACAAGACTAGAAATGCTGCTAGCTACCGATGTAGCCGTTTAGTCCTCTACTAAAATATTTTGGAAACGACAGATACACAGAAAACAGCTGATCCTCAATTGTTGCAACGATTCATTTATGTATACTACAGTGTTGATATTTAGCGCTTTAACTTTTTAAAAGTTTGCTGGGGCGAATTGGATACGGCGAATTGAATTCGCCACTCACATTACTTTGTATGGATTCGCTCGGACCGAATCAATTCATCTCATGGATCTCTTTTGGCTCCGGAGTTACGGGGTTCAAAACTTAATTTTTATTGGCCATAACTCCTAGGATATGGAACGGATACAAGCGATGTGGATATCACTCTAAACTTTTCTAAAATGCCTTTATCTGGTATACAAATTTTTTAAAACAATTTACCCATTGCGAGCGAAAATCAATTTTAAAGTTTTTTTATCGGACTTTTCTCTTTTACAGAGAACTTACCATAGAGCTGCAAAACTATCGATAGTCGCCGCCATCGATAGTTTCGATAGTTTAAGAAAAACTATCGATACTATCGGTTTTTTTATGTATAAATATAAGAAAGTTACTGATTGTTAAAGCTTAATTTTTATTTTGCCCATGAATAATATAAACAATTAAAAACTAAACATACTAAACATATCACACTTGATTAGTATAAAAAACAAAACTTTTTTGCCACTACTGAAAATTTAAAAATTTTGATTTAATACCCTCTTGTTAATCAAGCGCGATATATGTATGTATGTATAATTGTATGAAAAATAAAAAATCATAAGAAGCAAGTACATATATTTAGTTCAACACATTTCTTGGGTTTAAATAAATTTTTATAATTAAAATCAAATAACAATTTAGGTAGATTTAGGTAGCTAATACTACGTTCACACGCAACATGCTTCGCTCTCTATTCATGCTTCACACCCCAATCATGAAGCAACATGCTTCGCCACACAAAATTTTGAGAGCGAAGCATGTAGATTCATATTGAATCTACTTGCGAAGCATGAAAAATTGCTGTCTTCTCTAAATTTTATCGGTATTTATCGGACGTTTATCTGAACTAGATGCAAAAAACACAACAAAAACTTTAATTAAAAGTGTAAAATTGAATTAAAACTATAAAGATAAAACAACAATGGAAATACAAAATATGTGTGTGCATTTTTAAAAATGCGTAATAATTTTTTTTTGTCCATTTGTTATGTGTCGTCTATGCGTTTCGTTTGCGACGCCAGCCAGCTCACTAAAACACTGAACATCTTCGGGCAGGTTCCAACCAACAAACACAACAGAGACACTAACAATTCAAATTTTACACAAAAAAAAAAGAAATTAACTTTCAAACACGGAAACAATTGGGAGAGTGGACCAGATGGACATCCACTACTAGCCCTCCCTACCTGGGACCGAATACTCCTCTAGTCACATCTTTTCATGGTCCCCCACGAAAACCACACACACTCACCTTATGATCTGGACTCACATTACCTTACCCGAACGAATAACCTTAGCACACAAACATATTTGTTTTGACTGACATAGAATGTACATAATTTATTAAATCAAGAAAAATATACTTAAACTATTGAATTAAATAATATGGTATAAAAATAAATTTGAAAACTACTTTACAAACTATACGGAATAATACAAATAAAAAAAAAAGAAGTTTCAGATAATGTTTTAATTAAAATTTTAAACGATTCATATATGACCCCTGTTGGGCTAAACGCGTCAACTCTATTTTTTTTATATTTATTTATTCGAAAGGTCTTTGGACCAAAAACAAATAATCTCTTTTATTATAAAAATCTGACAACCATTAGCGTGACAGTTATTTTATGTGCCGCAATATAAAACTGTTATTAACCAACAAGAAACAATTTGTAACTTACGCTAATTTGGAATTATAACCTGTAATACGATAATCTTAAAAACTAATCCTGCTTATCCTAGAACAAAGCTTATACTTATAGGTACTTTGCTAGTGCCCAAATACACAAAAAGAAAAAAAAAACGATTTATTCTACCGGAAATATCTAAAACAGCTGAGAAAAAAAAAAAAAAACTTCTATTTCTTCAAAACAAAGTCTGTTATGGAAGTCACACGGTTACCAGTACTGGTCGATTTTATTTACGCCTTAATAAAAGAGCTCCCTTAGTCGACCTAATCACACAAACCGGCACTATTATGCCCAAACTTTGCTTTGTTTCCCACAAACTTTCTTCCGAACAAATAGAATTCTTGTATAAGCTTATTTAATTTCTTATTTAATCTTCGACGCGTAAACTTCCCTCTGTCTATTTTCTGGCACTCACAAATATCTATAATAATTTATGTACTAATTTAAATTTTTTTTTATAAAATACATACAAAAGACAAACAAACAATCACGGACTCACGACAAAAACAGAAAAACTTCTTACTTCGGATATAATATGAATATTCTATATAATTTAAATTTTTTTCTTTTTTTTTATTTAATTGTAGATCTTCCAAATAACAAATCGTAGTCGCGGATGAAAAGCTTTTAGGAAAAACGGGCCTTCACCGAAACGGCAAACTTATCAAAAATAATAGCAGACCAGCAGTACCTCTGCCTCTCAGGTAACGTTTTATGAATACTTTCTTAATATCTGTCGTTTTACCTGATACTTTTAATATTTTAAATTTTTTTTTTATTTCTAACTTTCCCTCTGTTAATTTTCTTTTGCTGGATGCAAATTTTCTGGACAGTCTCGACGGATTCAGCAGGTAATATCTTCTTTCTCCTCTTGCAGCTCCTTTTTTTCACTTCCCTTCGCTACAATCTTATTTTGATCCCGGCTTGTATTTTATATTCTTGGTTTGATCACTTCGCTTTTTGTAATGATCTAATTTTCTATGCCTACATGTTCTCTACCTCCACCTATTTTCCAAATATCTCAACATACCAAACTTCCAAACATTCCCTCGACAAAACTATATTTACTTAGGCCAGTTATGTTTCCTTCCATACAAAAACAAACCCTGAACACACAAAAAATACCGTCATATACCAACAATACAGTGATACATTTTACCTCACCCCGTGAAAGAGCCTACTAAATATTGCACCCTTGATTTACTTAGTTCTGGCAATACCCTCTTAATTTGCCAGTATTATCAGTGCTACCGTCATAATTGACATTTTTTTTTTTTTTTATATTACAGCACATCAAATACGTGAAACAAGAACCTTTCTTTTCTTGCGAATAAATACACAAAATCTTGTGCAAGGCACCCCAATACCAAACATCCCGGAAAAGACTCGGAGCATACATATAATTTAAGATGAACAGACCAATAAAACCAAGAATTTATACAAATCGAGACCGCCTTCATGTTGGTCATTGGCGAGTCCGGTAATTTTTTGAGACACCACACACTCCACTGCGGATATATACTAATGTTTTCCATATGTACATATGTTCAAACATTGAACGTGCCACTCAATATTTTCCCTGCCACAACAAAACTCCGGTGCTACCAATTCCATGCCAGTAGAGCTGGTGTGTGGGCAGACTTTGCCTTACACTCTGTTGCTTTTGTTGCAGATATGCACGTGGGGAACTCCCACAGCCTGAACGTCTCCAGCCGGGCAAAACTACAACTAGGTGAGTACCTTTAGTTTTGTGTATACCATTATATGCATATTTATGTTTGTTTTCCTATATTATTAAGGTGGTCCCTACTCGACGTGCGGTGGTGCGGCTATATATTTGATTAGTGAGTTTTTTTTAACATTTTTTTATATATTGTTCTGTTTCACTATATATATACCTTTAACCCATTAAAATTATATATATATTACTAATCGATTCTTGTTTCATTTAAAATTGGATTTGTTAAGTTTGGTAGTCAAGTTCTGATATTTAGTGTAAAAGTTCATTATCTGTAAAGGCTCAGGTTTGTAGGATAAAACGGGACAGACACGAACATACTTAATCTACATTGCATCTTAACCCTCTATCACAGACTTACTTATCAATAACTAACCCTAAGTATCACAGATTGAAAAATTATTGCACTTGTATTATATCACATTTTTATATCTTTTGTATGAAAGATGCCAATTGCTTAGCCTTGGACCGACTCCAGTTCATACATATTGTTGCCAATTGGTTTCTTAATGCGACATTTAAGATATTTTCTGCAAAATTTTGAGTTGATATTGTTTTTAAAATCCGACAGTGCAAAATTTTTTCTATATACCTCTTGCCCAGGGTTAAACTTTATCACTCGCGCTCTCTTATTGTACCTTATTGCACTTTTCTCGTAGGCTTTGTTGAGATTATTTTTGCTCTGACCGCGAATTAAGTTTAGCTTATCGTTATTATCTAGATTTACTATCTGGTGTTCTGATAGCGATTTCAGTATTCTGGCCAACCTATAGTCTGCTCCATTAGAATAAATATTGTGTCCAAATAGGGCGAAAAATGGAGTGACTCCTGTAGCAGTATGAATGGATGTGCGCATTGCACATTCTATTTCAGGGAGGTATAAGTCCCAATCTCTGTGATCGTTTTTGAGATAAGCCCCAATAGCTGATAACACCGACTGATTTACTCGTTCTGCCGCGTTTGACTGTGGAGAATAAACAGCCGTTTTTAAGTGTGTTATTCCATACGTTTTTATCATTTCCGTAAACATGGAGGAAATTAACTGTTGCCCATTAGCGCTATGGAGCACTTCTGGCACACCAAACTTTTGAGACACCTCTTGAATTAGGAATTGGACCACGTTTTTGGCCGTTCCTTCATGGCCTTCAAAAAAGAAAATTTAGAGAAATGGTCTACCACTATGAAAATGTACGCATTTCCAGTTTTAGACCGAGGATATTTACCTAAAAAATCAATATATAGCTTTTGAAAGATTATATCTGTTTGGACTTCAGCCCCTATAGTCGGCATTGTATGTTGATTTACTGATTTTGTTTCCTTGCAGGTTTCACAATTACGGACATAATTTTGTACCTGTGTCGCCATTTTCGGCCAATAGTAGAAACGTTTTAATCTATCTAGTGTTTTTCTCCTGTCACCATGGGCAGCTGTTTGTTATGTTTAAATTAAAACATTATTTTTATTATTTAGTTATTATTATTTTTCTTTATTAACCACAGACTATTTTAAAACATTTCTTAGCCTTCACAGGGACCCGCTTTTTAAGGCTGGTGTTTGATCAGGTTTTGACTTATAATATATATATATATATAAATATATATTACTTTAAAACATTATTTAGCTTTCACAGGGACCTGCTTTTTAAGGCTGGTGTTTGATCAGGTTAGTTGTTACGTGTTAAAGAACATTCCCGAACTGCTTTCTGTCAAGATTCTACAGACTAGACTAGACTAGAACGACTCTACAGCACTCGAGCTCCATACCAAATCACCCTCCGCTTTTATACCCAATTTCGCTGTCTGATTGAACGATGCTGCTGACGTTCGCTGCCGCCGGCGTGGTCATTCACGCGATATTGCTAAGTGTGTTAGTATGCAAATTCAGCACATTCATACCCGTGGAACTTCCAGCCGATTGCGGTTCTCACGATATTGCAACGTCAGCATATGTCTGTAGGAAAATTACTGGTAATGACGTCAGTAATGCATGCAGCGGCATTTTGCTGCTGTTGGTATTTTTGTTGGTTGAGGGAAAATAACTCAACGTCAGTATGTGTATGCTGCGTATGTTCTGCTGTCGCTGATACTTTTGTTGGTTAGGGGAAAATGACTCATAACATCCCTCCCCCCTTGCGGACAAGGAACATCCTGTCTTAGGATGTTTCGTAGCCATCCTTCTGGAATCAAGTCAAAATAGATGTGTGTATGCATCCGACTACCTTGGCGATACAGCTTTGGCAGCTCTCGGAGTAATATGTAATGATCTCCCGAGCCTCGATTGCCTGAAGGTTCGCAGTTTACCATTAGTTGGTGACTGCTAAGTGTCTGTCGACTTGGTACGTTTGCTGCGTCACCAAGGAAAATATATGATATTGCTTGTGAAATACTGCGGTTGTTATTGACTTTGTAGTTGTCATTGGCGGAACTGGTCATTCCATCTATGTATGTGTTGTGGTATCGTATATAGGTTTTGCGGTTGTGTGAGGTTGATAGATATAGGCTGCTGTTGATGATTGTTGGGTTCTTCATTGTTAACGGGATGATGATTATTGGTTGATTTTAAAACACGGGTTAATATTTTTAATCTTATAACTAACAATTTTTTCTTACGTATACTTACATATATAAAAATTTCTTTTCTTACATATTGTTAACAATTTTTTCTTATCACTATTATTTCTTATTATTATTATATTGAATATTTTGGATTTGTTATACTCAACCAGTTACAGGATTTTATTTATATGATATAAAAAAAAATTTTTTTACATATATTTGCTTATTGCGTTTTTTAATTCTACTTATTTTGATCAAAAATTTTAATTTTCAAATATTTCTTATTTGTTTCTAAGTTTTATAAGTTAAGTTTGTATCATTATTTGGTTGGTTTTTTTATTTTTGTATATATTTCTCTCAATTACTTATTACTAGTTGAGAAGAGTTGTGTTAAAAATATAATTCTTATAATTTTCAACTTTAAATTGTATGTATGCCTGAAATAATAAATCATATTTTGTTTGACATTTTTCACAAATTTAATATAAATCCAATTTTTCTTAGGGCCAAATTTACAGTAATTAGTTAGCTATTAGTAAACGAAAATGATAACTATTGTTTAACTAATACTTCATATGCACAGTGTATTATTTAACCAACACTCTTAATATGAACAAAAATTGGTAACCCTATCAAACTATTAACTTTCAGTACTGGCAATTCTGTTATAGCATATGGTTTTTGTTTACATTAGATATATTATTTCTTAAAAAATGGCGTATACATTCAAGAACTTGCCACGCCAACTACTTGCTAAGACGGAATCTATCCATATAATCTTTTTAGATTACGTTGGCGACGCTCAGCAACAATATTCCGCGTATTATCAGTATAAGTGTCACTTTCAATATCGGACTCCGCGTTTTCAATTTCACATGCCATATCTAAAATTTTTCACAAAACAAAAATACTAATAATAAATTCCAACGAATCAGCTGTTGTCTAACTCTTAGTTAACCAATGACGTTTGATGGTTTAACTAATGTTAAACTAGAAGCTATGAATCAAATATTATTAGTTAAACTATTGCTATTAGCTAACTAATGACTGTGAATTTGGGGCTTAATCTACTTTTACGATAGTACATAGGTATTTTATTTTTTCTATTAAAAAAAATTTCGGCCTTAATACAAGTCCTTGAATGTTAACTTACAGGACAACATTTACAGGAATTTAAAAAAAATTATTAACTTTATTTTTATGTGGCAGTTTTCTCTTAAAAAAAATTAGGTAAGATATTTTTCTTAATAATGTAAGTACTAAATGATAGAAAAATTAGATCTTCTGCCTACAGATAGAGAAAAAAATGTTAGTGTAATCTTTTTCGATTCAAGTTATTTTCAAAATTATTTGAATTTTCTATAAGTGTATTGTGTATGAGTATTTTTTTTTTTTTTTTTTTTTTGTGGTAGTTTTATTATTTATTGAATCTTCAATTATATGTATATTGAAACATCAATAAGTTTTTCAAATCTTAAATCTAAAAATACATTAATATATGTTTAGCCAGTGCTAAACAAAATTTTTAATTCCAACTGTTGATTTTTGATGTTTTACATCTCTCGTGTACGGCTGAGAGAAAGCGTATCCCTCCTTCTCAACCGGGTGTGGCCTCTATAATTTAGAATGTTGCGCGCAAGTGGATTTGGGTGCCATACTAGTTTTTCAATATATTTTTTTGCGTGTTTTGAAAATTCACCAACGGAACATCAAGATCTTTGTGAATTCGCTGATTTCGGATATACCAAGGGGCTGCAGTAATTGTACGTAGAATTTTGTTTTGTCGCCTTTGAATTTTTTCTACACTTGATGCTGAGGCAGTGCCCCATAACTGGATTCCATAGGCCCATATTGGTTTCAGGATCGCGTTGTATAACAAAAGTTTACAGTCAAGACTTAATATAGAATTTCTTCCAATAAGCCAATTCATTTGGGCTGTTTTTAATTTCATTTGTGTAAACTTTGCGTCTATATGCGATTTCCATGTTAAACGACGATCAAGATGAACGCCTAGATATTTTACTACAGTGTGTTGCGGCATAGTCTCGGTGTTGATTTGTATAGGCGGGCATGTTTCCCTGCGTAAAGTAAAAGTAACGTGTACACATTTCTGCTCATTCACTTTTATCCGCCATTGTTTTAGCCATGTTTCCAATTTTGAGATGTACCCTTGTAGATTCCGGGAAGCTTCTACAGGATTTTCATGAACGCTTAGAAAAGCCGTATCATCAGCAAATGTTGACGTGTGAATGATACTGCTTAACGGTAAGTCAGAGGCATATATTAAATAAAGTAAAGGACCGAAGATACTGCCTTGAGGGACTCCGGCTTCAATCGACTGCGGGGGGCTTGTAAAATTGCCTTCCTTAACTACAAATTTTCGTTCCTCTAGATAGCTTTTTAAGAGCCTGACGATGTTTGCGGGTAGATTTTGTGTTAATTTGTGGACAAGACCTTCGTGCCATACTTTATCAAAGGCCTGTGCGACATCAATAAAAAGCGCTGAACAATATTTCTTTTTTTCAAAAGTTTCTCTTATAACATTCACAAGTCTGTGAGTTTGTTCGATAGTGTTATGCTGACTGCGAAAACCGAATTGATGATCTGGAATACATGCACTGCTAGTTACTATAGGAGTCAGCTTGCTCATGTACAGTTTTTCAAAAAGTTTCGACATATCGGACAATAAACTAATAGGCCGATAGGATTCAACCTTTGTATGATCCTTACCGGGTTTTGGTATCATAGTAATCATCGAAACCTTCCATTCTGCCGGATAGTATTGCAGTCGTAAAATACTATTAAAGATGAATAGTATTACTCGTTTTGCAATGAAAGGCAATTCTTGCAGCATTTTGTTACTTATTTTATCAATACCTGGGGCTTTTTTTGAGTTTAGACTTGTAATACCCTTTTCAATCTCCACAATATTAAATCTTAGCGGAATTTCTGGTAAAGCGAAGACTGGTGGCAG
This sequence comes from Lypha dubia, assembly GCA_947311025.1. Lineage (NCBI taxonomy): Eukaryota > Metazoa > Arthropoda > Insecta > Diptera > Tachinidae > Lypha > Lypha dubia. The sequence goes on along the minus strand of OX371260.1, from coordinate 81,207,988 downwards.
TTCAATAATAGCAGAAATATTTGGAGTAAATACTTGTTCTAAGTGTTTAACAAAAAGAGCACCTTTTTCAGCATCAGTTCTTGCCCAGACACCATTTGAAGCTCGTAATGGAGGTTTACATATCACCGGCCTTTTAAGTCCTCTGGCTGCACGCCACAGCGAATAATCTGTTGATGGTGTTGCATCAAGTTCTTGCAGAAATTTTTGCAGCGAAGCTGTTTTTTGTGTCTGCAAAACTTTTCTAAGCTGCTTGGTACACTCCTTAAGCCTTAATTTTAGCTGAGGCGATCTGTATCGTTGCCATTCTCGTCGAGCTCTCCGTTTTTCGGTCAATAGCCTTTCTATATCTGCACAAAAAATATTGTTAAATCTCGCTTGTTGTTTTGGTTGAATTGAAGAAGCATTAAGAGCAGCTTGATTAGCATGTGCTTCAAACAACCTAATAGAATTTTCTATGTCAGTAGGTGTTCTCAATGGCATATTTTCCGTGCAATGAGCACTCAAATATTTTTTGTATTTCAGCCAGTTAATACGTGCAGATGTCAGCGGTAAATCACATGTTGGTCTTGCGGTTGTGTGTGAGTAAATAGTGATAATAGTAGGCGAATGATCTGAAGACAAATCCAAAGATGCTTCTACTTCCATCACTTCGCTGGGCACACCTTTCGAGATTCCAAAGTCGATTACATCAGGAATTTTTTGTCGATCCGTTGGCCAATATGTTGGCTGACCACTTGAAACTACATTCAAACCCATTTTTGAAATTGTGTCAAACAAAACACGACCCTTAGGACTGATTAAACGTGAACCCCAAAAAGTGTGTTTAGCATTGTAGTCGCCAGCTGCTAGAAAACGGGACCCCAGTGTTGTATAAAATGCGGTATATTGACTCTCTGAAATTAAAAACCTGGGAGGAGAGTAAACAGATGATATCACAAGCTTTTGATAAAAATTTTCAATACAGATGTTCGTTGCTTGAAGATATTCTTCACGAAGGTCATTTAGCAGGTAGTGTTTTATTCGAGTTTTTATTAGGATTTCAGAGCCACCACAAGCTCTACCTCGAGGATCCTTAGTATCGTAGAAATTATATCCACTAATTTTAAAATAGCTTCGAGACGTTAAATGAGTTTCTGAGATAAGCACAACATCGATTTGTTTATCCAGAAGAAAATATTCTATTTCATTTTTATGTTGGCAGATGCCGTTTGCGTTCCAAAAACAGATTCTTAAGTTCATGGTTTTTTCAATACAGCCTGCAACAAGGTAGACTGCATTTTCAACATTTCCTGCATCATACAGGACATGTTGAGAGTAAATGTATTTACTGTTTGTATTAGGATCTCTATCGAGGCTTCAATACGACTAAAATTATGCCCTGATTCTTCATTAGATGGTACAGTTTTTTGCGCCGGAGCCTGGTTACTCTTTAAAATATTAGCGTATGAAAATTGATTATTAGGTTTTTGTTGAGTAAGAGTCGTGTTAGACGTTAAAACATTTGAGTATTGATTATGGCTAGTCGACGGTTGAATTAACTGAGGGTAGTTTAAAGGGGTGTTGGGCTGATCGGGAGTAGCATTTGTTTTTCTGTTCGACGAATTTTTAAAAAAAGAGTAAAGAGGGCAGCCTCTATAGTTAGCAGTGTGGTTTCCACTGCAATTGCCGCATTTTTTTGCCTTGGTATCACCTTTTATTTTGTCACAGTTAGCGGTACTGTGCAACTCACCACATACAACGCAGACGGTAGGCAACTTGCAATAAGTTTTGGTATGGCCAAATTCTTGACAGTTCATGCATTGGATAGGTCCATTTTTTTTATGTGGCATCTCAACTGTAACTCTTCTGTGTAACAAGTACTTTAGATTATAGATTGGGTGCGATTCATTTTTTTTAATTTTCAAGTCACCTGGCTGTAGCTCGACTCTAAAAATAGGTTGGGGGATTTTATCCCTATTTTTGATGTTAGAAACATTTTTAACTTTAAAGCCATTATTTTCAAGGCCAGACTTAACTTCTTCTGGATCCACACTAGAGTCTACACCTTTTATTACGACGGTTAGACCTTTAGCACTCTTTAATTGGTTCGTATAAACATTTTTGTTTTTTGACTCAAGGTCAGAAACTATTTTTCGGTAATTACTTTCTTGCACTACCTGGATTTTTGTTTCGTTAATATTTCCGCGCTTAATTGGAGTTACATAGAACTCATTTTCTCCAATTAAGGAGATAAGGCTTTTTACCAAAAAACTACAGTTCTGCTCTCTTAAATATATCGGTGGAGGTTTACTCGACCTTGTTGTAGTTGTGTCTTCATTGTCTTGTTCTGATAAAATCGCGAAACGATTTTCGGAATTTTTTATTTTGTTTTTTCCATCTCTGGGAACTTTCGCTGTTGAAGCTATTTGAGCTGATTTTGGACTTCTTCCCCTTTTTAACACGGTTATGTATCTGTCCATTCCTGTTTGAATTTTATTATCATTTAATGTACTCACCGCATCTACCATTTTGTGCACGTTGGTCACCTTGTTACTTATTGTTTGTTTGTTTGTTTGTACAGTTAAGCTGACAAGTTTGCTGATGGGTGCAATTGTTGTTGCTTCTTGATCACTATTTAACATGTTCAAAGATAATGATCGCGCACGAGTATTTGTGTTTTCTGTTAAATTTAGGTTTTTGTTTAATTCATTTTTTTTATTGTCGTCATCAGCAACTAAAGTTATATATTGTACATTCCTACTGCTTGTAGGATTATTGTTGTTTTTATCAGAAGATGAACTCATCAGAGTTCTCTTTTTTTATTTTCACTTATATTAGTTTGTGTATGCAAATATTTTTGTGTATTGCACACAAGCAAAAAATAAAATAAAACCAGTAAAATAACTGTTCAATAAATGTTTTGTTTTTTTATATATTTTGTGACTTGAAATTTTTTTTTCTTTTATATTTTTTTTATATTCAGTTGCGACGATTATAAAAAACGCATCTGTTCACTACGAGAGTTGAAACTGTGTATGAGTATGACCTTAATTTTTACTTAATATTAAATTGTATGTATGTGTGACAAATTCTTTGTTTGATAAAATTTTTAACATTGGCTTTATCTTTTGTCTTAACCTTGAAATAACTTTTACACGAAATTGAAAATTTTTTTTTTTAAAAACATTTTAAAACGTTGCAAAAATGAGTAGGACAAAATTTACAAATTTTCAACTGATTAAAGCACTTTTTTTTTTTATTAAAAAGTGAGTTCAGTTGCCTTTGCTAGTATTTTGTTAGCGAAAGAAATTAAATACTTTTGTTGTTTCTGTTGATCTGAAAGAAAAATTATACATACGCGTATAATTATTTTCAAATCAACAACAAACAGAAAAACAAAATCGAAAAGTTTTTTATTATTGTTATTGTTTGCATATCCATATGCACACATATACGTACATATATATATGCACATACGTACATTAAACTATGCAGTTTGATTTAGTTGTCATTGGCCGTGAAATTGTCTGGCAAAATTTTGCTGTGGAATCATGTTTCATAACCAAGTACTCATGCAAAAAAAAAAAAAAAGTAAATAACCCAGTTGGAAATTTTTGAATTTTAATTTGAGTTCAATTCTTTGTTTCAAATTTATAAATTAAACCTAAACTTAATTGATTTCGTTACCCGTTGTCATTGTTGATGCATAAATGGCCGACAATTTTCGTCACTGGACATAATTGTGAACAGTTTTGCATTTCCAGTTTTATGCAATACCTATAACAATTTTGTATTCATTGTGCCATGAATCAATCACAACTTTGTAAGAACTATTGGGCTCAATAATTGAGCGATTATCGCTATAAATGTGTATGTATATTTTACTATACATATTTTATATCGTTTTAATTTTTTACTCAATTGGACGTCTCTGCCAATTGGGTCGATTTTTGTTCATGTATTTGAGTACTAGTATATTCCATACAATAATTTTGGAGAACATTAAAACTGTATTTCTTCTCAGTTTGGATATCTTTCATTCATTTTTATCCTGCAGTTGTAAGCATGTGCAAACATTAAAAATGCCTGCAATTGCTTTATTTATGTTTCTATTAATGTGCATAAAACTGCAGGGTTTTATTTTGTTTTTATTATTATTATTTTGTTTCTATTATTCAAACATCTACCGACGCAAGCATGTGCAAACATTAAAAATTTTTGCAATTGCTTTCTGTTTCTACTGCTATGCAGTCATTAATTTTATTAAAAATTTACATAGATGTGAATACTTTTTTTTTAAACTAAATTCGTAATTTTAGTTCAATTACTAATTTTGAAGAATTAAATTCAGAGATATTCGCTACTGAGGGCAAGTGAAAAGTTTAATTAAAATTAAGTGCGTGTTTTGTAAAAGCTTTATACAAATACAAACCCGATAAAAAAAAATTGTTTCATGAAGTGACAAAAAGTTTTCAATAAATTGAAAAAAAAACAAAATCCACGGTTACCTAATTTTCCTTTATAGAAAAATTGAAAACCCAAAAAAATACATAGAAGTGACCGAGTGTATTGAGAAACTGGAATACCAGTATCCCAACAGAAACCACCAAACATACTCATGCAGAAAAAAAAACGTAAGTAAATTAACTTTTTGTTAACTTTTTGGAATTTTATTCAATTTTTTTTTTTTATTATTTATTGAATCTTTAATTATTTAAATTGAATTATCAATAAGTTTATCAAATCTTAAATCTAAAAAATATTAAATATAAGTTTAGCCAATGCTAAACAAAATTTTTAATTTCAACGGTTATTCAATTTAAATTGTATTTATTTGTATTTTGTAAAATCTAAAGACTGCTCTGGAAAATTGTATCCGTGGTTTCTTGTATACTACTTTTCTAGTTAATTAAAAAAAATTTTTTGTGTTCTTTGCTTGTTGCTGCTTCTAACTAATCTGTCTGCTTAATTTTATTTTTAGAAAAATATCCGTTGGTCGATTAGAAGGTGATACGGGGTCAGTAGCGTTCCATCCTTTTTTAACCTTTTCCTTTTACTAATTATTTTGCTTCTTTCAGATCCTTGACGTCAACCTGGGTCCCCGGTTCCTCAAGTTGGAACCATCTTGACGAAATTTTTCCATTGTCCCTTCAAGGTATGTTCCATTGTTTCTTATTATAGTCCTGTATAAATATGTATTTCGTTTATATTTCAGCCATTGAAGACCCTAAATATCAATACCGTCGATATTGCGGTGAGTTTTTCCTTCTTCTCTTTTTCCAATTCATTTCCGTCATAATGTTGGTTTTTAGACGTCTTATTCTTTTCTCCTGTTTTGCCAATGACAATGTGTGTTGTTGTGTTCCTCCATACTGCGTGTAGTGGTTGAAATTTGAAAATCTCGACTGGATTTCCTTCCTCCATGGGATATCTTTCTCGGTTGCGTTCAGTATGGGTACTGTTGTGCCTCCATTTTTAATGTTGACCACAGTATTTCCAACATAAACTCCAGGGGAAATCCCCTGTTTTTGTACAACTACAGTTTTATCTCTCGAAATGATATTAACCGGCACTTTAGTAACTGCTTCCGTATCTACAAGTAAGACCAATTTTCGCTCCCTAGCAGGGTAGCGTAATAAAAACTGTGTCCACATTGCTCTGTGATTCAGTACTATTATTTATATTTGGCATTATTCTTCACTTTGTTTCTCTTCATATTTATGTTTTAATAATTTGTCTTTTTCTGCTTTCACTTCCAAAGTCTGCCCGTTCTCTTGATTTGCCTGTTTATGCACAACCACGGTTTTATCTCTTGATATGATATTAACCGGCACTTTAGTAACTGCTCCCGTATCTACAAGTAAGATCAATTTTCGCTCCCTAGCTCCTTGGCAGGGTAGCGTAATAAAAACTGTGTCCACTTTGCCCGGTTTCAGTACTATCTTCTATATTTCGTACCATCTCTTCACTTTTTTCCTCCTTTTTTTTGTTTAATTTATTATCTTTCGCAGTATTTTCTTCTATAGTGTGCCCGTTCTCCTTATTTACCGAGTGTACAACTGCCTCGGTTACTATCCTGGTTGGCTGCTCTGTTTCTGAGTCAGTCTCCGTATCATCTTTATTTATCCGACTCTTTGTTTCTGTTTCTTTATTATAGTTGTGGTTGTTCTCTTTTTTATGCCAATCTAATTATCTGTTAATTAGCGGGACCCCAGTTATTGGCGTTAACTGGGCCGAATTTCGTTTCCCTAAGCATTTGTCCGATTTGTGTTGCTATGGGCCTCTACGGCATTGTGAGCTAGGTCCCTGCCGTTGTTGCTATTTCGTGCCTGTTGGTAGATCCCTGTACCCATTGCTTCAGTCTGTCTAACATTACTTCTGCAGTCCCGTGCAAAATGTCCTTGTTGCTGACATTTAAAACAGGTTGGGCGTGTACCATTGTTTCTGTTTGCGTTTCTGTTTATGTTATGTCCCGTCGCTACTTGTGGGCTTCCACGAGATTCTGTGTTTGTTATCCTCCTATTTCTTTTTGTCGTCCGTCTATCCGATTGATTTTGGTTGGGTAGGTTTCTTCTTGGCTCACAGAAAGGGGTTTCCTTGTGACCGTTTATCCTACACAATCGGCAGTATAAGGAGCCTAATCTCTTTCTGCAGTTTTTCTCATCGTGCCCGCTGTTTCCACAGAACGTGCAGCTCACGATATTCCTGCACAGTGGCCCCATTTCATGGCCGTATTTTCCACAGTTCATACAGTATGGTGTGTTTAGCCGCTTTTTGCAGCTATTCCATTCATGCCCCATCCTGTTGCAAAAACTACAGTGGACTTCTGAATCTATTACGTTGATACTGTGCGTTGGTTCATTAAACAATTCCTCTGCATCTTCCACTACCTCTATTAAGTTTGTGATCTCTTGCTCTTCCTGTCCCACAAATCGAGCTTTGAGTGCATGGTCCTTCAAACCCTTGATAAAGATCCTTACCGCTATCCGTTTGAAGTCTTTCAGCATGGTTTCCCGGCCAGTTCCCACCGGCCATTCATTCTCTATTGTTGTTTTTGCCTCACTTAATAGGTTATCCAGGCGTTCTCCAAATTTGCATGCTGACTCTCTGATGCTCTGTTTGCAACCCAATATTAGTTCCCTTATTTTATCTAAGCTCTTGCTTTTTAGATAATATTTTTTGAGCGCATTACATAACGCGTCCACGGAACTGAAATTCATCTGGGAAATTCTTGAGTATGCACCCCCCAGTAGTGGCAATTTCAGACACTGTATCACATCCAGTGTTGAGCCATCGTTTGCTCCCGTGAGTAGCTCTCTTTCCACCATTTTGCATCCTTGTATGTACCTGAATACTTCTGATGCCAAGTCTGGCCCATCGGTCCCGAAGAATAATGGGACTGTGTTGTTAACGATCTTAAAAATCTCATACAGCGAAGGCATTTTGATCATTTCAATTTCTGCTCTCTCAGTAGTATGGTTTTGCTGGGGTGACGGTGATCGTCTTTCTATGTTCCGCTGGTAATCATCTTGATAGTAGGCTGTGTCCACGATAGAACTTGTAGAATGTCCACTTAATAACTATACTTGTCGATTCGTTCTATTAATTTGTCTGTCTGCGTCTGTGGGTTGTCCATTAAAGCTGTCTTCTACTTACCTATGTTCCGCTGGTTATTATCTTCATAGTGGTCTGTGGTTTAGGCTTATTTTCACTTTATATTAATTTTTTATTTTATTTTTTGTTTTATTTTATGTGTTTGTTCGCAACCGCGCAGAATTTTTACGATCAAAGTAATTCTCCTTTTTGTCCTGATCCGCTTTAGCGATTAGTCCTGCAATGACAATATGAGGGAAGCTAGGGTTTAGACTTTATTCAATTTGTCCTGTGCAGTTCTACACCGTCGAATGTAGGATGCAACAATACAAGGTAGCTAGGGTTTAGACTTTTATGTATTGTTGGATTTGTTACACCGGACAGTTTTTTCTTGAGCAAGATCAACACAAGGATTATTATATTTCTTTGATGTTATTATTTACGCGGCTACCGTCTGCGTCAAATGTTATGTTTAAATTAAAACATTATTTTTATTATTTAGTTATTATTATTTTTCTTTATTAACCACAGACTATTTTTAAACATTTCTTAGCCTTCACAGGGACCCGCTTTTTATGGCTGGTGTTTGATCAGGTTTTGACTTATAAAATATATATATATAAATATATACTACTTTAAAACATTATTTAGCCTTCACAGGGACCCGCTTTTTAAGGCTGGTGTTTGATCAGGTTTTGATTTATAAAAATATATTAAGCCTTCACAGGGACCCGCTTTTTAAGGCTGGTGTTTGATCAGGTTAGTTGTTACGTGTTAAAGAACATTCCCGAACTGCTTTCTGTCAAGATTCTACAGACTAGACTAGACTAGAACGACTCTACAGCACTCGAGCTCCATACCAAATCACCCTCCGCTTTTATACCCAATTTCGCTGTCTGATTGAACGATGCTGCTGACGTTCGCTGCCGCCGGCGTGGTCATTCCCGCGATATTGCTAAGTGTATTAGTATGCAAATTCAGCACATTCATACCCGTGGAACTTCCAGCCGATTGCGGTTCTCACGATATTGCAACGTCAGCATATGTCTGTAGGAAAATTACTGGTAATGACGTCAGTAATGCATTCAGCGGTATTTTGCTGCTGTTGGTATTTTTGTTGGTTGAGGGAAAATAACTCAACGTCAGTATGTGTATGCAGCGTATGTTCTGCTGTCGCTGATACTTTTGTTGGTTAGGGGAAAATGACTCATAACATGTTGTGCTATCATGGGCCTTTTCTATTAAAACGTGGGTGATATCTTGAGGAATCCACAATTTCCATGCTGTTTCAGTTAAATTTTCGTTATTATCAAAAGCTGTTTTTTTGTATATTTGCCCGTTTTCAACTCGTACGTCAGGCAACTTTTCCTGGTTTTGTTCAATGTTTTTGACCAAATCTAGATAGTCTTCAGATTCAAAAGCGGTTGTTTCAAAATCGAAAAAACATTCATCTGATATTTCGGCCACTTCTATGGGATTGCGTGAAAGCATGTCTGCCACAATGTTCTCTGCCCCTTTATGTGTTCGATCACAAAATCGTAGGCCTGCAGTTGTAGTGACCACCTGGCTAGGCGTCCACTAAAGTCTTTTAACGTCATAAGCCATTTCAGTCTTGCGTGGTCTGTTATGACGGTAAAATTCATCAGTTCCACATACGGCCTGAAACGTTTTACTGCCGACACAGCTGCAAGACACTCCTTTTCTGTGACCGAATAATTTTTCTGACATGCCGTAAGTTTTTGGCTATAGAACGCAATGGGGTTTTCTTCACCAACAGAATTTTTCTGAAACAAAACCGCCCCGACTCCATACTCAGACGCGTCGCATTGGATGAAAAACGGCAATCTAAAATCTGGGTGTCTTAGAACAGGTGCGGTTGTTAGGGATATCTTTAGCATTTCAACAGCCTCAATCGCGCCAGGTGTCATCCCGAACTTTTTGCCTTATTTTAGCGTATCAGTTAGGGCTGCAGAGATGGAGGCAAAATCTTTTATGAAACGCCTGTACCAACATGCGGTCCCTAAAAAGCTTCTAACATCCCTGGGCGATTTTGGCAATGATATTTGCTGAATTGCTTTTACCTTTTCGGGATCAGTCCTCAAGATGCCCCCTCCTATGATAAAACCTAAATATTTTAATTCCTTGAAACAAAACATTGATTTTTTTAAGCCTATTGTTAAGTTGGCCTTGCGTAAACATTCGGCTACTTGTTCTAGCAACTTTAAATGCGTTGAAAACTCATCCGATATTATCAAGAGATCATCCAAATAAATAAAATCATTTGGTTTTAATCGTGCAGGTATCACTCTGTTCATTAATCTACATAGACGTTGTGCCGCGTTGCATAGACCAAACGGCATTACACGAAATTGGTACAGCGGTCGACCTGGAATCGTAAAAGCTGTATATGGTTTTGCTTCTTCCTCTAGCTCAATTTGCCAGAAGGCATACTTCAGGTCGACACTGCTGATGTGTTTGATCTATGCGACTTAGGATGCCGTCTATGTTTTGCAGCGGATACGCGTCTTTCACAGTGACCGCGTTTAGTTTCCGTGCATCTAGACAGAAGCGATTTTTGCCTGGCTTTCGGACTATTGTTGTTCTATTTGACCAAGGGCTATTGCTTTCTTCGATAACTTTTAGTCGCAGCATATTGTCTAGCTCCTCGTAAACTATGGCCTGTACTGCGGGAGAAATCGGGTAGTGTTTATCCTTGACTGGATTTGTGCCTGCTACCAATTTGATTTCGTGTTTTTCTAATTGCGTACAGCCTAGACCTTTATCTTCGAATGAAGGGAACTTTTTCATTATTATATCTAATTGGTGTTGTTGTTCTTGTGTTAATACATGTTTAATTAACTTATGCGTGCTTTGCTCCTCTTGTAATTCTTGAGTGCTTTCTACAGTTATCTCGGCCGATATTATCTGTGGCGCTACCTTAAAAGCCTGCCAAAAATCCACACCCAAGTAAAGCTCTTGGTCCAATTCGGGACATAAATAGAATGTTAATGGTTTAAATATTCCCTTATATTCTACATTTAATTTAGTCCTGCCTAAAACTCGGTGTTGTTGACCTGTAGCCGTGCTTATATTGCTATAAATCGGGGTAATATTGGCTTTTATTTCACTAATAAATTCGCGACAATTTTTCCCTAGTAAATTGACCGATGCACCGGAGTCTAAAAGGCCTTTTAAGACTTTTCCGTTCAAACAGACTTCGGCGTATGGCCTCGGATCAGAATTAGTGCATACATACTTCACAGACTCGGTTATTAAATGTCGTTGCCGTTTTCTGTGTGCAAAATCTTCTCTTAGCTTTATATTGCCACTTTGCAGCTTTTGAGTTATTATTTTTCTCTACTAAGGATTCACTATTATTATTGTTTTGGATTTTTAATTCTTGTCCCTGACCTTTAATGTTTTTTTTTTAATGAAATATTTGGCTCAGGATTAATCTTCGAATCGTTAAAAATGCGTTGGCGAACCTTTTCATAATTTTCTTCCCTTATATTAAGTGGTTAAAAATGTCTAACTTTTGAAAATTCTGGTGATTTGAGAAATTTTTTTGTTATTGTTTCGGGGTGATTTCTTTGGACCGCGGCTCCCCGTTCACAGCCGCACCACTCCATGAGTTTCCCTGTTCTTTTGAGCACTGCGGACAGTTGGGTGTTATTATATTTGGTTTACCACACTTGTAGCCAAACAAGGCCCTTTGACTGGAAGGACATTCCTTAAATATGTGCCCTTTTTGTTGGCAATTCCAACAAATTGGTTGGCCGTTAACAGCTGCGATTTCTTGCACTAGCTCTGGCTCGTCTTCTTCTGTGTTGACGACGATTTCGCTCACGTACCTTGGAGGTCGATTGGGCTGTGGTGGAATATTCCGAGGGCCATGGCTTGAAAACGTTCTCTCAGCTTCAATACACTCCATCCGGAGATTTTCTACTGAGCTTACGCTCATTGGATAAACGATTCTAGCTATTGACTCGCGCAGATTACGATTGGCTATTTTAATCATTTCGCCTTCTAACACTGGTATCTCTAACCTTGCCCTCATTAGGTTTAAATCGTGAAATAATTCATCGATTGTTTCGCCGGGCATTTGCTTGCGTTCCACGAGCTCTTGCATGCGCTCCCAGTTTGACCTTACAGTCTTATAACGGTTTAGCAAGGCTAGTCGCAGGGTACCCCAGTCAGTTATAAATGTAGTCTAGAGTAATGCCCAGTACCATTGTTGTACCGATCCTGAAATCAAGAGGTGAAAATCTCGAAGAATTTCTTCCCACGGTATGCGATATTGCCTTTGCGTATGTTCTAGCCTAAATATAAATTCCTCAACCGAAAGCTGATTACGCCCCCCTTGATTTCCCTTGAACTCTAGGCCGAATTTGTATATTCTTATTTTCCACGCTTCTTGAGCAATGTTTGGCGGAGGTGGAAAATTATATCTATGTGGCTGTGGATTTTGTACAGGCCTCCCATTCTGCTCAGGCTGAATTCTGACTTCTGGACGATTAATTTCCCCAACAGTTAGAGTTCTTATAGCTGCTGAAAGCTGAGAGATATTTTCATTAACCTTTCTCATCTCATAACTGATTTTTTCTTCTACAAATTTATTGTTTCAACTCTCGTAGTGAACAGACGCGTTTTTATAATCTTCGCAACTGAATATAAAAAAAAATTAAATAAAAAATATTCACAAAAAATATAAAAAAAAAACAAAACATTTATTGAACAGTTATTTTACTGGTTTTATTTTATTTTTTGCTTGTGTGCAATACACAAAAATATTTGCATACACAAACTAATATAAGTGAAAATAAAAAAAGAGAACTCTGATGAGTTCATCTTCTGACAAAAACAACAATAATCCTACAAGCAGTAGGAATGTGCAATATATAACTTTAGTTGCTGATGACGACAATAAAAAAAATGAATTAAACAAAAACCTGAATTTAACAGAAAACACAAATACTCGTGCGCGATCATTATCTCTAAACATGTTAAATAGTGATCAAGAAGCAACAACAATTGCACCCATCAGCAAACTTGTCAGCTTAGCTGTACAAACAAACAAACAAACAATAAGTAACAAGGTGACCAACTGCACAAAATGGTAGATGCGGTGAGTACAATAAATGATAATAAAATTCAAACAGGAATGGACAGATACATAACCGTGTTAAAAAGGGGAAGAAGTCCAAAATCAGCTCAAATTGCTTCAACATCGAAAGTTCCCAGAGATGGAAAAAACAATATAATAAATTCCGAAAATCGTTTCGCGATGTTATCTGAACAAGGCGATGAAGACACAACTACAACAAGTTCGAGTAAGCCCCCACCCATATATTTAAGAGAGCAGAATTCCAGTTTGCTGGTTAAAAGTCTTATCTCATTAATTGGAGAAAATGAGTTTTATGTAACTCCAATTAAGCGCGGAAAAATCAATGAAACAAAAATTCAGGTAGCTCATGAAAATAATTACCGAAAAATTGTTTCAGATTTAGAATCTAAAAATAAAAACTTCTACACGTACCAATTAAAGAGTGCTAAAGGTCTAACAGTCGTAATAAAAGGTACAGACTCTAGCGTGGATCCGGAAGAGGTCAAGTCTGGCCTTGAAAATAGTGGCTACAAGGTGAAAAATGTCTCAAACATTAAAAATAGAGAAAAAATCCCCCAACCAATATTTAGAGTCGAGTTACAGCCAGATGGCATAAAAATAAAAAAGAATGAAGCGCATCCAATATATGACTTAAAGTACTTGTTGCATCGAAGAGTTACTGTTGAGCTTCCACATAAAAGAGCTGGACCTGTTCAATGCCTGAACTGCCAAGAATTTGGGCACACGAAGACTTATTGCAAGTTGCCTACAGTCTGCGTTGTATGTGGTGAGTTACACAGTACTGCTAACTGTGATAAAATAAAAGGTGATACCAAGGCGAAAAAATGTGGCAATTGCGGCGGAAATCACACTGCCAACTATAGAGGCTGCCCCCTTTACTCGTTTTTTAAGAATTCATCAACCAAAAAAACCAATGCTACTCCCGCTCAACCTAAAACCCCTATTAACTATCCACAGTTACCTCAACCGTTCACCAGCCAAAATCAATTTTCAAACATTTTCAAGTCTAACGCGACTAGTGCTCAAGAACAATCTAACAACAAATTTTCATACGCTAGTATTTTAAAAAGCAATCAGAGTACGGCGCAAAAAACCGTAAATGTAAATGAAGATTCAGGGTATAATTTTAGTCGTATTGAAGCCTCAATTGAGAGCTTAATACAAACTGTAAATACATTTACTCTCAACATGTCCTGTATGATGCAGGAAATGTTGAAAATGCAGTCTACCTTGTTGCAGGCTGTACTAAGCAAATCATGAACTTAAAAATCTGTTTTTGGAACGCAAACGGCATCTGCCAACATAATAACGAAATAGAATATTTTCTTCAGGATAAACAAATCGATGTTATGCTTATCTCAGAAACTCATTTGACATCTCGAAGCTGTTTCAGAATTAGTGGATATAATTTTTACGACACCAAGGATCCCCGTGGCAGAGCTTGCGGTGGTTCGGGAATCCTAATAAAAACGCGAATAAAACACCACCTGTTGAATGATTTTTGTGAAGATTATCTTCAAGCAACGAACATATGCATCGAATTTTACTATCAAAAACTTGTAATATCATCTGTCTATTCGCCCCCCAGATTCACAATTACCGAGAGTCAATATACGGCTTTTTATAAACCACTGGGCCTCCGTTTTCTAGCAGCTGGCGACTACAATGCTAAACACACATTTTGGGGTTCACGTTTAATCACACCTAAGGGACGAATTTTATTCGACACAATATCTAAAATGGGTTTGAATGTAGTTTCAAGTGGACAGCCAACATATTGGCCAACAGATCGACAAAAAATTCCTGATGTTATCGACTTTGGAATTGTGAAAGGCGTGCCCAGCGAGATGGTTGAAGTTGAAGCATCTTTGGACTTATCTTCAGACCACTCGCCTACTATTGTCACTATTTACTCACACACAACATGTGATTTAGCGACGACATCTGCACGTATTAACTGGCTGAAATACAGAAAATATCTGAGTGCTCATTGCTCGGAAAAAATGCCGCTGAGAACACCTTCAGACATAGACGATTCTCTCAGGTTGTTTGAAGCGCATATTAACCAAGCTGCTTTTAATGCTACTTCAAATTAAATAAACCAAGCAGTGAGATTTAACAATATTTTTTCTGTAGATATAGAAAGGCTATTGACTGAAAAACGGCGAGCGCGACGAGAATGGCAGCGCTACAGATCGCCCCAGCTAAAATTAAGGCTTAAGGAGTGTACCAAGCAGCTTAGGAAAGTTTTGCAATCTCAAAAAACAGCTTCCCTTCAAAAATTCCTTCAAGAGCTAGATGCAACACCACAAACAGATTATTCACTGTGGCGTGCAGCCAGAGGACTAAAAAGGCCGGTGATATGCAAACCCCCATTACGAGCCCCAAATGGTGACTGGGCAAAAACTGATGCTGAAAAAGGTGCACTCTTTGTTAAACACTTAGAAAAAGTTTTCACTCCGAATATTTCTGCTAATTTGTTGAACTGCCACCAGTCGTCCCTTTACCAGAAATACCGATGAGATTTAACATGACGGAGATTGAAAATACTATTACTAGTCTTAACACCAGAAAAGCCCCAGGTGTCGACAAAATAAGCAACAAAATGCTTCAAGAATTGCCTTACACTGCAAAAAGAATAATACTATTCATTTTTAACAGTATTCTACGCCTAGAACACTATCCTAAAGAATGGAAGGTTTCGCTAATTACTATGATACCAAAGCCCGGCAAGGATGATACAAAAGTTGAATCCTATCGGCCTATTAGTTTACTGTCTAACATTTCAAAACTATTTGAAAAGCTGTATATGAGCAAGCTGATGCCTATAGTGACTAGTAATGGATGTATTCCAGATCATCAATTCGGTTTTCGGAGACAACATAACACAATAGAACAAACTCACAGACTTGTGAATGTCGTTAGAGACACTTTTGAAAAAAAGAAATACTGCTCTGCGCTCTTTATTGATGTCTCACAAGCTTTCGATAAAGTATGGCACGAAGGTCTTTTCAATAAATTAACACAAAATCTACCAGCAAACATCGTAAAGCTTTTAAAAAGCTATTTGATGGAACGTAAATTTGTAGTTAGGGAAGGCAATTTTTTAAGCCCTCCGCAGTCGATTGAAGCCGGAGTCCCTCAAGGCAGTATCTTCGGACCCTTACTTTATTTAATATATGCCTCTGACTTACCGTTAAACAGTAACATTCATACATCAACATTTGCGGATGATACAGCCTTTCTAAGCGTTCACGAAAATCCTGTAGAAGCTTCCCGCAACTTACAAGAATATATATCCAAACTGGAAAAATGGCTCAAACAATGGCGTATAAAAATTAACGAGCAGAAATGTGCACACGTCACTTTTACGCTGCGCAGGGAAACATGCCCGCCTATAAAAATTAACACCGAAACTATACCACAACACACTGTAGTCAAATATCTAGGCGTTCATCTTGATCGTCGTTTAACATGGAAATCGCATATAGACGCAAATTTGACTCAAATGAAATAAAAAGCAGCTCAAATGAATTGGCTTATTGGAAGAAATTCTATATTAAGTCTTGACTGTAAACTTTTGTTATACAACGCGATCCTGAGACCAATATGGTCCTATGGAATCCAGTTATGGGGCACTGCCTCAGCATCGAATGTCGAAAGAATTCAAAGGCGACAGAACAAAATCCTACGTAGAATAACAGCAGCCCCCTGGTATGTCAGAAACCATCGAATTCATAAAGACCTAGACGTTCCGTTGGTGAAGACAGTATTTTCAAAACACGCGAAAAAATATATAAAAAACTTGTGTTGCACCCAAATCCACTTGCGCGCAATATTCTTCATTATAGAGGCCACACCCGGCTGAAAAGAAGGGATACTCTTTTTCTCAGCCGTTCACGAGAGATGTAAAACAACAAAAATTAACCGTTGAAATTAAAAATTTTGTTTAGCATTGGCTAAACTTATATTTAATATTTTTTTTAGATTTAAGATTTGAAAAACTTATTGATAATTCAATTTAAATAATTAAAGATTCAATAAATAATAAAATTATCACAAAAAAAAAATGTTTTAATTTTGAGATGACTATTTAATGTTTAAAAAATTATTTAATATCGTTTCAATATTTAAATATAAAAGGATTTTTTCCATTATTTCTCTTCAAAACAATTATCTGTTATTATGTATGTTGTTTTTTTCGTTTAACAATAATTTTAAAAATATTAAGTAGGTATAATTATTTAATTTTATTTTGTGTGAGTTATTTAATTAGTTTTTTTTTCAATTTATTTGTTTCAATTTAACAAATATACGAATGTTTGTATTTATTTCCTTTATTGCCTTATTTTTTTTTTCTTTTTGACTAAATAAATCACTTTGCAAATCACTTTTTTAATATGCGATTTTCCTTGTGTCTATGCTTTTCTAAGCCTATTCTTGTGTACAATTTTTTTTTTGTTACTGTATTTATCGTATACCGTTGCGTTGCAATTTTCTATTTGTCCACTATATAAGGAACTTCGTAGATACTCTTAAATTTATCATAAGGTTCCTTCCACAATGCCCTCCTAGGAGCGGATCACTGTGATAAATAGTCATTAACTTTTCTATCAGTCTTTAGTCGTAGACCTGTTCAATTGGTTCGGATAATATGATTTTTAATTTTTGTAATGTTCCTTTGCCATGGTCTTTTAATTCTTTTATATTGTAATTTGTGACAAATGTGTCATCCTTAGGTCATTCTACCATATGAAAGTTCCTATTAACGACTTCTTCAAGTCTCAAAAGCATCTAATCTAAATTTGATGTTTCGTTATTAATAGATAAGTTCAAGGAGAAAAGTTTTTTTAATTTTTTTTTTTTTGTAAACCAAGTTAGTTAATTTTTTTTTTGTATAAAATGCGTATTTTAGTTTTGTGTTTCGGAAATAAAACAATTGTTCAAAATGTTAATTCTTTTCTAATCTAGATTAAAAAAACCAAAAAAAAAATTTGTTTTGTTATCAGTCCAAAAAGTAATGTCTAAATAATTACCTTTTCCCTTTTGTACAAATATTGCTTCATTGCTATTCAGACTCCAGCATAGACAGAAAGACGAATTGCATTTCTGCTTGACATAATTTTATATGCATGTAAATATGTAGCTATGTATTTTGTTATTTTCCCTGCACAAATTTTGTAAAAAAAAAATGGACAAATTGTAATGAAAAGTGTACTAAAAAATAAACATAATTCTTCTCATTTCTTTTTCTCAATTTGTGTATGATTTTATTTATTTGATATAAGTAAATACCATATTCTTATATACATATGTTAATGCTTATATATGTACATATGTTTTTTTTTCATAACTGATCATACCATTAAAAAAAAAATTTTAAGGCGAATTCACTCTCATTTGTAAATTATTATTATTATTAATTTAATTTAATAATTTTAATAAATTTTATGTATACTGTTCTGTTTTCATTTAGAGGGAGAACGATAATTTTGGTGGTTGTTTTAATTTCATTTGCATTTGTTTGAATTTATTTTTTCTCTTTGCTTTATTGCGTCTTTCTCGAGGCTATATAAATGAATTTATAAATTTAAGTCCATATACTTATAATACATACATATGTGTGTGAATATAATATATAAATAGGTAAGTATGTATATAAACTTAGGAAAATATTGTTGATTAGTTTTGCTTTATATTGAAAGTTGTCTTCTGTATATGCTGAATTGATGTGTTGGGATTTTTGTTGTATTTTGTTGTCTTCTCTGTTTCTTCGTTTTGAATTGGTTGTTATTGTTGTGTTTTTTGTTGTTGTTTGGTTTATTTTAATTTGTTGGCTTCTTTTTGAAATTTTTAGCGTAATACCATGTGATATTTTTGTTCAACATTTTTATTTTATTTGTTCCATATTTTTCATTTCCATTTGGTTTCGTTTCATTTTTTTTTCTTTATTTAATTTTAAGTTCATTTCGTTTTCTCTATTTTTCTTTCGTATGTCTCATTAATCTTTCAGTTTAATTTCGTTTTCTTTTCAGTTGCTTTTTTTTTATATTTTCTTATTCAGTTTCTTTTCGGTTTTTTATTTTTAGTTTCATTTTATAATCTCATTTTTTCATTGTGTTACTAAGTGAAAAATTTTATTTTTGAGTAGACTGTACCTTTTTTCTCACTTCCCACTTCCCATTTTCCTTTTGCGTATTTGTATGTTAGTTTTCCAGTGGAATTTTTCTTTTGTTGAATATACATACATACATATGGACTTTATATTTAAGCACGTTATAATTGTTATTAATGTTTTAATTGTTCAATAAATGCTTAACGTCCAATGCACAAATTTCATTTTCACTTTAAAAAAAAATTATTTTTGTTTATACATTATTATTATTATTATTAATCTTCTTTTTTCGCTTTTTTCTTGTCTTTTAAATTTAGTTTTTCTATTGTTTGTAAATTTTATTTTTCCACGTTATGTTTCGTTTTTACTGTGTGCATACACATTCATAATGTATTTTACTACATATGTATGTATATTTTGTTCATATACCAAGAGGAATTTGTTTTGGTATTTTTTCTTTTTCGTCACGGTCACCATGTAGCGGTTGTAAGTCCGGAGAATGAAACGATTCAGTTGAGTGTAAAATATAGACTAACAGCCGTATTCATAAAAATTTATTTCAGATTTATTGGCGGTTTATCAGCCAAAATTGTTAAAGTTGTATTCATAAACGAAAAAATTTTATTAAACCTTTAGTAAATCATCAGTAAAGTCAAAAAATTTATTGTTGGATTTGCCCTTCTTTAAACCAAAAATAAAGTGACATTTTGCATTATATTCAAGTAAATATAAAATATGGTGACATACATACATATATGTATGTATATAAGTGTGTAGATATGTAGCATGTATTAATAATATTTACCATGTTTTCCATTTCATTTTCTGAAACAAACTCATTATTCGGTTACCTTTGCTACCGTATATCACAAAAATTGATAAATGGTAACAGTTTCTTTATTGATTTTCATTTAAAATTGTTCGCAAACTCATTTTTTATGTTTCTTATTTTGCAAACATATATTTTTCATTAAATTTTTTAAATAATATATAGAAAACCTGATATCTACTTGATTATCGGGTTTAGCAAACAGTGGTTTAAAGCATCACAAAGAACTAAATGACAACCACATAAAAAGAGAGTTGCCATACATTCGCATAAAGTCGCTACAATCGTTCAACAGCTATAAAACTGATATTGTTCCTTTATGAATACCAATTTTTATTAATCATTAATAAAACGAAAAGTCTACGATAGCTATTGTACTCTATAAACCTACAATAATATTTTTTTATGAATACGGCCGTAACTTTATTAGAGATACAAAGCGAATTCATTAATTATGGGGTTGCCATACTTAACTTATAATTAACTTATCATAACCATATGTTATTAATAGGGTGCCACTACAAAGCTTTTATTTATTAATTTGACAAACACAATTATTTATTAATTACTCGGGTTCGGTTAATATGATGACCAGATATACGATGCGTGTGGCTTACTATAAAAAAAATCAATTAAATAATTTTCGTTTCAAGTACCCATTTAATTGGGTCTCCTAAATTGTTTCCCAGACAAAATTAATCAAATGTAACAAGCTTCTGTTACTGGCTTACACTGGAACTAAAATATAAATCTTATAGTTGTTCTGCGTCTGAGACTTAGCTCAGAGCGGTTACTAAAGACCTAACATTTAACCCCGGACCATCAACATTGCTTTTGTGTATTTTAACATTTATTGAAATTCAACCTACTCTTATGTCCATAATCAGAATGGTGTTTTCAATAAAAGTCATTACACACTTAAATTTTCAGGCTAAAACTAAACATGATACCAAAAAAAACTAAAACGAATATTACATTCAAACTGTCCAATATGATGTTTTTTTTTTTTTTTTATAAACAAACAAAAACTCATAAGCTAGCAGCTATCAGTGTAGATTGAACTCTCAGTGAAACAAATGTACTTTAGTCTATACAAAAAATTTAAAATTTGCTCAGTAAACACTAATTTCTTTATAGTGCATACGGCCTATAAGATAAAATCTATAGGGTAACAAAAAATATATTTTCTACAGTGTCAGGCACTATTTGAGTCGCTTTGGGCTATTATATAAAAACTAGTACATATTTCTATTGGCTGGTATATGGTGTATTTTGTACACTTTTATTCAAACAGAACAAATCATTTCTTTGGGCGCCATATTGCTATGTGTCGTCTATGCGTTGCGTTTGCGACGCCAGCCAGCTCGCTAAAACACTGAACATCTTCGGGCAGGTTCCAACCCACAAACACAACAGAGACACTAACAATTCAAATTTTACAAAAAAAAAAAGAAATTAACTTTCAAACACGGAAACAATTAGGAGAGTGGACCAGATGGACATCCACTACTAGGCCTCCCTACCTGGGACCGAATACTCCTCTAGTCACATCTTTTCATGGTCCACCACGAAAACCACACACTCACCTTATGATCTGGACTCACATTACCTTACCCGAACGAATAACCTTAGCACACAAACATATTTGTTTTGACTATAAAAATAAATTTGAAAACTACTTTACAAACTATACGGAATAATACAAATGAAAAAAAAGAATTTTCAGATAATGTTTTAATTAAAATTTTAAACGATTCATATATGACCCCTGTTGGGCTAAACGCGTCAACTCTATTACTTTTATATTTATTTATTCGAAAGGTCTTTGGACCAAAAACAAATAATCTTTTTTATTATCAAAATCTGACAACCGTTAGCGCGACAGTTATTTTATGTGCCGCAATATAAAACTGTTATTAACCAACAAGAAACAATTTGTAACTTACGCTAATTTTAATTATAACCTTTCATAATTAATAATAATTTTATTATTTATTGAATCTTTAATTATAAATTAAATTATCAATAAGTTTTTCAAATCTTAAATCTAAAAAATATTAAATATAAGTTTAGCCAATGCTAAACAAAATTTTTAATTTCAACGGTTAATTTTTGTTGTTTTACATCTCTCGTGAACGACTGAGAAAAAGAGTATCCCTTCTTTTCAGCTGGGTGTGGCCTCTATAATGAAGAATATTGAGCGCTAGTGGATTTGGGTGCAACTCAAGTTTTTTTTATATATTTTTTTACGTGTTTTGAAAATACTGTCTTCACCAACGGAACGTCTAGATCTTTATGAATTCGATGGTTTCTGACATACCAGGGGGCTGCTGTTATTGTACGTAGGATTTTATTCTGTCGTCTTTGAATTCTTTCGATATTCGATGCTGAGGCAGTGCCCCATAACTGGATTCCACAGGACCATATTGGTTTCAGGATCGCGTTGTATAAGAGATGTTTACAGTCAAGGCTTAGTATAGAGTTTCTTCCAATAAGCCAATTCATTTGGGGTGCTTTTAGTTTCATTTGTGTTAACTTTGCGTCTATATGCCATTTCCATGTTAAACGACGATCAAGATGAACGCCTAGATATTTTAATACAGTGTGTTGCGGGCAGGCGGGCATGTTTCCCTGCGCAACGTAAAAGTGACGTGTGCACATTTCTGCTCGTTAACTTTTATACGCCATTGTTTGAGCCATTTTTCCAGTTTGGATATATATTCTTGTAAGTTGCGGGAAGCTTCTACAGGATTTTCGTGAACGCTTAGAAAGGCTGTATCATCCGCAAATGTTGATGTATGAATGTTACTGCTTAACGGTAAGTCAGAGGCATATATTAAATAAAGTAAGGGACCGAAGATACTGCCTTGAGGGACTCCGGCTTCAACCGACTGCGGAGGGCTTAAAAAATTATCTTCCCTAACTACAAATTTACGTTCCATTAAAGAGCTTTTTAAAATCTTTACGATGTTTGCTGGTAGATTTTGTGTTAATTTGTTGAAAAGACCTTCGTGCCATACTTTATCGAAAGGTTGTGAGACATCAATAAAGAGCGCAGAGCAGTATTTCTTTTTTTCAAAAGTGTCTCTAACAACATTCACAAGTCTGTGAGTTTGTTCAATTGTGCTATGTTGACTGCGAAAAACGAATTGATGATCTGGAATGCATCCACTTCTACTCACTATAGGCATCAGCTTTCTCATACACAGCTTTTCAAATAGTTTTGAAATGTTAGACAGTAAACTAATAAGCCGATAAGATTCAACCTTTGTATGATCCTTGCCGGGCTTTGGTATCATATAAATTAGCGAAACCTTCCATTCTTTAGGATAGTGTTCTAGGCGTTGAATACAGTTAAAAACGAATAGTATTATTCTTTTTGCAGTGTAAGGCAATTCTTGAAGCATTTCGTTGCTAATTTTTTTTTTTTTTTTTTTTTTTTTTTTTTTTTTAATTAGGACCAGCACTCAGGGGATGACCCCTACGTATGCAGTGCATTGTGCCGGAACTCAGAGAGTGGGATAGAGTAGAGAAGATAGATGCTGAAAATGTAGAAGGCTTAACTCTTTTACAACTCTGCTTTGCGCGTTATGTTAATTTTTATAGCAGTGTTGAGGCGTCTCCGGTGTTAGGTAGACGCATTAACTTTGTTAAGCTGGTTTAGCAGGCATTTTGTTAATTGTTTTACTTCGCCGATGTTTCTGCTAACCGACGAAGGAGGGCTATGTTGTGTACATTAGCTTGGATAGCATCAATCGCTGTCGGACAGTTTTTTATTGACCAGTGCTATGCCTTCATCACTTAAATAGTCCGACAACAATTAATACAACGTCTCACTAATGTACATTAGAGAAATTAATGATGTTGTTTGACTTGCTCTGGCCAGGGTTTGAACCCAGGCCCCACGTCATTGTTTGCTTAGTAGTCAACGCGCTAACCACTTCAGCCAACACCACCCTCAATTTTGTCGACACCTGGGGCTTTTCTGGTGTTAAGACTAGTAATAGCCTTTTCAATCTCCACAATGTGGAATTTTAGCGATATTTCTGGTAAAGAGACGACTGGTGGCAGTTCAACAATATCAGCAGAAATATTCGGAGTGAAAAATTTTTCTAAGTGTTTAACAAAAAGTGCACCTTTTTCAGCATCAGTTTTTTCCCAGTCACCATTAGGGGCTCGTAATGGGGGTTTGCATATCACCGGCCTTTTTAGTCCTCTGGCTGCACGCCACAGTGAATGATCTGTTTCTGTAGTTGCATCTAACTCTTAAAGGAATTTTTGAAGGGAAGCTGTTTTTTGAGTTTGCAAAACTTTCCTAAGCTGCTTGGTACACTCCTTAAGCCTTAATTTTAGCTGGGGCGATCTGTGGTGTGGTGTTGCATCTAACTCTTAAAGGAATTTTTGAAGGGAAGCTGTTTTTTGAGTTTGCAAAACTTTCCTAAGCTGCTTGGTACACTCCTTAAGCCTTAATTTTAGCGTAGCGCTGCCATTCTCGTCGAGCTCTCCGTTTTTCAGCCAATAGCCTTTCTATATCTACAGAAAAAATATTGTTAAATCTCACTGGTTGGTTTATTTCATTTGAAGTAGCATTTAAAGCAGCTTGTTTAACATGCGCTTCAAAAAATCTGAGAGAATCGTCTATGTCTGAAGGTGTTCTTAACGGCATTTTTTCCGAGCAATGAGCACTCAGATATTTTCTGTATTTCAGCCAGTTAATACGTGCAGATGTCATCGGTAAATCACATGTTGGGTGTGAGTAAATAGTGACAATTGTAGGCGAGTGGTCTGAAGATAAGTCCAAAGATGCTTCAACTTCAACCATTTCGCTGGGCACGCCTTTCATAATTCCAAAGTCGATAACATCAAGAATTTTTTGTCGATCTGTTGGCCAATATGTTGGCTGACCACTTGAAACTACATTCAAACCCATTTTTGAAATTGTGTCAAAAAAAACACGACCCCTAAGACTGATTAAACATGAACCCCAAAAAGGGTGTTTAGCATTGTAGTCGCCAGCTGCTAGAAAACGGGACCCCAGTCTTGTATAAAATGCGGTATATTGACTCTCTGAAATTGAAAACCTGGGAGGAGAATAAACAGATGATATCACAAGCTTTTGATAAAAATTTTCAATACAGATATTTGTTGCTTGAAGATATTCTTCACGAAGGTCATTTAGCAGGTAGTGTTTTATTCGAGTTTTTATTAGGATTCCAGAGCCAACACAAGCTCTACCTCGAGGATCCTTAGTATCGTAGAAATTATATCCACTAATTTTAAAATAGCTTCGAGACGTCAAATGAGTTTCTAAAATAAGCATAACATCGATTTGTTTATCCAGAAGAAAATATTCTACTTCATTTTTATGTTGGCAGATGCCGTTTGCGTTCCAAAAACAGATTCTTAAGTTCATGGTTTTTTCAATACAGCCTGCAACAAGGTAGACTGCATTTTCAACATTTACTGCATCATACAGGACATGTTGAGAGTAAATGTATTTACTGTTTGTATTAGGATCTCTATCGAGGCTTCAATACGACTAAAATAATGCCCTGATTCTTCATTAGCTGGTACAGTTTTTTGCGCCGGAGTCTGGTTACTCTTTAAAATATTAGCGTATGAAAATTGACTATTAGGTTTTTGCTGAGTAAGAGTCGTGTTAGACTTTAAAACATTTGAATATTGATTATGGTTAGACGACGGTTGAGGTAACTGTGCGTAGTTTAAGGGGGTGTTGGGCTGATCGGGAGTAGCATTTGTTTTTCTGTTCGACGAATTTTTAAAAAAAGAGTAAAGAGGGCAGCCTCTATAGTTAGCAGTGTGGTTTCCACTGCAATTGCCGCATTTTTTTGCATTGGTATCACCTTTTATTTTGTCACAGTTAGCGGTACTGTGCAACTCACCACATACAACGCAAACGGTAGGCAACTTGCAATAAGTTTTGGTATGGCCAAATTCTTGGCAGTTCATGCATTGGATAGATCCATTTTTTTATGTGGCATCTCAACTGTAACTCTTCTGTGTAACAAGTACTTTAGATTATAGATTGGGTGCGATTCATTTTTTTTAATTTTCAAGTCACCTGGCTGTAGCTCGACTCTAAAAATAGGTTGGGGGATTTTATCCCTATTTTTGATGTTAGAAACATTTTTAACTTTGAAGCCATTATTTTCAAGGCCAGACTTAACCTCTTCTGGATCCACACTAGAGTCTATACCTTTTATTACGACGGTTAGACCTTTAGCACTCTTTAATTGGTACGTATAAAAATTTTTTGTTTTTTGACTCAAGGTCAGAAACTATTTTTCGGTAATTACTTTCTTGCACTACCTGGATTTTTGTTTCGTTAATATTTCCGCGCTTAATTGGAGTTACATAGAACTCATTTTCTCCAATTAAGGAGATAAGGCTTTTTACCAAAAAACTACAGTTCTGCTCTCTTAAATATATCGGTGGAGGTTTACTCGACCTTGTTGTAGTTGTGTCTTCATTGTCTTGTTCTGATAAAATCGCGAAACGATTTTCGGAATTTTTTATTTTGTTTTTTCCATCTCTGGGAACTTTCGCTGTTGAAGCTATTTGAGCTGATTTTGGACTTCTTCCCCTTTTTAACACGGTTATGTATCTGTCCATTCCTGTTTGAATTTTATTATCATTTAATGTACTCACCGCATCTACCATTTTGTGCACGTTGGTCACCTTGTTACTTATTGTTTGTTTGTTTGTTTGTACAGTTAAGCTGACAAGTTTGCTGATGGGTGCAATTGTTGTTGCTTCTTGATCACTATTTAACATGTTCAAAGATAATGATCGCGCACGAGTATTTGTGTTTTCTGTTAAATTCAGGTTTTTGTTTAATTCATTTTTTTTATTGTCGTCATCAGCAACTAAAGTTATATACTGTACATTCCTACTGCTTGTAGGATTATTGTTGTTTTTATCAGAAGATAAACTCATCAGAGTTCTCTTTTTTTTATTTTCACTTATATTAGTTTGTGTATGCAATTATTTATGTGTATTGCACACAAGCAAAAAATAAAATAAAACAAGTAAAATAACTGTTCAATAAATGTTTTGTTTTTCTTATATTTTTTGTGACTTGAAAATTTTTTTTTCTTCTATATTTTTTTTATATTCAGTTGCGACGATTATAAAAACGCGTCTCTTCATTACGAGAGTGTAAACTGAATGGAATTATAACCTATAATACGATAATCTTAAAAACTAATCCTGCTTATCCTAGAACAAAGCTTATACTTATAGGTGCTTTGCTAGTGCCCAAATACACAAAAAGAAAAAAAAACGATTTATTCTACCGGAAATATCTAAAACAGCTGAAAAAAAACTTCTATTTCCTCAAAACAAAGTCTGTTATGGAAGTCACACGGTTACCAGTACTGGTCGATTTTATTTACGCCTTAATAAAAGAGCTCCCTTAGTCGACCTAATCACACAAACCGGCACTATTATGCCCAAACTTTGCTTTGTTTCCCACAAACTTTCTTCCGAACAAATAGAATTCTTGTATAAACTTATTTAATTTCTTATTTAATCTTCGACGCGTAAACTTCCCTCTGTTTATTTTCTGGCACTCACAAATATCTATAATAAATTATATACTAATTTAAATTTTTTTTTATAAAATAAATACAAAAGACAAACAAACAATCACGAACTCACGACAAAAAAATAAAAACTTCTTACTTCGGATATGATATGAATATTCTATATAATTTAAATTTTTTTCTTTTTTTTTATTTAATTGTAGATCTTCCAAATAACAAAGCGTAGTCGCGGTTGAAAAGCTTTTAGGAAAAACGGGCCTTCACCGAAACGGCAAACTTATCAAAAATAATGGCGGACCAGCAGTACCCCTGCCTCTCCGGGAACGTTTTATGAATACTTTCTTAATATCTGTCGTTTTACCTGATACTTTTAATATTTTCAATTTTTTTTATTTCTAACTTGCCCTCTGTTAATTTTCTTTTGCTGGATGCAAATTTTCTGGGCAGTCTCGACGGATTCAGCAGGTAATATCTTCTTTCTCCTCTTGCAGCTCCTTTTTTTCCACTTCCCTTCGCTACAATCTTATTTTGATCCCGGCTTGTATTTTATATTCTCTACTTGGTTTGATCACTTCGCTTTTTGTAATGATCTAACTTTCTATGCCTACATGTTCTCTACCTCCACCTATTTTCCAAATATCTCAACATACCAAACTTCCAAACTTTCCCTCGACAAAACTACATTTACTTAGGCCAGTTATATTTCCTTCCATACAAAAACAAACCCTGAACACACAAAAAATACCGTCATATACCAACAATACAGTGCTACATTTTACCTCACCCCGTTAAAGAGCCTCACACGGAATATGCTTCGCTCTCTATTCATGCTTCACACCCCAATCATGAGCGAAGCAACATGCTTCGCCATACAATATTTTGAGAGCGAAGAATGTAGATTCATATTGAATCTACTTGCGAAGCATGAAAAATTGCTGTCTTCTCTAAATTTTATCGGAATTTATCGGAAGTTTATCTGAACTAGATGCAAAAAACACAACAAAAACTTTAATTAAAAGTGAAAAATTGAATTAAAACTATAACGATAAAACAACAATGGAAACAAAAAAAAATGTTTGTGCATTTTTAAAAATGCGTAATAATTTTTTTTTTCCATTTTAGATTTTATTTGTTATTAAAAAGAGAACTGTCAAATCGAAGCAAAAAAAAAGTCGTGTGAACAGCTAGATTCATAAACATGCTTCAGAAAGCGAAGCAAGTGTTTCATCTTGTCGTGTGAACATAGTATTACGTATTTCATCGGTGACAGCTTTCAAGTATACACCAAATAAAAGCATGGTAAGTTCCCTGTAAAAGTGAAAAGTCGATAAAAAAATTTTAAAATTGAATTTCACTCGCAATGGGTAAATTGTTTAAAAAAGTTTGTATACCAGTATAAAGGTATTTTAGAGAAGTTTAAAGTGATATCCACATTGCTTATATCCGTTCCATATTCTAGGAGTTATGGCCAATAAAAAATAAGTTTTGAACCCCGTAACTCCGGAGACAAACGAGATCCACGAGATGTCAAAGCGTATCCATACAAAGTGATGTGAGTGGCGAATTCAATTCGCCGTATTCAATTCGCCCCAGCGAACTTTAAAAAAGTAAAAGCGCTGATTATGCACCACTGTAATATACATAAATGAATCGTTGCAACAATTCAGGATCAGCTGTTTACTGTGTATCTGTCGTTTCCAAAATAATTAAGTAGCTGGCTAAACGGCTACAACGGTAGCTTGCAGCATTTGTGTTCGTGTTAGAGTTGGGGTTTTCAGCTCAGTTGAGTGAGCGCTCTTTACGCTCAGCTCAGTTAACTGATCTAGTTCGCTCTTTTAGTTCAATAGCTCACTTTAGTTCAATAGCTCAGTTTAGTTCAACAGCTCACTTTAGTTCAATAGCTCACTTTAGTTCAATAGCTCAGTTTAGTTCAGTAAAATACATTAGCTCCATTGGTTTCAGCTCAGTCTATCTTTGTTACAAAAGTAAACAAAGCGAAAACAA
This sequence comes from Lypha dubia, assembly GCA_947311025.1. Taxonomy (NCBI): domain Eukaryota; kingdom Metazoa; phylum Arthropoda; class Insecta; order Diptera; family Tachinidae; genus Lypha; species Lypha dubia. Next base: position 81,178,778 of record OX371260.1, on the reverse strand, counting down.
AAAATGTTTGCTATATCAGCGTTACCATAACTTTTTTATTTTTAAACTACTAATTTGGAAAACAACTTAATTTTAATTATATAAAAATAAGCTACAGCTAGATATACGCTAGCTGTATATCTAATTTTATATATTGTTTATTAAGACATATCCTAACATAAGTGTCACACGATCAATTTCCTATCAATTTTTTTTACAAAAATTGATAGCTGTGTCGTAAGGCCTCATTAGTCTTGACTTTTACTTTCTGTTCTGTTCTGTGCCGTTCTGTTGTTGAATTTTTTTAGGTAGAAGTTATGTAAAAACGTATCAGCTGTTTCTTGCAGAATATACATAGCCGAATATACTACCTATATCATCGGCGGCGGCGGCAGTGTTCATAAATTTAAAACGGCGCTTCGTCTTTATTATCAGGTTGAATAATTTTAAAGAAAATAAGGTAAAAACGATATTTAATTAGAAAAACTCTACTCACTACAAATTTTTCATCAATATTATATTTTTTTTATTAAAAATCAAAACGTGCTTAAATTCGATGGCGGCGGTCATAATAAAAATTTATCAGCGATTACGCGGCAATTTTGTTCCGATCGGCTTGGTTTACTGAAACAAGCAGCTGTCTCTTGCTGTCACGTAGAAATGTAAGTAAAATTCAGTTTTCAACAGAATGGTCCGTAACAGAACAGAACAACTAATTGAAGATACATGTTTTGCATACACAAAAAATGAACAGCTGATCCGGAACAGAACAGAAAGTCAAGACTAATTCTACCTTTAGGCTGCAAGCAATTTGCTTTCAAGATGTAATCAAGAAAACAACTTAAAATGGTTTCTGTTTACTTGAATGAAAAATTGAAAGCAAAATTAATATCAAATTGATAGTCAATTTTTAAATGTGTGAGTGTTTAGTAAATTGAAACAAATCTTGATAGAGTGACACCCATGTAAAAAAAAAATATGTATAAGAAAAATTCAAAATAATTAATTTATATAAAAAAATTGTGAAAAAATGTTCATGCATCAAAAAGTTTTAAAAATTAGTGATTTTTTTGGAAAAATTTTTCCAATTGGCTTAAATATTTTCCTTTGCCCCAAACATCTTTTTCAGTTTCTTTTATTTGAGAATAATGATACTAAATTTAATTTTGTTCATATAATTAGTATTCCAATTATTCTGTTCCCAAAACTTGTCAATAATTTTTTTTTTTTTAATAATTCGTTAAACCTAATGAGCTAAAAACGCTCAGTAATGTGAGCGGCTCATTTAGCTCACTTGTGTGAATCGTTCAGTTGAACTAGTTCGTTCAGGGGCTACACACCTCTAGTTCGTGTGTTCGTGTAGTCTGCTGTGGCGAATGTGTTTATACCTTCACACGACAAGATGAAGCACTTGCTTCGCTTTCTGAAGCATGTTTATGAATCTAGCTGTTTATACGACTCATGTACTTGCTTCGATTTGACAGTTCTCTTTTTAATTACAAATAAAATCTAAAATCTACAAAAGAAAATAAGTTGAAACTATTATGCATTTTTTAAAACGCACGCACATATTTCTTGTTTCCATTGTTGTTATATCTTTATAGTTTTAATTCAATTTTTCACTTTTAATTAAAGTTTTTGTTGTGTTTTTTGCATCTAGTTCAGATAAACTTCCGATAAATTCCGATAAAATTTAGAGAAGACAGCAATTTTTCATGCTTCACAAGTAGATTCAATATGAATCTACATTCTTCGCTCTCAAAATATTGTATGGCGAAGCATGTTGCTTCGCTCATGATTGGGGTGTGAAGCATGAATAGAGAGCGAAGCATATTCCGTGTGAGGCTCTTTAACGGGGTGAGGTAAAATGTAGCACTGTATTGTTGGTATATGACGGTATTTTTTGTGTGTTCAGGGTTTGTTTTTGTATGGAAGGAAATATAACTGGCCTAAGTAAATGTAGTTTTGTCGAGGGAAAGTTTGGAAGTTTGGTATGTTGAGATATTTGGAAAATAGGTGGAGGTAGAGAACATGTAGGCATAGAAAGTTAGATCATTACAAAAAGCGAAGTGATCAAACCAAGTAGAGAATATAAAATACAAGCCGGGATCAAAATAAGATTGTAGCGAAGGGAAGTGGAAAAAAAGGAGCTGCAAGAGGAGAAAGAAGATATTACCTGCTGAATCCGTCGAGACTGCCCAGAAAATTTGCATCCAGCAAAAGAAAATTAACAGAGGGCAAGTTAGAAATAAAAAAAATTGAAAATATTAAAAGTATAAGGTAAAACGACAGATATTAAGAAAGTATTCATAAAACGTTCCCGGAGAGGCAGGGGTACTGCTGGTCCGCCATTATTTTTGATAAGTTTGCCGTTTCGGTGAAGGCCCGTTTTTCCTAAAAGCTTTTCATCCGCGACTACGCTTTGTTATTTGGAAGATCTACAATTAAATAAAAAAAAAAGAAAAAAATTTAAATTATATAGAATATTCATATTATATCCGAAGTAAGAAGTTTTCATTTTTTTGTCGAGAGTCCGTGATTGTTTGTTTGTCTTTTGTATGTATTTTATAAAAAAAAATTTAAATTAGTATATAATTTATTATAGATATTTGTGAGTGCCAGAAAATAGAGGGAAGTTTACGCGTCGAAGATTAAATAAGAAATTAAATAAGTTTATACAAGAATTCTATTTGTTCGGAAGAAAGTTTGTGGAAAACAAAGCAAAGTTTGGGCATAATAGTGCCGGTTTGTGTGATTAGGTCGACAAAGGGATCTCTTTTATTAAGGCGTAATACTATGTTCACACGGACAGAAATTATAGAGGTTCGCGCTCTCATTCTTGGTTCGCGGGCGAACCTTGATTGAACCTACATGTTTCGCCATACAAAATTTTGAGAGCGAACCTACATGTTTCATTTTGAACCTTGTTGTGAACCCGTATAATTTACTATCATCTCTAATTTTGATAACAAATTATCGCTAGTTTATCTGAACTAGTTGTCCAAAAACATTTTAACAAAGAAAAACAATTGATAAGTGCTAAATTTTAATAAAAACATTGAATAAGTAAAAGCATATATTTATATTTATGTAAATAATTAAATAAAGTGGAAAAACAACAAATAATATTAAATAACGAAGTACGAACCAATCTAGAATGAGTCGTGTGAACACATAGGTTCGCCATCGTGGTTCATGGAGCGAACCTAGTGTTTCAGTTCTTCGTGTGAACATAGTATAAATAAAATCGACCAGTACTGGTAACCGTGTGACTTCCATAACAGACTTTGTTTTGAGGAAAAAGAAGTTTTTTTCTCAGCTGTTTTAGATATTTCCGGTAGAATAAATCGTTTTTTTTTCTTTTTGTGTATTTGGGCACTAGCAAAGCACCTATAAGCTTTGTTCTAGGATAAGCAGGATTAGTTTTTAAGATTATCGTATTATAGGTTAATTCCATTCAGTTTCAACTCTCGTAGTGAACAGACGCGTTTTTATAATCGTCGCAACTGAATATAAAACAAGTAAGAGTGCTATATTCGGCTGTGCCGAATCTTATATACCCTTCACCAATGCATATACATATATGTGATTCGCAGAATATAATAAGCCTGTATATCCTTTGTTAATATCCTTTGATAATACTGTAAGCAGTATGTGTGCATGTTTTATCATTACTTTTTTTCTCACTGAGCTTAAAAGGAATCTAAAATGAAAAACAAATCACATATTTTTTACTTCTAAATACAAATGCATTTTTAACATACACACATATATGTACATACATATATATATAAATTAATATGTTTTTGTACATTTTATGTACTACTTTTTTATGACTTTTTTTTTTTTTTTGGAAAATGTACCTACTCTGTGCAAATTATTCGAGAAATATTTTTAAATGAAATATGTAGAAATATGTAGCTATTATACATATTAGGTACATATGTATATATGTACTTATATTATCCAATCAGCCTAACAGAACGTATCAGTTTATCGATTTCGAGAAGGCTAAAACAATATTCATTGTTCTAACGTAGGGCTAGTTCAAATAGTAATTATGTAAGTTATTTATTCTTCGTTATTGACCTATTACATAGGTACTTATGTATGTATGTACATATCAAAAAACACCTCATAGAAGGGAAAGTTATTTTACTGGTGACAAAATACTTTTTAGCGACGGCTCATTTCAATTATGTATACAGTATTTTTCGGTTAATTGACCCTACGGTTAATTGGTTTCCACGCTTAATTGAACCACATAATCGGGCAAAAAAATATTGCATACGAAAACACATGTAAATTTCCTCGGATAATTGAACCCGGTTAATTGATTTTCCCGCTTAATTGGTTCAAAATTCATGTCATCAAAAATAAATTTCCTCTTACTTTTACCCGGTTAATTGCAAATGAATTGTTTTTTAGTTTATAAATTTAATTTTTTTGTAAAACTAATGTGCACATAAATAGTGCATTTAATAGTAAATATGTACCTACTTACAATAATAAATACCTGCGTATACACATATATGTACATTTTTTCTGTTACTTGCATTTTTTTCGTTTAAGGTAAAAAAAAAATTATTTTGAAAAACTTAAAGTGCACATATGCGATTTCTTTTAATTCATTAGTAGTTCCAATTATGCGGATTCTTGTAATTGAACGATTTGTTCAATTAAGCGGGTATCGGCTAATTGGTTCCCCGGTTAATTGAACAAAAAGTTGTGCAAATTTTGATGTGCAATTAACCGAAAAATACATATATACCTATGTACATATATATATATACACAAATGTATATTTAGCGTGTAGTACCTACACCTGTATCATACCATAGCGTTTTAATTTACTTTAGCAAAAATAAAATTTCGGTTCTGATTTTTGATTACATACATATATACAATTTTATAACCCTTTCAGAAATAAATTTAAAATAAATAAATACTCCAGTATTGAACTGAGGAATCGCTCACAATAATCCAACACACGACCCATCGTGCTACTGAGGCTAGATAGTTCTTTGTGTATATTAGTTTAAAAAAAAATATATATATATATATGTATAAAATAACCTGTTTATTATTTTCAAATATACATAGTTACAAGCCTATGTACATACATATATTTCAATTTTTAAAATGAAAAACAAATTGACAAATATACAACATTTTAAAAGATAAATACAGAAGCATTTTTAACATACATATAAATACATCAGAGTATATTTTTGTAATCATCAGTGTGCGACATTTTTTTCCACAGAGTTTACTTGTCTGGTACGTATAGTGTTCTAAAAACGATGTGTGTGCATACATACATATTTATGTTTATAATGTGCTTTGGTGAAAAAAAATTGAAATTTTTTATGTGTGTAGAATAGTGCTTGGTATCAGAGCTGCCGTTTTTTGTTATTTCTAACCAAAATTGGTAATTTTATTTTTCAATGTGAGATGCGAATATTTTTTCATTTTGGTTAGTTTTTTTCGTTTGAATATTTTTTAACTATACATATATATAACTTGTTAAGCTTTGAAAACAATTTTTGAAAATTTTTAATTACCTGTTCATAGTACGATTGGGTCCCAACACTGTCAACACCTCTCCGTACTACTAAATGATCTGCTCTGTGTTATCAAAAAATATTCAATGATTCACATCTAACTAGACCTGACAACTTTCAAAACAAAAATGGGACGAACGAAAAAACTTTTGAACAACTTTTTTATTTCGTACAAAATTTATTATCATTGCCACATAGTTCTGCTGCAGCCGAAAGAATGTTTTCACAGCTTAATTTAAACAAAACCAAATTTCGTAATAGTCTTGATTTTAAAACTATTAACAATATTATCCAATCGAAACAGTTGTGCAAAAATCAAAATGTTGCCCACTATTTACGGTCTGCCAAAGATATGAATTGAAAATTCGTATATAATTTCTAATCTCAATACTGTGAATTGTAAATCTATTAATTTTTTGATTTAAAAGAAAAATTTTGTAAAACAATTACATTTTTTTCCTGAAGTACAAATATTGTTTATTTTAAATAAATAAACACTTTAAAAAGTTTGTTTAAATTTAAGTTTCTTGTTATGTTTTTCACTTATTAATAAGAAATTTATTAATATGTAAAAACAATTTCTTTTTTTCCTTTCTTATTATTTATAAATGTGCAGTACAAATATTGTTTATTGTAATGATCCTATTCAAAAAAAATTTTAATTTATAAACTTTCAATCAAATGAATTTTGTATAAACATTTGGCAGGTTTAACTCTTATAAAAAAAAACTATTTTTACGAATAAGGGCTCAAATAAACAAAAACTGATTTCAATTTAAGTTTCTCCTTTTCATTTACTATTAGTATGATTTTTTTTTTTTTGTTTTCTTGTTTTGCAATTATTATTTAACTATGTATAAAATGCAAATAAACTGTATGTAATGCTACTTTAAATAAATATAAATATTTTTTGTTAATAAAATATGCATTTTAAATTTGGTTATTTTTTCACATTTGGTAACTTTTTCAAAATATTTGGTTGTAATATTTTTTTGGTCGTGGCAGCACTGCTTGGTATGTTAAAAGCAAATAACGATTTGAATGTGTTGATCTTTCAAAAGCAAATGCCTTGTATTTTTATACACACATGCTTAGATGTGTGACAAAAAGGGGTTTGTACAAAAAAATACGTAAAGTTATAATTAAGTTAATATACATTCAACACTAACAAGCCTCTGTAGCACAATGGTTAGTGGGTAGAAGTATAGTGAGCGACTCCTCAGTTCAATACTGGAGCACAAAGTATTTATTTTAAATTTATTTTTGAAAGGTTTATAAAATTGTATATATGTAATCAAAACTCAGAACCGAAATTTTATTTTTGCTAAAGTAAATTAAAACGCTATGGTATGGTGTAGGTACTACACGGTAAATATATGTGTATAAAGTCGAATTCGGATAAGAACGCACTGTTTATATGTAAAAAACGCTTAATTGAAAATAAAAATTGTTATTTATTATTTTTGATCAATCTCAAAGCACTTGCTTGCATTTGCTTAAAAGAAAACCTGCTGATTGAAACATATTTTGTTTAGAAATAATCTAATTTATATGAAACAAACATCCCATAAAAGGAAAAATGTTTAATTTCTGGTATGTAACAAAATACTTACTTGTCGAATACGAATAAAAGTATATTAAACTAAGCAAATAGTCGAAAAATCGAATACAAGTATTCGTAACATTACTAGTACGTAGGTACATACATATATAAAATAAAGATAATGGAAATTTTTTCATCATCCATCGACAGCTTTTATTATTTATTCATGGATAGCTCAAATATATTTATTAGATCAACATCAAGCTTAGTTAGAACTTTAAAATTCAACAAACATTAACATTTTCAACACAAATACTTACATATATATGTAATGCTGCTTCTGTGTGTATAAATATTATTGTTTGCAAGTATTTTAAATACCCTGCAGTCGCCGTAGCTAGCGAATGTCTAGCTATTTCGCGAGCTACCAGTCATTTCCACTAACTACCAGCCTAACAACTAGCAATGCACTCGACTGACGATTTGAACATACGGATGACATTGACGGTAATCACTTGACGCGATCAGACCGATGAGATCACTGGTGAGCAACTCCCAACTATTTCTCTAGTCAAAATGTACCAGTTAGATCAACAATGATATTTCCTAAATGAAAATACTACAGAAATTTAATTTTTTTTTGATACATATTTGTTTATTTATCAAATTTCTTTTTCAATAGTTATAAAATATTCAATTAATTGTTCTTTTTCTTTGTTTATGCAACGTTTTAGTTGACTTCTGCTCATTTTACCTTTAAAAACACTTTTTTTACATGTCTATGTGTGAGAGAGTCAAAGGCGAACTCTTGCATTACTTGTGGCCACTGTAGTATTTAGTCGGATTTTCGTTAGGGAAATACTTAACGATTTCGATTAAAATTCTACTTTTAAAAATGCAGGGTATGCCCTTTTTATGAAAACATTCAGGCATACATACATATATATATATATACATATATATAATTATATAATATATATTTGTACGTATGGTTGGGCGCATGGGCAATAATACAAAATATTTATTTTGTTTTTCTACCGTAAGACATTTCTGTATTATGTCTGAAGTTATACCTATTTGATGTTTACAAGTTTTAAATTGAGTTTGTGAAGAGAAACATTTTTTTAAAAAATTTAATTATTAAGTAAGTATTGCAAAATCAGGTAAACTTCGTTAATACAGTCTTTTTCGGTTAATTGCACATCAAAATTTGCACAACTTTTTGTTCAATTAACCGGGGAACCAATTAGCCGATACCAGCTTAATTGAACAATTCGTTCAATTACAAGAATCCCGTTTAATTGAACAATTTGTTCAATTACAGAAATCACGCATAATTGGAACTACATACTAATGAATTAAAAGAAATCGCATATGTGCACTTTAAGTTTTTCAAAATAATTTTTTTTTACCTTAAACAAAAAAAAGGCATGTAACAGAAAAAAATGTACATATATATGTGTATCGCAGGTATTTATTATTGTAGGTACATACTATGTACTATTAAATGCACTATTTGTGTGCACATGAGTTTTACAAAAAAATTAAATTTATAAACTAAATAAAAAACAATTCATATATTGGTTTTACAAAAAACACATAAACTTGAACACAAATTTTTTCACAAATGATGTCAATAATGTATGTGCAAAAATGCCAGATTATTTTTCAATAATAATGCAATTAACCGGGTAAAAGTAAGAGGAAATTTATTTTTGATTACATGAATTTTGAACCAATTAAGCGGGAAAATCAATTAACCGAGTTCAATTATCCGAGGAAATTTACATGTGTTTTCGTATGCAATATTTTTTTGCCCGATCATGTGGTTCAATTAAGCGTGGAAACCAATTAACCGTAGGGTCAATTAACCGAAAAATACTGTATTATTTTTAGTTCAATAGATAAATATAATTAACATGAAAAATTTAATAAAATTTACAAGATAAATAGTGTTTTATCACGTGCAGATCTTTAGTCAATTAAAAATGATTACGAAAACATTAAGAATAGTCTAAACGACATTGTTAAGACATATTTTTACAAATCGAAACTTTCAAATTCGTTACAAAATCGAAGTTTTTGGTTTGATGGGTAACTTTGTTTTATATTTATACGCACATTTTTACATACATATGTACATACATATGTTTGCCTTATGTTGGCTTGTTACTTTCATTTCAGCACGGATTTAAAGTTGATATTGTTATATGTACATATTGATATAATTGCTATGTAGGTACCTACATATGTATGTATGTATATTGTTATTTGTTACACACATAATTACCTATTATTTTAACTGTAGGTAATAATTTGATATTTGAAAAGTCAACACTATTTTGAGTTAGCTTAAAGCTTAGTACATATCTACATACCTACTTGCTTAGATGAAAATTCAAATTACTAGGGGGTTTTTAAAAACACATACATATGTACATACATATGTATGTAGCTATTATACATATTAGTTACATACATATGTACTTACTTAGATTATCCAATCAGCCTAACAGAACGTATCAGTTTATCGATTTCGAGAAGGCTAAAACAATATTCATTGTTCTAACGTAGGGCTATTTCAAATAGTAATTATTGACCTATTACATAGGTACTTATGTATGTACATACATATCAAAAAACACCTCATAAAAGGGAAAGTTATTTTACTGGTGACAAAATACTTTTTAGCGACGGCTCATTTCAATTATGTATATGTATATATATATATGTATGTATAAAATAACCTGTTTATTATTTTCAAATATACATAGTTACAAGCCTATGTACATACATATATTTCAATTTTTAAAATGAAAAACAAATTGACAAATATATAACATTTTAAAAGATAAATACAAAAGCATTTTTAACATACATATAAATACATCAGAGTATATTTTTGTAATCATCAGTGTGCGACATTTTTTTCCACAGAGTTTACTTGTCTGGTACGTATAGTGTTCTAAAAACGATGTGTGTGCATACATACATATTTATGTTTATAATGTGCTTTGGTGAAAAAAAATTGAAATTTTTTATGTGTGTAGAATAGTGCTTGGTATCAGAGCTGCCGTTTTTTGTTATTTCTAACCAAAATTGGTAATTTTATTTTTCAATGTGAGATGCAAATATTTTTTCATTTTGGTTAGTTTTTTTCGTTTGAATATTTTTTAACTATACATATATATAACTTGTTAAGCTTTGAAAACAATTTTTGAAAATTTTTAATTACCTGTTCATAGTACGATTGGGTCCCAACACTGTCAACACCTCTCCGTACTACTAAATGATCTGCTCTGTGTTATCAAAAAATATTCAATGATTCACATCTAACTAGACCTGACAACTTTCAAAACAAAAATGGGACGAACGAAAAAACTTTTGAACAACTTTTTTATTTCGTACAAAATTTATTATCATTGCCACATAGTTCTGCTGCAGCCGAAAGAATGTTTTCACAGCTTAATTTAAACAAAACCAAATTTCGTAATAGTCTTGATTTTAAAACTATTAACAATATTATCCAATCGAAACAGTTGTGCAAAAATCAAAATGTTGCCCACTATTTACGGTCTGCCAAAGATATGAATTGAAAATTCGTATATAATTTCTAATCTCAATACTGTGAATTGTAAATCTATTAATTTTTTGATTTAAAAGAAAAATTTTGTAAAACAATTACATTTTTTTCCTGAAGTACAAATATTGTTTATTTTAAATAAATAAACACTTTAAAAAGTTTGTTTAAATTTAAGTTTCTTGTTATGTTTTTCACTTATTAATAAGAAATTTATTAATATGTAAAAACAATTTCTTTTTTTCCTTTCTTATTATTTATAAATGTGCAGTACAAATATTGTTTATTGTAATGATCCTATTCAAAAAAAATTTTAATTTATAAACTTTCAATCAAATGAATTTTGTATAAACATTTGGCAGGTTTAACTCTTATAAAAAAAAACTATTTTTACGAATAAGGGCTCAAATAAACAAAAACTGATTTCAATTTAAGTTTCTCCTTTTCATTTACTATTAGTATGATTTTTTTTTTTTTGTTTTCTTGTTTTGCAATTATTATTTAACTATGTATAAAATGCAAATAAACTGTATGTAATGCTACTTTAAATAAATATAAATATTTTTTGTTAATAAAATATGCATTTTAAATTTGGTTATTTTTTCACATTTGGTAACTTTTTCAAAATATTTGGTTGTAATATTTTTTTGGTCGTGGCAGCACTGCTTGGTATGTTAAAAGCAAATAACGATTTGAATGTGTTGATCTTTCAAAAGCAAATGCCTTGTATTTTTATACACACATGCTTAGATGTGTGACAAAAAGGGGTTTGTACAAAAAAATACGTAAAGTTATAATTAAGTTAATATACATTCAACACTAACAAGCCTCTGTAGCACAATGGTTAGTGGGTAGAAGTATAGTGAGCGACTCCTCAGTTCAATACTGGAGCACAAAGTATTTATTTTAAATTTATTTTTGAAAGGTTTATAAAATTGTATATATGTAATCAAAACTCAGAACCGAAATTTTATTTTTGCTAAAGTAAATTAAAACGCTATGGTATGGTGTAGGTACTACACGGTAAATATATGTGTATAAAGTCGAATTCGGATAAGAACGCACTGTTTATATGTAAAAAACGCTTAATTGAAAATAAAAATTGTTATTTATTATTTTTGATCAATCTCAAAGCACTTGCTTGCATTTGCTTAAAAGAAAACCTGCTGATTGAAACATATTTTGTTTAGAAATAATCTAATTTATATGAAACAAACATCCCATAAAAGGAAAAATGTTTAATTTCTGGTATGTAACAAAATACTTACTTGTCGAATACGAATAAAAGTATATTAAAATAAGCAAATAGTCGAAAAATCGAATACAAGTATTCGTAACATTACTAGTACGTAGGTACATACATATATAAAATAAAGATAATGGAAATTTTTTCATCATCCATCGACAGCTTTTATTATTTATTCATGGATAGCTCAAATATATTTATTAGATCAACATCAAGCTTAGTTAGAACTTTAAAATTCAACAAACATTAACATTTTCAACACAAATACTTACATATATATGTAATGCTGCTTCTGTGTGTATAAATATTATTGTTTGCAAGTATTTTAAATACCCTGCAGTCGCCGTAGCTAGCGAATGTCTAGCTATTTCGCGAGCTACCAGTCATTTCCTCTAACTACCAGCCTAACAACTAGCAATGCACTCGACTGACGATTTGAACATACGGATGACATTGACGGTAATCACTTGACGCGATCAGACCGATGAGATCACTGGTGAGCAACTCCCAACTATTTCTCTAGTCAAAATGTACCAGTTAGATCAACAATGATATTTCCTAAATGAAAATACTACAGAAATTTAATTTTTTTTTGATACATATTTGTTTATTTATCAAATTTCTTTTTCAATAGTTATAAAATATTCAATTAATTGTTCTTTTTCTTTGTTTATGCAACGTTTTAGTTGACTTCTGCTCATTTTACCTTTAAAAACACTTTTTTTACATGTATATGTGTGAGAGAGTCAAAGGCGAACTCTTGCATTACTTGTGGCCACTGTAGTATTTAGTCGGATTTTCGTTAGGGAAATACTTAACGATTTCGATTAAAATTCTACTTTTAAAAATGCAGGGTATGCCCTTTTTATGAAAACATTCAGGCATACATACATATATATATATACATATATATAATTATATAATATATATTTGTACGTATGGTTGGGCGCATGGGCAATAATACAAAATATTTATTTTGTTTTTCTACCGTAAGACATTTCTGTATTATGTCTGAAGTTATACCTATTTGATGTTTACAAGTTTTAAATTGAGTTTGTGAAGAGAAACATTTTTTTAAAAAATTTAATTATTAAGTAAGTATTGCAAAATCAGGTAAACTTCGTTAATACAGTCTTTTTCGGTTAATTGCACATCAAAATTTGCACAACTTTTTGTTCAATTAACCGGGGAACCAATTAGCCGATACCAGCTTAATTGAACAATTCGTTCAATTACAAGAATCCCGTTTAATTGAACAATTTGTTCAATTACAGAAATCACGCATAATTGGAACTACATACTAATGAATTAAAAGAAATCGCATATGTGCACTTTAAGTTTTTCAAAATAATTTTTTTTTACCTTAAACAAAAAAAAGGCATGTAACAGAAAAAAATGTACATATATGTGTATCGCAGGTATTTATTATTGTAGGTACATACTATGTACTATTAAATGCACTATTTGTGTGCACATGAGTTTTACAAAAAAATTAAATTTATAAACTAAATAAAAAACAATTCATATATTGGTTTTACAAAAAAAACATAAACTTGAACACAAATTTTTTCACAAATGATGTCAATAATGTATGTGCAAAAATGCCAGATTATTTTTCAATAATAATGCAATTAACCGGGTAAAAGTAAGAGGAAATTTATTTTTGATTACATGAATTTTGAACCAATTAAGCGGGAAAATCAATTAACCGAGTTCAATTATCCGAGGAAATTTACATGTGTTTTCGTATGCAATATTTTTTTGCCCGATCATGTGGTTCAATTAAGCGTGGAAACCAATTAACCGTAGGGTCAATTAACCGAAAAATACTGTATTATTTTTAGTTCAATAGATAAATATAATTAACATGAAAAATTTAATAAAATTTACAAGATAAATAGTGTTTTATCACGTGCAGATCTTTAGTCAATTAAAAATGATTACGAAAACATTAAGAATAGTCTAAACGACATTGTTAAGACATATTTTTACAAATCGAAACTTTCAAATTCGTTACAAAATCGAAGTTTTTGGTTTGATGGGTAACTTTGTTTTATATTTATACGCACATTTTTACATACATATGTACATACATATGTTTGCCTTATGTTGGCTTGTTACTTTCATTTCAGCACGGATTTAAAGTTGATATTGTTATATGTACATATTGATATAATTGCTATGTAGGTACCTACATATGTATGTATGTATATTGTTATTTGTTACACACATAATTACCTATTATTTTAACTGTAGGTAATAATTTGATATTTGAAAAGTCAACACTATTTTGAGTTAGCTTAAAGCTTAGTACATATCTACATACCTACTTGCTTAGATGAAAATTCAAATTACTAGGGGGTTTTTAAAAACACATACATATGTACATACATATGTATGTAGCGTTTATACATATTAGTTACATACATATGTACTTACTTAGATTATCCAATCAGCCTAACAGAACGTATCAGTTTATCGATTTCGAGAAGGCTAAAACAATATTCATTGTTCTAACGTAGGGCTATTTCAAATAGTAATTATGTAAGTTATTTATTCTTCGTTATTGACCAATTACATAGGTACTTATGTATGTATGTACATACATTTCAAAAAACACCTCATAAATGAAAAGTTATTTTACTGGTGACAAAATACTTTTTAGCGACGGCTCATTTCAATTATGTATATGTATATATATATATATGTATAAAATAACCTGTTTATTATTTTCAAATATAGTTACAAGCCTATGTACATATATTTCAATTTTTAAAATGAAAAACAAATTGACAAATATACAACATTTTAAAAGATAAATACAAAAGCATTTTTAACATACATATAAATACATCAGAGTATATTTTTGTAATCATCAGTGTGCGACATTTTTTTCCACAGAGTTTACTTGTCTGGTACGTATGTATAGTGTTTGTGTGCATACATACATGTTTATGTTTATAATGTGCTTTGGTGAAAAAAAAATTGAAATTTTTATGTGTGTAGAATATTGCTTGGTATGTAAAAGCAAATAACGATTTGAATGTGTGTGATCTTTCAAAAGCAAATGCCTTGTATTTTTATACACACATGCTTAGATGTGTGACAAAAAGGGGGTTGTACGAAAAAATACGTTGAGTTATTATTAAGGTAATATACACAAAGAACTAACAAGCCTCAGTAGCACGATGGGTCGTGTGTTGAATTATTGTCTCTGACACATATTCAATGCGCGTGACCCCGTATTCAATACTACTGAGGCACCTAGTGTATTTATAAATTTATTTCTGCAATGAATATATATATATCTTCATTTATTTGTATATATATCCATTTCAGAATCGATACTTTTATTTTTGCTGATTTTCAATACGAAGCATCCTTAGAAAAATCCCTACATTTTACTTTAAGAAACAATTCTCTAGCTCTTCTTGTGTCTTCAGAAAATGGATTTCACGTACAGACAGACGGATAGACGGACAGACGGACAGACGGACAGGGCTCAGTTAAATTTTTTAATTATAAGGATCCAGTATATATATACTATATGGACCTCATATAAATATTGTGGAAATTACACACGTAATGACAAACCTATAAATACCCTTACCATTTTTGGTGAAGGGTATAAAAAATATAGAAGAAAAAAAAAATTTTCAAGTCACAAAAAATATAAGAAAAACAAAACATTTATTGAACAGTTATTTTACTGGTTTTATTTTATTTTTTGCTTGTGTGCAATACACATAAATATTTGCATACACAAACTAATATAAGTGAAAATAAAAAAAAGAGAACTCTGATGAGTTTATATTCTGATAAAAACAACAATAATCCTACAAGCAGTAGGAATGTACAATATATAACTTTAGTTGCTGATGACGACAATAAAAAAAATGAATTAAACAAAAACCTGAATTTAACAGAAAGCACAAATACTCGTGCGCGATCATTATCTTTGAACATGTTAAATAGTGATCAAGAAGCAACAACAATTGCACCCATCAGCAAACTTGTCAGCTTAACTGTACAAACAAACAAACAAACAATAAGTAACAAGGTGACCAACGTGCACAAAATGGTAGATGCGGTGAGTACATTAAATGATAATAAAATTCAAACAGGAATGGACAGATACATAACCGTGTTAAAAAGGGGAAGAAGTCCAAAATCAGCTCAAATAGCTTCAACAGCGAAAGTTCCCAGAGATGGAAAAAACAAAATAAAAAAATCCGAAAATCGTTTCGCGATTTTATCAGAACAAGACAATGAAGACACAACTACAACAAGGTCGAGTAAACCTCCACCGATATATTTAAGAGAGCAGAACTGTAGTTTTTTGGTAAAAAGCCTTATCTCCTTAATTGGAGAAAATGAGTTCTATGTAACTCCAATTAAGCGCGGAAATATTAACGAAACAAAAATCCAGGTAGTGCAAGAAAGTAATTACCGAAAAATAGTTTCTGACCTTGAGTCAAAAAACAAAAAATTTTTATACGTACCAATTAAAGAGTGCTAAAGGTCTAACCGTCGTAATAAAAGGTATAGACTCTAGTGTGGATCCAGAAGAGGTTAAGTCTGGCCTTGAAAATAATGGCTTCAAAGTTAAAAATGTTTCTAACATCAAAAATAGGGATAAAATCCCCCAACCTATTTGCAGAGTCGAGCTACAGCCAGGTGACTTGAAAATTAAAAAAAAATGAATCGCACCCAATCTATAATCTAAAGTACTTGTTACACAGAAGAGTTACAGTTGAGATGCCACATAAAAAAATGGATCTATCCAATGCATGAACTGCCAAGAATTTGGCCATACCAAAACTTATTGCAAGTTGCCTACCGTTTGCGTTGTATGTGGTGAGTTGCACAGTACCACTAACTGTGACAAAATAAAAGGTGATACCAAGGCAAAAAAATGCGGCAATTGCAGTGGAAACCACACTGCTAACTATAGAGGCTGCCCTCTTTACTCTTTTTTTTAAAAATTCGTCGAACAGAAAAACAAATGCTACTCCCGATCAGCCCAACACCCCCTTAAACTACGCAAAGTTACCTCAACCGTCGTCTAGCCATAATCAATATTCAAATGTTTTAAAGTCTAACACGACTCTTACTCAGCAAAAACCTAATAGTCAATTTTCATACGCTAATATTTTAAAGAGTAACCAGACTCCGGCGCAAAAAACTGTACCAGCTTATGAAGAATCAGGGCATTATTTTAGTCGTATTGAAGCCTCGATAGAGATCCTAATACAAACAGTAAATACATTTACTCTCAACATGTCCTGTATGATGCAGGAAATGTTGAAAATGAAGTCTACCTTGTTGCAGGCTGTATTGAAAAAACCATGAACTTAAGAATCTGTTTTTGGAACGCAAACGGCATCTGCCAACATAAAAATGAAGTAGAATATTTTCTTCTGGATAAACAAATCGATGTTATGCGTATTTTAGAAACTCATTTGACGTCTCGAAGCTATTTTAAAATTAGTGGATATAATTTCTACGATACTAAGGATGCTCGAGGTAGAGCTTGTGGTGGCGCTGGAATCCTAATAAAAACTCGAATAAAACACTACCTGCTAAATGACCTTCGTGAAGAATATCTTCAAGCAACAAATATCTGTATTGAAAATTTTTATCAAAAGCTTGTGATATCATCTGTTCATTCTCCTCCCAGGTTTTCAATTTCAGAGAGTCAATATACCGCATTTTATACAACACTGGGGTCCCGTTTTCTAGCAGCTGGCGACTACAATGCTAAACACACTTTTTGGGGTTCACGTTTAATCAGTCCTAAGGGTCGTGTTTTGTTTGACACAATTTCAAAAATGGGTTTGAATGTAGTTTCAAGTGGTCAGCCAACATATTGGCCAACAGATCGACAAAAAATTCCTGATGTTATCGACTTTGGAATTATGAAAGGCGTGCCCAGCGAGATGGTTGAAGTTGAAGCATCTTTGGACTTATCTTCAGACCACTCGCCTAAAATTGTCACTATTTACTCACACACAACATGTGATTTACCGATGACATCTGCACGTATTAACTGGCTGAAATACAGAAAATATCTGAGTGCTCATTGCTCGGAAAAAATGCCGTTGAGAACACCTTCAGACATAGACGATTCTCTCAGATTGTTTGAAGCGCATGTTAAACAAGCTGCTTTTAATGCTACTTCAAATGAAATAAACCAACCAGTGAGATTTAACAATATTTTTTCTGTAGATATAGAAAGGCTATTGGCTATAAAACGGAGAGCTCGACGAGAATGGCAGCGCTATAGATCGCCCCAGCTAAAATTAAGGCTTAAGGAGTCTACCAAGCAGCTTAGGAAAGTTTTGCAAACTCAAAAAACAGCTTCCCTTCAAAAATTCCTTCAAGAGTTAGATGCAACACCACAAACAGATTATTCACTGTGGCGTGCAGCCAGAGGACTAAAAAGGCCGGTGATATGCAAACCCCCATTACGAGCCCCTAATGGTGACTGGGCAAAAACTGATGCTGAAAAAGGTGCACTTTTTGTTAAACACTTAGAAAAAGTTTTCACTCCGAATATTTCTGCTGATATTGTTGAACTGCCACTAGTCGTCTCTTTACCAGAAATATCGCTAAAATTCAACATTGTGGAGATTGAAAAGGCTATTACTAGTCTTAACACCAGAAAAGCCCCAGGTGTCGACAAAATAAGCAACGAAATGCTTCAAGAATTGCCTTACACTGCAAAAAGAATAATACTATTCATTTTTAACAGTATTCTACGCCTAGAACACTATCCTAAAAAATGGAAGGTTTCGCTAATTACTATGATACCAAAGCCCGGCAAGAATCATACAAAGGTTGAATCTTATCGGCTTATTAGTTTACTGTCTAACATTTTAAAACTATTTGAAAAGCTGTGTATGAGCAAGCTGATGCCTATAGTGAGTAGAAGTGGATGCATTCCAGATCATCAATTCGGTTTTCGCAGTCAACATAGCACAATTGAACAAACTCACAGACTTGTGAATGTTGTTAAAGACACTTTTGAAAAAAAGAAATACTGCTCTGCGCTCTTTATTGATGTCTCACAAGCTTTCGATAAAGTATGGCACGAAGGTCTTTTCAACAAATTAACACAAAATCTACCAGCAAACATCGTAAAGATTTTAAAAAGCTATTTAATGGAACGTAAATTTGTAGTTAGGGAAGATAATTTTTTAAGCCCTCCGCAGTCGGTTGAAGCCGGAGTCCCTCAAGGCAGTATCTTCGGTCCCTTACTTTATTTAATATATGCCTCTGACTTACCGTTAAGCAGTAACATTCATACATCAACATTTGCGGATGATACAGCCTTTCTAAGCGTTCACGAAAATCCTGTAGAAGCTTCCTGCTACTTACAAGAATATATATCCAAACTGGAAAAATGGCTCAAACAATGGCGTATAAAAGTTAACGAGCAGAAATGTGCACACGTCACTTTTACGTTGCGCAGGGAAACATGCCCGCCTATAAAAATTAACACCGGAACTATACCACAACACACTGTAGTCAAATATCTAGGCGTTCATCTTGATCGTCGTTTAACATCGAAATGGCATATAGACGCAAAGTTAACACAAATGAAACTAAAAGCAGCCCAAATGAATTGGCTTATTGGAAGAAACTCTATACTAAGCCTTGACTGTAAACATCTCTTATACAACGCGATCCTGAAACCAATATGGTCCTATGGAATCCAGTTATGGGGCACTGAATCAGCATCGAATGTCGAAAGAATTCAAAGGCGACAGAATAAAATCCTACGTACAATAACAGCAGCCCCCTGGTATGTCAGAAACCATCGAATTCATAAAGACCTAGACGTTCCGTTGGTGAAGACAGTATTTTCAAAACACGCGAAAAAATATATAAAAAACTTGAGTTGCACCCAAATCCACTTGCGCGCAATATTCTTCATTATAGAGGCCACACCCGGCTGAAAAGAAGGGATAATCTTTTTCTCAGCCGTTCACGAGAGATGTAAAACAACAAAAATTAACCGTTGAAGTTAAAAATTTTGTTTAGCATTGGCTAAACTTATATTTAATATTTTTTAGATTTAAGATTTGAAAAAGTTATTGATAATTCAATTTAAATAATTAAAGATTCAATAAATAATAAAATTATCAAAAAAAAAAAAAATATTTAAGATATATATTTTTGTAATGGATGATTTTCGTGATTTACTTTTACAAATTATTATAAATTTTTTGTCCGATTTCGTTATTTCTTAGAAAAAAACGCTATTCGTTAGCTTATTGTAGCTTTTTCGATTAATTTCTAAATTTCTACCTGAGGTACTGTAATAAAAAGCTTTATCCAAAATTAAATATCATGTTGCTGCCAGCATTAAACCCCAAAAGCAGTAAAAAAGTAATTTAATAAATTATGTGTTAATTTACGCTTATAAATAATAATTAATAACTGTTAATAAGGCAAAAAATAAATTAGGTAATTTGAAGATTGGAAGTACATTTAAATTTTTTTATAAATTAGACTATTTTTCAAATTTTATCAAGTATCTTTTATTTATGTAATTAAGGTAAATAAAAACAACTGCAAAAGAAAAAGCAACCAATTAATTTGTTAAACATAAGTTCGATCAATCATTTCGCAATATAAGTGAAAATAAATCTCTCTGCGGTGCACATGTGGACATATTTATGTATGGTGGTAGAAATATAATTTGATAGTTAAAAACATTACTATTTCAAAGTTAATTTTAAAAATAATTTAATTTATTTGCAAATATATATCTGAACTAATTGAATTATTTGCCTGCTTAGTGTAAAGTACCGAGTACCTAGGTACACACAATATTTACAATATTAGAAATAACAGCTGGTCTGTGAAAATTAAAGAAAAAAGAAAACAAAAACATTTCAGAGGCTGTTAAAACTACTAAAATATTATTATTATTATTGTTGTTCCTAAGATACATCTTTTTAATACTTTTTATCGTTTTAAAAGTTCAAATTTACTTACAATTTCTATAATTTTCCAAAATATTTTTATTTGCAACTTAATTTAGAAATATTGTTTTGTAAACACAAACGCAAAATAGCTGTTTGAATAATTATTACAAGTAAAAATTTTACTTGTAAAAACTTGCAAGAATTTTTCTGTCTCTCAATTTTTTACGCTCTTTCGACGCTCTCTCGTTGCAAATTTTTTTTGGTTAATGAACGCTTTCTAGTAACAATTGTTACAAATTTGTAAAAATTTTTAGTAAATGAAAACAGCTATTTTCACAATGAAGAGAAACAAATGGAATGAAACAATTTTTTTCTCAGTTTCACAGCAAAACTGATTCTCGTTTTATGTAACTGCGAAAACAACTGTCAAAACATTTTCATATGACGCGTTTTTTTTCACTTAAAATTTGTCAGCGAAAATGGAAAAAGCAGCAGAAGGCATGCGCACAAGCATAAATCAAAAAGAATTTTTATTAATTTTTAGAACATAAATGTCGATATTGCAAACGATAAGTATGTAAGTACGTACATACATATGTATGTATATAGTTCAAAAATAAAAAAAATCATTTGAATAATTCCCTGTCGGGCTTCTATGAACTAGTTCTGAGTTAAGTTGACTTTTTGCTAACTATTTTCTACTGACTTCAAATTAACTCAGAACTGATGCAGAGATGGGTAGTCATTTGGTTTTTAATACATCTGACTTCTTCCTGATAAGTATTAAACTAACTTTTTGCTCACTCGAAACTGATGCACATATAAGCAAACATTGAACAACTAAAAATTAAAAGCAAAAAATAAAAGAAGAAAAAGAAACAAAAAAAAAAAAAAATAACTATCAATACGACTGTGATTTTGTTTTCAGTTTGATTTGTGGTTTCACAATTAATTTTCAGAAAAATTAATTATTTAAAAATTCAGACCATTGACGGTTTGGAAGAAATTAATAGCAAAATAAAAGAATCAAATCGTGCTGGTTATGTAAGTATTTTGTTACTCTGTTTTGATTGGGTTAACATCGATTAAAAACAAATTCAATTAATTGAAATAAATCTTTTCAGACTCGTTGTATGTAATCTTTGCTAAGAGGACAACTTCATAAATCTCTGACAGAGATTTTCTCCGTGGACCTAATTGTCGCCTGTAACGTGGATGGAATCCACGGAAAACTATCGCTGAAAAATTTTAAAAGATTTTTTGATGCTTTAATGGGTAAAGTAACATACATTTATTTTTCTTTCGAACGTGTAATCACAAATTAGTTTTCGTATCATTAATAGATGCTATTCATGCTAATCAAGAAGATAATCCAGAAAAAGCTATAAGAAATGCACTTAAGTTGATAAAGAAGCGACATTTCCAAGCAATTTGCAATACCAAAAAGAAAGAATCCAAAGGAAATAATGACCATCATGAATGAAAAATTTAATTTTAAAATAAATATAATATATAAATTTATAAAAAGATATACATACATATAAAATATGTAAAAAACTGAAGTTCCTTTTATTTTATGTTCCTATTTTATGCCTATGACTGTTGGAATATCATTAATTTTTTTATAATAAAATCATTTTTACTGTAAAATTAATTAAATAATCTTAGTATTATATTGTTAATTAATTAATTAATAAATAAATATATATAAAATCATAAAATATGAGAAAAAAAATTCTGTTTTTAAATTTTAGCAATTTTACTCAAAGCTAACTTATAAAACCCAATCATTAGTTAGTTAGTTCATAGCTAACTCATAGCGCCCTCCTGATTTATGCGCCACAAACTAACTTATAAACCCCAATCATTAGCTAGTTAGTTCATAGCTAACTCATAGTGACCACTTACTTTATGCGCCACAAACTAACTAATAATAAGCTAACATATGGTTAGCTGAAACTTATGCAGAGTAAGTGAGTACTGACTCGCTCTGATGACATCAAATGTAAAACCTGAATAGCGTTTAACAAAGCAAATGAACTAGTTTTTTAGTCACCTGTGACTCAAATCTGATTGACTATAAGTATGCTTTAAGTTAACTCAAAGCCCGACAGGGTTGATTTATGTATACATGCGTATGTACATACATACATACATATGTATATGTATTTACAGATTTGTTACTACCCAGTAAAAAATATATGGATTAATCCATAATCGAGCAATAAAGGAGTAATAACTTGTTCATCCATTTAGAGTAATAAGAGAGCTATTGAAACTTTTTTTTTGTTTGTCGTTTATGTCTCACTTAATACTCCTAATGGATCAATGAGGGATCTATCAGTTCGTATTTGGTTTTTTTTTTTTTTCTTTGACAAAACTGTTAATTGTTGATGTTTTCGTTTTGTTTTTCTATTTATTAGTCAGTTTAGTTTTAAAAAGTGAAATACGTGTTATTAAAAAAAAGCGAAAAGGTACGGGTATAGTAACAAATTGTTAAAAATGTGGCAAAATTTAGTTTCTAGGCGTCATTTAAGACGACTAGTTGAAAAAGAAATTAAAATATTCTCAAATTGTAATCGGGAGACTTTAAGTGAACAAGAGGCATCAGCACCTAACAAAGTTGATGAATTATCAAATGAAGATAGTCAAACGGAAAACTTTAATGTTCATTATGATATCAATATCAGTGAAAATATTGATCAGAAGCTTGCTTCTTGGGTAATTGAAAATCGCGTTTCGAACGAATGCTGTAATTCACTACTCTACATTTTAAAAAGTGAAGGTATGGACGTTTCACTATGTAGAGAAACATTGTTGAAAGCTTTACATGCAGAAAACCCATGCTGCTACACAGAGAGCCCAGAAATAATAGATATGGTGAATACTTTCATTGTGGTTTAGAAAAAGCACTGATTATGCACGGCCAATACTTATCACCTAATGCAAATGCCGAATTACTGATCGATATATTTGTGGATGGAATGCCGCTTTATAAAAGCTCATCAAAGTCATTATGGCCAATCCTAGGTGCCTTTTCAGAATTTGCAAACACAGCGCCATTTTTAATTGCTACATATATTGGCCCATCAAAGCCTCCAAATGTAGCAATATTCCTAAGACGGTTTGTGGAAGAATACATCAAATTAAATAATGAAGGTATTAAGATTGATGACAAATTGTTCATACCCAAAATTAGACTTTTTGTTTGTGACACACCTGCAAGGGCTTTTTTAATCGGTACAGTGGGTCACACTTCTGCCCAAGGTTGTTCAAAATGTGATCAAGAAGCTTCATATAAAAATAGAAGACTAAATTATACTATAGTGCCTGGAAATGCAAGAACTGATGTAACTTTCAAAGCACGAAAAAGCAAGGCTTATCACTTACCGCAATTTCAAAGCGAAGTTTTTTATTTCGGTAATAGCTAAATTTTTAATATCATGTATTATAAATAATAATAATAATACATTACATATTTTTTTCTTTAATTTTTTTGCAGAAGCACTTAAAGGCACGTATCCAACATAGCCGGAATATGAAAAATCCTTCAAGCTGGCATTTCGTAAATGTAAGGCAACTGTTTACCGGCAGACCTACTCGTCAAAAACTACGACCTCGTCGAATCCAACAAAAAAACAATAACATTTTTGAAAAGATTTTAAAAAATAAATGAATATTTTCTTGTTTTTGTAAAAAATCACCAAATTTGTATTTAATATGAATGTTTACTCCCTTTATGCTCTTTAAGGAGATACAAACGATTACTCCCTTTATGCTCATTTAGGAGACAAAAACGATTACTCCCTTTATGCTTCTTTAGGAGACAAAAGCGATTACTCTTATGCTCCTCTAGGAGACAAAACCGATTACTCTCTTTATGTTCTTTTAGGAGACAAAAACGATTACTCCCTCTGTCGTCATTTTCAAGTTCAAAGGGAGTACTCCATAAGGAGCTTTTGTGTATATACAAAAATCTATTAAAAAATAATAAATACTCATTTTGTGAAATTAACAATATTGTAATGTGGTGGTATGCAATTTTCACTATACTATTTATTACTTTGTTACATTATTAAAAAATCTAGTTCTCTGTAAAAATA
The DNA here is from genome assembly GCA_947311025.1 of Lypha dubia. Classification (NCBI taxonomy): domain Eukaryota; kingdom Metazoa; phylum Arthropoda; class Insecta; order Diptera; family Tachinidae; genus Lypha; species Lypha dubia. The sequence continues at coordinate 81,153,827 of OX371260.1, read as the reverse complement.
TTTTCAGAAGAAAATTTTTCAATTGTAATGATTGAAAAATTCCATTCTAATTTTTAATGTCATTGAATTGTGTTTTCTGAACTTTTTGAAATTTTTAAAATAAATTTGGTATTTTGTATAAAACAATAGTTTTATTCTGGCGTTTTAATATTAAATCCTACATTTGGGGGCTCAACCGTAACTTAGATCTGAAAATTCATAAAAATTGAATGGGCCAGCGCATCAGATCAGGACTTACTGGACGCTTGTCATGAATACAAATTATCCGATGATGGTGACAGGAGCACATTAATAAGAAGAATCAAGCTTTTTGAAAAGAACAGAGCAGAAAAGCGAAAGTTGGAAGAAGACCAAAGGATTCAGATAGAAGCTGTAAGAAGGAAGAAAGATGAAGAAAGATGAAGAAAGATATAAAGCTGAAAATGAAAAAAGAAACGAAGAAGTGCGAGATGTTGAATCAATAACTCAAGATCAAGATAATAGTGAAGATGAACTACAAGCATTTGATACAAGAGTAAGACAAGAAGCTGTGAGAAGAAAATGTGAAGAGGATGCAATGAGATATGAAGAAAGGGTCATGATTGAACTACAGCGACTCAGAAATTTGGATATACGTGATCCACGAGATTCAATACAGCAATCAAGCAGAAATTTCAAGGAAAACTTCCATCAAACGTTAAGAGGGAATCAGCCGGAAGTTACATTTCGAGATGTCGATGAATCTATGCAAAAGATTTCCGGCGAAGACGGTCATAACATTGACGAATGGCTCGATGATTTTGAGCAGAACGCTTGTTTGTTAAATTGGACAAATTTTCAAAAATTATTGTATGCAAAAAGAATGCTCACAGGTACGGCTAAGCTTTTCATGGAATACGAATGTAAGGCAAAATCATATGAAGAGTTCGTCGCTGGGATTAAAGAAGAATTCAAATCAATTGCCAATAGTGCTACTATACACCGAATGTTATGTGAGTCTTAAAAAAAAATACAAACGAATCGTATCGTCAATATATTTATGCAATGATTGATATTGCTTCCCAAGCGAAAATTGATACCAGCTCTATCATCAGTTATATTGTCGATGGAATTAAAGGGTCGCCATATAATAAATTGTTCCTGTATGAATCAAAATCAATTGGCGAATTAAAGGAAAGGTTGCAAACATACGATCAAATTCAAGTAAAAATTGAACCAAAGGTGGAGTATAAAAGCTATGAGAAATACTGCTTCAATTGTGGTGAAAAAACTCACGTGTCAGAAAGGTGCCCAAGTAAAAGCAAAGGGCCTAAGTGTTTCAATTGCAATGAGTTTGGTCATAAGTCTAACAATTGTAATAAATCTGAGAATCGTATTTCAAAATCTAGTGCCCACCTTGTGGAATGCAGAACATCATTTAAAGTTGTCAAGATAAACGGTGTTGAAATGGAAGCTTTAATAGACAGTGGAAGCCAGATAACTACAATGAGGAAAGATGCATTTATTGCGAAAGCGTTTGGCCAATATTCAAAAACAGAAATGACAATATGTGGAGTTGGATCAAAACATACTAAAGCAATTGGTGTATTTGATGTCCAGGTATTAGCTGACGACTGCCAACTTGTAGGCCAATGTCATGTTTTACCGACGGTAAGAGCAAATTCAATATTTATTTTTTAAATGACTCAGAATTTATCCACATTTTAAACTGAATCATTAGTTTTTTTAACTTCAATAGAAATTTTAAAAGTTACAAAGCATTATTTTTAAAATTTATGCTAAATTTACAAAAAAAAATGTCATAAAGGGTACCCAAATGAGCAAAAATATTACCGAAACTTATAATATCTGAACAGAAAAGTAAAGTTTGAACAGTTTTCTTTAAAAAAATTGACTTAATAACAAAGAAAATCGTGCTAATGGGCCGAGTAATGCGCAAAATTCAAAAAAAGTCGAGAAAACCCGATTTTTTGGTTAAATTCGATTTTAGCGACCTCTAAACCTCTTCCGAAAAATCTGAAAAAAATCACAAAAATACTTTACCCTATAAGCTTTCAAAAAAAGGTGGGGGAACAAGAAAAATTTTTTTTTGGTACACACTAATGTACATGCTTAGATGTATAAAATAAACCAATAAAAATTCAACGGCTGCAAAAGCATTTTTTATGTATGCACATATCGAGCCTTTGCTGCAATAGAGTCATAACTCAAAAAAGTAGTTATGCAGAAGGCGAGTTAAAAGTTGCGCATTCGCTAGTAACTTAATGGTAAACGAAAATGTAATATTTGTCTCAAAAGTTTAGTATGCAAAATATTTCATATATACATACATACATGTATGTACATTTTTATACCATTTATATATCTTAGGTACTTTTTCTTCACAACAGTAACAATTTTAAAAATTTTAATGCCCATCACTGTGTTGTAAACAGCTGTTAATTTTTCATAAATTATTTATTTATTTTATATATACTACCCAGCAAACCATTTCATAAGCAAAATGTAACTCGTATAATAAACTTATAACAGATTTACTAGAACTTTTAATAAGCAAAATGCAGTTTTCAAATACTTTACAATTTTTATACACTTACTTGTTTATATAACAATTTAACACATATATTCGCAAATGAGTCATACTATAGTTTTGTGTTTATTGTTTTGTTACCGGAAAGAGCAAATAGTTGAAAAGTTATTTAAAGAGGGAAAAGAGTGTGCGTAGCCTGAGTGCAAATGGAGCAATAGAAATAAAGTATGTTTTTCATAAAATATGCATATCAAATGGCATAACCATTTCCTTTTAAAATTTTTCAGATGTTTTAAATTCAATTGGAGTAGGAGAAAACGAACTTAAGTTAAAAAGAATACCGCATGAAACAAACTTGTAACACAAGAATAAATTTACTTAATTAAATAAAGAAAAGTAAATTATATATGTCTATTGTAATTATGTTATTTTTAAATAAACCAAATGACAAATCCTGATGAAAATTATTTTTTATCTAAGCTTACAAAATTGTTTGGAATCTAATGAAAATCGTGTATGTTTTTTATAAACATCAATGGTGGAAAAGGATAGGTGCAAGATGATCTCGTTTTAAAACAAAAAAGCTATGAATTATATTGCTCGTGGAGTGTTTTCCAAAAGTTTTAAAAATTATTTGTCTCGGTGTCATTATAATTTTAAGTATGCAAAGCAAAGAAGTGTTTCTAATGATAATGTATTTGATTTACAAAGCTGTAAAATAAAATTGCTTGATTTTAACACTGCTTTGACGTCGCATAAAGACGTTTAGGAAGGCAGCCCTTGTTACAAGGGATTTCTAAATCGTTTTGGTTTGTTGGGTAATTCTGTTTTGTTTATGTATAGTCAAAGACGTTTTTAAATATTCTATAAGTACACCAACGGCCTAACAGTACGGTGCAGTACGGGTACGGTAGAGCAGCGCTCGGCTAACGGAGCCTTTACACATTTATTCCAATGTACAACGTAATTTATTTTTGTTGTTTGACAATTGTACAGACCCAAGCAGAGATGGTTGGTGTCGCCTTAAAAAAAATAAACTAAGAGGCGGCTTAAACTTATTTTGGATCCGGCTGCTTAAAAAATACATAAGGCGATAGAAAATCGAAAAGTAAGAAAAACTTAGTATGCAGTAAATCTCGGAAACGCATAAAATTGAATATCTAACACATTTGAATAAACTCGGGCCAAAACTAGAAAGTAATTAGCATATATTATGGAAAATGTATCAATAAATAGAAATAATTAAAAAAAAAATTGTATTCGACTTAGTGCTATTTTTTCTGCTATTGATATTTCCGATTTTACTATCGATTGAATGTTTGTATTTAAGTAAGAAAATTTTTCCTAATTATACATAACTATTCAGGCAATTTGTTGTTATTACTTTATTTAAATTACTACCTGCAACCGCGGCGTCGCCTGCCCGGCATTAAGTTTTGATTTACTACTTATAAAGTGCCCTGGAGACGATCAAAGAAACTCGTCAATCAGTGCAAATGTGCGAGTATCGTGTTTTTGTCGTTTAAAGAGAGACGTACAAATAAAATCATCAATCAGCATTTTGGTTGTGACTTCGCGGCGTCTTGTGCAATTTTGTCAAAACACAAAAAAAAAATACTTGCGCTTGACACTGTTTATACACAAAAATACAGAGCATAAAATTAACAAGTATGCGTGTGCTGCCATCTTTTTACTCATTACACTTCGATAAAAAACAACTGACATTTTCTTTGTCAATCGCAATTGGAGACTATCAAAATAATATATCACAAGATATCAGAGCCGACAACGTATACGTGTAGCCTGTCTGGGACTTAGGCCCACAATTGGGAGTAATGGGACGTTCCGCAAAGTGATCTATTTATGCAGCTGCTGGCTTTGCTCGAATTGACGGGTATATGATTCAGGGCGCTATTAAAGTTTTGGAGAGAGCGCGGTCCCTTGACAATGGGCTTGTTAGAAAATGTTTTGATAGGGTGGGTGATCTGGACGCTCTTCGGCTTTCGAAGTGTTTCACCCCTGCCGACTTGTTGACTCTCAGAGAAGCTGATCTTCTTTTCAGTGGTGCAGATCTTCTATTTTACCATAGAAGAATGAATACATTAGATATTGGTGACACAGTATATAATACTGCACGATAAACTATCCTTTTTCTTTTTCTTTTTCCTTTTCTTTATTTTTCTTTTGTAGTTTATAAGTGTTTTGTTTTACTAGTCTTAAGATCTATTTTATTTTAGCATTTAAGAATTTATAAAAGAATCTCTTTTTTAGTCCCTTTTTAGAGAATATAAGTAAAAATATGAATTATAATAGACCTTGAAATCTGTATGCATTTAAATTGCAAATCATTCTTTATAAGAAAAATAAAAGTAGGATGTCCTTGATAGATATGCTAGTATGTAAGGAATAATGTGAATGTAATATTTTAAGTTGATCTTAGTATTAAGACTTCTTGTACTGAAAAATTTTATGGGATACAATAAAACCAAATCAAATCAATCAATCAAATCACGTATACGTGTACCCGAAAAAGCACGACTGCACGCACACATTTAGAACGTTGATGTACATATTTTTTATCGTCTCCAGAGGGCACAAGAGAAAGGTTAAGTAAAACATTTTTAAAACATCTAGAATTAATCCCATTTAAAAATTTGTTGCTTTTCGCAACATGCATACATACGACTTTGTAATTTGAAAACATATGTATCATTTTATAAAAAAAAATAAAAAGTAAATCAATAGAATTGAACTAAAGGAACGGTTCAAAACTGTATTTTTATTCCTTATTCAACTTGTAGGATCTGTATCTGTAATGATAGACTATTAATAAAATTGCCTACTTATGTAATTCATACAATTTCTTCACCACCGCTAATTTGTTTATTTAATATTTTCTAATTTTTATTCAATTCTCTATAACATAAGCTATGTACATATATTATGTAATATATGTTGAAAAATCAACTTCAAAATTTCAATGAAGAATATATGCATGTTGTAAAAGCCGCAAAAGCAAATATATATTTGCATGCGGCCTTGTACCGCATCGAAGTATTTCAACTTCATTCTCTGTGTATGACATTTCAAGTTGAATAACATGGATATAAAGTTACACTGCAACGGATGGAATGAAAAACTTTTTCATAATTTAAACGGGAATCGCATTTTGTGCAACTGCGAAAAGATATTACGTAAAGTTGTAATGAAAACGAAATTTAAACATTTTTTTACATTTCACGTCATCGCAGAACCAGAATCTACCCCCTGGTTTGAATACACTCATACAATCCTTCGTTTTCGTTTTTTTCTTTATGCTGTCTTTCTATCAAAATTAAAATTATAAATCACAAAACTAATTAAATATCCATATATTTCTATACTTCACATTAAACATATTATTAACTAGCATTTAACCCGCTACTTCGTTAGCGTATCCCTTTCTTTCTTGGACATATTTTTACGCCAAAGCTTATGTTGCATTCAATCAGGAACTTTCATATTTAATTTTATGTTTCTAGGGCCAATACTAACGGAAATTCTAAAAGTACCAGGTAAAAAAAAGTACCAAAAAGCCCTTTTTACAGATTCTCATTTACTCAGGACCATGCATGTTTAGTTTTATGTTCATAGGTCCAATATTAACGAAAATTAGAAAAAAGTACCAGTTAAAGAACGAAAAAGTGCCAAAAGGATTCCGCTTACGAATTGTCATTAACTCAGGACCTTGCATGTTTAGTTTTATGTTAATAGTTCTTATATTAACGAAAATTCAAAGAGTACCAGCTAAAAAACAAAAAAGTACCAAACAGCCCTTTTACAGATTCTCATTTACTCAGGACCATGCATGTTTAGTTTTATGTTCATAGGTCCAATATTAACGAAAATTAAAAAAAAGTACCAGTTAAAGAACGAAAAAGTACCAAAAGGATCCCTCTAACGAATTCTCATTCACTCAGGACTTTGCATGTTTAATTTAATGTTTCTAGTATTAGAACTAACGGAAATTCAAAAAGTACCAGTTGAAGAGCAAAAAGTACCCTCATAGGTTATTATCCACTCAGGACATTGCATGTTGAAGTTTATGTTTCTAGGTCCAATATTAACGATAATTAAAATAAATTACCAGTTGTAGAACCAAAAAGCTAAAGTAAAAATAAATTTTCCGTATTTCCCCTTTTTGGTACTTTTTTCTCCCCATTGAAGCACGAAAAATTTAATTATTGTAGTGGGAGCCCATAATTTAATACGTTTATGTCAATAAATAAAAAAAATGTTTTATAAAAAAAAATTCCAAAAATAGTTACGCTTTTTACCCTTTAAACGTCCGAATTTCGAAAAAGTACCAAATACTTATTTGGATTTTTTAAATAAGTTTCAAATGTGATATAAACCTTATTTCTATGTTAATGGGTTTAAAGGATAGATGGGGTGACAAATCAATACCAAAATGCAGGTTTTACCCGTTTACTCCGTTAAAGGTCTGAATTTCCAAAAAATACCAGACACCTGTCCGCTTATTTTTCTAAAGAACAACGATAAGCATTAAATTTTTTTTGTATCTCTTTTAGTTTTAGAGATATAAGGTTACCGTTTTTGCCCTTTTTACACCCTAAACTTTCGAATTTCCAAAAATCCAGTCTTAGTGGATCGATTTGGGGAGAGACCAAGCAGCCCTGGTCCAAATTTCAAGTTTTTGCCTTCAGGCGCTTAGGCTGTGCGATGATGAATCAGTCAGTCAGTAACGTTACAATTTTATATATATGGATATGTGTAAATTAATTAATTTAAGTTGGTTTTCACTCATCGTTTGTATTTTATTACTATACATCTGCAAAATATCAGAATTTATCAAGTACTAGCTGATCCCGGTGTACTTCGCTACCCCCCTCGTTATAAAATAAAATTAAAAGTATTTATATATCCTATTGTGACGATCGGTCCAGTAGTTAAGACTATATTACGATTTTTAATTTTAATAAAAAGGAGCGTGGTCCCATCCAAATTATGGCAATACCATATGTACCAAATATCATCGACGTAGGTCAAAAAATGCCCAAAATATGGCGATTTAAATTTTTGGGTTATATGGGTGGTGCCACGCCTCTTTGTCCAATCCCGCCCATATTTGCAGCAGCACTAAAAAAATGCACACCAAACCGACGTACCAAATTTTGTTCAAATACCGTTATCAGGAGCAGGAATAATAGATTTTTAATTTGTGGTTTGTATGAGAGGTACCACGCCCCTTTGTCAAATCCCTCCCATATTTGCAGCAGCACTAAAAAAATGCACACCAAACCGACTTACCAAATTTTGTTCAAATACCGTTATCAGGAGCAGAAATAATAGATTTTTAATTTGTGGTTTGTATGAGAGGTACCACGCCCCTTTGTCCAATCCCACCCATATTTGCAGCAGCACTTAAAAAATGCACACCAAACCGACGTACCAAATTTTGTTCAAATACCGTTATCAGGAGCAGAAATAATAGATTTTTAATTTGTGGTTTGTATGAGAGGTACCACGCCCCTTTGTCCAATCCCGCCCATATTTGCAGCAGCACTTAAGAAATTTACACCAAACTGACATACCAAATTTTGTTTAAATACCGTTATCAGGAGCAGAAATAATACATTTTTAATTTGTGGTTTGTATGAGAGGTACCACGCCCCTTTGTCCAATCCCGCCCATATTTGCAGCAGCACTTAAGAAATTTACACCAAACCGACATACCAAATTTTGTTCAAATACCGTTATCAGGAGCAGAAATAATAGATTTTTAATTTGTGGTTTGTATGAGAGGTACCACGCCCCTTTGTCCAATCCCGCCCATAAGTATCCTATGTCCTTCTCCTGGCTCTAAACTACCTCCCTGCCAATTTTCAGCTAAATCGGTTCAGATGTATGTATGTACATATGTGTGTATGTAAGCAAAAAAACAACCACCATTTGGCAAATTTACAGCATATATGTACGTATGTATATAAATTTAATATACAGAGTATATAAGCACACACTAAAGTTTTTTATCACTTTATTTTGGAATTATATGCCGTAAATACTTAATATTATCGGCCTGTTTTTAGAAAATGAAAACAAAATAGTGAGTGAGAATTTATATTGAAAACAAAAACAAATTTTCGTATTTTATTGTTGTTTTCAATATAAATTCTCACTCACAATTTTGTTTTCATTTTCTAAAAACAGGCAGTATCACATTTTATTAAATTTAAGCGTGCTTTTATGTAGCATTTTCCACTAAAAACAGAACTTTTTTTTGCTTTTCGTTTTGTTTACTTTCATAACAAACACACTAATGTTGTCTCTTTTTCACGAAGCTTACTTATGACAAATAATATATGATCCAAGTCCATTTTTTTTGTTTTTGTCATCTCTGTGTCGACGGTTGCTAAAAAACGAGTAAATACGGTCTGTAAAAAAAACACAGAACCTGTGTATTCGTAAGTGTGTATTTATTAGTTTTGTTCTGCTAATGCGGCAGCGTTGTCAACTTGGTGCGATTCGCACCTTTTTTTTGTGCGAAAAATGTCTGAGTTGGTGCGTGGTGCGCTTTTTTTTAATTTTGGTGCGTTTTTGTAATTTTGGGTGGATCCAAAGCATAATAAATACAATTTTTTGTTTCAGTATGAGAAAAAAGCATTTTGTACAAAAAATACAACTGTTTTATTCAATTGTGTACAATTTTTACATTCAATTTTACAGTCCATAATAAGAGCAACCATAAATGATGTTTAAGAGGTACCAAAACACATTCACAAAAACCGTTAAACCGTCTTGTTGTTATAGATAATTTGTAACCTTTCATTATAAGAAATTTGTTGTCCCTTTTAGATTTTCAAAGTACATACTTACAGCCATACCTAAACAAGAGCGGCAAGCGTTTTTTAGCTGTCAAAAGTTCTCATGCCCATACAATTTGTATGGAGCATCCCGAAATAACGCGGCGGTAACGCGGCGGCAAAATTTTGCAATTGGAAAATCCGATTTTGACAGCGCGTTTAATAGTGAAGTTAGCTGCAAAAGACAAGCACTCATGATACAATGACTATAAGGTAGTCTTAAGCTACGTTCACATTTATCAAATATTTGTCGAAAAAAACGTAACCAAGAAAAAAACTAATAATTTATTCCCTTTAATTCCAATATTTTTTTAATTTTGGGTTCGAATTTTTTAAAAACTGTATAAAAATACTCTTTTGGAGAAGAATTAATTTAATTTTGTAATATAAAAATCGTGTTAAATGACACTATCCCTAAGCAAAACTATTGGTTACGTTTTTTTGGGCAAATATTTGATAAATGTGAACGTAGCTTTACAAGCCCAGCTGACAATTCTTGTAAATTACTTATTTTTTATTTCAAGTGTTAAATTTTGATATGTATTTATTTTTTCGTATTTGAATGAATAATTTTTATTTATATTTTTGTCACAGGTTGAAACATACACACATACACATTAATACTTTTGACTTCGGAGGAATTTTTTTGTTGTGTTTGTTGTCGAGATGCATGTATTATTAGGTTATGAGTATACTATTATTATCAGGGTTGTTATATATTTTGTAATAACCCTGTTTTTATGACAAAGCGTTGACGCTCTTGTTTAGGTATGGTATATCAGCGTTAACGCTAGGCGGTAGAAAACGTTCCGCTTTCCGCTCTTGTTTAGGTATGGCTGTTAATTGTTTTTTGTCGTAAAAGATGCTGTCAAGTCTGTTAAAGAGCTTAGCAAAAACAAAGTATTCTTGAGACTTGCGATCATTGTTAGTTTGTTATAAAATGCGTAAAAGTGTTGTAACACTAAAATTAATAAAATTTCTATTTACTAAAAGAAATATTTAAAGTTAGTATCAGTAAAGATTTGGGAATCACAATGTGAGTTTAAGCAATGGATTAGGACTTGACCAAATAATAACACAAAAGCAAGATGTGTTTATTGCAAATGCGATATCACGCCTAATTATCTAACCTTGTTCGGCTTGCTGGAACACGGAAACACATTGCAGCTTTAAGCCTATTTAGCTACAAACGACATCAAGAACCTACATTGTACAAAATGTTTTATCCCATTACAAATATGATGTCATGCCATTAGAAGTACAGTTTGAATCCGATGTCGAAACATTATCTAGTTAGAATGATTCACTTCATGCAATGGCACAATATTGTATCAACATTACAATTTTGAACTAAAGTTAAATGTTTTAAAGACGCAAAATTAATTCAATAAAAACTTTCCATAAAAAAAAATTCTAAACTTGTTGCGTTTTTTGTTAAATTGCGCGTTTTTTCTCTATTTTGGTGCCTTTTTAAATTTCAAAGTTGACAACGCTGTAATGCGGGTATGAGGCTGGTTGAAAAATTGTGCCAACGAAAAACTGCTCTCTTCACCCCTCTCGTCTAAAAAGTCACATTTTATACCAGCATAATTCATCTCGTGTGTAGAATCCCAATGATTTAAATTACAAAGTAAATTACGTTGAAGATAACGGACTAAGAGTTTGTGTTGATTATAAGTAATTTCCAACCAATGATGGGGAATATCGTGCTAGAATAGAAAATAGAATAAAAATTAATTAAATTAATTCTCGTATTCTATTTCATTTGCAAATTTGGTTAAATAGTTGATATTCTTTAAAACTCTTAGTAATTTGAATTTTCATTAATTCAATAAACTGAACTTAAACCTAATAATATTAATTTTCATATGTACATTAATATAAGTTCAAATAATAATTACGTTTATGCGTAATAATATAAAAATATTAATTCTTATTTATTATTTTTAACCAATTTTATTTCACTTACATTCGCTTAAAAGAAAACAGAAATTTGATAAATAAACAAAAATCCAAAAAATTTAAATTTCTGTAGTATTTTCATTAAGGAAATATCATTAGTGATCTTACTGGTACATTATGAGTAGCGAAATAGTTGGGTTTTGCTGACTAGTGATTTCACAGGTCTGATCGTGTCAATTGACTACCGTCAATGTCATCCCCATTTTAAAATCGTCAGTCGAGTGCATTGCTAGTAGTTAGTCTGCTAGTTAGTGGTAACGACTGGTAGTTAGCGAATTAGCTAGTCATTCGGTAGCTACGCCGACTGCAGGAATATGCCGCTATAAAAAATAGCAAACAATAAAATATGTACATACATACATAAGTATATGACAATCCAACCAAACACAACTTCGACTAGTATGACAAATATGCCGATCTTACAATGAGTAATATTTAAATATTTTTCTCTCAACTAGCAACCCAAAAAAATACTAAAAATATTCTTGGATTGAAGAAAAAAAAAATTTTTTTGATCGCCAAAAAAATATGTGTATATAATTGCAGCATCAAGAATTTTTAAAGACTACAGATATGTACATATGTATGTACAATGTAGATACTATCAGTGTTATTCACGAACGTTGTATTAGAGGCTAATAAGCAAAATGCGCTAAAGTAGTATTCACAAACGCTTAATAGCACTATTAGGATGTACATAATTACACGCTTATAAACTCAAAAAATGTATTGCAGGCATCACGCTACTTTAGCCGTTTAATAAGTTGACATTTGCATTTTTTAAATTAAAAAAAATCACTATTTACCTCAGAAAGTATGAAAAATAAAAAAGATTCAAATAAAGTAATGATTGTAATAAATATGTATGTATATTTTCGACATTCGTTAGTATTATACAAAATATATGTATGTATATACATATAAATATATTACAGATAATACATATAGTGGAACAATAAAGTTTAGGCACATCTTGATTTTCAAGAAATGGCTTCGACGTTGGAAAGGGTTTTAAATACACACAGGAGGAAATAAAAACAAAAATGCAAAACCTAACCACCCGATATCGGTAAGTATAAAGTAAATATGTATGTATGTCCGTATATTATATTAGCCGTATTCACACTCTTGTACATTTGAGATTGCAAATTTATGCAATTGCAAAATTATTCTATCAATTGTGAATTATATCTTTGGGTTAGGTTGCAATTCTTGTTGCAAAGCACAAGCTGATTGATAAATAAAAAAATTATTTTCCACTGAAGTTTTGACCTAAAAAATACATACATATGTATGTATGTCTAAGAAATTACTCAAGTATAAAACATTTGCTTAATCAAATAATTCTAATTTTTATTGTAAAAATAAGGATTAATTTGTTAGTTAGTCAGGATTTTAAATAATACATATATATATATATATACATATGTTTTGCGGTTTGTTAATTTTTACTTTTTTCATTTCATTAATTTTTGTTTGTCTGGTTAATTTCCTTTTGCTTGAAATATTTTTGTTTTTTAATTTTGAATAAAATTATTAAAATTTTAATAAGCAAAATCGGCTTAGCTCACTGCATATCAGCTGTCGTTTTGCAATTAAGTGTTGCATAAGTAGAGTAAATATAAGCTATTGGTTTTTAGTGTTGCTTATTTGCAAAGATGTAGCATGTGCATTTCTCTGTATTTTGTTAGTGTAGAGTAAAAATATACTACACCATTTTGCAAATGCAATGATGCAAGACCATTTGCACAAGATTGTGAATAGGGCTATTGTACATTGTAAGGAAATACTACGTACGCATCGGATTGAATTCCATGGCTTCTGAGTTTAAAAGCGTCGTTATTAATTACAATGTTTTTTAAAGGAAAGAAGAATTGAAAATTGGGACAACCGGTGGCTCACCCTCGAATTGGGACCACTACACAGCGATGCAAAATTTATTGGCTCCATTCAAAAGCTACAATTCTGAGGGTTTAATTGCCGATAGCATAAAAAGTAAGTAAAACTCAACACTTGATGAAGTAATAAATATACTCATACATAAGTATTAGGGCGGGTTTTTTGAAGAAGCGTATAGCAAAAACGTAATCTATAGGTGATTCTGAGAAATTTTGCTTAAAAGACCATAGCTCTAAGTCGGATTTGGAGCCCCCCAAAATTTCAAATAGACATTTTTCCATATATACACAGAACAATGATGAATTTGTGATGTTATGTTTTTGTATTAGCTTTTGTTATTTTTTTCCATTAAAAAGTTTAGTTTTTATATAATTAATTTTTTGTTATCATTAGTTTTGTTATTTGAATTATTTTAATTTTGAAGTCATGAAATATTAGCTTTATTTATAATTTTTATTTTATTAAAGAATGCTAAATAAATTTTCTTTTTATTAAAAAAATTATAAAGAATTTGACTTTGTTTCTTGAAATAATACTTACACAAATGTTCCGAAATTGCATTCCTTATTCTTTCTGGATTGTTTCTGGTGGCTACTAGGTTTGCTATAAATTCCGGATATGAACAGCTTACTTCAGCAGATTCCAAAGCTAGCATCCAAATTTTCATTGACGTCGTCGTTGTTTTCATTGAGGAAGTTGTTATCAATTCCCTTCCCAATGCATCGGAAACGTGCTTTTAGATGCCCGAATGCATTTTCAACCACTCTCCGCGATTTAGATAATGCATAGTTGAAACATTTCTGTGTGTAGCTTTGCGAAACATAATATGGATAAGGTTTCATTAAATGATCGCTTAGCCGAAACGCTGAATCTCCAATTATATGCACTGGGACATCAACTTCTGCAATAGTTTGCTTGAAATCATCCAAAATGTTGCACTCATCTAGTTGATTCTTCAAAGATGATTCTTGATAAATTTTGGAATCATTGCAACGACCAGGACTGATACAACTCACATAAATGAAGCGACATCTAGGAGAAGAAATAATAGTTTATTTATTTATTCATTTATTCAGCCGAGCCAATAATGGGCCATATATGGCTAAAAGGTTAATAACAAAATGTGCAAAAAAAGATTTTACTAATTTAAAGTTAAGTAATCACATAATGCCTTAACCTTGCATCCACCAACGCTAAAAGTACTATGGAATACCATCCTTTATAGTTATAGTAGTCTGTAGCGTTACATTAGAGAAAATTAAACAATGTTAATGAACATCAAATTCTTTGACCATGTCCTTAACTTTTTCCCTTGTTAAGGGAAAATTATTTAAATAAATTGGAGCCATAACTCTTCATACTTCTTTACAAAAACTGAGAGAAGAATAACGCACACAGTTGATTTCCCAACGCCAAACATGTTGGCAATTGTGCGATATTCTGCGGATGAACCAAGTGGATATAAAATAATTGCAACCCTCTTCTCCAATTGTATTGCTTCGTGCATATTGGTATCAGTTTTTTTAAGGCCATAGAGCAAGTCGCAAGGTTTTAAAAATATGCTTCGGTTCATACGGAAGTTGTTTTTGAAGAAGACATCATCTGCAATTTGGCAATCAATTTCCCAAAAACTTAATGATCTCTCTCTCCTATGAAGGTAACAAATGATTTATTTTGCGATCACACGGATACTGTCACTAACTTTTTTGCAACACAACCTTTCCGAATTTCGTGATAGTTTCATAATATAAAGAATCTCCTGCTGCTTTAAAAGTTGCACACACATCTCCTGCTGGTCCGCTAGCACCTGGAAGCTCAATTTAGAATCTTCTAAAAATTTCAGTTTTGACGACATCCTTCGGCACATCGCAACATTTTTCATCATTTTTAATTAAAAATATCTGTGTATATTTCTTTTTAGCTTTAGTTTTTAACTTTTTTTTTGTTTATTATTAATTTTGCTAACATGAACTTTTTGTTTTGATTTCTTATTTATTTACATTTTTTGACACCTAGTACAGATAAACTAGAAGAAGATTTTACTAATTTAATGTTAAGTAATCACATAATGCCTTAACACGGCATCCACCAACGCTAAAAGTAGTATGGAATACCATCCTTTATAGTTATAGTAGTCTGTAGCGTCTTCATGGGATGGGTGAATTTCAATGTGGCAACCATCTTAAATTTTGAGAACACATTAGAGAAAATTAAACAATGTTAATGTCAATACAATCAACTTACCAATAGCACCCATGCACTGAGGGTATCCAAGGACATCAAATTCTTTGACCATGTCCTTATTTTTTTCCCTTGTTAAGGGAAAATTATTTAAATAAATTGGAGCCATAACTCTCCACACTTCTTTACAAAATTGCAACCCTCTTCACCAATTGTATTGCTTCGCGCATATTGGTATCAGTTTTTTTAAGGCCATAGAGCAAGTCGCAAGGTTTTAAAAATATGCTTCGGTTTATAGGGAAGTTGTTTTTGAAGAAGACATTATCTGCAATTTGGCAATCAATTTCCCAAAAACTTAAAGATCTCTCCTATGAAGGTAACAAATTATTTATTTTACGATCCTACGGATACTGTCACTAACTTTTTTGAAACACAACCTTTCCGAATTTCGTGATAGTTTCATAATATTAAGAATCTCCAGCTGATTTAAAAGTTGCACACACATCTCCTGCTGGTCCGCCAGCACCTGGAACCTTATTTTAGAATCATCTAAAAATTTCAGTTTTGACGACATCCTTCGGCACATCACAACACTCTTAAAATTTTTCATCATTTTTAATTAAAAATATGTTGGATTATTTCTTTTTAGCTTTAGTTTTTAACTTTTTTTTTGTTTATGCACTTTTTGTTTTGATTTCTTATTTATTTACATTTTTTGACATCTAGTACAGATAAACTGGCGATAATTTGTTATCAAAATTGGAGATGATAGTAAATTACACGGGTTCGCTGGTTGTTTCAAAATGAAACACGTTGGTTTGCTCTCAAAATTTTGTATGGCGAAACATGTAGTTTCAATCAAGTTTGGCCTGCGAAACACGAATGAGAGCGCGAACCTCTATAATTTCTGTCCTTGTGAACATAGTATAATTGTTTATCTTAAGATGGTGATGAAAGTAGCAAAATGGGCAATCGTACAGAAATTTCCATGGACGTCCGCAAAATTATTATAAATCCTCACGAGAAACGAAAATCCTATCGCGAAATTTTAATCATTGTGCGGAGGCCTTATACTCGTGTCAGAATCATCATAAAATATAATAAAAAAACGGCAAATTTAGAGCCTGAAACCAGTAGCTCGTTTCTCGATTTCTCGCATCGTAAAGTTATCCGCATGAAACGAGTGAATTGCAACAAAAACTGTGTAAATTGAAACATAAAATGGTTTTTCTCACACAAGTGTTTCTGTATATGTACTTTGCGAGAATGATCTGTCATTTTAATAATTTTCCAGCAATTATTGGAAGTATATGAGAAAAAGTGTTTCTGTAACAACATTTTGCGGAAAGTTTCTCACAAGCAGTGTCAAAATAAGTCACATTTCAAATTGGTGCGAGAAAATTAAATTTTGTGTTTTTTATAAATATGGAGCCCAAATTTACAGAAAAGGTAAGTATTTAAGAGATTTTTGTGATTATTATAATTACATATTAATACAAATGTATGTGCAATGCACCCAATAATTCGTTTCTAAATTATTTTCATTTCAATAGAAAACAGAAAGAATTTCTAAACAGCAAAAGCAGAAGCTGGTGGACTACAGGTCCTCCAATTTAGAATTTGCTAGGGGGCAATTTAACAAAATGAATGCAAATTCAAACTGCAAGGAACAGTGGGAATAACTAACAGTTTCTTGGAACTCTTTGGGTCTATCAAAGTAATTATATTAATAAAATTTGTGTCTTTTTAGTGTTGGATAGACCTAAAATCAGGCGTTAAGAAGAGCATTAATAACAGACGTAAATTTATGAACAAAACCGGAGGTGGTAGCTGGGCAGACGTACCCCGGGATTTGAATCCACTAGAAGAGCAAGTGCTCAAAATAACACTTTTGCTTACAGAAGCTGTAAAATCCTGTCCAATGTCTCTGTAGTAGGATCCAGTCGCGAAAAAATGCTGTGCACATTCGAATGGGTGGTGGTATAAATGTTTTTTTCACTCCTTTCACTTATCGCATTGAACAAGACAAGAGCTGCGTCCATGCTCAAGCGATACAAATTCCTGAAACGCTGCTCCGGAATGCTGAATGGGTCAGTTGCATCCCTTAGTTGTTGGCGATAAAGCCTCAACACATTTCGCCGATCAAGCTGTTCAGCAGTTATAATAGCCACACTATACATTTCTCACAAATTATTAAATACTTTTTAAATTTTCTTTTAATAAATTTATACCCTTTCGTTATTTTGGTTTTTTATCATATATTTTTTTGTCGTTTATTTTGCATTTGACACTTAATTACTGGAAATATTCCAGTAAGAATAAATCTGAGCTGCCTGTTTTCGCATGCAAATACAGAAACACTTTTTTCTCACAAATCGAGAAACGATGGAATTTTTTGTTTCACACTTCATGTGAGAAATTTTACGATGCAAGAAATACAGAAACGAGCTACAGATGTGGGCGCCCAACAAAATTTACACCACGCACGGAGCGGATGATTGTTGCTGCAGTGGCTCAAAACCCAAATATATCGGCTGAAAAAATGTGTGAAGAAATGATGCGAAGCTTTGAAGAAAGCTTCAATCCGCAAACAATCCGGAATACGCTGCACAAAGCTGGTTATCATGGCAGAGTTCGGCGCCGGAATCATTGCAACGACCAGGACTGCCACAACTCACATAAATGAAGCGACATCTAGGAGAAGAAATAATAGTTTATTTATTTTTATTTATTTATTCATTTATTCAGCCGAGCCTATAATGGGCCATATATGGCTAAAAGGTTAATAACAAAATGTGCAAACGAAGATTTCACTAATTTAATGTTAAGTAATCACATAATGCCTTAACACGGCATCCACCAACGCTAAAAGTAGTATGGAATACCATCCTTTATAGTTATAGTAGTCTGTAGCGTCTTCATGGGATGGGTGAATTTCAATGTGGCAACCATCTTAAATTTAGAGAACACATTAGAGAAAATTAAACAATGTTAATGTCAATACAATCAACTTAGCAATAGCACCCATGCACTGAGGGTATCCAAGAACATCAAATTCTTTAACCATGTCCTTAAGTTTTTCCCTTGTTAAGGGAAAATTATTTAAATAAATTGGAGCCATAACTCTCCACACTTCTTTACAAAATTGCAAGCCTCTTCTCCAATTGTATTGCTTCGCGCATATTGGTATCAGTTTTTTTAAGGCCATAGAGCAAGTCGCAAAGTTTTGAAAATATGCTTCGGTTCATACGGAAGTTTGTTTTGAAGGAGACATCATCTGCAATTTGGCAATCAATTTCCCAAAAACTTAAAGATATCTCCTATGAAGGTAACAAATTATTTATTTAGCGATCACACGGATACTTTTTGCAACACAACCTTTCCGAATTTCGTGATAGTTTCATAATATAAAGAATCTCCTGCTGCTTTAAAAGTTGCACACACATCTCCTGCTGGTCCGCCAGCACCTGGAACCTTATTTTAGAATCTTCTAAAAATTTCAGTTTTGACGACATCCTTCGGCACATCGCAACATTCTTAACATTGTTCATCATTTTTAATTAAAAATATTTATGTTTATATCTTTTTAGCTTTAGTTTTTAACTTTTTTTTTGTTTATTATTAATTTTGGTAACATGCACTTTTTGTTTTGATTTCTTATTTATTTACATTTTTTGACACCTAGTACAGATAAACTAGCGATAATTTGTTATCAAAATTGGAGATGATAGTAAATTACACGGGCTCGCTGGTTGTTTCAAAATGAAACACGTTGGTTTGCTCTCAAAATTTTGTATGGCGAAACGTGTAGTTTCAATCAAGTTTGGCCTGCGAAACACGAATGAGAGCGCGAACCTCTATAATTTCTGTCCGTGTGGACATAGTATAATTGAGCAATTCCATTTTATTTCAACGAACATTTTTTCGGTAGTGTCCGATTTTGATAAAACTTGGTGAATGTGTGTAGTAGTTTATATATGTTCTCAAAACGATTTTTAATTTTTTTGTTTTCGAAAACTGTGGCAACTCTGCAGCTTAGAAATACTGAAAACTGCAGGGTAGGCACTACACTTAAAATTTCATAACTTTTGTTGTGAGCAAGATATTGAAAAAATTCTTTTTGCGTGGGATTAGTGAAGTTGTTAGTTTTAAGAAATTTATTATTATTTTTTTTAAGTTTTTAAGTTTTTAAAATTAAAAAAAAAAAAAAAAAATTAAAATTTATTTTTTGAAAAAAACCCATTTTTTTAAATTTTTATATTTTTTGCACAAAATGCCACATATATGTTCTAAACATCCTAAAAATTTCAGAGTGGAATGCCTCCTACTTTTTGAGATTTTCAATTTTCAATGAATACAAACAATGCTTCCAATGAATTGCATACAAGCAAACTTAACTTATTTACTCAGTGGCACGTAGCAACTAGTAAAAGAGAGTATTTCTTATAAACATACCAGTACATTTTTTAATATATCTCAAAAAGTAGGAGGCATTCTACTCTGAAATTTTTAGGATGTTTAGAACACATATGTGGCATTTTGTGCAAAAAATATAAAAATTTAAAAAAATGGGTTTTTTTCAAAAAATTAATTTGAATTTTTTTTTTTTTTAAATTTTAAAAACTTAAAAAAAAAATTAATAATAAATTTCTTAAACCTAACAACTTCACTAATCCCACGCAAAAATAATTTTTTCAATATCTTGCTCACAACAAAAGTTATGAAATTTTAAGTGTAGTGCCTACCCTGCAATTTTCAGTATTTCTGAGCTGCAGGGTTGCCACAGTTTTCGAAAAAAAAAATTAAAAATCGTTTTGTGAACATACACGAATGAGAGCGCGAACCTCTATAATTTCTGTCCGTGTGGACATAGTATAATTGAGCAATTATATTTTATTTCAACGAACATTTTTTCGGTAGTGTCCGATTTTGATAAAACTTGGTGAATGTGTGTAGTAGTGTATATATGTTCACAAAACTATTTTTAATTTTTTTGTTTTCGAAAACTGTGGCAACCCTGCAGCTTAGAAATAGTGAAAACTGCAGGGTAGGCACTACACTTAAAATTTCATAACTTTTGTTGTGAGCAAGATATTGAAAAAATTCTTTTTTGCGTGGGATTAGTGAAGTTGTTAGGTTTAAGAAATTTATTATTATTTTTTTTTAAGTTTTTAAGTTTTTAAAATTAAAAAAAAAAAAAAAAATTAAAATTTATTTTTTGAAAAAAACCCATTTTTTTAAATTTTTATATTTTTTGCACAAAATGCCACATATGTGTTCTAAACATCCTAAAAATTTCAGAGTGGAATGCCTCCTACTTTTTGAGATTTTCAATTTTCAATGAATACAAACAATGCTTCCAATGAATTGCATACAAGCAAACTTAACTTATTAACTCAGTGGCACGTAGCAACTAGTAAAAGAGAGTATTTCTTATAAACATACCAGTACATTTTTTAATATATCTCAAAAAGTAGGAGGCATTCTACTCTGAAATTTTTAGGATGTTTAGAACACATATGTTGCATTTTGTGCAAAAAATTTAAAAATGTTAAAAAATGGGTTTTTTTCAAAAAATTAATTTTAACTTTTTTTTTTTTTTTTTTTAAATTTTAAAAACTTAAAAAAAAAATAATAATAAATTTCTTAAACCTAACAACTTCACTAATCCCACGCAAAAATAATTTTTTCAATATCTTGCTCACAACAAAAGTTATGAAATTTTAAGTGTAGTGCCTACCCAGCAATTTTCAGTATTTCTAAACTGCAGGGTTGCCACAGTTTTCGAAAAAAGAAAAATTAAAAATCGTTTTGTGAACACTACTACACACATTCACCAAGTTTTATCAAAATCGGACTCTACCGAAAAAATGTTCGTTGAAATAAAATGGAATTGCTCAATTGTTTATCTTAAGATGGTGGCGAAAGTAGCAAAATGGGCAATCGTACAGAAATTTCCAAGGACGTCCCCAAAATTATTATAAATCTTCACGAGAAACGAAAATCCTATCGCGAAATCTCAGTCATTGTGCGGAGGCCTTATACTAGTGTCAGAATCATCATAAAACATAATGAAAAAACGGCAAATTTAGAGCGTGAAACCAGATGTGGGCGCCTAACAAAATTTACACCACGCCAGGAGCGGATGATGGTTGCTGCAGTGGCTCAAAACCCAAATATATCGGCTGAAAAATTGTGTGAAGAAATGATGCGAGGCTTTGAAGAAAGCTTTAATCCGCAAACAATCAGGAATGCGCTGCACAAAGCTGGTTATCATGGCAGAGTTCGCCGCCGCAAGCCGTAGCTTTCTGTCATTAAAAAGAAAAAGAGATTAGAATTCGCAAATCTTCATATTACACAGCCTAAAGCATTCTGCAATAACGTCATATTTAGGGATGAATCAAAATTTAACACACAAAAAATTTGGCGAAAAGCAAACAAAGAGCTGCAGGAAAATAATGTTGTTAAGACCGTGAAAGACGGTGGAGGTTACGTTATGGTGTGGGGGTGTATGGCGGCATCTGGAGTGGGAAATCTTGTATTCATAGATGATAAAATGGACAAGCATTCTTATTTGAACATATTAGCTCCAATTGTTGTAAAGCTGGGTTGAAATGGGAACTTCTTGTTCCAACAAGATAATGACCCAAAACATTCATCATATCTTGTGCAGGAATGGCTTATTTACCATTGCAAACAACTCCGCAGTCGCCAGATACGAGTCCTATCGAACACGTTTGGTACTTATTGGAGAAAAAAAAAAATACGAAAACATCACAGTACATAAAAAAAATCGCTTAAAGAAGCACTTCGAAAAGAATGGGAAAATATTACACCTAATGAAACATCTACATTGGTAAAAAGTATGTCCCGGCGCTTAGAAGCAATTATTTAGGCCAAAGGAGGTCTCACAAAAGATTATATATGCAAAACCCATGTTTGTACTTTAGCTATGACATAGTGATATATGCAGATTCTTAGCAAAAATATTTCGAAATGCTACAACCGTTTATTTTGTGAGGTTTGGAAAAAAAATCAATGTGGCAAAAAATGGGGGTGGGGGGAAGGGATTCAAATGGCCGCTCATCGAGGTCAAAGTTGAAGGAAAAGGTTAAAAAATCCACAAAATGACCCATAATTGCTGCAGAGTCACCCTTAGAGGGATAAAATGTGAGACCAGCCCCAATTAATTTTTCGTCCCCAACATTTTTGCTCGACAGCAGATCAATACATTTTTGAAGGAAAGTCCGAAGGTATGAAATTTTTTATATTTCTGTAAAATATGTAAAGGGAATTTATAATTTATGCGTTTTTAGTTGGCTTGAGACGAAATTTTTTAATGCGCACTGGGATGGAAAAATGTTGGTGGACTTTCAAGGCGGTGGAAAAAAAAGTTGATCGACTTCCAGTTGTCGTCACATATGATGGTAACGAGCAGCTCTTGGGGTGTGCTAAAGATACATCAGAAAAGGAAAAGGTGAACGTATTGCGGAGGCCATTTTACGGTCTTTTGCTTGAGTGGAAAATCGCTGACCGTCGTTCAAGCTATTTCTTTCGACATCACGTCAACAAACACTGGCAAATTTCAAGATGCATCTTTAATGCTTGAGCAATTACTAGAACGAGATCTTCTCTATCTGCCATGCAGACATCATAATTATGAATTACAACTGAATGAAGTATTTGAAGCCAAATTTGGCAAAATGTCTGGACCAGGAGTGTCAATGTTTGCGCGTTTTAAAAACAATGGGAAAATATTTAAGATAAACCAAACAGTCCTGGCATAAAAGATAATGAAGTGGCATCGCAAATACCGGTCCAAATCCAAATTGATACCAAGTCGTTTTGTTTGGCTGAATTAAAAGAACAACAGCCCAGAGGCGACTACAAGGAATTTCTTGGTGTAAATATCCCCAACTATAACTTTAGTCAACCAGGGACCTATCAATCATGCTCGGTGGATGGCGAAAGGCATTTACTGTGTAAAAATGTTTTCATACCGAAAATATCTTGACTTGAGCAAAATTGATTTAAATGGACTTCGCGATGTTACCATTTTCATTGTAACTCTCTACATCAAAGCTTGGTTTTAGTACTAGCAAAGCGATAGGAGCTCCAAACAATGATTTGAATTTTATAAAAGCAATTGTTCATTATGCTACAATTGATAAGGGAGGTTCGCAGCGGTTAGTGAAGAGATTCTCTGGACATCTATGGTATCTTAGTGGTGAATCTGTTGCATTTGCATTATTTGACAAAAATGTACCCTTTGATACCAAACGAAAAATGGCAGCTGCAATTCTTACATTTAAAAAAGATAAAGAGGAATACCAGGAAGAGCTGTCCGACAGTGACATGGGCGAATCCTCCGGACGAAGATAGCGAGAGAGATAAGTTGTGTGATATCGAGCCAGAAGAAGACAAATTAAATTTGAATTGTAGCGGTAAAACTGGTGATCAGGATGGTGCCACTCCAGTATATTTTTGCGGTTTGAAAAGTGTGAAAAGAATTTCATTGGCACAAAAGGAAGTAAACGAAGAGCTTATGAAGAAAAATTTGAGCCATTTCGTTACACCAGAGACAGCAAAATTTTTCACCCGCCTCGGATTGTCAAAAGATTTTATTCTTTCTGATCCAGAAACCTGGGAAGAGCATGAAGACTTCCAGCATGCGCTGGAAATATTGCGTCAATTGCATGTTGTCAACGATGCCGCCGAAAGAGGCGTAAAATTGATAGAGGACTACAACAATGTATTGTGCCGTAATGAGGAAGAAAAAATATTTTTGCTGCAAGTCGTTGCCGAAAATAGAAAAAAATATCCAGTTTATTCTAAAAATAAATTGATAAAATAAATTAATGAATTACTAAACTGCACAATCAAACTCAATTTCATAAAAAAAATTTTGTATGGGAACGACCCTAATGATTGATGATAGAAGGTAACTATGTTTTGAAAGAAGTTTGGAATTACAACAAAATTGGGTGTCGCTGATATATTTTACACCTCTAGGGGCACCCATATGGAAGTTAGAACGGTGCATGGGAGTGGTGATAGGGGGTGGGTATGTTTAGTAAAAATGTTGGGGACGAAAAATTAATTGGGGCTGGTCTCACATTTAATCCTTCTAAGGGTGGCTCTGCAGCAGTTATGGGTAATTTTGTGAATTTTTTAACCTTTTCCTTCAACTTTGACCTCGATGAGCGGCCATTTTCCCCCACCCCACCACCATAATTTTTTGCCACATTCATTTTTTTCCAAACCTCACAAAATAAGCGGTTGTAGCATTCCGAAATCCAAATGTCGCTCACTATGTCATAGCTAATGTACATACATAAAAAAAGTTTAGGCACAAATGTGAAAAGTTATAATATATGAGTGGTTTTGCATATTTAACATTTTGTGAGACCTCCTTTGGCATGTATAATTGCTTCTAAGCGCCGGGACATACTTTTTATCCATATAGATGTTTCATTAGGTGTAATATTTTCCCATTCTTTTCGAAGTGCTTCTTTAAGGGATTTTTTTTTATGTACTGCGATGTTTTCGTATTTTTTTTCTCCAATAAGTACCAAACGTGTTCGATAGGACTCGTATCTGGCGACTGCGGAGTTGTTTGCAATGGTAAATAAGCCATTCCTGCACAAGATATGACGAATGTTTTGGGTCATTATCTTGTTGGAACAAGAAGTTCCCATTTCAACCCAGCTTTACAACAATTGGAGCTAATATGTTCAAATAAGAATGCTTGTCCATTTTATCATCTATGAATACCATATTTCCCACTCCAGATGCCGCCATACACCCCCACACCATAACGTAACAACCACCGTGTTTCCCGGTCTTAACAAAATTATTTTCCTGCAGCTCTTTGTTTGCTTTTCGCCAAATTTTTTGTGTGTTAAATTTTGATTCATCCCTAAATATGACGTTATTCCAGAATGCTTTAGGCTGTGTAATATGAAGATTTGCGAATTCTAATCTCTTTTTCTTTTTTATGACAGAAAGCAACGCCTTGCGGCGGCGAACTCTGCCATGTTAACCAGCTTTGTACAGCGTATTCCGGATTGTTTGCGGATTGAAGCTTTCTTCAAAGCTTCGCATCATTTCTTCACACAATTTTTCAGCCGATATATTTGGGTTTTGAGCCACTGCAGCAACCATCATCCGCTCCTGGCGTGGTGTAAATTTTGTTAGGCGCCCACATCTGGTTTCACGCTCTAAATTTGCCGTTTTTTCATTATGTTTTATGATGATTCTGACACTAGTATAAGGCCTCCGCACAATGACTGAGATTTCGCGATAGGATTTTCGTTTCTCGTGAAGATTTATAATAATTTTGGGGACGTCCTTGGAAATTTACGATTGCCCATTTTGCTACTTTCGCCACCATCTTATGATAAACAATTATACTATGTTCACACGGACAGAAATTATAGAGGTTCGCGCTCTCATTCGTGTTTCGCAGGCCTAACTTGATTGAAACTACATGTTTCGCCATACAAAATGTTGAGAGCAAACCATCGTGTTTCATTTTGAAACAACCAGCGAACCCGTGTAATTTACTATCATCTCCAATTTTGATAACAAATTATCGCTAGTTTATCTGTACTAGGTGTCAAAAAATGTAAATAAATAAGAAATCAAAACAAAAAGTGCATGTTAGCAAAATTAATAATAAATAAAAAAAAAGTTTAAAACTAAAGCTAAAAAGAAATAAACCAACATATTTTTAATTAAAAATGATGAAAAATGTTAAGAATGTAGCGATTCTAAAATGAGCTTCCAGGTGCTGGCGGACCAGCAGGAGATGTGTGTGCAATTTTTAAAGCAGCAGGAGATTCTTTATATTATGAAACTATCACGAAATTCGGAAAGGTTGTGTTGCAAAAAAGTTAGTGACAGTATCCGTGTGATCGCAAAATAAATAATTTGTTACCTTCATAGGAGAGATCATTAAGTTTTTGGGAAATTGATTGCCAAATTGCAGATGATGTCTTCTTCAAAAACAACTTCCGTATGAACCGAAGCATATTTTTAAAACCTTGCGACTTGCTCTATGGCCTTAAAAAAACTGATACCAATATGCGCGAAGCAATACAATTGGAGAAGAGGGTTGCAATTATTTTATATGCACTAGGTTTATCCGCAGAATATCGCACAATTGCCAACATGTTTGGCGTTGGGAAATCAACTGTGTGCGTTATTCTTCTCTTAGTTTTTGTAAAGACGTATGAAGAGTTATGGCTCCAAATTATTTAAATAATTTTCTCTTAACAAGGGAAAAAGTTAAGGACATGGTCAAAGAATTTGATGTTCATTAACATTGTTTAATTTTCTCTAATGTGTTCTCTAAATTTAAGATGGTTGCCACATTGAAATTCACCCATCCCATGAAGACGCTACAGACTACTATAACTATAAAGGATGGTATTCCATAGTACTTTTAGCGTTGGTGGATGCAAGGTTAAGGCATTATGTGATTACTTAACTTTAAATTAGTAAAATCTTCTTTTGCACATTTTGTTATTAACCTTTTAGCCATATATGGCCCATTATTGGCTCTGCTGAATAAATGAATAATTAAATAAACTATTGTTTCTTCTCCTAGATGTCGCTTCATTTATGTGAGTTGTATCAGTCCTGGTCGTTGCAATGATTCCAAAATTTATCAAGAATCATCTTTGAAGAATCAACTAGATGAGTGCAATATTTTGGATGATTTCAAGCAAACTATTGATGTCAAAGTGCATATAATTGGAGATTCAGCGTTTCGGCTAAGCGATCATTTAATGAAACCTTATCCATATTATGTTTCGCAAAGCTACACACAGAAATGTTTCAACTATGCATTATCTAAATCGCGGAGAGTGGTTGAAAATGCATTCGGGCATCTAAAAGCACGTTTCCGATGCATTGGGAAGGGAATTGATAACAACTTCCTCAATGAAAACAACGACGACGTCAATGAAAATTTGGATGCTAGCTTTGGAATCTGCTGAAGTAAGCTGTTCATATCCGGAATTTATAGCAAACCTAGTAGCCACCAGAAACAATCCAGAAAGAATAAGGAATGCAATTTCGGAACATTTGTGTAAGTATTATTTCAAGAAACAAAGTCCAATTCTTTATAATTTTTTTAATAAAAAGAAAATTTATTTAGCATTCTTTAATAAAATAAAAATTATAAATAAAGCTAATATTTCATGACTTCAAAATTAAAATAATTCAAATAACAAAACTAATAATAACAAAAAATTAATTATATAAAAACTAAACTCAGATTGAAAAAAATAACAAAAGCTAATACAAAAACATAACATCACAAATTCATCACTTCAAAATTAAAATAATTCAAATAATAAAATTACCAATAACAAAAAATTCTAATTCATTTATGTAATTTAGAGAAATATTAAAATTAAAAACTAAAATTTTTTAATAAATCAAGAATTTTATTTTGAAATTCTGTTTCCTTTTGGGCGAAATTTTTCAAAATTTCTTTCTTTTCTTACTCAATTTCAATTACCCTTTCCGATGTTTTTTTGTTTTCTCAATGTTGTTATATTTCTCTTTCTTTTCAGATGTCCGTAGCTTTGGAGAACTCGGCGATGGCGTTGGAGAAGATGGTGATGTCCCACAAAATATTGATGGTGAAAATTTTTTATTTCATACAAAATATGTATGTAAATATAATAATAAATTTATATGTATGATTACTTACATATGTATGAGTATATTTATTACTTCTTCAAGTGTTGAATTTTACTTACTTTTTATGCTATCGGCAATTAAACCCTCAGAATTGTAGCTTTTGAATGGAGCCAATAAATTTTGCATCGCTGTATAGTGGTCCCAATCGGAGGGTGAGCCACCGGTTGTTCTAATTTTCAATTTTTTTTCCTTCAAAAAACATTGTAATTAATAACGAGTCTTTTAAACTCAGATTATCATGGAATTCAATCCGATGCGTACGTAGTATTTCCTTACAATGTACAATATAATATACGGATATACATATTTACTTTTAATTTTTCCGATATTGGGTGGTTAAGTTGTGCATTTTTGTTTTTATTTCGTCCTGTGTGTATTTAAAACCCTGCGTTTCCAACGTTGAAGCCATTTCCATAAGGATATGGCTGTTTTTTCGGCAGCCACGGAATTGGCTTATCTTTTCGGCCCATATTTCTATTAACACGCGCTCTCCACACTGATCCCATTTGCGTATAATTTACTATCATCTCTAATTTTGATAACAAGTTATCGCTAGTTTATCTGACCTAGTTGTCCAAAATTATTTTAACAAAGAAAAACTATTTATAAGTTAATATAAGTACATAAATAATGAACAAATATAAAGCATATATTTTTATTTAAATAAATAATTAAGTAAAATGAAAAAGCAATAAATAGTCAATCGTATTTTAAACAGTAAAAGAAAGTCGAAGTACGAACCAATCTAGAATATGTCGTGTGAACAGATGGGTTCGCCATCGAGGTTCACGGAGCGAACATAGTGTTTCAGTTCGTCGTGTGAACATAGTATTAGATACATGTAAACAATTTTCATAAAATTAAGACCAAAAAAATATATATTTTTATAATTAAATTACCGTTTTTATCCATTTTGATGAAACTGAATTTGCGCCAAATGTAAGCAAAATAACTAAACGTCCAAACGAAACCAAAAAAGCCGTATGAAAAAAAATTCTAGTTATATGTATGTATTTGTGTATATACGTACATATATTTTGTATAATACTAACGAATATCGAAAATATACATACATATTTATTACAATCATTACTTTATTTGAATCTTTTTTTAATTTTCATACTTTTTGAAGTAAATAGTGATTTTTTTTAATTTAAAAAATGCAGATGTCAACTTATTTAACGGCTAAAGTAGCGTGATGCCTGCAATACATTTTTTGAGTTTATAAGCGTGTAATTACATCCTAATAGTGCTATTAAACGATTGTGAATACTACTTTAGCGCATTTTGCTTATTAGCCTCTAATAAAACGTTCATGAATAACACTGATAGTATCTACATTGTACATATGTACATATCTGTAGTCTTTAAAAATTCTTTGATGCTGCAATTATAAATACATATTTTTTTGGCGATCAAAAATATTTTTTTCTTCAATCCAAGAATATTTTGAGTAATTTTTTGGGTTGCTTGTTGTTGATGCAAAGAGATAAATTTTTATATATTACTCATTGTAAGATCGTCACACTTACATATATAAAATCTTTTTTATTTTTTGTTGATTTTCTTTGGAATAAGGGCACAGTTTTTTTCAACTCGTAAAAAAAATTTTGAGGTTGAAGGCATTAACATTTAAGCACTGAGTGCGTGTACATGTACATGAGTGATAGAGTCAAAATGCGAACTCTTACATTACTTGTAGCCAGTGAAGTAGTTAGTCGATTTTTCGTAAGCGGAAAACCTAACAATTTGGAATCAATTTCTACTTTTAAAACTGGAGGGTAGCTAGTTTTCATTGACAAAAAATTTTTGCTGAACAATATTTTTTTGATAAATTTTATTATTTATTAAATCTTCAATTATAGATTAAATTATCAATAAGTTTTTCAAATCTTAAATCTAAAAAATATTAAATATAAGTTTAGCCAATGCTAAACAAAATTTTTAATTTCAACGGTTAATTTATGTTGTTTTACATCTCTCGTGTACGGCTGAGAAAAAGAGTATCCCTCCTTTTCAGCCGGGTGTGGCCTCTATAATTTAAAATATTGCGCGCAAGTACAATTGGGTGCACCTCTAGTTTTTTATATATTTTTTAGCGTTTTTTGAAAATACTGTCTTCACCAACGGAACATCTAGATCTTTATGAATTCGATGATTTTTGACATACCAGGGGGCTGCTGTAATTGTACGTAGAATTTTATTTTGTCGCCTTTGAATTTTTTCGACATTTGATTCTGAGGCAGTGCCCCATAACTGGATTCCATATAACCATATTGGTTTCAGGATCACGTTGTATAATAGTAGTTTACAGTCTAGGCTTAGTATAGAATTTCTTCCAATAAGCTGCTTTTAATTTCATTTGTGTTAACTTTGCGTCTATATGCGATTTCCATGTTAAACGACGATCAAGATGAACGCCCAGATATTTGACAACAGTGTGTTGCGGTATGGTCTCGGTGTTAATTTGTATAGGCGGGCATGTTTCCTTGCGCAACGTAAAAGTTACGTGTACACATTTCTGCTCGTTAACTTTAATACGCCATTGTTTGAGCCAATTTTGTAATTTAGATATACATATACCCTCGTAAATTGCTGGAAGGTTCTACAGGATTTTCGTGAACGCTTAGAAAAGCTGTATCATCGGTAAATGTTGATGTATGAATGTTACTGTTTAACGGTAAGTCAGAGGCATATATTAAATAAAGTAATGGACCGAAGATACTGCCTTGGGGAACTCCGGCTTCGATCGACTGTGGTGGGCTTAAAAAATTGCCTTCCTTAACTACAAATTTTCGTCCATTAGGTAGCTTATTAAAAGCCAAACAATGTTTGGGGATAGATTTTGCGTTAAATTATGTGTAAGACCTTCGTGCCATACTTTAACGAAAACTTGAGAAACATCTATAAAGAGCGCAGAGCAATATTTCTATTTTTCGAAAGTGTCTCTGATAACATTCACAAGTCTGTGAGTTTTTTCAATAGTGCTATTTTGTCTGCGAATACCGAATTGATGATCTGGAATGCATCCACTTCTAGTCACTATAGGCATCAGCTTGCTCATATACAGCTTTTCAAATAGTTTTGAATTATTTGGCAATAAACTAATAGGCCTATACGATTCAACCTTCGTATGATCCTTGTCGGGCTTTGGTATCATAGTAATCATCGAAACCTTCCATTTTATTGGATAGTGTTCTAGGCGTAGAATACTGTTAAAAATGAATAGTATTATTCTTTTTGCAATGAAAGGCAACTCTTGAAGCATTTTGTTGCTTATTTTGTCGACTCCTGGGGCTTTTTTGGTGTTAAGACTAGTAATGCCCTTTTCAATCTCCACAATGCTAAATCTTAGTGGTATTGTAGTGGCAGCACTGTCGGCCTACTACCTCTTCAACTTACTTACTACTATTTAAGCAACTAAGTATGGAATTAGCGAGTAAGTAAAATGAATTAAATAAAATCACTCTTAACGTACCATTCAAACAGTGCAGTTGTCTTTTAATATATTACATGGCGACCGTGACAGAGTGTTGGTGTTCGTATATTTGTGCAAAGTAATTTTTTTTAATAAAAAAAGAAACAAAATAAAAATTGCTGTTTATAATGCATTTTATATGAAACACGTGATAAACAATTAACCATAAATAGAAAGCAAAATAATTAATGCCTAAATATCTAACGAGTGCGAAAAGTTTCAAACACCAAGCCAGAAATAGCTAAAAATACATGCAAACAAATTCAACTTAAAACAAACAACATACAACATTTAAAAAAAATAGTTCCAAATATCTACATACATAAACACAAAAACTCTTCACATTTAATAAACTAAAATACACACATTTAAAAATGGAAAATTGGAAAAAGAGAAAAAAATGTACAGTTAAAGAAAAAATTAGTGCTACATTAAAATAATTATACATAAAACTAATTAGAAAACAGCATTAAAATGATATAAAAATTAAAATAACACATTAAATACAAAAAAGTACAGTCACGCCAAAAGAATATTCAAGATTTTTAAATAAATTTAAAAAAAAAATTGACATGCAAAACTGGAACAAACCAAAAACAAATGATAAAAAAAGAACAGTTACAAAAATATCACACCCAGTAACAAGAAAAAAATGGAAACTGAAAAGAAAAATGGGAAAAAAACTAAATGAAAAAATGAAACACTAAATGAAAAAATGAAACAAAAATTAAAATAAAACATAAATGAATAAGAAACATAGTTAAAATGAAATATCTTAAATACATAAATGGAATTAACAAAATCTTAAAACTAATTATTCTAATTTAAAAACTATTTAACAGTTCTAAAAACAAATTCTACTTACAAACATGCAATAAAAAAAAGATGCTTACTAAACTAAATAACAATCCTAAATAATTTCAAAATAAATTTCTAAAAACATTTACTAAAATTTAAAAAAAATAATATGCATAGAATTTTGCGACTAAGTGTACATACAAAAGCAAACGTACAAAGCAGGGAATAATTTGGACGTGAATACATGCCTACGCATGTACATACATACATACCTACAACTTTATTTACCCAACATACAGAAAGAATTTGTGCTACACAAAAAAAAAAAGATATCTGACATAAAAACTGAAAATACAAATCATTTTATTAAGAAAACAATCTATTTTTTGGTCGTAACTTATATTAGTCTACCTTGTTTGTTATTAACTGTGATTAAAATATACATATAATAATGGGGGAAATGTGCCAAAGTTTAATTGAATGGTTTCAGACGTTAAAACTTCGATCACCGCACTCTACCAAAGAGGAATTATCTGATGGACAAAAAAAATAGAAATTAGAAATAAAACAGTTTAACTAAAAATGCCTGAAAAATAACAAAATAAAGAGAAGAAACGTTTTGGTTACAACTGTACCAATTTAAAAAAAAAAAAAGAAACAAACTTAAAACAGCAAAAATACCTATATGAAAAAAAAGATGACAAAAACCGTTATTCCGAAAAAAAACGAAACTGAAAAAAAATAACACTTACAGAAAAAAAAAAACAGAACAAAAACGAAAAATGTAAAGTGAAAAAACAGGTACAAAAAAAACAATTAGAAACAAAATAAAGATGAAAAATGAAAATGAAAAAAAAACTGGAAAAAATAGAAACATCGAAAAGAAACTGGAAAAAAAAGAAACAGAAATGAGAAGTGAAAAAAGAAACGAAATGAAAATCATATTTAAAAACGCAACAAGTAACAAATTTTCAAACAAGACATACCCAAATTTTTATTGAGAATAATAAAATTACAAAACTAAAAATTTGTCACGCTTAGAACTACAAAAAAATACAATACAAAATATGCAATTTCAAACAGACTTGTAAATAATGTAAATAATTTTAATTGTTGAGTTTTTGAAGTGGCAACAGCTACAATAAATTCTACAAAAATACAAAAGTATAGAACAAATAAAATAACAAATAAAACATATCATCATTTCCACTTAACTACGATATCATAGAACAATTACAACACCAACCAACAAGAACAAAACTAGAGAAAAAATCAACCAGTGCAGTTGTTTCTTTATATTACAGCAAAAATCAACAAGTGCCAGACACAACAACAAAACACAGAAAAACAACTGCAAAAACAAGAAATATCATCAATAATAACAAAATTCAACAACTACATAGATTCAACAAGAAAGATGTACGAAAACAAAACAACAACAGACACCATCAACCAACATTAACATCAACATTCAGCATACCGAAGAAAAGCCAAAAGCGAGGGCCGAAGCAAAAGGACAGGAATTATTAAAAGATCTATGTTTTATTTAATTAAAAATAAAAAAAAAAAATACATAATAATTAAATAAAATAACATCAGCTAAGTAGTTATTAAATACTTTATATTAGAAAAAAATTAATAAAAATTCTAAATTGACAGGAATTGAATAACTAATACTACTATACTTACATATTATACATACATACCTATAATTATACCTACATTTAAAAACTTATTAATACTTTTATAATCATATCAAAATTTATTCTTAAGTATTAAGTGTAAGTATCTACATATTTTTATTATACCTAAGTTGAGTCACATATAAACTTACATACATACATAGGTACATACTTATAAAAGTTATGTCTATATAATATAAAAATAATAAATATTTGTATTGCATATACTTACATATGTATGTACATACAAGAAAAATATACAAAATATGAAAATACTTTTGGTCCAAAATAAACATATAAATATATGTACATTTATATAGATAAATATATGTATATAAACAAACATATATATATATGTATATGTATTTAAACATACATATATTTGTAAGAATAAAAATAGGTGTAAATAAACACATATATGTAAATATACTTAAATAAATACACACATACATATACATATGTATGTATGGAAAAAATTTTTTATATACAAAGATGAAATGAAAAACAGTGAAGAGCAAAACAACGCACACTGAAAATTTATTATAGATTCTCACTTGATTTCAGCAAAAATCTGCCAAAATTAGAACAAAATTATTAACATTGATGAAAGAGAGCAGCGCATAAAACTAATATATAAAAAAAAATCTTTTTAAACAACTGCCACCTGTTAAATTTGAGTTTAGTAACGAAACAAATAGATTAGTCTAATTGCTTTCGAGGCTACGGCCAATAATCACAACATTTACGGTGCAGAATGGCCAAAATATAATTTATTTCCCAAAATATATAAACAATTTATAAAAAGAGAACATGGCATTAAGATTTGAAATCATCTTAACATTTTTACATCACTGTATGAACACTGTATGTTACAATAACTTTATTAATAACTAATAATAATAACATGTTATGAAAAAAAAAAACATAAAATTTATTTAAACTATAAATTTGTTTATTTAAAAACAAAACCTTTATATAAAAAATTTTTTTTTTTTAATATTTTCGCAATTAAATCTAATAAAAATAATATATTATATATATTAATAAACTAAATTTGTAGAAATTGAAAACAAATATTATGTACAAAAGCACTTTGTTAGATATGCACATATATAGAATATAACAAAACTTTATATATAACAACAAAAACACAAAATTTTAATTAAATCTATTCATATATTTATTTAAAAAACAGAACTTGAAAAATATAAATTTATACCTGCAAAATCAAACATTTAACATTAAAAATAATTTTTAGATACTTACACATATAAAAAAAAATCAATCAAACTTTGTAGAAAATTAAAACAAAATATAAATTCTTTTTTCTTTTATATATTGTTGGAAAATGCTGAATCTAACGAGACTGATCACCTCGGTTTGATTCAACATTTTTTTTATAAAAAGGGAGGTGCATAGGTAGGTGGCCAATGCTTATGTTTCCAAACTTTAAAAACAAAATACAAATACTTTAAAATTATAAATATTTTCAAATAGAAAAAAAAACTAACATATCAACATTTTTAATAATATAAATATTTTTAAAACAAAAACAAATATAAATATTTCTCTATTATAAGTTATAATTAGTTTATATTTTTCTTTAAAAGAAGGGAGGTGTAGTGGCAGCACTGTCGGCCTACTACCTCTTCAACTTACTTACTACTATTTAAGCAACTAAGTATGGAATTAGCGAGTAAGTAAAATGAATTAAATAAAATCACTCTTAACGTACCATTCAAACAGTGCAGTTGTCTTTTAATATATTACAGTATTTCTGGTAAGGAGCGACTGGTGACAGTTCAACAATATCAGTAGAAATATTCAGGGTAAATACTTTTTCTAAGTGCTTAACAAATAGATCACCTTTTTCAGCATCAGTTCTTGCCCAGTCACCATTCGAAGCTCGTAAGGGAGGTTTGCATATCACCGGCCTTTTAAGTCCTCTGGCTGCACGCCACAGCGAATAATCTGTTTGTGGTGTTTTTTTTTAATATTTATTTAACAAAAATTCATATTAAAGGTATTCATTTCAGTTTTTTTTTGTTGGAAAAATGTAAAAATGTAATTGTTTTTACAACAAACACAGGAAAAAAAAAATTCTACTATAAGTTGAATTTTTAACAAACTATAACCATGTGTAAAAAAATCGGGATAAAAAGATGTAATTTTCCGCTAAAAACGTCAAACGAAATGATGTTGCCATTCCTATAAAAGTTGGTAATTTTTAATGCAAAGTACGAAAAATTGCATCTCTTTTAATAAACTCTTAAATTGTACAACTCTGATTATAAATATTATTTGTTATATTTACAAAATTACAAATATAATTTATTTTTCGTTTAATCTGTCAAGAAGAAAAAATATTAGAAATGAGTTTAGTGAAACAAATTATTAAAAAAAGAATTAAAAAACAAAAAACAAAAAAGAAATGGGATCCGAAAAATGGACAGATGCTGAAGTTAATAAAATACTGGACTTTTTGGCAGATAATCGCAATTTTGAGGTAACTTGTTGCAGTCAAATTTTATGACGAAAATAATACCCACTCTCTCCTTTGCTGAAACCAACAGCTCAGCTATATTACAAGCGTTTTTTGGACGAATCCAAACATGGGAGGTAGTTAAGTATAAAGTGCGGTACCTGAAGACTTGTTTCAGAAAGGCTGATAGTTGGAGAAACAATACCGGTGCCGGTATACTTGCAGAAGATAATGAAAATGGAGTAAATTCAGTGAATGGTAAAAGGGGCATCTTTAATATAAATAATTCTACTTAAAATATTATTTCTAGATAAATTGCGCAAGATGTGCAGGTATTATGATCGCCTCCAGGATATATTGGCAGATAAAAGACCCTGTGAATTGGATATGGTTGATTCCGAATTAAACCCAGACTTTTTAGGTTTTATGGACACATCGGAGCTTGAAGAAGAATTAGACGACTCTATTCCTGAGATCTGGGACTAATGTTGAAATAGTTGTGGAACCAAGAGTCGAAAATGAAATTGTATCTGCACTTCCTAATCCTTTAACACAAGCCAAAGTTTCAGCATTCGCCGAAAAGTTGAAAAAATCAACTACAAGAGACTCCATGTCGCAGTTGGCCAAATTTCAAGCTGAACGCAATGAAACTCAGCGTTTAAGAATTAAATTTGAGGAGGATAAATTCGAAAAAGAGTTTGCATTTCAAAAAGAAAAATTTAAAGCCGAACTAGAACTTAAAAAACAGGAGCTAGACCAAAAAAGAATAGAAATAGAAAAAGACGAGAAAATAAAAATTCTTGAATTGGAGAAAAATGAACGAGTAGCAAAATACGAATTGGATTTAAAATACAAATAAAATAACGTTCCTTCCTACTAATAAAATATATTTTTAAACTTAATAAAACTATTTTTTTTTTAATTTTTGTTGCTTTATTTAAAAGTATACTAGGAAAACAAAATTTGATGAATGGCTTGACGTTTTATATCAAATTGCGTTTGCTCTACTTCTTCAATTGATGTATCGAAATCTTGAATGGCCAACTCAGTTGAAGGTAATGTATTATCATTATCACAAACTAAGATGTTGTGTATAATACACGCAACTATTATCCACTGGGAACAAAGCCTTTCATTGTTTGCATTAGAAATTCGATGTCTCAACTCTTTTAGACTTCCGAATTTTTCCTTTAATAAACCAATACAATGCTCAGTACGAACTCGAAATCTGCTGTGACGTAAATTAAACTGTTTGCGTCTAAATGGAGTCATAGCTGAAGAATTTGTTCTATATGGTGTAATAACTGTATTGGACAAAGAATAGGCAGAATCACCAGCAATCCACTGGTTTTCTGAAAAATAATTTAATGAATTTATAGCTAAAGGACACGAAGAATAGATACGAGCATCATGAACACTGCCAGGAGTCCAACAGACAGATGACGAATACGCAAGTTATGGTCACATGTAATCTGTGCCTTTATTGAATAAATATGCTTTCGGGAAAAGTAGTCCAAAGGGTTGTGAATAGGTGTCTCGGCCAATTTAAATTCTGTGCCATCTACATAACCAATACAGAAAGGTAATTCACTAAATGTCTCCTTCACAATTTGCGCTCTTTCGGCTCTATCGGGCCAAAAAATAAACTTATTTTGGAGTTCCAGAAACCTCCGAAATACTCTCGTTGTTATATTTTGGATAGTGCCCCCGTCTCCAATACCGAAAAGTGTTGCTATTTTACGAATACTTGCACTTTCTTCTGAGGCCCCCAGTCTGTATAGTACTAATGCTAGTTGAAAATCAACACTAAATTGCTTAAATGCATTTTTATGATGAAATTCATTACTAGAACATATTAGTGAGAATGGTGGAACTGATTTTTGGTGCATCGCATCATTTGACGAAATCAGTTGTCATCAAACTGGGAAAGAATATCCTCACACCATACCTTAGATTTAGGAACGAAGTACTCGATTCCACGTCGCAAAGACATCACTACGCACAAATCATCATAAAGAATGTTTAGTTCTTCTTCCACCAAACTATCCACCATTTTTTCAGTCGCTATATCATCATCTAAAGTAAAAAGTTCTTCAAAATAATATTAATATGTATTTTAAAGTTTATATTCAGTTTCAACTCTCGCAGTGTACAGACGCGTTTTATAATCGTCGCAACTGAATATTAAAATTATCAAAAATTTAAAGTCACAAAAAATACAAAAACAAAAAATTTATTAAACAGTTATTATACTGGTTTTATTTTATTTTTTTTTGCTTGTGTATACATAAATATTTGCATACACAAACTCTTATAAGTGAAAAAAACAATAGAACTCTAAATGAGTTCATCTTCTGGCAACAACAACAACAATAAACCCACAAGCAGTAGAAATGCTTATTTAACTTTTGTTTCTGATGACGACAATAAAAAAATTGAATTAAGCACAAACCTGAATTCTACACAAAACACAACTATTCGTGCGCGATCATGCTCTCCATACATGTTAAATAGTGATCAAGAAACAACAACAATTGCACCTATTAGCAAACTTGTCAACTTAGCTGTACAAGCAAACAAACAAACAATAAATACCCAGGTGACCAACGTGCACAAAATGAATAAAATTATGGATAAAGTAAGTGAAAATAGTGATAATAAAATTCAAACAGGTATGGATAGATACATAACTGTGTTAAAAAGGGGAAGAAGTCCCAAATCTGCTCAAATTGCGTCAACGGCAAAAGTTCCCAAAGATGGGAAAAATATAAAAAATTCCGAAAATCGTTTCGCGATTTTACCTGAACAAGGTGATGAAGACACAACTAATACAAGTTTGAGTAAACCACCACCGATTTATTTAAGAGAACAGAACTCCAGCTTTCTGGTAAAAAACCTTATCTCGTTAATTGGAGAAAATGAGTTTTACGTAACTCCAATCAAGCGTGGGAAAATTAATGAAACAAAAATTCAAGTATGTAAAGAAAATAATTACAGAAAAATAGTCTCAGACTTTGAGACTAAAAATAAAAATTTTTATACATATCAGCTTAAGAGTGCTAAAGGTCTAACCGTTGTAATAAAAGGTATAGATTCTAGTGTGGATCCAGAAGAGGTCAAGTCTGGCCTTGAAAATAGTGGATTCAAGGTGAAAAATGTTTCAAACATCAAAAATAGAGAAAAAATCCCCCAACTAATATTTAGAGTCGAGTTACAGCCAGGTGACATAAAGATAAAAAAAAATGAATCCCATCCAATCTATGATCTAAAGTATTTGTTACACCGGAGATTTACCGTTGAGCAGCCACATAAAAGAGCTGGACCTATCCAATGCCTGAACTGCCAAGAATTTGGGCACACGAAAACTTATTGCAAGTTGTCTGCGTTGTATGTGGTGAGCTACACAGTACCGCTAACTGTGACAAAACAAAAGGTGATCCCAAGGCGAAAAAATGTGGCAATTGCGGCGGAAATCACACTGCCAACTATAGAGGCTGCCCTCTTTACTCGTTTTTTAAATGAAACAAATCGATGTTATGCTTATCTCAGAAACTCATTTGACGTCTCGAAGCTATTTTAGAATTAGTGGATATAATTTCTACGACACCAAGGATCCTCGAGGTAGAGCTTGTGGTGGTTCGGGAATTCTAATAAAAACGCGAATAAAACACTACCTGTTAAATGAATTTTGTGAAGATTACCTTCAAGCAACAAACATCTGCATTGAAAATTTTTATCAAAAACTTGTGATATCATCTGTTTATTCTCCTCCCAGGTTTTCAATTTCAGAGAGTCAATATACCGCATTTTATTCAACACTGGGGTCCCGTTTTCTAGCAGCTGGTGACTACAATGCTAAACACACATTTTGGGGTTCACGTTTAATCAGTCCCAAGGGTCGTGTTTTGTTTGACACAATTTCAAAAATGGGCTTTAATGTAGTTTCAAGTGGTCAGCCAACATATTGGCCAACGGATCGACAAAAAATTCCTGATATTATCGACTTTGGAGTTATGAAAGGTGTGCCCAGCGAAATGATTGAAGTTGAAGCATCATTGGATTTATCTTCAGATCACTCGCCTACTATTATCACTATTTACTCACACACAACTGCAACATCAACATGCGATTTACCGCTGACATCTGCACGTATTAACTGGCTGAAATACAAAAAATATTTGAGTGCTCATTGCACGGAAAATATGCTGTTGAGAACACCTACTGACATAGAAAATTCTATTAGGGTGTTTGAAGCACATGTTAATCAAGCTGCTCTTAATGCTTCTTCAAATCAACCAAATCAACAAGTAAGATTCAACAACATTTCTTCTGTAGATATAGAAAGGCTATTGACTGAAAAACGGAAAGCGCGACGAGAATGGCAACGTTACAGATCCCCCCAGCTAAAGTTAAGGCTAAAGGAATGCACCAAACAGCTCAGAAAAGTTTTACAAACACAAAAAACAGCTTCGCTGCAAAAATTTCTTCAAGAACTCGATGCAACACCACAAACAGATTATTCGCTATGGCGTGCAGCCAGAGGACTTAAAAGGCCAGTGATTTGCAAACCTCCGTTACGATATTCGAATGGTGACTGGGCAAGAACTGATGCTGAAAAAGGTGCTCTTTTTGTTAAGCACTTAGAAAATGTATTTACACCGAATATTTCTACTGATATTGTTGAACTGCCACCAGTCATCTCTTTACCAGAAATACCGTTAAGATTTAACATTGTGGAGATTGAAAAGGCCATCACTAGTCTTAACACCAAAAAAGCCCCAGGTGTCGACAAAATAAGCAACAAAATGCTTCAACAACTGCCTTATATTGCAAAAAGAATTATACTATTCATTTTTAATAGTATTTTACGGCTGCAATACTATCCTGCAGAATGGAAGGTTTCGATGATTATTATGATACCAAAGCCCGCCAAGGATCATACGAAGGTTGAATCCTATCGGCCTATTAGTTTATTGCCCAACATTTCAAAACTATTTGAAAAGCTGTATATGAGCAAGCTGATGCCTATAGTGACTAGAAGTGGATGCATTCCAGATCATCAATTCGGTTTTCGCAGACAACATAGCACAATTGAACAAATTCACAGACTTGTGAATGTTATCAGAGACACTTTCGAAAAGAAAAAATATTGCTCTGCGCTCTTTATAGATGTTTCTCAAGCTTTCGATAAAGTATGGCACGAAGGTCTTATACATAAATTAACACAAAATCTACCCGCAAAGATTGTTAGGCTTTTAATAAGCTATTTATTTGAACGAAAATTTGTAGTTAGGGAAGGCAATTTTTTAAGCCCACCGCAGTCGATCGAAGCCGGAGTTCCCCAAGGCAGTATCTTCGGTCCATTACTTTATTTAATATATGCCTCTGACTTACCGTTAAACAGTAACATTCATACATCAACATTTACCGATGATACAGCTTTTCTAAGCGTTCACGAAAATCCTGTAGAAGCTTCCCGCAATTTACAAGGGTATATATCCAAATTGCAAAATTGGCTCAAACAATGGCGTATTAAAGTTAACGAGCAGAAATGTGTGCACGTAACTTTTACGTTGCGCAAGGAAACATGCCCGCCTATAAAAATTAACACCGAGACCATACCGCAACACACTGTTGTCAAATATCTAGGCATTCATCTTGATCGTCGTTTAACATGGAAATCGCATATAGACGCAAAGTTAATACAAATGAAATTAAAAGCAGCCCAAATGAATTGGCTTATTGGAAGAAATTCTATACTAAGCCTAGACTGTAAACTACTATTATACAACGCGATCCTGAAACCAATATGGTTCTATGGAATCCAGTTATGGGGCACTGCCTCAGCATCAAATGTCGAAAAAATTCAAAGGCGACAAAATAAAATTCTACGTACAATTACAGCAGCTCCCTGGTATGTCAGAAATCATCGGATTCATAAAGATCTAGATGTTCCGTTGGTAAAGACAGTATTTTCAATAAACGGTAAAAAATATATAAAAAAACTTGAGGTACACCCAAATGTACTTGCGCGCAATATTTTAAATTATAGAGGCCACACCCGGCTGAAAAGGAGGGATACTCTTTTTCTCAGCCGTACACGAGAGATGTAAAACAACATAAATTAACCGTTGAAATTAAAAATTTTGTTTAGCATTGGCTAAATTTATATGTAATATTTTTTAGATTTAAGATTTGAAAAACTTATTGATAATTTAATTTACAATTGAAGATTCAATCTATCTATATATATAAAATACAAAAAATGTTTGTACCCATGTTCGCTATAGACTCGGAAACTATCCAACCGATTTGACCCAAACTGGTGTCATTCAAAAGGGAATTTATAGAGGATGGTTTTAGGCTTTTAATATTTCAAGTGGGCGTAGCCCCTCCCACATAAATTGAATAACATCATATATCTTGACTATTGTGATAGCAAGAGTTTTGAAACATTGCAATAGTTCATATGTTACTAATGTGAGTAATCAGGACAAAAATGGGCGTTATCGGACAAGTGGGCGTGGCAGCTCCCATATAACCCAAAAATTGAAATCGCCATATTTTGGGCATTTTTTGACCTACGCCGATGATATTTGGTACATATAGTATTGACATAATTAGGAATACGTACTAGGAGAAAAGTGAGTGGGACCACGCCCCTTTATAGGAAAATAAAAAATCTTAATATAGTCTTAACTATTGGACCGATGGTCATTAAATTTTCACAATAGGATATATAAATACTTTTAATTTTATTTTATAACGAGGGGGGTAGCGAAGTACACCGGGATCAGCTAGTAAATAATAAAATTTATCAAAAAAAAAAAAAAAAAAAATATTTAATGTTTTCATGAAAATTTATCTTTACATACCGTTATTTTCGCAAATATTATCAATTTCCGTTAATGATGTTACAATTAAATAATCAATTAATTCACTTTTAACACTTTTATTCGGCATCTTGAATAATATTAATTATTTGCAAGAATTATTTGACAGAATGTTTGTAATGACAGTTAAAATTTTTCTACTTTTTATTTAAAAAAAAATACCGTTAACATCAATAAGAGTGTAATTTTTCATTTTTCCATTTTTCCAACCAAAAAAACTGTGAAATGAATACCTTTATTGTATTAACCAAAAATAAACAAATAGTGTGAAAAATACCTTACTCTATATACAAAGTCCCAAATTTACGATCTCTCATGTATAATCTATATTATTTCTAATTCAATATAATATACATATATACATATATATTAATGTTCTTAATAAAAACCAAACTTCTCCTTTAGTGATTGAATTAGAACAGAACTTTTTATTAACTTTCAAAACTTAAAAAGCTATATTCAAGAATTCTACTTCTTACTCTCATTACTCTTATTTCTAAAATTAACAATAACTAAACTTACATCTATTTAATTAATAAGTAAGAAAGAGGTGATTATATAGGCATAGAGAGAGTGATATTATATTGTATAAGGGATCTTACATCACTCCTCCATCCCTTGAATAAGCAGTCTCTGCTAATTCAAAACAAAATTAAATTATTCTTATGCTCTCTTAAACTATACTTTTTGTCCTCCGTTTA
Source organism: Lypha dubia (assembly GCA_947311025.1). Taxonomy (NCBI): domain Eukaryota; kingdom Metazoa; phylum Arthropoda; class Insecta; order Diptera; family Tachinidae; genus Lypha; species Lypha dubia. Next base: position 81,109,665 of record OX371260.1, on the reverse strand, counting down.
ACTTGTGATTTATATATTTTCTTAAATTTGTTATCATTTGATACTAAGTAATTTCCATTCTGACTATAATTTGAAATCTTTTTATATTTAGGTTTAGATTTAGTAACTCTTTTGTTCTGAACAATGTCGTTGTCAAAATTGTTGGATTCAACTCTATTTGTTTTTTGGTTTAATGTATTTATTCGTTTAATTTTTTTTCATGAATAATTTTTGAAAGTTTCATTAATTCTTCTTGAGAAATCATATTATTTAGAAAATCAATTGGCCGATTATTAATTGTTGCATGAATAGAGTTATTATATGATATTATTGCTTTGTACACCTTTTCGCCGATATCATCTTTATTATTTGGGTCCGCATTAAAGAGTCTAACATGCTCATTTAATGTACCATGTAATCTTTCGACATCAGCGTTTCCTGTTTTTAGATATGCTGTAGTCGTGTGAAAATCGATCTCCTGATCCTTTAAAAACTCTCTTATTACAGCCGTATCCAGTTCATTGTCGAAAATAAGTAATTTTGGCTTTCCTAAATATTGAATTCTTTGCTTCAATGCTTTCAAAATTGAGACCCAAGTCCTGTCCTCTAAGCAATAAATGGTTGCATATTTTGTTAACTTATCTATGCTTGTCAAATAAATAATGCCACGTAACGGGTACCAAATATCCAAATGAACGATATCGTTGTGCTTTTCTGGGGTAGGAGTAATGTTTAAATTGTACTTCGTTGGTGATCTGTCATATTTTCCAAGCTTACACATTTCGCAGCTGTTAATGTATTTTTGGATTTCTTTCTGCAATTTTGGGTAAAAGTAATTCTTTTTTAATTCCTCATAAACTTCGATAATACCTCTGTGATTGTTTTTAATGTGCGTTTTTCCTATAATCTGTAAAAGTATTTCTCTATCCCTTACATCTTCTATGCACAAATTTGCTTTTAATACGTTAAGGTTTTTATTTCTTGAAAAATATTCAATAAATAGAGATTGAAATGCGTTGTATACTTTAGTGTTTGGACAGAAAACTACCACAAGTCCTTTTGTCGGTAACTTCTCTCTTATAAAATGTAGAAGATCATCATTATTTGCTACCTTCAAGATGTGTCGAATTTTGTTTTTGAAAATAATTTCAGTTTTGCACGAATTTGTATTTGAAATTCTTATAAATAATTGATTTTTAAACATATTGACTGGTTGTTCCGTTATTTTTATGTAGTCGGTATCATCACTTTCTGCGCTATGTACTGTATTAATGTCGTCTTTATCAAATAACTCATGTAGATTCAATTCTATTTCACCATTTGATGATTCATAGCTTAACCTACTCAGACCATCAGCAATTACGTTTTCTTTCCCTTTTATATATGTAATGTCGAAATCGAACTCATTCAGCTTAATTTTCCAGCTTTGAATTATAGCGTTCGGTTCTTTTATATTGTTTAGCCAAAATAATGGACGATGGTCTGTTTTTATATAAAATTTACGACCAAAAAGATATGGACGGAAATACTTCGTCGCCCAAATGATGGCCAAAAGCTCCTTTTCTGTCGTACTATAATTTCTTTCGTGACCACGCCTGGCAAAAGAAACAACTTTATTTCCCTGCATGAGAGCAGCTCCTAATGCAAAGTTACTGGCGTCGGTCACAAGTGTAAATGTCTTACTAAAATCAGGATGAATAAGGATGGGGTCGTTCTTAAGCAATAATTTTAACTTTTCGAAAGCTTCTTTATAATCTTTATCATTTGTATTCACCTTTGATCCCTGCTTTAAGTATTTGATAATGTGGTGGGCAATTTTCGAGTAATCCTTTATGAAACGTCGATAATAGCCCGTTATGCCAAGAAATGATTTTATTTCCTTTTGCGTTTTAGGAAGACTTATTTTATCTATAGTTTTAAGCTTTTCGGGATTCGGTTTGATACCTGCGGCAGTAACAACATGTCCCAAAAATTCTGTTTCTTTTGCGAGGAATGTGCACTTATCAACCTGTAGTTTCAGATTGACCTGACTCAAACGTTTCAATATTTTTTCTATTGCTTCAAAATGTTCTTCTATACTTGTAGAAAAAATTAGAACATCATCCAAATAAACTAACCAGATTGAACCAATGTATTCCTTCAATACGTTGTTAATCAGTCTTTGGAATGTTGCTGGCGCATTACGAAACCCAAATGGCATACGTAAAAATTCATAATGGCCAGTAGCAGTGGAAAATGCTGTTTTTACAATATCTTCAGGATGAACTTCGATTTGGTAGAATCCTTTGGCCAAATCAAGGGTTGAAAAATACTGACACTTTCCTAATTTGTCAAAAATGTCGTCAATGTTTGGCATAGGGAATCTATCCTCAACGGTTACATCATTCAATTTTCTGTAATCAATTACAATGCGCCAGTTTTGCTTATTAGAAGTATCTAGTTTTTTGGGAACTACCCATATAGGACTGTTATAAGGACTATTGGAGTGTCGTATTATATTTGCTTTAACATATCTTCAATCTGATTGTTCACCTCTACCTTATGCACCTCAGGATAACGATATAGTTTTGAATAAATTGGCATATCATGTTTTGTTGTAATTTTGTGTTTTATCTCATTTGTAAATGTTAGGTTATCATCTTTGTCATAGAAAACATGTTTTTATTTTTGCTGATAATCCTAAATAATTTTAACTTTTCATATTCTTGAAGATGATCTGTTCGAATGTGAGATAACATATTTGATTTTTCAACTTCGCAATTGAAAAAATAACCTACTTTATAGGCCAATTCGTCATAATTCTCTTCTCCTTTAGATAAAAATAAAGTTAAAACAGCATTATTTGTGATCACTTGTTTCTTAGGAAAATCAATAATACAGTCTAAATCTTTTAAAATATTATTACCAATAAGACCATCAAAATTTTTGTTGAAATCATACTCTAAAAATTCACAATAATAATCATCCAAGTTAAAATTCTTAAATATAGGAAACTTGCAAAGCTTTGTTATAATTATTGTGTATTTAGTGCTCTTGCTATAACGTTCACATTCTGTTTCCATTTAGGTTGACAAATATCAGGATTAATAATACTAAACTCAGCGCCAGTATCAATTATAAATTTTAGTTTTCTCATGGGATTACCGATTATTATGTATGGAAGTCCTGCCCCCCTGCTATTGGAAAATTTACATTGGAATTTCCTATTTCCATCGGTTCTTGCTGTTGATTGACATTTCAAAAATTTTGTAAATTCTGATTCCGCCAATTAGACTGTGTAGTGTAGTAAGAATTAGTACCGGGATTATATTAAGGAACACTTCTACTAGTCATGCGTGAGTTATTTGATCGTCTTGTCTGATTGGACGAATTTGATCTCACCACATTATTGTTATATTGGTTAACATTTGCATTGGGAAATTGATTATTTTCATAAAATGAATGTTGTTGTGTTTCAAAATTATTATTTGGCTGATTGTTGGCACTTACAAAAGTATTGGATCTTCTCTGAAAGGTATTATTTTTGTTATTGTAGTTACTGCTGAAGTTAGTTCTTATATTTGTGTTCAAATAGTCTCTTTTTGCTGGTCCAAATTGCGTGTAATGTTGATGTCTGGCATCTAATATTATTCTAAAAGCATCCTCTAAAGTATCAGGATCTCTAGCAAAAATCATTGTGCGAGTTGGCTCTGGCAGATGATCTCTAAAAGTCTTAAGTGAAATTCTTTTCACCTCAGTAGTAGTGTAAGTATTATCTCCATGGGTTAAATTTCTATTGTGAATTCTATTCGCCAGTCTGTTTATTTTAAAGTAATAATTCTCAATAGTACCCTGTAGTGTACATGTCTTTAAATCGTTCATTAAATCATTACTACTACATTTTTCTCCAAAATTTTTCGTAAGAATGTCTTTCAAAATACCCCATGTTGTTACATTAGTGTATCTATGTATTGCCTCTCTAGTTTTGGCAACACATTTGTTCTTTATATAACCAAAGAGTATATTTCTATTATTTATGTTGAAATCCAAAACGGATGGAAGTATGCTTTCTACTTGACCTATATAATCTGGCAGTTGGTTTGGATCGTTAGCATCAAAATTCTCAATGTTTTTAATGCATGTTAAAACTAAGTTAAATCTACTTATCTCTAATGCATCCATTGCGATATTTTTTATGTAAAGTATTATAATTTAAAAAGTTCGAAATTAAAGAAAAAGGTTTTAAGTTAGTATTAAATATGGAAAAAACGTGATAATTAAAAAAAAAAATTCAAAAATACTTATGTTAACATATTAAGATATGAATTTCTCAGTGATAGAGTGTTGTTTCTGGAATATTGAACTTAGTACGCTTTGATGTTGTTGCGGTTGGACCTTGGCTAGGGTTTTTATTGGTATGAAATGCAATAACCTTCACAGAGGTCGCTATAACTTTCTTTTTTTTCTCTGAAATTAATTATTTCCACTAGTTCATTTCTTCATATTCTTTTTTTTTCACATTTATTTTGTTTATCTATATATATTTTTTTTTTTTTATTGAATAAAAATTATTTTTTTTTCTTTTTATCCTCGTCGCCATTAATGTTCTTAATAAAAACCAAACTTATCCTTTAGTGATCGAATTAGAACAGAACTTTTTATTAACTTTCAAAACTTAAAAAGCTATATTCAAGAATTCTACTTCTTACTCTCATTACTCTTATTTCTAAAATTAACAATAACTAAACTTACATCTATTTAATTAATAAGTATGAAAGAAGTGATTATATAGGCATAGAGAGAGTGATATTATATTGTATAAGGGATCTTACATCACTATATGCAATAATTATAAATACATAGCAATTTTAGTGTATGCAAAAAGTGTGAAAAAAACTTTCTTTCATATTGTAAAAGATAAAAGTTAAGGTCAGAGGGTAAAATTAAATGTACTAATTTAGTTTAACCACCAATAAATTTTAGTATTTAGGTTTGGTTTAATATTTTTATCTATTAAATAAATACTTGTATCAAAGCGACTTTTAACAGGTGTAAGTTAATTACAACTTATCGTTTTGATATTGGCTCGCCTATATATGTGGTGAAATATATGAATGCTTTCTTCGTTTTGAACAAAACCCTTTTTATCAAGATAAAGGAAAGATTCAGGCGGAATGTATCCGCTTTCTAGTGTTTTTGATATGTAATCATCAGATGTATAATAAGGAGCCATTATCAGATTATTTTCGTAGTTATTTAAGCTGATTAAAATATGATTTCTTATGACATGTATAATAAAGTTGTCTATTCTAGGGATTTTAGCTTGTTTATATAGAATTTTATTTGATACGTACTTTTTAAAATCGCTACTAGGGGATCTGTATAATGCAGTACAACACCTAAGGCATTTTCTTTCGATAACTCGTATCCTCTCCATATAAGACGGGGATACATTAAACCATATCTGACAGCCATATGATAAAATAGGTCTTATTTAAAATTGGTATATAATAATTTTAACTCTTGTTTGTAGTTTTTTAGAAAAAAATATTTTTTTGTTCATAAAAAAGGCATTCTTTGCTTTTATCAGTTGTTGATTTATGTGGTTGTTGAAGTACAAGGATTTATCTAAATGTATGCCTAACAATTTAACAGTAGTTTTGATGGGGATATTTATGTTATTATTTGATTTTATACCGAAAAGTTTCCAATTTTTTTTTAAGTTGCTATTGCATTTGCTAACTGTTGGTCGAAAAAGAATGCTTTCACATTTGCTGATATTAATTTTCATATACTTACCAATCCAAGGCATATTTTTCAATTATTCAAAATTTTTCTTGTAACCCTACATTAATTTTTTCGATTTTATTGTCAGCGTGGTAGATACTAATATCATCTGCAAAGACAATAATATTTTCCATTTTGTTTAAAAGGTCATATATATATAAATTAAATAGTAATGGGGAGTTTACGGTACCTTGTTGTAAACCATTAACTATTGTGAATTTTTTCGTGCTAGAAATTTTTTTATTATATACGAAAAAGGTTCTATTGTTCAGCATATTATGTATAAGAAAAATAAAATGCAGTGAAAACTGAAATGATATTAATTTGAATATTAATCCAGTAGTGGGATTCCATAACTTTCATTACGATAACCGTATTGTTAAAATTATTATAACGAAAATTTATCGAATTTGGTATTCAGTAACACTTTTAACGATATGCGCTATCGGTATGTAAACGACAATAATTTTTCTGTTGTTATGAAATAAATAAAAGTCAGCAGTTCAATCGTAGCACGTGCTTTATGCAAAGAACAAAATTTATCTTTTATAACAATATACACAAACACAGAATCTTTTATGCATAAAAAATAATATAACCTTTATTTAAACATGCAATTTAACATTCATATCTCTAAATTTCATAAAATTTAACATTCATTTTTTTAAATTCTAAAAGATTTTTGGGAAAAATTTCAATAAATTAAATAATTTATTTGTTTTTTTTTTATTTTTCTTTGTACTTTTCTTATATATTGATAGAGATGCCAAGGTAAAAGGAAATTATAACGATGTTGTTAAGAAGCAATTAGTGAATAACAAAATCGTTACTGCAAATCGCAATAGTTGTCGGTAAATTTAACAATATTAGAATTGTTAAAAGTTACTGAATCGCACTACAGGTATCCATATGTTATCAAATTCTTTTTCAAAGTCTATCAAACACGCCCCCGTGTATAGGGATTTATTTTTATTTATTTATTTTATTTATTTATTTGTATTGTTCCGCACACAAGACTTAATGTCTTATATTGCAGTGTGGAACTGAGTAATAAGTTGAACAAAAAATATTACATAAATTCGAAACAAAATAAACATTATTCATTAAAAACATTCTCAATCAACCTTTTAATTAACGAATTTTCATAGTAAAACCTCTTCGGATCAAGAATATTCTTTATGAATAAGGTAAATAATACATACAAGAAATAATATATATAATATAAAAAATTTAATTCAAAACAAAACATTACATTAAAATTTCATGTAATACAAAAAATTATTAATTATATGTATGTATGTTATTATAACAAAAAAGCAAAGTTTTAGCTAGCAACTACGCTGAGAAAAGTTTTAATAATTCATTTTTGTATAGTCGTGCGGTACTTATAATTTGACAGCTATAAGGGATCGAATTCCAGAGGGATGTTGCAAAGATAAAGAAATGCCATTTTGACATTAGGTTCTTGTACCCAAAAGATCGTATTCTTTTGCCCCTGCAGTTATCTGCGAAATTAAGTCTAATGTGGAGATGTTCTGGTTGGCGTGTATATATTATCTTGTGCATTAAAGTTAAAACTCTTAAATTAAGCAAATCATCAAAAAAAATTCCATTCCAAATACAATTGAGATTAAAACATTGATACCCTTGACCGTCTATTCAAGCCGTATACATAACGAATAATATTGTTATAGGCAACATTTAACTTCCTCTTACTTGTGGAGTCACAACTAGAGAAGAGTTCACATCCATACAGTAAAGTAGGAATCAAATACGTTTTAGCTAGGAGAACTCTTATCCTTATAGGTGTGCAATACTGAGATGACCATAAAGTTCTTACCATGGAGAAGGATCTTCCACAAGCATAATTGATATGATTAGACCAAGTAAGGGATTTATTAAAATAAACACACAGATTTTTAGCAAATGTTACTATGTCAATTTTCTGGTTATTAATGTATATATTAGGTATAATATCGGATTGTTTTAATCTTTTTTGAATAACAATACATTTAGATTTTTTGGGATTTATTGCTAGACCATTCGCAGATGCCCAGGTATGGATCATGTAACTGTTGATTTAGTGATCTTATGCAATGAGTAACCATATCATTATTACAACTGCTATAGAGTTGAACATCATCTGCATACATTCTAACCTTGCAGTCTTTTATTATAGATGGCAGGTCGTTGGAGTATAACGAAAATAATAGAGGTCCGAGTATAGCACCTTGAAGGACACCTCTAGACACAGGGAGAGCTTTTGATTTTTTGTTGTCTATCTCGGTATATTGGTATCTTTTGGAAAGATATGTTGACAATAACTGAGTTGCACAAGAAGAGAAGTTGAAGAAGTTGCGTAATTTATAGCAAAGAATATTATGTTCTACTGTATCAAAGGCCTTGGAGTGGTCTAACAGTAACAAAAAGGCGGTATTTGTCAACTTGTCTCCGAATATCTTCAGCAATATCAACTAATGCTGTTATGCATCCATGATTTTTTCTGAACCCTGACTGATTTTCAGTTAGCATATTGTTTCGATTGATGAACCGAGTTATTTGGTTATGCATTATTCTTTCGAAAACTTTGGAGAGAAAAGGCAATATGGCGATCGGTCTATACTCAGAACTGGTTTTAGGTATAGGTACAATGTTAGCGATTTTCCAGTTAGATGGGAAATGACTGCATGTAAGAATTTTGTTAAAAATAAAAGTAATAAATGGGAGCAGTGAGGGTAGAAGAACCTTTAGAAACTTTGGACTAATACCATCTGCTCCCACCGAATTGGACCTAACCGACAGTAAACTAGATAGAACATCGCATGAATCCACACTTTGAAATTTTAAAGTTGACTCTGAGTTATTGTTAGGGTGATTATCATAATAAAGGGGATCAGCCTCCACCATAGGAATATTTAAAAACTGTTCATTCATATTGTCAGCATCAATTGAGCAGGGATCATGGATAGTGGTTTTACCAATTCCCATTTCGCGTATAGTTTGCCATGTTTTCTTGGAGCTAAGCGCAGAAAAAAATTGTTCAGCATAAAATTCAGATTTTAACCTTTTTATTAATTTATTTACCTTCTTTTTGGCAGTGCGATAAGCCTCGTACAATTCTATAGTTTTAAATCTTTTCTACCTATTATACGCAAAATCTCTTTGAATCATAAGTTCCTTTATTTCGGTTGAAAACCAAGGTTTGCGGCCCTAACTGATTATCATTGTTTTGAAAGGTACTACCAAATCGAATAAATAATTAACATGGTGCTCAAGAAATGTTAGCTGACCATCCACCGAATTTAAATAATATATAATATTCCATTGAATTTTAAAAAATTCTAGCTCTAATAATCTACAATCCATATTTTCGAAATCCCGAAATGTAATCGTCTGAGGTGGTGTAATTAAATGAAATTTGTATGTCATGAAAATTAGATCATGTTTGGAGAAACAAGATACGGAAATCTGATCGTAGAGTAGAATGTTATGTTTGTTACATACAAGAAAAAGGTCTAAGAGTGTGTTGTTTGTAGACGTAAAGTGTGTTGAATCGTGCTGTTAGGTGATAGAAGACCAAGAGAGGAAAATTCATTTAAAAAAGTGTTATCTTCAAGTAGCTTAGAATTGAAATCGCCGGCAATTATCACATCATCATACGTAGCTGTTAGTGTCTCCAGCGTACGTAGAAACCTACCAGTATTAATGTTTCTGTTGGATGTATAAACGCTTCCTACTAACATTTTTCTCCCATCTGCATTAACCTCAATAAGAAAATACTCATCAATATTTATGGGATCAGAATTTTCAAGATCTTCAAAGCCAGAGCTTCCTTTTGATGTTGATATAATGTTAAAATGTATGCCCTTTCTTATGAACATTGCAACGCCACCGTAACCATCTTCTCTGTCAACTCTACGCAGATTGTATCCACTTAAAGACACAGATGAGTCAGTAATGCCTGAGTTGAACCATGTTTCAGATACACAAATAAAATCAATATTAGAATTTTAAAAAATATATCTGAATTCATCAATCTTACTTTTCAAACTTTGGGCATTAATATGACGTATCTTGATACCTTGCTTCTGGTTCACAATAACTCTTATCATATTTGCAACATTATCTCTGGATCGTATTCTGTCAAAGCTCATGAATTAAATTTGTATAAGTAACGCAGGCAAAGTAAATGATAGCGAAGCAGGTGCTATGTCAATACTCTAAGTTAATAAAAATTTTCAAGTGAATAAAAATAAAAATGGATAAATATTTATGTAAAAAGTTATAAAAAATTTGAGTAAAAAAAGAATTTCTATAAATATATTTAACTAGCTGATCCCGGTGTACTTCGCTACCCCCCTCGTTATAAAATAAAATTAAAAGTATTTATATATCCTATTGTGACGATCGGTCCAGTAGTTAAGACCATATTTTGATTTTTAATTTTAATAAAAAGGAGCGTGGTCCCATCCACTTTTCTCCCGGTACGTATTCCAAATTATGGCAATACCATATGTACCAAATATCATCGACGTAGGTCAAAAAATGCCCAAAATATGGCGATTTAAATTTTTGGGTTATATAGGTGGTTCCACGCCTCTTTGTCCAATGCCGCCCAAATTTGCAGCAGCACTAAAAAAATGCACACCAAACCGACGTACCAAATTTTGTTCAAATACCGTTATCAGGAACAGAAATAATAGATTTTTAATTTGTAGTTTGTTTGAGAGGTACCACGCCCCTTTGTCCAATCCCACCCATATTTGCAGCAGCACTTAAAAAATGCACACCAAATCGACGTACCAAATTTTGTTTAAATACCGTTATCAGGAGCAGAAATAATAGATTTTTAATTTGTGGTTTGTATGAGAGGTACCACGCCCCTTTGTCAAATCCCTCCCATATTTGCAGCAGCACTTAAGAAATTTACACCAAACCGACATACCAAATTTTGTTCAAATACCGTTATCAGGAGCAGAAATAATAGATTTTTAATTTGTGGTTTGTATGAGAGGTACCACGCCCCTTTGTTCAATCCCGCCCATATTTGCAGCAGCACTTAAGAAATTTACACCAAACCGACATACCAAATTTTGTTCAAATACCGTTATCAGGAGCAGAAATAATAGATTTTTAATTTGTGGTTTGTATGAGAGGTCCCACGCCCCTTTGTCAAATCCCTCCCATATTTGCAGCAGCACTAAAAAAATGCATACCAAACCGACTTACCAAATTTTGTTCACATACCGTTATCTGGAGCAGAAATAATAAATTTTTAATTTGTGGTTTGTATGAGAGGTATCACGCCCCTTTGTCCAATCCCACCCATATTTGCAGCAGCACTTAAAAAATGCACACCAAACCGACGTACTAAATTTTGTTCAAATACCGTTATCAGGAGCAGAAATAATAAATTTTTAATTTGTGGTTTGTATGAGAGGTACCACGCCCCTTTGTCCAATCCCGCTCATATTTGCAGCAGCACTTAAGAAATTTACACCAAACCGACATACCAAATTTTGTTCAAATACCGTTATCAGGAGCAGAAATAATAGATTTTTAATTTGTGGTTTGTAGGAGAGGTACCACGCCCCTTTGTCCAATCCCGCCCATACTTGCAGCAGCACTTAAGAAATTTACACCAAACCGACATACCAAATTTTGTTCAAATACCGTTATCAGGAGCAGAAATAATAGATTTTTAATTTGTGGTTTGTATGAGAGGTACCACGCCCCTTTGTTTAATCCCGCCCATATTTGCAGCAGCACTTAAGAAATTTACACCAAGCCGACAAAACAAATTTTGTTCAAATACCGTTATCAGGAGCAGAAATAATAGATTTTTAATTTGTGGTTTGTATGAGAGGTACCACGCCCCTTTGTCCAATTCCACCCATATTTGCAGCAGCACTTAAGAAATTTACACCATACCGACATACCAAATTTTGTTCAAATACCGTTATAAGGAGCAGAAATAATAGATTTTTAATTTGTGGTTTGTATGAGAGGTACCACGCCCCTTTGTAAAATCCCTCCCATATTTGCAGCAGCACTAAAAAAATGCATACCAAACCGACTTACCAAATTTTGCTCAAATACCGTTATCAGGAGCAGAAATAATAAATTTTTAATTTGTGGTTTGTATGAGAGGTATCACGCCCCTTTGTCCAATCCCACTCATATTTGCAGCAGCACTTAAAAAATGCACACCAAACCGACGTACTAAATTTTGTTCAAATACCGTTATCAGGAGCAGAAATAATAAATTTTTAATTTGTGGTTTGTATGAGAGGTACCACGCCCCTTTGTCCAATCCCGCCCATATTTGCAGCAGCACTTAAGAAATTTACACCAAACCGACATACCAAATTTTGTTCAAATACCGTTATCAGGAGCAGAAATAATAGATTTTTAATTTGTGGTTTGTAGGAGAGGTACCACGCCCCTTTGTCCAATCCCGCCCATATTTGCAGCAGCACTTAAGAAATTTACACCAAACCGACATACCAAATTTTGTTCAAATACCGTTATCAGGAGCAGAAATAATAGATTTTTAATTTGTGGTTTGTATGAGAGGTACCACGCCCCTTTGTCCAATTCCACCCATATTTGCAGCAGCACTTAAGAAATTTACACCAAGCCGACAAAACAAATTTTGTTCAAATACCGTTATCAGGAGCAGAAATAATAGATTTTTAATTTGTGGTTTGTATGAGAGGTATCACGCCCCTTTGTCCAATCCCACTCATATTTGCAGCAGCACTTAAAAAATGCACACCAAACCGACGTACTAAATTTTGTTCAAATACCGTTATCAGGAGCAGAAATAATAAATTTTTAATTTGTGGTTTGTATGAGAGGTACCACGCCCCTTTGTCCAATCCCGCCCATATTTGCAGCAGCACTTAAGAAATTTACACCAAACCGACATACCAAATTTTGTTTAAATACCGTTATCAGGAGCAGAAATAATAGATTTTTAATTTGTGGTTTGTAGGAGAGGTACCACGCCCCTTTGTCCAATCCCGCCCATATTTGCAGCAGCACTTAAAAAATGCACACCAAACCGACGTACCAAATTTTGTCCAAATACCGTTATCAGGAGCAGAAATAATAGATTTTTAATTTGTGGTTTGTATGAGAGGTACCACGCCCCTTTGTCCGATCCCGCCCATATTTGCAGCAGCACTTAAGAAATTTACACCAAACCGACGTACCAAATTTTGTTCAAATACCGTTATCAGGAGCAGAAATAATAGATTTTTAATTTGTGGTTTGTATGAGAGGTACCACGCCCCTTTGTCCAATCCCACCCATATTTGCAGCAGCACTTAAAAAATGCACACCAAACCGACGTACCAAATTTTGTTCAAATACCGTTATCAGGAGCAGAAATAATAGATTTTTAATTTGTGGTTTGTATGAGAGGTACCACGCCCCTTTGTCCAATCCCACCCATATTTGCAGCAGCACTTAAAAAATGCACACCAAACCGACGTACCAAATTTTGTTCAAATACCGTTATCAGGAGCAGAAATAATAAATTTTTAATTTGTGGTTTGTATGAGAGGTACCACGCCCCTTTGTCCAATCCCGCCCATATTTGCAGCAGCACTTAAAAAATTTACACCAAACCGACATACCAAATTTTGTTCAAATACCGTTATCAGGAGCAGAAATAATAGATTTTTAATTTGTGGTTTGTATGAGAGGTACCACGCCCCTTTGTCCAATCCCGCCCATAATCCTATAGACTATTGCTGGCTCTAAACTACCTCCCTGCCAATTTTCAGCTAAATCGGTTCAGCCGTTCTTGAGTTATAAGCGAAGTAACTAACACGACTTTCTTTTATATATATAGATTAAAAATATGCGATATGAAATTAAAAATATGCAATATGAAACATTAAATTTCCTGATATTGATTGGAGGTACCATGGTGGTTTTCAATAGAAGGTTCAGATCCTCGAAATAAACTATGTAATTGATCTATATCATCCACTGGAATTGCATTACTATCGGCTGCAATTTTCACATAAACTATACCATGCATACTAAAGGCACCATGGAGATGATTTTGTTTTTTAAGCTTAGTTGCCGCACGAAGAATATAAAGTTGGCTGAAGTCAAATTTTCATTTATGAAAAATTTGTTTTCCGACGATTCTCCGATATGTTTCAAGCATAAATTGAAACCGTTATGAAGTTTACGATAGGTTGACAGAGATTTCAAGAAAAAGTTCTTATCGTATGGTGACCACATTTTAACGATAATCAACGCATCCTTACAATTATTTTTATTTTTATTGTTTAAATTCTGCAGGCGATATATAGTTTTGACAGCGGGAGTGGAAATATTAATGGTATTGCAGATTTTTTCAAAAATTAGAATTAAATTCTCATTTTTCTTATACGGAATTTCATTAATTCGAAGCTCGCATGCTACGGTTTTATTTTCTTGTTGTTTAATTTTTGTTTTTAAGGTCCTTATTTCACTCTGCATATTATTAAAACACGCAGAAACTGTTTCTAAATGTTGGACTCTTGCAGTTTGATTGCGCCGAAGCTTTTCTCGATCACACTTAATAGATCAGATTTGTAATCGTTTAATTTATTATCGATCATAAGCTCGATCTCTTTGGTAAATTTATCAAAAAGTTTTTCAACTACATTTAGAGTTTTAAATGGAGAGTTAATAAAAGTATTCACACTATCTCTAAACGGTTTTTGTACTATTTTATTGGTAGTAGAACCAGTATTGATGTCATGATGAGATGAAAAATCTTCTAATGTTTAATTGGATTCTTGCATTTTATTTGTACCCTCACTGGTTTTACCTTTAGGTCTATTCAGTTTCCTTTCGCTTTTTTGCACGGTGGAATTAGAAGTGGATTTAGAGTTAGGCATTAAAATAGATTAATTTGGGAAATTGGTTTATATTGTATAGTATTGTTTATTTTATTATTGTATTGTTGTAGTATTGTTTAATTATGTATGTATATGCTCTCTTAGTTTTAATATTGTAAGACAATATTATTATTGTTGATGTAACATGAGATTAAGAGACTTTATTTATTTTAGTTTGATTATATTTATGTTTTGTTTCAGAACGGGTTTTCGTCTTTATAATTATTGTTGTTGAAGTAACAAAATTTTAAAGAGGAATTTTATTTAATAAGAGAATAAAGGAATTTATTTACTTTAGTTTGATTATATTTATGTTTTGTTTCAGAACAGGTTTTCGTTTTTATAAGCTGTTATTAGTTTCAAGAATTATTGTATGCTTTTTACTGTTTTCTCTGGATATTTTTGCATTAATTTATGTTCTTATTGATTTGTGTTAAGTGTTTTGTTTATTTTTGTCTTTAGAAACTATGTATTTTACAAGCATTAAAATATCACAGCGGAGCTCAACTATAACACGTCCGATCCTTGCGAAAGCTTACATTTGTTTAGATTCCATTGAATATTTCAAACGAGTAGATGAATTGCATGTATTGTTGAATGTTTGTATTTGAAACCAAATTGTCTGTCATTAATTATTTTGTTTTCATTACAAAATTTTATAATACTGTTATATATACATGCTTCGAAGACTTTACTTATGCTTGGTAATAAGTTGATAGCGCGTATATTTTTTGGGTTAGTTGGGTCTTTGTCTCTTTTAGGCAATACGATAACTTTGGCTAATTTCCAAGCATGAGGAAAGTAACTGTTATTAATAATGTTGTTGAAAAGTGTGCAATATTTAGATATTATATCATCTGGTATGTTTCTTAGAATTATGTTGGGAATATTATCGATACCTGCTGACAGTTTTGGTCTTAAATTTCTAAAAATTAATGTAACTACGCCCTTTTGCATGAATATATTATTTAGATGGGTTTCATTCAAATCATTTGCCCTTTTTGAAACAGAAAACGATGTGATAGTTGAATTATTGTTTTCATACTGAGTTTATTCTTCCAAAAATTCAGTAAAACATTGGTTTACTTCTACATGCAAACTATTATCGAAATCAATCTCTTTGAAAGAATGAATTGATTCTAAATAGGACCCAATTACATTCTGTTTTTGGGCATCATCGTTGATCAAGTAATTATTGCTATCTTCTTCTGTATCTAGATCATTAGGATCTATTCCTGCGTTCCTTATTCAGAGTTCGTCTTCAAATGGTAATTTTAAAGTTTGTAGGTGAAGGGGCTGTAGCATTCTAAACTGTTTCTTGATTTCGCCGAACATTTTAGTGGAGTCTTTTGGGTTAATTTGTTTTAGCTTGTCTTGAAAGTGTTTATTAACTGAGATTATAAAGTTATCATTTATCAATTTTCTGATTAGTTTTAAGAAAATTAATTTCTCCTTGTGATAAAAAACATTATAGTCTATTATTTCGTTAAAGGCTATTTTTATGCTTTGTAATTCACAAAAATATATTTGTGAGTTTTTGTATAAATAGATGAGCTTTGGAATTTTTTAAACATAAAGGGTAAAACATCTACTGATAAATTAATATAGCTACCAACGAAATATATATCTAGATATTGCTAACCCGACACAAATAAATCAAATTTAAAACATAAATACTTGAGTACATGCTCAAATAAATGTAAAATTTTGTAACGGAGAGATTTGCTTTTCATTTTTGCCTTACAAAATACTTTTAATGGCAACCAGGATTCAGTTTCAACTCTCGCAGTGTACAGACGCGTTTTATAATCGTCGCAACTGAATATTAAAATTATCAAAAATTTAAAGTCACAAAAAATACAAAAACAAAACATTTATTAAACAGTTATTATACTGGTTTTATTTTATTTTTTTTTTTGCTTGTGTATACATAAATATTTGCATACACAAACTCTTATAAGTGAAAAAAACAAGAGAACTCTAAATGAGTTCATCTTCTGGCAACAACAACAACAATAAACCCACAAGCAGTAGAAATGCTTATTTAACTTTTGTTTCTGATGACGACAATAAAAAAATTGAATTAAGCACAAACCTGAATTCTACACAAAACACAACTATTCGTGCGCGATCATGCTCTCCATACATGTTAAATAGTGATCAAGAAACAACAACAATTGCACCTATTAGCAAACTTGTCAACTTAGCTGTACAAGCAAACAAACAAACAATAAATACCCAGGTGACCAACGTGCACAAAATGAATAAAATTATGGATAAAGTAAGTGAAAATAGTGATAATAAAATTCAAACAGGTATGGATAGATACATAACTGTGTTAAAAAGGGGAAGAAGTCCCAAATCTGCTCAAATTGCGTCAACGGCAAAAGTTCCCAAAGATGGGAAAAATATAAAAAATTCCGAAAATCGTTTCGCGATTTTACCTGAACAAGGTGATGAAGACACAACTAATACAAGTTTGAGTAAACCACCACCGATTTATTTAAGAGAACAGAACTCCAGCTTTCTGGTAAAAAACCTTATCTCGTTAATTGGAGAAAATGAGTTTTACGTAACTCCAATCAAGCGTGGGAAAATTAATGAAACAAAAATTCAGGTATCTAAAGAAAATAATTACAGAAAAATAGTCTCAGACTTTGAGACTAAAAATAAAAATTTTTATACATATCAGCTTAAGAGTGCTAAAGGTCTAACCGTTGTAATAAAAGGTATAGATTCTAGTGTGGATCCAGAAGAGGTCAAGTCTGGCCTTGAAAATAGTGGATTCAAGGTGAAAAATGTTTCAAACATCAAAAATAGAGAAAAAATCCCCCAACCAATATTTAGAGTCGAGTTACAGCCAGGTGACATAAAGATAAAAAAAAATGAATCCCATCCAATCTATGATCTAAAGTATTTGTTACACCGGAGAGTTACCGTTGAGCAGCCACATAAAAGAGCTGGACCTATCCAATGCCTGAACTGCCAAAAATTTGGGCACACGAAAACTTATTGCAAGTTGCCTACAGTCTGCGTTGTATGTGGTGAGCTACACAGTACCGCTAACTGTGACAAAACAAAAGGTGATCCCAAGGCGAAAAAATGTGGCAATTGCGGCGGAAATCACACTGCCAACTATAGAGGCTGCCCTCTTTACTCGTTTTTTTAAACGCTCCTCGCACAAAAAAGAAAATATTATCCCCGCTCAGCCTATCACACTTTTAAGCTACCCTCAGTTACCTCAACCGTCTACCAGTCAGCAACAATATTCAAACGTATTGAAATCAAACGCGACTATTGCTCAGCAACAACCTAATAATAAATTTTCATACGCTAACATTTTAAAAAGTAACCACAATACAGCGCAAAAACCGGTACCAGTAAGCGAAGCTCCAGGGTCTAATTTTAGCCGTATTGAAGCCTCAATTGAGAGCTTAATACAAACAGTAAATACTTTTACTCTCAACATGTCCTGTATGATGCAGGAAATGTTGAAAATGCAGTCTACTTTGTTGCAGGCTGTATTAAGCAAACCATGAACTTGAAAATATGTTTTTGGAACGCAAACGGCATCTGCCAACATAAAAATGAAATAGAATATTTTCTTCTGGATAAACAAATCGATGTTATGCTTATCTCAGAAACTCATTTGACGTCTCGAAGCTATTTTAGAATTAGTGGATATAATTTCTACGACACCAAGGATCCTCGAGGTAGAGCTTGTGGTGGCTCGGGAATTCTAATAAAAACGCGAATAAAACACTACCTGTTAAATGAATTTTGTGAAGATTACCTTCAAGCAACAAACATCTGCATTGAAAACTTTTATCAAAAACTTGTGATATCATCTGTTTATTCTCCTCCCAGGTTTTCAATTTCAGAGAGTCAATATACCGCATTTTATTCAACACTGGGGTCCCGTTTTCTAGCAGCTGGCGACTACAATGCTAAACACACATTTTGGGGCTCACGTTTAATCAGTCCCAAGGGTCGTGTTCTGTTTGACACAATTTCAAAAATGGGCTTTAATGTAGTTTCAAGTGGTCAGCCAACATATTGGCCAACGGATCGACAAAAAATTCCTGATATTATCGACTTTGGAGTTATGAAAGGTGTGCCCAGCGAAATGATTGAAGTTGAACCATCATTGGATTTATCTTCAGATCACTCGCCTACTATTATCACTATTTACTCACACACAAGTGCAACATCAACATGCGATTTACCGCTGACATCTGCACGTATTAACTGGCTGAAATACAAAAAATATTTGAGTGCTCATTGCACGGAAAATATGCTGTTGAGAACACCTACTGACATAGAAAATTCTATTAGGTTGTTTGAAGCACATGTTAATCAAGCTGCTCTTAATGCTTCTTCAAATCAACCAAATCAACAAGTAAGATTCAACAACATTTCTTCTGTAGATATAGAAAGGCTATTGACTGAAAAACGGAGAGCGCGACGAGAATGGCAACGTTACAGATCCCCCCAGCTAAAGTTAAGGCTAAAGGAATGCACCAAACAGCTCAGAAAAGTTTTACAAACACAAAAAACAGCTTCGCTGCAAAAATTTCTTCAAGAACTCGATGCAACACCACAAACAGATTATTCGCTATGGCGTGCAGCCAGAGGACTTAAAAGGCCAGTGACTTGCAAACCTCCGTTACGAGATTCGAATGGTGACTGGGCAAGAACTGATGCTGAAAAAGGTGCTCTTTTTGTTAAGCACTTAGAAAAAGTATTTACCCCGAATATTTCTGCTGATATTTTTGAACTGCCACCAGTCATCTCTTTACCAGAAATACCATTAAGATTTAACATTGTGGAGATTGAAAAGGCCATCACTAGTCTTAACACCAAAAAAGCCCCAGGTGTCGACAAAATAAGCAACAAAATGCTTCAACAACTGCCTTATATTGCAAAAAGAATTATACTATTCATTTTTAATAGTATTCTACGGCTGCAATACTATCCTGCAGAATGGAAGGTTTCGATGATAATTATGATACCAAAGCCCGCCAAGGATCATACGAAGGTTGAATCCTATCGGCCTATTAGTTTATTGCCCAACATTTCAAAACTATTTGAAAAGCTGTATATGAGCAAGCTGATGCCTATAGTGACTAGAAGTGGATGCATTCCAGATCATCAGTTCGGTTTTCGCAGACAACATAGCACAATTGAACAAACTCACAGACTTGTGAATGTTATCAGAGACACTTTCGAAAAGAAGAAATATTGCTCTGCGCTCTTTATAGATGTTTCTCAAGCTTTCGATAAAGTATGGCACGAAGGTCTTATACATAAATTAACACAAAATCTACCCGCAAACATTGTTAGGCTTTTAATAAGCTATTTAATTGAACGAAAATTTGTAGTTAGGGAAGGCAATTTTTGAAGCCCACCGCAGTCGATCGAAGCCGGAGTTCCCCAAGGGAGTATCTTCGGTCCATTACTTTATTTAATATATGCCTCTGACTTACCGTTAAGCAGTAACATTCATACATCAACATTTGCCGATGATACAGCTTTTCTTAGCGTTCACGAAAATCCTGTGGAAGCTTCCCGCAATTTACAAGGGTATATATCCAAATTGCAAAATTGGCTCAAACAATGGCGTATTAAAGTTAACGAGCAGAAATGTGTGCACGTAACTTTTACGTTGCGCAAGGAAACATGCCCGCCTATAAAAATTAACACCGATACCATACCGCAACACACTGTTGTCAAATATCTAGGCGTTCATCTTGATCGTCGTTTAACATGGAAATCGCATATAGACGCAAAGTTAATACAAATGAAATTAAAAGCAGCCCAAATGAATTGGCTTATTGGAAGAAATTCTATACTAAGCCTAGACTGTAAACTACTATTATACAACGCGATCCTGAAACCAATATGGTTCTATGGAATCCAGTTATGGGGCACTGCCTCAGCATCAAATGTCGAAAAAATTCAAAGGCGACAAAATAAAATTCTACGTACAATTACAGCAGCTCCCTGGTATGTCAGAAATCATCGGATTCATAAAGATCTAGATGTTCCGTTGGTGAAGACAGTATTTTCAATAAACGCTAAAAAATATATAAAAAAACTTGAGGTGCACCCAAATGTACTTGCGCGCAATATTTTAAATTATAGAGGCCACACCCGGCTGAAAAGGAGGGATACTCTTTTTCTCAGCCGTACACGAGAGATGTAAAACAACATAAATTAACCGTTGAAATTAAAAATTTTGTTTAGCATTGGCTGAACTTATATGTAATATTTTTTAGATTTAAGATTTGAAAAACTTATTGATAATTTAATTAACAATTGAAGATTCAATAAATAATAAAATTTATAAAAAAAAAAAAAAAAAAAAATGGCAACCAGCGGTTGTCTAATTGTATAGGTGTAGAAAAGTAAACACATTCATAATGGAAAATTATTGTTGTGTGTGTTTGAAAAAGTTTTTTAAAGGCTATTTTTATGCTTTGTAATTCACAAAAATACTTTTGTGAGTTTTTGTATAAATAGATGAGCTTTGGAATTTTTTAAACATAAAGGGTAAAACATCTACTGATAAATTAATATAGCTACCAACGAAATATATATCTAGATATTGCTAACCCGACACAAATAAATCAAATTTAAAACATAAATACTTGAGTACATGCTCAAATAAATGTAAAATTTTGTAACGGAGAGATTTGCTTTTCATTTTTGCCTTACAAAATACTTTTAATGGCAACCAGCGGTTGTCTAATTGTATAGGTGTAGAAAAGTAAACACATTCATAATGGAAAATTATTGTTGTGTGTGTTTGAAAAAAATTTTTAAAGGCTATTCTTATGCTTTGTAATTCACAAAAATATATTTGTGAGTTTTTGTATAAATAGATGAGCTTTGAAATTTTTTAAACATAAAGGGTAAAACATCTACTGATGAATTGGTATATCTACCAACGAAATATCTATCTAGATA
Organism: Lypha dubia; assembly: GCA_947311025.1. Classification (NCBI taxonomy): domain Eukaryota; kingdom Metazoa; phylum Arthropoda; class Insecta; order Diptera; family Tachinidae; genus Lypha; species Lypha dubia. The sequence goes on along the minus strand of OX371260.1, from coordinate 81,088,045 downwards.
TTGCTAACCCGCAACAAATAAATAAAATTTAAAACATAAATACTTGAGTACATGCTCAAATAAATGTAAAATTTTGTAACGGGGAGATTTGCTTTTCATTTTTGCCTTATAAAATACTTTTAATGGCAACCAGCGGTTGTCTAATTGTATAGGTGTAGAAAAGTAAACACATTCATAATGGAAAATTATTGTTGTGTGTGTTTGAAAAAGTTTTTTAAAGGCTATTTTTATGCTTTGTAATTCACAAAAATATATTTGTGAGTTTTTGTATAAATAGATGAGCTTTGGAATTTTTTAAACATAAAGGGTAAAACATCTACTGATGAATTGGTATAGCTACCAACGAAATATATATCTAGATATTGCTAACCCGCAACAAATAAATAAAATTTAAAACATAAATACTTGAGTACATGCTCAAATAAATGTAAAATTTTGTAACGGGGAGATTTGCTTTTCATTTTTGCCTTATAAAATACTTTTAATGGCAACCAGCGGTTGTCTAATTGTATAGGTGTAGAAAAGTAAACACATTCATAATGGAAAATTATTGTTGTGTGTGTTTGAAAAAGTTTTTTAAAGGCTATTTTTATGCTTTGTAATTCACAAAAATATATTTGTGAGTTTTTGTATAAATAGATGAGCTTTGGAATTTTTTAACATAAGGGGTAAAACATCTACGATGAATTGGTATAGCTACCAACGAAATATATATCTAGATATTGCTAACCCGCAACAAATAAATAAAATTTAAAACATAAATACTTGAGTACATGCTCAAATAAATGTAAAATTTTGTAACGGGGAGATTTGCTTTTCATTTTTGCCTTATAAAATACTTTTAATGGCAACCAGCGGTTGTCTAATTGTATAGGTGTAGAAAAGTAAACACATTCATAATGGAAAATTATTGTTGTGTGTGTTTGAAAAAGTTTTTTAAAGGCTATTTTTATGCTTTGTAATTCACAAAAATATATTTGTGAGTTTTTGTATAAATAGATGAGCTTTGGAATTTTTTAAACATAAAGGGTAAAACATCTACTGATGAATTGGTATAGCTACCAACGAAATATATATCTAGATATTGCTAACCCGCAACAAATAAATAAAATTTAAAACATAAATACTTGAGTACATGCTCAAATAAATGTAAAATTTTGTATCGGGGAGATTTGCTTTTCATTTTTGCCTTATAAAATACTTTTAATGGCAACCAGCGGTTGTCTAATTGTATAGGTGTAGAAAAGTAAACACATTCATAATGGAAAATTATTGTTGTGTGTGTTTGAAAAAGTTTTTTAAAGGCTATTTTTATGCTTTGTAATTCACAAAAATACTTTTGTGAGTTTTTGTATAAATAGATGAGCTTTGGAATTTTTTAAACATAAAGGGTAAAACATCTACTGATAAATTAATATAGCTACCAACGAAATATATATATAGATATTGCTAACCCGACACAAATAAATCAAATTTAAAACATAAATACTTGAGAACATGCTCAAATAAATGTAAAATTTTGTAACGGAGAGATTTGCTTTTCATTTTTGCCTTACAAAATACTTTTAATGGCAACCAGCGGTTGTCTAATTGTATAGGTGTAGAAAAGTAAACACATTCATAATGGAAAATTATTGTTGTGTGTGTTTGAAAAAAATTTTTAAAGGCTATTCTTATGCTTTGTAATTCACAAAAATATATTTGTGAGTTTTTGTATAAATAGATGAGCTTTGAAATTTTTTAAACATAAAGGGTAAAACATCTACTGATGAATTGGTATAGCTACCAACGAAATATATATCTAGATATTGCTAACCCGCAACAAATAAATAAAATTTAAAACATAAATACTTGAGTACATGCTCAAATAAATGTAAAATTTTGTAACGGGGAGATTTGCTTTTCATTTTTGCCTTATAAAATACTTTTAATGGCAACCAGCGGTTGTCTAATTGTATAGGTGTAGAAAAGTAAACACATTCATAATGGAAAATTATTGTTGTGTGTGTTTGAAAAAGTTTTTTAAAGGCTATTTTTATGCTTTGTAATTCACAAAAATATATTTGTGAGTTTTTGTATAAATAGATGAGCTTTGGAATTTTTTAAACATAAAGGGTAAAACATCTACTGATGAATTGGTATAGCTACCAACGAAATATATATCTAGATATTGCTAACCCGCAACAAATAAATAAAATTTAAAACATAAATACTTGAGTACATGCTCAAATAAATGTAAAATTTTGTAACGGGGAGATTTGCTTTTCATTTTTGGCTTATAAAATACTTTTAATGGCAACCAGCGGTTGTCTAATTGTATAGGTGTAGAAAAGTAAACACATTCATAATGGAAAATTATTGTTGTGTGTGTTTGAAAAAGTTTTTTAAAGGCTATTTTTATGCTTTGTAATTCACAAAAATATATTTGTGAGTTTTTGTATAAATAGATGAGCTTTGGAATTTTTTAACATAAGGGGTAAAACATCTACGATGAATTGGTATAGCTACCAACGAAATATATATCTAGATATTGCTAACCCGCAACAAATAAATAAAATTTAAAACATAAATACTTGAGTACATGCTCAAATAAATGTAAAATTTTGTAACGGGGAGATTTGCTTTTCATTTTTGCCTTATAAAATACTTTTAATGGCAACCAGCGGTTGTCTAATTGTATAGGTGTAGAAAAGTAAACACATTCATAATGGAAAATTATTGTTGTGTGTGTTTGAAAAAGTTTTTTAAAGGCTATTTTTATGCTTTGTAATTCACAAAAATACATTTGTGAGTTTTTGTATAAATAGATGAGCTTTGAAATTTTTTTAACCATAAAGGGTAAAACATCTACTGATGAATTAATATAGCTACCAACGAAATATATATCTAGATATTGCTAACCCGCAACAAATAAATCAAATTTAAAACATAAATACTTGAGTACATGCTCAAATAAATGTAAAATTTTGTAACGGGGAGATTTGCTTTTCATTTTTGCCTTATAAAATACTTTTAATGGCAACCAGCGGTTGTCTAATTGTATAGGTGTAGAAAAGTAAACACATTCATAATGGAAAATTATTGTTGTGTGTGTTTGAAAAAGTTTTTTAAAGGCTATTTTTATGCTTTGTAATTCACAAAAATACTTTTGTGAGTTTTTGTATAAATAGATGAGCTTTGGAATTTTTTAAACATAAAGGGTAAAACATCTACTGATAAATTAATATAGCTACCAACGAAATATATATCTAGATATTGCTAACCCGACACAAATAAATCAAATTTAAAACATAAATACTTGAGTACATGCTCAAATAAATGTAAAATTTTGTAACGGAGAGATTTGCTTTTCATTTTTGCCTTACAAAATACTTTTAATGGCAACCAGCGGTTGTCTAATTGTATAGGTGTAGAAAAGTAAACACATTCATAATGGAAAATTATTGTTGTGTGTGTTTGAAAAAAATTTTTAAAGGCTATTCTTATGCTTTGTAATTCACAAAAATATATTTGTGAGTTTTTGTATAAATAGATGAGCTTTGAAATTTTTTAAACATAAAGGGTAAAACATCTACTGATGAATTGGTATATCTACCAACGAAATATCTATCTAGATATTGCTAACCCGCAACAAATAAATAAAATTTAAAACATAAATACTTGAGTACATGCTCAAATAAATGTAAAATTTTGTAACGGGGAGATTTGCTTTTCATTTTTGCCTTATAAAATACTTTTAATGGCAACCAGCGGTTGTCTAATTGTATAGGTGTAGAAAAGTAAACACATTCATAATGGAAAATTATTGTTGTGTGTGTTTGAAAAAGTTTTTTAAAGGCTATTTTTATGCTTTGTAATTCACAAAAATATATTTGTGAGTTTTTGTATAAATAGATGAGCTTTGGAATTTTTTAAACATAAAGGGTAAAACATCTACTGATGAATTGGTATAGCTACCAACGAAATATATATCTAGATATTGCTAACCCGCAACAAATAAATAAAATTTAAAACATAAATACTTGAGTACATGCTCAAATAAATGTAAAATTTTGTAACGGGGAGATTTGCTTTTCATTTTTGCCTTATAAAATACTTTTAATGGCAACCAGCGGTTGTCTAATTGTATAGGTGTAGAAAAGTAAACACATTCATAATGGAAAATTATTGTTGTGTGTGTTTGAAAAAGTTTTTTAAAGGCTATTTTTATGCTTTGTAATTCACAAAAATATATTTGTGAGTTTTTGTATAAATAGATGAGCTTTGGAATTTTTTAACATAAGGGGTAAAACATCTACGATGAATTGGTATAGCTACCAACGAAATATATATCTAGATATTGCTAACCCGCAACAAATAAATAAAATTTAAAACATAAATACTTGAGTACATGCTCAAATAAATGTAAAATTTTGTAACGGGGAGATTTGCTTTTCATTTTTGCCTTATAAAATACTTTTAATGGCAACCAGCGGTTGTCTAATTGTATAGGTGTAGAAAAGTAAACACATTCATAATGGAAAATTATTGTTGTGTGTGTTTGAAAAAGTTTTTTAAAGGCTATTTTTATGCTTTGTAATTCACAAAAATATATTTGTGAGTTTTTGTATAAATAGATGAGCTTTGGAATTTTTTAAACATAAAGGGTAAAACATCTACTGATGAATTGGTATAGCTACCAACGAAATATATATCTAGATATTGCTAACCCGCAACAAATAAATAAAATTTAAAACATAAATACTTGAGTACATGCTCAAATAAATGTAAAATTTTGTATCGGGGAGATTTGCTTTTCATTTTTGCCTTATAAAATACTTTTAATGGCAACCAGCGGTTGTCTAATTGTATAGGTGTAGAAAAGTAAACACATTCATAATGGAAAATTATTGTTGTGTGTGTTTGAAAAAGTTTTTTAAAGGCTATTTTTATGCTTTGTAATTCACAAAAATACTTTTGTGAGTTTTTGTATAAATAGATGAGCTTTGGAATTTTTTAAACATAAAGGGTAAAACATCTACTGATAAATTAATATAGCTACCAACGAAATATATATATAGATATTGCTAACCCGACACAAATAAATCAAATTTAAAACATAAATACTTGAGAACATGCTCAAATAAATGTAAAATTTTGTAACGGAGAGATTTGCTTTTCATTTTTGCCTTACAAAATACTTTTAATGGCAACCAGCGGTTGTCTAATTGTATAGGTGTAGAAAAGTAAACACATTCATAATGGAAAATTATTGTTGTGTGTGTTTGAAAAAAATTTTTAAAGGCTATTCTTATGCTTTGTAATTCACAAAAATATATTTGTGAGTTTTTGTATAAATAGATGAGCTTTGAAATTTTTTAAACATAAAGGGTAAAACATCTACTGATGAATTGGTATAGCTACCAACGAAATATATATCTAGATATTGCTAACCCGCAACAAATAAATAAAATTTAAAACATAAATACTTGAGTACATGCTCAAATAAATGTAAAATTTTGTAACGGGGAGATTTGCTTTTCATTTTTGCCTTATAAAATACTTTTAATGGCAACCAGCGGTTGTCTAATTGTATAGGTGTAGAAAAGTAAACACATTCATAATGGAAAATTATTGTTGTGTGTGTTTGAAAAAGTTTTTTAAAGGCTATTTTTATGCTTTGTAATTCACAAAAATATATTTGTGAGTTTTTGTATAAATAGATGAGCTTTGGAATTTTTTAAACATAAAGGGTAAAACATCTACTGATGAATTGGTATAGCTACCAACGAAATATATATCTAGATATTGCTAACCCGCAACAAATAAATAAAATTTAAAACATAAATACTTGAGTACATGCTCAAATAAATGTAAAATTTTGTAACGGGGAGATTTGCTTTTCATTTTTGGCTTATAAAATACTTTTAATGGCAACCAGCGGTTGTCTAATTGTATAGGTGTAGAAAAGTAAACACATTCATAATGGAAAATTATTGTTGTGTGTGTTTGAAAAAATTTTTTAAAGGCTATTCTTATGCTTTGTAATTCACAAAAATATATTTGTGAGTTTTTGTATAAATAGATGAGCTTTGGAAGTTTTTTAACATAAGGGGTAAAACATCTACGATGAATTGGTATAGCTACCAACGAAATATATATCTAGATATTGCTAACCCGCAACAAATAAATAAAATTTAAAACATAAATACTTGAGTACATGCTCAAATAAATGTAAAATTTTGTAACGGGGAGATTTGCTTTTCATTTTTGCCTTATAAAATACTTTTAATGGCAACCAGCGGTTGTCTAATTGTATAGGTGTAGAAAAGTAAACACATTCATAATGGAAAATTATTGTTGTGTGTGTTTGAAAAAGTTTTTTAAAGGCTATTTTTATGCTTTGTAATTCACAAAAATACATTTGTGAGTTTTTGTATAAATAGATGAGCTTTGAAATTTTTTTAACCATAAAGGGTAAAACATCTACTGATGAATTAATATAGCTACCAACGAAATATATATCTAGATATTGCTAACCCGCAACAAATAAATCAAATTTAAAACATAAATACTTGAGTACATGCTCAAATAAATGTAAAATTTTGTAACGGGGAGATTTGCTTTTCATTTTTGCCTTATAAAATACTTTTAATGGCAACCAGCGGTTGTCTAATTGTATAGGTGTAGAAAAGTAAACACATTCATAATGGAAAATTATTGTTGTGTGTGTTTGAAAAAGTTTTTTAAAGGCTATTTTTATGCTTTGTAATTCACAAAAATACATTTGTGAGTTTTTGTATAAATAGATGAGCTTTGAAATTTTTTTAACCATAAAGGGTAAAACATCTACTGATGAATTAATATAGCTACCAACGAAATATATATCTAGATATTGCTAACCCGCAACAAATAAATCAAATTTAAAACATAAATACTTGAGTACATGCTCAAATAAATGTAAAATTTTGTAACGGAGAGATTTGCTTTTCATTTTTGCCTTATAAAATACTTTTAATGGCAACCAGCGGTTGTCTAATTGTATAGGTGTAGAAAAGTAAACACATTCATAATGGAAAATTATTGTTGTGTGTGTTTGAAAAAGTTTTTTAAAGGCTATTTTTATGCTTTGTAATTCACAAAAATACATTTGTGAGTTTTTGTATAAATAGATGAGCTTTGAAATTTTTTTAACCATAAAGGGTAAAACATCTACTGATGAATTAATATAGCTACCAACGAAATATATATCTAGATATTGCTAACCCGCAACAAATAAATCAAATTTAAAACATAAATACTTGAGTACATGCTCAAATAAATGTAAAATTTTGTAACGGGGAGATTTGCTTTTCATTTTTGCCTTATAAAATACTTTTAATGGCAACCAGCGGTTGTCTAATTGTATAGGTGTAGAAAAGTAAACACATTCATAATGGAAAATTATTGTTGTGTGTGTTTGAAAAAGTTTTTTAAAGGCTATTTTTATGCTTTGTAATTCACAAAAATACATTTGTGAGTTTTTGTATAAATAGATGAGCTTTGAAATTTTTTTAACCATAAAGGGTAAAACATCTACTGATGAATTGGTATAGCTACCAACGAAATATATATCTAGATATTGCTAACCCGCAACAAATAAATAAAATTTAAAACATAAATACTTGAGTACATGCTCAAATAAATGTAAAATTTTGTAACGGGGAGATTTGCTTTTCATATTTGCCTTATAAAATACTTTTAATGGCAACCAGCGGTTGTCTAATTGTATAGGTTTAGAAAAGTAAACACATTCATAATGGAAAATTATTGTTGTGTGTGTTTGAAAAAAATTTTTAAAGGCTATTCTTAGGCTTTGTAATTCACAAAAATATATTTGTGAGTTTTTGTATAAATAGATGAGCTTTGAAATTTTTTAAACATAAAGGTTAAAACATCTACTGATGAATTGGTATAGCTACCAACGAAATATCTATCTAGATATTGCTAACCCGCAACAAATAAATAAAATTTAAAACATAAATACTTGAGTACATGCTCAAATAAATGTAAAATTTTGTAACGGGGAGATTTGCTTTTCATTTTTGCCTTATAAAATACTTTTAATGGCAACCAGCGGTTGTCTAATTGTATAGGTGTAGAAAAGTAAACACATTCATAATGGAAAATTATTGTTGTGTGTGTTTGAAAAAGTTTTTTAAAGGCTATTTTTATGCTTTGTAATTCACAAAAATATATTTGTGAGTTTTTGTATAAATAGATGAGCTTTGGAATTTTTTAAACATAAAGGGTAAAACATCTACTGATGAATTGGTATAGTTACCAACGAAATATATATCTAGATATTGCTAACCCGCAACAAATAAATAAAATTTAAAACATAAATACTTGAGTACATGCTCAAATAAATGTAAAATTTTGTAACGGGGAGATTTGCTTTTCATTTTTGCCTTATAAAATACTTTTAATGGCAACCAGCGGTTGTCTAATTGTATAGGTGTAGAAAAGTAAACACATTCATAATGGAAAATTATTGTTGTGTGTGTTTGAAAAAGTTTTTTAAAGGCTATTTTTATGCTTTGTAATTCACAAAAATATATTTGTGAGTTTTTGTATAAATAGATGAGCTTTGGAATTTTTTAAACATAAAGGGTAAAACATCTACTGATGAATTGGTATAGCTACCAACGAAATATATATCTAGATATTGCTAACCCGCAACAAATAAATAAAATTTAAAACATAAATACTTGAGTACATGCTCAAATAAATGTAAAATTTTGTAACGGGGAGATTTGCTTTTCATATTTGCCTTATAAAATACTTTTAATGGCAACCAGCGGTTGTCTAATTGTATAGGTGTAGAAAAGTAAACACATTCATAATGGAAAATTATTGTTGTGTGTGTTTGAAAAAGTTTTTTAAAGGCTATTTTTATGCTTTGTAATTCACAAAAATACTTTTGTGAGTTTTTGTATAAATAGATGAGCTTTGGAATTTTTTAAACATAAAGGGTAAAACATCTACTGATAAATTAATATAGCTACCAACGAAATATATATATAGATATTGCTAACCCGACACAAATAAATCAAATTTAAAACATAAATACTTGAGAACATGCTCAAATAAATGTAAAATTTTGTAACGGAGAGATTTGCTTTTCATTTTTGCCTTACAAAATACTTTTAATGGCAACCAGCGGTTGTCTAATTGTATAGGTGTAGAAAAGTAAACACATTCATAATGGAAAATTATTGTTGTGTGTGTTTGAAAAAAATTTTTAAAGGCTATTCTTATGCTTTGTAATTCACAAAAATATATTTGTGAGTTTTTGTATAAATAGATGAGCTTTGAAATTTTTTAAACATAAAGGGTAAAACATCTACTGATGAATTGGTATAGCTACCAACGAAATATCTATCTAGATATTGCTAACCCGCAACAAATAAATCAAATTTAAAACATAAATACTTGAGAACATGCTCAAATAAATGTAAAATTTTGTAACGGGGAGATTTGCTTTTCATTTTTGCCTTATAAAATACTTTTAATGGCAACCAGCGGTTGTCTAATTGTATAGGTGTAGAAAAGTAAACACATTCATAATGGAAAATTATTGTTGTGTGTGTTTGAAAAAGTTTTTTAAAGGCTATTTTTATGCTTTGTAATTCACAAAAATATATTTGTGAGTTTTTGTATAAATAGATGAGCTTTGGAATTTTTTAAACATAAAGGGTAAAACATCTACTGATGAATTGGTATAGCTACCAACGAAATATATATCTAGATATTGCTAACCCGCAACAAATAAATAAAATTTAAAACATAAATACTTGAGTACATGCTCAAATAAATGTAAAATTTTGTAACGGGGAGATTTGCTTTTCATTTTTGCCTTATAAAATACTTTTAATGGCAAACAGCGGTTGTCTAATTGTATAGGTGTAGAAAAGTAAATACATTCATAATGGAAAATTATTGTTGTGTGTGTTTGAGAAATTTTTTAAAGGCTATTTTTATGCTTTGTAATTCACAAAAATATATTTGTGAGTTTTTTTATAAATAGATGAGCTTTGAAATTTTTTTAAACATAAAGGGTAAAACATCTACTGATGAATTGGTATAGCTACCAACGAAATATATATCTAGATATTGCTAACCCGCAACAAATAAATAAAATATAAAACATAGATACTTGAGTACATGCTCAAATAGATGTAAAAATTTAATTTTTTTTTAATTTATATTTTTTTTTTCACTTTTATAAAGAAATTATAATCATGATAGAAATCGATTCGATTTGAAATGAAATTGAAGACTTAAATCGTATCAAATACTTTTAGGTGTGATGGAAATCGGATCGATTTCATTATTCATTTTTGTTTCAATACCATACATGTCTCCAAAAAAACTTACGTTTTCTCTTTTTTACAAATTAAATAAATATTTGACGAATAATTATTAATTTGTTGCAGTTTTAAAATTTTATGTTACGCTCTTGCAGGAATCTATTTACATAAATATTGGAAGATTCCTGCTAATTTTAGTTTTTTTTTGCAACAGGAGTAATTTTTTCAAAGGTTTTGCTTTATTGCTTTTTCCCAAATTGTTATTATTTTTTTGACAATATTTTGTAAATTTGCGAAAAATTTTGTGAAACATTTTGCTACATCAACGTAAGTCGGAAGTTTATTTTGTAAAAAATCGGATGCATGCAAATGTGCAATGCACTGGCGCTGCGTAAAAAATTATGCAATTTACTAATACAGGGTGTCCGCCGGGAAGGTATACTACTTTGTTTTGCCGCCATTTTGGTAAACATTAGTCTTGACAGTTCATATTTGGCAGTCGTGAAGTAGACACGTGTTCCAAACAGTAATGAGGGAATTTCGTACTAACCAGCACTGTTTCATTGTAGAATAAAAATTGAATTAAAAATTAATTCTCATATTCTATTTCTGTTGAAAACTGGTTAAATAGTTGATATTCTTCTCAATTAGTATCCACTTTACGAAAATTGTAAAGATGGACATTTGAACGCTGATGAGAGGTGTAGCAGCCTTGAAATCAGTACTGATACGTTCTGCTAAAAACTGATTGGATATAAATAATAATATTTTCCAACACAAAAAACTCTTAGTAATTTTGAATTTTCATTAATTCAATAAAACTGAACTTGAGCCTGATAATATTACTTTTCATATGTAAATCATAAATAAGTTCAAATAACAATTACGTTCATTCGTAATAATAATATAAAAATATTAATTCCGCTTGGGCACGAGCTATAAATACCCTAATAACAGGGGTCACAGTAATATGTGAATTTCCCTAATATAGAGTAAAAACAACAAAAACGTTAAAATACAAAGTAGAATACTTTGATGATAACGGACTATGAGTTTGTGTTGATTATTAGTTCCAAACAGTAATGAGGGAATTTCGTACTAACCAGCACTGTTTCATTGTAGAATAAAAATTGAATTAAAAATTAATTCTCATATTCTATTTCTGTTGAAAACTGGTTAAATAGTTGATATTCTTCTCAATTAGTATCCACTTTACGAAAATTGTAAAGATGGACATTTGAACGCTGATGAGAGGTGTAGCAGCCTTGAAATCAGTACTGATACGTTCTGCTAAAAACTGATTGGATATAAATAATAATATTTTCCAACACAAAAAACTCTTAGTAATTTTGAATTTTCATTAATTCAATAAAACTGAACTTGAGCCTGATAATATTACTTTTCATATGTAAATTTCTAAAAATTAATGTAACTACGTCCTTTTGCATGAATATATTATTTAGATGGGTTTCATTCAAATCATTTGCCCTTTTTGAAACAGAAAACGTTGTGATAGTTGAATTATTGTTTTCATACTGAGTTTATTCTTCTAAAAATTCAGTAAAACATTGGTTTACTTCTACATGCAAACTATTATCGAAATCAATCTCTTTGAAAGAATGAATTGATTCTAAATAGGACCCAATTACATTCTTTTTTTTGGCATAATCGTTGATCAAGTAATTATCGCTATCTTCTTCTGTATCTAGATCATTAGGATCTATTCCTGCGTTCCTAATTCAGAGTTCGTCTTCAAATGGTAATTTTAAAGTTTGTAGGTGAAGGGGCTTTAGCATTCTAAACTGTTTCTTGATTTCGCCGAACATTTTAGTGGAGTCTTTTGGGTTAATTTGTTTTAGCTTGTCTTGAAAGTGTTTATTAACTGAGATTATAAAGTTATCATTTATCAATTTTCTGATTAGTTTTAAGAAAATTAATTTCTCCTTGTGATAAAAAACATTCTAGTCTATTAAATCGTTTTAAAATTGTGACGATTTTACTCTTCTCAGATTGTAATTTCCTAATTGGGGTGTTGGTGAAATTATCAATTGGATTATAGCTTTTATATTTCGGAACTGATACGTCCACGGCATTATTTCTAATTTTATTTAATTTTTTTAAATAAAAATCTATTTCCGAATTTCTTAGGTTTCTATTGTTTGGAATTATGACATTTTCATTTGTGTCATTTAGTACATAATTTTTAAATTTTAGCCAATTCGTTTTCTTAAAGCTTAATTGTCTTTCAGGGATATCACTAAAGAAAGCCACTGGAATATCGTTGTTCATTTTTAACAGTTTAATTTTTAACGCATTGTGATCACTATCGTAATCAGTGGTTTCAAGACAATTTACATAATTTACGGGCGTGTGTATTACAAGTCTAGAGTTATACTTAAATCCAGATAAGAATTGCAACGGGGGTATGATGGTGAGCATGACGCATATAATTTACATCTATATGTAATTTCATAACATTCGAGTCATTCTTTTAGCTTATTTCCATTAGAGTTAGAATTCTCGTTTCCCCAGTTACTGTGTTTGCAATTTAAGTCCCCAGCTAATATGTAATAGTTATCTAAATTTTCTAGGTTTAAAGACTGAAAGAGTTTTGAAAATTCTGTATTAAAAAGGCTGCAAGTGTTTCCCGAAGGATAATAAGCCGAGATTACAAAAAGCATTTTGTTAGGAAACAATGGTATTTTTATAATGGATAATTCGAACTGTCTAAATAAGTTTATATCCCTATTGTTGTACTGACTAAATTTTATTCCATTTTTAATTAGAATTGCCGTTCCTCCACCCATTTTTGCATATTTTCTATCATTACGTATTAGTGTGTATTAGTGTGTAGTTTTCAAATTTAAGTTTGTGTCTCGGGTTAAGTTTAGTTTCATTAAGGAGCACAATGTCAGGGCTGTGTTTCCTTAAAAATATACTGAGATCGTATCTTCTACTTAATTTAATTAAGGAGTTTATATTTATTTGAATTATATTAAGCTCTTTTTCAATTGTTCTAGCCATTGTGAAGAGTTAATTTTCTAACATAGAAAAAATAGTGTCTATTCTAGACGTTTGTATTTGTAATTGTTTGTTTATATTAATGATTTGGTTTGCTAATCTTTGCATAGAAATATTTAGCGGTTCTAATACATTACTAATTGGGTTGTTATCAGTAGTGTTTGAAGGTAGATTATTTTTAACAGTGTTTGCATAAATTAAACTATTGGTTAAACTATTTTTGGTCCTTTTTTCCGAGAATATTTGTTTTTTGGCTCGCAATTTTTGTTGGATCTCCTTAAATTTTGGGCCACCCTTATAAGATGCTGGGTGTCCATAGTTGTTACATAAGACACAGAAAATCTTTTCTCTCTCGTTTACTGGAACTTCTTCATTTTGAGCGAAAAAAATTTAGGTTGTTAACTTCTCGGGCGCACTTGCATTTGCGTTTACAATAAGTGGCATGACAAAACTAGCTGGTATGCGCAGTTCGACAACAAGTACAACAATCCAAAAACAACATGTATTTTGTTGGTATAAAGCACTCTTTTCATATCAAAATACACATACAAATTTAAAGCATTTTAATACGTATTAGTACCAAACTGTAACCATTTTTTATGTACTCTCTTCAAACTATATCAGATTGTATGAAAATTTGCTATAAAGCGAGCTCAGTCAGCTGTGCTAGTAAGCTAGGGTTGCCAGAAAGGCCTGATTTGGCCTGATTGTCAAGTTTATTAATGCGCGTCAAGTGTCAAGTGAAAAAGTGATTTGTCAATGTTTTTTGTAAGTAATTTTTTTTCTCAAATTTATTCTATCTACATATGTAATAATACTTAAAAAAAGTAAGTTTAAATTTCTATAAAACACATCGAAAGAGCATATTTTTAATATCAATACATTTAAGGACTAATATGATACATATATTTTTCTGTGCAATTATAATTTAAAAAATATAGTTCTCTTTAGGTATGTACAATTATAATAAAAGTGCCAACACTGATATTTACCCCATTACTCAGATGGTAGAGTAATTCTGTATCTAAGAATACGAAATATATGTGGCAAAATAAATAGAACCTACATATATTTTTTTTTCTTAAGATAGTACCTATATTTTTTTTTAAATAACGCCTAAGTTTTCTTTAAAATATGTAAAGACTGAATTTTTATTGTTATATTGTTTTTTGTTTCTTTTACATTGTTTCTGTTATATTTACTTTTTATGATATTTTTGTTTTTATTCTAATAATTTTTATGAAAAAAAATAATAAAAAATTAAATAAAAACCAATAGTATGAGTGTATTTATTTGTAAATTTTTTTTTTTTCAAAATCAAGTTTTTTTTTGGTCAATGTCAAGCTTTTTGGCAAATTGGATCTGGCAAGCCTATAGTAAGCTCACGCCCTACCAGAAATAAATTACCTCTACTAACACACTCAAACCTTTTTACCAACACTTTTGCAATAATTTTACGTTGCAGAGTTGTGTTTACTTGGCAATTGTCATGTTAGTCTTTCTAATGGTCATTTTACTGGTAATATAACTTCTCATTTGATCGGTAAAATGATGATTATTTATCAATCATTTTTATAAATGGAAATCCCAAACAGACAAAAATATTCTTATATATGTATTTGAAAGTAAAATAAAGAATTTTACAAAAATATATAAATAAATCCGTTGAAATATGTGTATGGAAACTATTAATAGCACAGCAAATACAAAAGGTAAGAAACAAAACGGTTATTATTAATTTACAACTGAAAATATAATTCTTTTTTATAGATTGTGGCTAGACGAAGAAAGTTATGTTGCGGCTGATGATGAAGATGCCGGTGAGAACCCTCAATATAAAGAAGATATGGATGTGGATAGTCCTAAGGAAGTGGTGCAATATAAATATAATAAATTATGTGTATTTAGTGAAATAAAATAATTAATAAATTAATTTAAAGTTTGTTTATATGTATATTTCATACAGTCACAAGTGACTGCTTTATCCAAACTCAGTGAGTGGTAAAATGTGACTGCTTTATCCCTAGTCAATGAGTGGTAAAATGTGACTGCTTTATCCCTAGTCAATGATTGGTAATCTGTGACTGCTTGTTGACTAGAAAAAAGTATTAGAGTGAGCAGTACAGATATATGTTACTCACTCGAGAAAAATTCACTAGTGCGAGAGAAATGCAAAATCACACGTACACAAAATATGTAGTCAAATTCTTCATATTGCTCTTAAGAATGTTACTTGAGGTTGTGACCACTTGAGGGGTTATCAATGACAGCAAATTTACTAGTCAATGACCGTTCACGTTCTGGTAGGGCGTGTTGCATACGCCTTGATAACTGGTTAAATTTTTTGCATGTATTTATATAATTGTATATATATATACGCATGTTTTTTTGGCAATAGCACGTGTATTGTTGTAATTACAAAACGTTTTCACTTGTGTCGGCACTCCCGGAGTGCTACCCGTAGTTTTTTTTATGTTGTTGGAATCTCCCTTTCTTGAACATGTTTTTTAAACTTTTGTAATATATCTTGATTACAGTTTTTGTCATTGGCGAGAATTACCCAGTAGTTATTTTTTAGTTGTTTAGACATTATTTCTGGTTTTTTTGATTAATTTTTTTCTTTTTCTTGTATTATCTATTGTCACTGTATCACTAGTGATATTATTTACATTGTTTTTATAATTTTTTGTTGGTTAGTTTAGAGCATTACGCTCACTCATATTATATTTAAAGAGTCTATTTCTCTTGGAATTTTGTTGAGAACAATTTAGTCGAAAATAAATACACAATAAATTTTAAGCAAATAACAACGAAAAAATTATACAGAAAATTGATTTTCCATAACACGTCCGTATAGCATGACAGCCACGATCATTCCCTCTGTTTGTGGTGTTACATCAAGCTCTTGAAGAAATTTTTGAAGGAAGCTGTTTTTTGTGCTTGCAAAACTTTTCTAAGCTGCTTGGTACACTCCTAAAGCCTTACTGCCTGGTCCACGATGTCGACCGCTATCGCTCGCTTGCTTTTGTGATGACAAACAGCTGATTTGCGCCCCACTAAGAGTTTTCAGCACGACAAGTCGATCTTGTACAAATTTGCGCCCTACTAAGAAATATTGTACGACAACAACTGTCAAAATCAGTCACTTGCTTTTTGGTTGTCGACTGAGAAATTAATTTGACAAAATATATAAAAAATTGGTTATTTTATAAATAATTTTAGAAATTTCATGATGGAAAATTGATATGTAGGTATTCATGTATATAAATATATATTTTGATCAAAATATTCTTGTACAGCTAATAATTATTTATTACCAACAACATTTTTCAGCCCTAAAAAGGTGTGACGGATGCATCTGAGCACTCTCTAAGTAAAATACGGTGTGCTCGTTTTTAGTAATAATAGTCGACTGACTCGTTGTTCTTTATTTTAAAACGAAGAAGGTAACATAAGTAAACTTAACGAATATGTTGATTAAGAACTAAGAGTAAGTGTAAGTAGGTCTGCTATATTATTTAACATAGAATTAATATAAATAAGTAAGAGAAGTACATATGAATATAATGCATGAGTAGGTTAGCTATATGATTTATGTAAATAGGTTAGCTATATTATTTATTATAAAGTGAGTATAAATAATGGGTGATGCATTGTATTTGCCTTACACCTCCCTTCTTAAAAAAAAATGTTGAATCAATCAGGTGATCAATCTGTTGATTCAATATTTTTCTAATAATATATTTGTGTGTTAAAAAAATGTTTTATTTCGCTTTTAATTTCATTTTTTTTCTTATCTTATATCTTTGTTGTTTTTTTTTTTTTTTTTCTTATACATATATAAGTATATAGGTATTTATAAAAAAAAATTCGTTACATTTATATTTATCTTATACTAAATTGAATTTACAAATTTTCTTGTTTGTTTAGATGTGTTAAATTATGTTTAAAGTTTTGTAAATAAAAAAATTTTTATTTATTTGTTTTTATAAAGTGTTTTTTTTTTTCTTAAAATTTCACGGAATATAGTTTTGTCAATGTTTTTAAGCGATTCTTAATCTATCTTTGTGAACTGTTTTTTTCTTTATTTGTTATGCCATTATATACAGTGGCATTTACGCCTTTTATTTCTTTAATTATAAATGGGCCATCATATATGTGATTAAATTTGTCATATGGTTCTTTTCTTATGTACACTTTATCATTAATTTTTAAATTAGAAGGTTTTGCAAATTTATCATATATGTTTTTGTTTCTTTCTTTATGGGTTTTCAACAGTTTGTTTGCTATAATGTGTGATTTTTGTAATCTGTATTTGACTGCTTTGCAATAATTTTCAGAATTGTATAAGGGATCAATTTTATCAAGTGTAACTTCATTTGGCTTAATTGCTTGTTTTCCGAATACTAACTCATATGGTGTAAATTTATTATTGAATACTGAACTTGAAGATGTATTATGGAAAAATGTGAAATATTTTAAGTACGTGTCCCATTCCGAAATGTTCTCTCTTATGTATGATCTAATATATTCATTAAATACTTTATGGTTTCTTTCGACTGTACCAACTGTCTGGTGGTGATAAGCTGTTGAAAAATTATGTTGAATATTTAGAAGTTTACATAGTTCCGAAAATAATTCATTCTTAAATTCTGTACCTAAATCTGTATTAATGGAAGTCATTGTACCATATATTAAAACAAAATGTTCAAAAATCGCTTGCGCAACTGTTTTTGCACTTTTATCTGGTACCGCTACGGTAACCAAATATTTTGACATATCGCAAATCAGTGTTATGGCGTATTTGTTCCCATATTTTGATATTGGCAATGGTCCAATTGTGTCCATTACTACCACATCAAATGGTTTTGCTGGAGAAGGAGTTAATACCAATTCTTCTTTTGTTCCTACCCTAACCTTGTTTCTACTACATTCACTACAATTCTTAATAAAATGAGCTATATCCTTTGTCATACCTTTCCAGTAGAATTTCGTTCTTAATTTAGCATACAGTCTTTTACGTCCGCAATGTCCACCTATGACTGGGTCATTATGATAAGTTTCCAAAAGTTTGATTTTCTTATCTTCCTCGATTACAGTTTCAATTTGATCTACTAATAAAATTTTTAAAGTTTTTAAAATATCATTACCATGGATTTTTAAGTCTTGAGCGCTATATTTTGTAAAAAAATTATCATTTTTTGGCCATTCTATGATATAAACATTGTTATTGTTGGCTTCTAATTCTAGCCTCAAAAGCATATCTTCGAAATTCAATGTTTTGTTAACAATATCAATGTCTATAGCAAATTTAATTTTAAATTTATTATATATTTTTAACCTTATTTTGGTTATTTCTTTATTGTTGAAAAATAGTTCGGATCTTATTCTTGAAACTTTTTTATTGAAATGTTGTGGAAATTTATCATAAACTTGTAATTTGGTTGTATCTGCATTTTGAGAAAAATCTATGTTTTTATCATTTTGCTTTGTCATTGCTCGAGTTGTCACAGCTAAAATGGGTTTGGTGTTTATCTCGCTTTTCAATTCGTCAATTGAAATTCGCGATAAAGCATCTGCTCCTACGTTATTTTTCCCTTTTATGTATTCGATCGAAAAATTGTATTCAGATAATTTTAGCCTTATTTTTGTAAGCTTGGACGACGGGTCCTTCATATTGAAAAGGTAAACAAGAGGTCTATGATCCGTTCTAACGATGAATTTTGTACCATAAATATATGGCCTGAACTTGGTTATAGCAAAATATATTGCAAACAGTTCTTGTTCGATTGTTGGTTTTTTCTGTTCGGCATGGTTAAAAGATTTTGATGCGTAGAATATTGGTAAATCATCTCCATTAAAGTTTTGACTAAGAATAGCGCCACAGCCAATCCTAGAAGCATCGACTGTTACTAAGAATGGTTTGGAAAAATCTGGGTATTGAAGTATTCTTGGTGAAATTAATTCGGATTTTATTTTCTCAAATGATTCTTGACAGGTTTTGTCCCAAATAAAATTAACCTTCTTTCTTGTGATATAATTTAACGGTGCAGCAAGGGCAGCGAAATTCGGTATAAACCTTCTGTAATAGTTTGCAAAGGCAACGAATCGTTTGACAGAATCTTTGTCTGTAGGTATAGTGTATTTATGAATAGCTGAAGTTTTAGTTTCGTCTGGTAGAAGACCATTAGATGTACATTTATGTCCTAGGAATGTTACCTCAGGTCTGAAAAAATTGCATTTGTTCGGGTTGATTTTCAAATTACATCTTCTTAATACATTAAAAACACTGGTTAAATATTTCAAATGATGTTTCCTACTACATCCAATCACAATGATGTCATCGATGTACAGAAATGCTTTATTTGGTTCTAAACCGGAGAATGCTATCGACATCATGCGCGAAAACGAATTTGGTGCTACATTTAAGCCGAAAGGTAAAAGTTTCCACCGAAATGCACCCTGGTCTGTACTAAACGAAGTTAAATCTCTAGAATCAACATGTAATGGTATTTGGTGAAAACCGGAAAATAGATCAATTATTGAAAAATATTTGGCTCTGCCAAGATTATCAAGAATGTCGTCAATTCTGGGCAATGGAAATTTATCTCCAATCAGTTTCTTATTAATTGACCTAAAATCGACGCACATTCGGTATGATTTTGTATCTTCACTACTTTTCTTCGGTACTAGAATCAACGGACTATTGTAATTTGATGTACTTGGTTCAATCAAATCGTTTTCTATTAATGTTTGGACTTGCTTTTTTATCTCACTTCTCTGAGTGTATGGAAGACGGTAATTTTTAACGTATACTGGTGAAGTATCACTGAGCCTTAATTTCTGTTCGTAAAAGTTATTGATAGTCATTTTATCGTTTTTCAAAGTAAAAATATCCGCAAAATTTTCGCAAAGTGGCATCAAATCATTTTTGACATGATTTGGCATTCTATCGTTTAGAATTTTTCTTAGATTTTCAATTCGATCATTTTCAAAAGTAGCTTCATTAATTGAATAAATGTGGAAATTAGAAAGATCTTCAAACTTTACGTCATAGTTAGATATGAATTTCGTTTCATCTGATGTATTTAAGATACGTAAGATAGGATTTCTAGAATTTACCACACATTTACTGATAAAAACACCTGAACAAATTTCTTGTGAATCGATAAAAACTGGTCTTTTTATATTATTTAGATGAAATTCTCTGAAGACTTCACACCTTGGTGGCAAAAAACAAGTATTTTTCTTAATTCCTTGAGAAATTGGAATTATAACTTCATTATTATAAACTTGGAAAGAAACTGTCATTTTATTATAGTCGATTTTACATTTGTTTGTTTTTAAAAAATCTTTTCCTAATATGCCATCTGACGGTATATTGAAGTCATCGGGAACGACATGAAATATTTGTGATATAGCGTAATTAGAAATTAACAATTTTGAACTGATACTACCTAGTGATTTTAGTGTCTCTGTTGTTATTCCAACAATATTAATAGTGTTGCTAGTATTTATGTTGTTTATATCTTTTAAACATGAAACTTTTATAATTGATACATCCGCTTGTGAGTCAACTAGAAATGAATTTGATTTGTGTGTTGTATTGCATCTTAGGTTTATGAAATCTGCATAATTCAAATTAAAAAAATAGATTGATTTAAACAAATTGTTGTTATAAGAATCTAATTTTGTTCTTCCCTCAACATGTCCCGTTGAGGGACATCCGCGTTTAAAGTCCTTACCGCGGGTTGTCTCCTCTGGAAGTTGTTTCTATCATTTGGAGTATGATTTCCCCTATTATGTCTACCCTGAGTGTTGTTACGTCCTTGAAATCGATTAAAATTGCTATGATTTCTATGATTTGTCGTGGACATACTATTGTACGATCTACCCCTAGAATAGTTGCTGTTATTATCTCTAAAAAAACGAAAATTGTTGTTCGGTTGATAATTCGAGTTTATTCTACCTCTGCTGTAACGCATTGTTAAAATTTGTTTGTCTTTCTCAACATTTGTTTCTTCTATAACCAATTTTGCAACGACGTCTTTTGGGTCTTTAAAAACAGTTGATGCCAAGATTGCCTTCACCATTTCCGACTTAGTGTTCTTTCTACATATTTTTACTGTTTCTTCTATCGCCATTTCCTGAGCCTTTTCTTTTGTAATACCCTCAATTACGAGCGAGCGTTGTAGAGCATCTGCCAAATTCTCAACATCTTTTCCGAAATCTGTGTAATTATTTTGTTTAACATGCAATGATGCAATTCTACCTGCTACTACCTTCGAATTATCTGGTTTTATTCTAGTTTTAAGGGCATTTTTAATCTGAGCTACACTTTCTATATTGTCTGGCAAGATTTCTCTAGCTTTCCCATCTAATTTGGATTTAATGAAATTAATGAAACATGTATTTAAGTTAGCGGCAGTAAGGTCCTGGATCAAATCGATTTTGTCTAAAAAAGAATTCAGTGTCAGAGGATTGCCTTCATAATTATCACGTATGATACCTGAGCACATTGTGATGAACTTTGTTTTCTCTTCTATTGTTGCCATTTCAGAGCTTTTTCTATTAATAGTTTCTACAAATTCCTTAGTGTTTTCTGTATCAGCTTCTAATTTCTTTTCAAAGTTACGTTTATCCTCATCACTGTCAGAATTGACTTCACTAAAAATTTCCTTTTGTACAACTTCAAATACATCGACACCATATGGAACTTTGATTTTGCATTCCAATTTATAAAAACTTCTTAATAAAATTTCCCTACAATGTAAAATTTTATTATGTACTTTTTGTTTATCTGCTGTGGACAATTTATCACTATGCGGTTTCGTATATAGCAATATATTGTTATAAGCATCAATTAAGAGGTTTATGTATTCTTCAATTTTAGTTTTATTGCTAGAAATAGGTCGGTTTTGTAAAACTCTTTTCTTGATTTCTTAGAATTCTGAAATTAATTCATAAAAATTTTGAATTTCAAAAGTCTGATTTGACATTTACTGTTGTTTATATATTTTTCTTGTTTTATCAAAATAATTCTTCTGTTCTGTGAATGAGTAACAAGGAAATTTGTTTATTATGTATTTCATTTTGTATTTTTTTTTTTTTTTTTTTGTATACACGTATAAAAAAATATTTATAATGTGTATAATATAAATTTTCCTTTGTTAATAATTCAAAGTTTTAATAAAACAAGGAAAAATATTTATAAGTCTGTTAATTTTTTTTCGAGTAGGTAAGTGTTATTATATTTTTCTGAAAATATTATAAATGGAAATAGAATGCTAATTAGGAATAAATATATATACATATAAATAATAAGAAGAATATAGTATTACAATCTGAAAATATTTTTAATAATAAAATAATTTTGTGGTGTTAATATTTTTCACCCTGTTTTGTAGAGAATAATACGTATGTATGTATCGTTGGTTCTGCCTTGACATCCACTGCAGCATGTTGTTAGTTGTTCTGGCTTTTCAACTTCTTCCTTCTTGTTTTTTTTTCTTCTTTAACTTCTTTTGTCTTTGTACTTGCCCCTTTTTTTTTTGTTGTATGTAATTTTAAGTTTCAGTTGTTTGCTTTTATTTTCTTTTCTGTTTTTAAGTCTTATATTTTTCTTATGTTTGTTTTATTCTTATTGTTTAGTGGTATTAAAATTTTTAATTTCTTTTGATTTTATTATTGTTGTTGACATTTCAGTTTTTAAATATTATTCGTTCAAATATTTTCCGCATTTTTCAATTTATGTCGTTTGTTTTCGGTGTTCAATATTTGGTTTTTAAATTAAAGTTGTTTTGTATTTTTTCCACTTTATAACTTATGCTTTGTTGTTTTGTTTTCTCTTGTTAAGAACGTTTTCCTTTTTTTTCTAGTTTTCCATTACTGAATTCTTTCGTTCAGTTTTTCAATTTGCCTTTTTCTTTAGCCTGTTTTTTTTCATTCTTATTACTTTATTTTAATAAGTTTTGTTACTAAGGGAACTTTTTTTCTTTTTTTTTTTTTCTAACGGTCTTTGTCTTCACTTTTTATTTTTGTTGTTTTTGTTTTAATATTTTTTCAATTTTTAGTTGTTGTAAAAAAAATTTTTGTTGCACCTTTGGTGTACGTAATGTTTTATAAAATTTAATTATGAAGTTTTTTTTTTCCAATTTTATCACTTGGCAAACGGAAATTTATAAATACATATTTAAAATTAATTGTATTAAATCTTTTCTCCAAACCATATGAAATTTGTTTTGGTTTTATTTCATATACCCGGCCTTTTAATATACAGAGTCCTTTTATATTATTTTTGTTAGCCACGACTGTCTCGGTCGCCATGTGACGGATGCATCTGAGCACTCTCTAAGTAAAATACGGTGTGCTCGTTTTTAGTAATAATAGTCGACTGACTCGTTGTTCTTTATTTTAAAACGAAGAAGGTAACATAAGTAAACTTAACGAATATGTTGATTAAGAACTAAGACTAAGTGTAAGTAGGTCTGCTATATTATTTAACATAGAATTAATATAAATAAGTAAGAGAAGTACATATGAATATAATGCATGAGTAGGTTAGCTATATGATTTATGTAAATAGGTTAGCTATATTATTTATTATAAAGTGAGTATAAATAATGGGTGATGCATTGTATTTGCCTTACAAAGGCAAATCTGAAGCAGATGCAGGTTCTAGTTGAATTTGTAAAATGTACACAATATCAAAAAATTATTTTGCTATAAGTTATTTTTCACAAAATTGATTTATTGAAAACATATGTTTTGTGTTTACATTTGAAGCAAGACATATTCAAGAGGTGAACTGACTAGCACAGCTGACTCAGATAGCTGTAGATCAAATTTGCATACTAACTGATACAGTTTTACAGCATACAAAAATAATTGTTACAGTTTATGAAATTGTTAAATTTATTTGATTGTTTCAATAAAAAAGCGAGTATTTTATACCAACAATATACTAGTTGTTTTTTGTTTGTTGTACTTGTTATCGAAGTGTGCATACCTGGTAGTTGTACCACGTTCAAACGGCCATATTTATGGCTCAACTAACATGGAATATTTGATGTGGCAATATAGTCATTTGACAATGATTACGTTTAACACGTAAAGCCAGACGACCGACAAGTCGATATTTAGTGGGGCGCTTAAGCGATCGATAGTGAGTGACTTGCTGTCGCTCGCTTAAGTTGTCGATCGACATCGTGGACCAGGCAGTTAATTTTAGCTGAGGCGATCTGTAGCGTTGCCATTCTCGTCGAGCTCTCTACTTTTCAGTCAACAGCCTTTCTATATCTGCAGAAAAAATAGTGTTGAATTTCACTTGTTGATTAGTTTTATTTGAAGAAGCACTAAAGGCAGCTTGTTTAACGTGTGCTTCAAACAACCTGAGAGAATCGTCTATGTTGTGACAACCAAAAATCGGCCCTCGTTTTTGGTTCATCGCACGGGGTTAAAATTGAATTACTATTTTTATTCTTATCTTATTATATACAAATACTATTAAAATTGAATTAATATTTTTATTTCTTATCTATTATACACAAATATTATTAAAATTGAATTAATATTTTTATCTCTTATCTAATTCATACATAATTATTTCCTGTAAATAATATTATTGTTTCTTATATATTAGTTCTGCATTTCTTTATATACAATGAATTTATACTGTTTCATTTGTTATTATTGTCTGTACATAAGTATATATAATGAATTTATACCCCTGATTGTTTATTCTTTTACACATACCTACTGATATTTATTTTAGTACATTGCATTGAGAATTTGAGAGAAAACACATGTTCGCTGCCTGTGCACACAGACACACACGTTGAGTAATATGTTTGACACAGCATATGATGGTACATTCGTGTGTGTATTGTTCGTACAGGCAGTTTTGCTATAAAAGGCTGAACACAGAACATGAAGAGTTAGTTAGTCTGCGGATCGCAAGGTAGAACAACCACTGGTAACTGCGCTTCATTACCATTTCTTCGTGCGACTCGCAAACGGACTCATATGAAATATTGGTGGCGACGTGCAAACAATATTGTCGTTGTAGTAAGGCTCGAATAAGTATTAGTAGCTGGATACACTGCTATTACTTATTCTCTTTAATTTGGAGAGCCAACATTTTCTCGCGGACGGTTTGAAGGCTCGAATAAGTATTAGTAGCTGGATACACTGCCCAGCGGAAAATGTTAACTAACTTGAGCGCAGTACTTCAGTAGCCACCGGTTACACATTGCTTATTGTGTTAGCGAACATCTAAGCACTTTGAATGTAATGTGTGTCTAAGCGATAGCGTCATGCTAAGATAGATGATCCCGTTACCCTTGTCTTTTTTGTTTTCGTTATTTGTTATTTTTTTTAATATTTTGTTAGAAAAAGTTAATAACATCGAAAATGATATGAAGATACTGAAAGGTAATCAACTTAATTTTTATTAATATTTTATGGCCATGGAGCATAAAAAAGATTAACAACATTTTTTTTTAACTATTTCAGCTGAGCAAAGTCAAACACAGAACGTAATTAAGCAATTGCTAAAGCGGAACGTCCATGTGGGAAATGATCCAGATTTCCCTATAACAAATTTCGACGACATTGAACGGTTTAACACCTTAATATTAAAAGATCAGGAGACATTCGTAAGTTGTTAATACATTTAATGCATTCATTCCTTCTTCATACACAGCTCTTTTTTCGCCTAGGTAGCAAAAATAAGAACTATTCTAAGGCTAGGAGGCTTAGAAAAAAACATTGATTGACTGCTGCACAGTGACGTTTATTTGGCCTCCAATTATGATGGAGTGAATGGCAAAAGGGGTCTTAAAGAATTTAAAGCCCTACATGATGATATTTTCGGTACGTTAATTTACCACTTTTTAATATTTAATGTAACATTTTCCTTTTCTTTACTTTCAGCAGCTGTTAAGGAAGGGGGCCTTACCTTCGACAAATTTAAAAAAGATATGCAGCATTGCTTCAAAACTTTCAAAAATAGATTCTACTCCAAAAAATGTAGAGAAAAAAAATATCAAATAAATTAGCTAAAAACTGATTAGTTATAAGCTTTTGAATAAATGAATAATAATAATAATGAAATAATAAGCTAAAGCATACTTTTTGGGATAATTTAAATGATATTTCATTATTTTCCTAATTACAAAATCAGTGGGATTAGTGGCGACACAAGATACGCTTGCCTAACAAGTGCAAACGGAACTGTAACCCATATACATAACATTATAATTTGAGTTTCCTTATAGGAGTATCATCAGCTTCACTAACGATTCCGCTAACGTTCTAATGCAGTTGTTTTCAGACCCGATGACACCATGCCTTAGATTCTAAGCGGAGGCTCACCAATTAGACGGCCTAGGACACTTATATGTTGAATGTTATGGGAAACATAAGCCACAGAATCACCACTGTCGGCTACTAAATATACCTAACGCCAGCGATGACATAAGGTGTATTTTTTCCGCTGGGTGCTAGTACTTATTCTCTTTTATTTGGAGAGCCAAGATTTTCTCGCGGACGGTTTGAAGGGTCGAAAAAGTATTAGTAGCTGGATACACTACAAATACTTGTCCCCTCTAGTTGGTAAAGCCAACCTTTTTCTCGCGGTCGGTTTGAGTTCGAACAAGTATTAGTAGCTGGAACCACTACTAAAATTTGTTCTCCCTCTCTCTCTCATATTTCGGGTTAAACAGTCGTTTGGTGTGTACAGTCGCTACCTCGCACGTAGTTTATATCGTATATATTTCTTTTGGCTTTCTATATACTAATATTTAAAAGAAGAATTACATTACAACGGTACAAGAAGAGTACCGTACAATTTACCGTAGAAACTTATAGAAAAACTGTTTAAATAAATTTATTATTAATGAAAAGAATAAGATTTATAAGAAAATATTTGTGTTTTCATTATTTTTGCAACGACTCTGAGCCCCGCTGAGTTCTACCCCAGCACCCAGCGAAATCGTGTCGTTACGAAATATTCTTTCGGGGGAACAACATCGCATGATATTACAGGAAGAGCCGACCACAAGCGGATCAAAAATTAATAGTGTCCCGGTGTCTCCCAAGAAATCAAATAATCGCACCCGGTTGTCATGGGACGACAAACTCAGCGCAACAATTTTGGTTGAGAATAAACTATGCAATGCTCTCATCGATACAGGAGCCACCAAGAGTTTCATCTCGCCAAAGATGGTGAAACATTTAGTGCAGCACCCCACTTTCATAAACGTAGACATTGACGTTGTTCTGGCCGACGGCTCCAAAAGTATCATCCCAAAGGGAGTAAATCTCGGTGTTACCCTGGGGAATATGTTGTCCACGTGCCAATTTTTAGTTATGCAACAGGCTACGGTCGATCTGGTCATAGGACTAGACATACTGCACACCTTCAAGGCTACGTTTAGCTGTGCAAACCTAACGGTGACATCGGGCGCATTAGATAGGGAAAAACCTGGACCGCGGGCAAGTACTGAAAAGGTAAGCAAACAAAGACGAAATAAAACTCCCGTTCTAGCAATCTCTATGGCACATCACAGCCAAGCTGACCAACAACGGGCAATCGATGAGTTTCTAAAAAGGGAACTACCAAAATTTCAAGAAATTCGCGAACTCTCTACTGTAGCTACACACCGTATTGTCATGAAGGACACCCGTCCGATAAAGATCCGCTACGCCCAGCGTAATCCAGCGATGCAGAAGATCATCGATGAAGAAGTGGATAAGCTGATAGAAAAGGGATGTATCGAGCCATCACGTAGTCCCTACAGCTTCCCGATCACCTTGGTACGTAAGAAAAATGGGTCTTGGCGCACATTCATGGATTTCCGACAGCTAAACGCCAGATCAGTTCCAGACGCGTACCCGCTGCCAAGAATAGATGCAATCTTAAACAGGCTTCGGAATGCTAAGTTCATCAGCAGCCTGGACGTCAAAGACGGGTATTGGCAAATCCCCATGGACAAGCAAAGTAAGCAGTACACCGCTTTTGCCGTCGCAGGTAGAGGACTGTTTCAATGGAAGGTTATGCCATTTGGTTTGCATTCAGCACCGGCCACTTTCCAAAGGGCACTCGATAACGTCATAGGGCCAGAGATGGAACCCCATGCTTTTGCTTACCTAGACGACATCATCGTCATCGGCACTACTTTCGAAGAACACTTAAAGAATCTGAAGGAAGTTTTCCGTCGGCTCCGCCAGGCAAACCTAAAAATAAATATCGATAAGTGCGAATTTTTTAAGGACGAGTTGAAATACCTAGGCCACGTTGTGACTAAACACGGCATCAAAACTGACCCGGACAAGGTGTCAGCTATAACACAGATGATACCCTTCAAGTGTGTAAAGGACGTCCGACGTTTCCTGGGTGTGACTTCATGGTATCGCCGTTTCGTGCCAAACTTCGCGGAACTGTCACAGCCTTTGACTCAACTCCTCAAGAAAGGCAAGCACTGGAAGTGGGGCGAGGAGCAACAAAAAGCCTTCGAGACACTGCAGAGTAAACTCACACAAGCACCAGTTTTTGCCTGCCCCGATTTTTCCAAACCATTTGTGCTCCAAACCGATGCCAGCGAATTTGGGCTTGGCGCCGTGCTGACTCAAGAGCTACAGGAAGAGGAACACGTTATAGCATACGTGAGCCGTCACCTAAATCCAGCTGAAAAGAACTATTCTACCACCGAAAAGGAGTGTTTAGCCATAGTCTGGGGCATACGTAAACTACGACATTTCCTTGAGGGGTACCCGTTCATGGTAGTTACAGACCACCTAGCGCTAAAATGGCTGAACTCGATCGAGAACCCCACGGGTCGGTTGGCGAGATGGGCGCTGGAATTGCAACAATACCAATTTACCATCTCGTACCGAAAGGGCAAACACAATATCATCGCCGACCCGCTATCCAGGCAGCTACCAGAAGAAGTAAATCTAATGCAAACAGATCGTCCCACCACCCACTGCTGGCTATCTAAGCGCATGGCCGAGGTCAGAGAAAATCCCGGTAAATACCCCTACTATGCCATCGTAAACGGACAATTGTACCGCCATTTTCAAAGAGATAATAACGACGAAGAAAGTAACCCGTGGAAACTTTGTGTCTCCACCGAGTTACGAAGCAAGGTACTTGAAGAAAATCACGACGAAGTTGCAGGGGGTCATTTCGGGGCGCGAAAAACGTTACACAAGATCGCCAGTCGGTATTATTGGCCGGGCATGTCCCGCGATATCAACCGTTACGTCCACAGCTGTGAAATCTGCCAGCTGTATAAAGTAACTCAGCGAATGCCTGCCGGAAAAATGCTCACGCAAATTCCAAATGAACCATGGTCGTGTTTATGTGCCGATTTTGTCGGACCTTTACCTCGAACACGAACATGGCAACAGTATGCTGCTAGTTTTCTTGTGGTGTGAACTGGTACCCATGCGAAGAGCGACAGCAGAGGGCGTGATCAAAGCACTACGAGAGCGAATCATAGCCCGGTTTGGTGTTCCAAAAGTGTTGTTGACGGACAACGGTCCACAGTTTACAGCTCGCATCCTACAGAAACGCCTGAAAGAAATAGGTATACGCCAGCAATTTACCGCCCCATATTCTCCACAAGAGAACCCAACCGAAAGAGTTAATCGCACCGTCAAAACAATCATGGCTCAGTACGCGAGACAGAACCATACTACTTGGGATGACATATTACCAGAGGTCATGTTGGCGGTAAACACCAGCGTATCGGAATCAACCGGTTATTCGCCTGCCTATTTGACTCAAGGGCGTGAGCCAAGATTACCCAGAGCGCTCTACGATGAGGTCACTGTAGGGACCGGGGCTCGGAATGATGAGCCGGATGGGCGAGCGAAAGAACTTCAGGAAATCTTCAAGATTGTTCGAGGCAACTTGGCAAAAGCGTCCCAACGTCAGAAACGTTATTATGACTTACGGCGGCGCGACTGGCAACCTAAAATTGGAGACCATGTGCTGGTACGCCAGCATCCGCTCTCGAGCGCGGCAGACAAATTTGCCGCCAAATTGGCACCTAAATATGGGGGACCTTATGTCATTAAGGGATTTGTGTCTCCTGTCATAGTAGAAATTAATAAAGTACACAGTAGCGATGTGCGGACCGCACATATTAGCGAATTAAAAACATATGCCGTACCAACGGGAGGTCGCCGAGAAATTGGCAAAGCATGTCCATCACGGTAGGTCACGCATGGTCTTGCATATCCAGGGAACCCGCTACCGTGTGACCGTCAATGCCGAGGGCGAAAGCCGCATCATGGCACTACCCCCATGCCGCATCCGGTGGAGAGGGGAGGTAGATGTGACAACCAAAAGTTGGCCCTCGTTTTTGGTTCATCGCACGGGGTTAAAATTGAATTACTATTTTTATTCTTATCTTATTATATACAAATATTATTAAAATTGAATTAATATTTTTATTTCTTATCTATTATACACAAATATTATTAAAATTGAATTAATATTTTTATCTCTTATCTTATTCATACATAATTATTGCCTGTAAATAATATTATTGTTTCTTATATATTAGTTCTGCATTTCTTTATATACAATGAATTTATACTGTTTCATTTGTTATTATTGTCTGTACATAAGTATATATAATGAATTTATACCCCTGACTGTTTATTCTTTTCTTCGCAAGGTAGAACAACCACTGGTAACTGCGCTTCATTACCATTTCTTCGTGCGACTCGCAAACGGACTCATATGAAATATTGGTGGCGACGTGCAAACAATATTGTCGTTGTAGAAAGGCTCGAATAAGTATTAGTAGCTGGATACACTGCTATTACTTATTCTCTTTAATTTGGAGAGCCAACATTTTCTCGCGGACGGTTTGAAGGCTCGAATAAGTATTAGTAGCTGGATGCACTGCTATTACTTATTCTCTTTAATTTGGAGAGCCAACATTTTCTCGCGGACGGTTTGAAGGCTCGAATAAGTATTAGTAGCTGGATACACTGCTAGTACTTATTCTCTTTAATTTGGAGAGCCAACATTTTCTCGCGGACGGTTTGAGGGTAAAACAAGTATTAGTAGCTGGATACACTAAAAATACTTGTCCCCCCTAGTTGGTAAAGCCAACCTTTTTCTCGCGGTCGGTTTGAGTTCGAACAAGTATTAGTAGCTGGAACCACTACTAAAATTTGTTCTCCCTCTCTCTCTCAAATTTCGGGTTAAACAGTCGTTTGGTTTGTACAGTCGCTACCTCGCACGTAGTTTATATCGTATATATTTCTTTTGGCTTTCTATATACTAATATTTAAAAGAAGAATTACATTACAACGGTACCAGAAGAGTACCGTACAATTTACCGTAGAAACTTATAGAAAAATTGTTTAAATAAATTTATTATTAATGAAAAGAATAAGATTTATAAGAAAATATTTGTGTTTTCATTATTTTTGCAACGACTCTGAGCCCCGCTGAGTTCTACCCCAGCACCCAGCGAAATCGTGTCGTTACAATGTCAGAAGGTGTTCTCAGCGGCATTCTTTCCGAGCAATGAGCACTCAAATATTTTTTGTATTTCAGCCAGTTAATACGTGCAGATGTCATCAGTAAATCATATGTTGGTGTTGCAGTTTTATGTGAGTAAATAGTGACAATTGTAGGCGAGTGGTCTGAAGATACATCTAAAGATGCTTCAACGTCAATCATGTCGTTGGGTACACCTTTCGCTATTCCAAAGTCGATAGCATCAGGAATTTTTTGTCGATCTGTTGGCCAATATGTTGGCTGCCCACTTGAAACTACATTCAAACCCATTTTAGATATTGTGTCGAACAAAACTCGTCCCCTAGGAGTGATTAAACGTGAACCCCAGAATGTGTGTTTAGCATTGTAGTCGCCAGCCGCTAGAAAACGGGAGCCCAGCGATTTGTAAAAAGGGGGGGAATAGACAGATGATATTACAAGTTTTTGACAGTAATTTTCAACGCAGATGTTCGTTGCTTGAAGATAATCTTCACAAAAATCATTTAACAGGTAGTGTTTTATTCGCGTTTTGATTAGGATTCCCGAGCCACCACAAGCTCTACCTCGAGGATCTTTGGTGTCGTAGAAATTATATCCACTAATTCTAAAATAGCTTCGAGAGGTCAAATGAGTTTCTGAGATAAGCATCACATCGATTTTTTTATCCAGAAGAAAGTATTCTATTTCGTTTTTATGTTGGCAGATGCCGTTTGCGTTCCAAAAACAGATTCTTAAGTTCATGGTTTTTTCAATACAGCCTGCAACAAGGTAGATTGCATTTTCAACATTTCCTGCATCATACAGGACATGTTGAGGGGTGATGAAAATGTTGTGTAAGATGCTGAAAATGTATTTTTCATCTGTCCACGAGTGTGTAAGCACGTGTGCTTAGAAGTTCAGGACCTCGTTTCACCTCATTATGTAAAGCCATGTAAGGATGGTTACGTTTAGATCAGTGTTAAGGGGTATTTTTATCGTGTTAAGGTCCTGCACTCGTGGCAAATAGCACCGCAATCAAAATGTCTTTCGAGCATCAATAATATAATATTGTCAATAAATCTTTGACCTGAGTAGGACTTGACAGTTTCCGAACATAAAGACTGCTCGTTTTCTTAGTTATTATCAAATTTTGGTAAAATTAAAAACTTTCTACATTTTCTGAGGAGTAAATGGGTCGTATTTAAATATAAAACCCAAAAAATTTAAATATGTGTGTGAGAGTATCAAATGTATTGAGGGAGTACCTCGGTACTTTTCATCACTGGTTTAAATTACTAAAAATTAATAAACACAGCAATACGTATCAAGATTTTTATAACATAAATAACTCCGAAAAGTTGTGATTCGAGATATCAAATTTGAATAATAGATTTCATGGAAATATGTAGATATTCTTATTTATGTTAATTCATAAAATACTTTATATAAGTTAATAATTAACATATTTATTATGATAAAGTTCAATCCCCCTGCACAATTTAATTGCTGACACATGTCTGGTTGTTCCAAATATAATTATTTCCTTCTTTCGCAACATTTACTTAAAGTGCTTAATTGCTGACACATTTCTGGTTGTACCAAATTTAATTATTTCGTTGCATTCAATGTGATGATTGCTGTTCGATACTATTTAAGTAGCTAGTAAGAAAACATTTTAATAATTAATAATAAATTTAAAGTCCGAATAAGAAGATATAGTCCTCCAGAAATAATATAATTTTTTTTTTAATAAATTAAACAAATATTTTATTAAGTGGCGCCCGAGCAGCCTGGTATAAAAAATATACCACGGAACCTGAGCCTGTACGTGTCCGTCCGCAGGTACGCGTTCGTTTATAGAATTGTATTGAATCCTTAGTAACGAAATGTATAACAGAAAAAATTCGTGCAATCGGAACAGTTCTAGCTAAGTGAATTAGTTAAGTTAAACGAAACTGGTAATAAGTGAAGAATTAGGACAGAAAAAACCCCTAATAAGAACTTATAAAAACTAGATAAACAATATAACAAGTTATAAAAAAAGAACTTCATAAACATTACCAAAATAAAAAGTACTTATTGGAAACAATACGAAATACAACAACCAACCAACCAACCAAATCCCAAACCCACCAGTAGGTCCACAAAATTTTCAAATAAATGCCGAATTAGAAAATAGGATAGCATCCATTTGTGCGCAACAGTGCAGGAGTATTGTGCAGTCTATAATAAACCCCAACGCGGACATAAGTTACGAAAATGACCAAACCATAGAGAAGAGATACAGCGAAAATTTAAACGATCTGGACAAGATTCCAGACATAGTGAAAAGTTTGAGGGAATTTTCTGGAAACCCCTCCGAATTCAACTCCTGGAAAAAGAGTGTTGATAAGATATTACATATTTACAACTCAATGAGGGGAACTCCAAAATATTACGGAATTTTAAGTGTAATCAGGAAGAAAATTATAGGGAATGCAGACATTGCATTAGAGTCATATAATACGCCATTAGACTGGAATAGTATAGTAAGATGTCTGCCCTACATTACGCCGATAAACGTGACTTAGGCACACTGGAGTACAAAATGACCTCGCTTATCCAAGCAAGAAACACTATTCAAGTTTTTTATCAACAAGTCTGTTCGCACCTATCCTTGATCCTAACAAAAATTGGCTACATGCAAATGGGACAAGAGTCTTTGCGACTTTTGACTCAGACATATCGAGACAAAGCTCTCGATACTTTTATAAGAGGCTTAAACGGAGACCTACCGAGACTCCTAGGCATTCGCGAACCTTCAGATCTTCCACAAGCACTAAATCTTTGCTTGAAGATGGAAAACCAACATTATAGATCAAATGCGACAACAATTCCAGTTTCAACCTCCAAGACCGACAGAACCCAAACCCAAACGATCTGAACCTATGGAGATTGATCAGTCGGTACAAACAAGAAATATTAACTACCAAGGCAGACCCCATCAAATGATGCACTCTCAAGGCAAAAGACCTGCATCAATGAATCACCACCATTTAAACAACAACGAAACTTTCACATACAAACTTAAAAGCAAAATTTTGACAATATAATAGAATCTGAAGAATTTCAACCCGAAAATAACGAAGACAAGATACGTTCGCAAATCTGTTTAATTTACCCGATCATCCTATTAAATTTTATATTTTATCTTCTATAAGATCATTTCATGGTATTAAATGCTATAATTCATGTTAAGAAAAAAAATAAATGTTAATATATCTGTTATGAGTCATTTTCCCCCAACCAACAATAGTGTCGGCAACAGCAGAACACAAGCTATATACATATACTGACGTTGAATTATTTTCCCTCAACCAACAAAAATACCTACAGCAGCAAAACATACGCTGCATACATACACTGACGTTGTTGTCAGTAATTTTCCTACAGATATATGCTGACGTTGCAATACCGCTGCATACATATATTTACCAGCAATTTTCCTACAGATATATGCTGACATTGCAATATCGTGAGAACCGCAATCGGCTGGAAGTTCCACGGGTATGAATATGCTGAAGTTGCATTTGATTAACAATAATCGCACACTCAGCAATATCGCGGGAACAACCACGCCGGCGGCAGCGAACATCAAAAGCACCGGTCATTAGGCAGCACGAAACTAAGGGTATAAAAACAGAGGGAACCTTAATGTAAAGATGAGTATAATTGTGATGTGAAGTGAAACAACATAAGGTCATAATAATAATCGCTGAGAAACTCACGAGTCCCTCCAGTAGAATAAAATAAGTAAAACCATAAAGATATATAAAAAACAATGTAAATAAAATTATGTTAAAAATAATAATAAAAGTGAACAATTATTTGGATCCTATCCAGGATAACAAATAGAAAAGAAACACATAACAAATCACAGAATGAAAATTAAAATTCACCAACAAATTTCGCAATCCGTAAAAAAAATGGAATTTAGAACTAGTCATATGGACGAGGCTCTATAATCTCAATTAGAAGAAATTATAAATAACAATCCCAATTTATTCAAAGACCCTAATAAAAAACTTACATTTACTTCTCGAATCAACGGAGAGATTCGAACAACATCTGACTCACCGATATATTGCATATCATATCCTTGTCCCATGGCGCTTAAAAACGAAGTCGAAAAACATATAAATGAACTTTTAAGGGATGGTATAATAAGGCCCTCCAGATCGCCTTACAATGCACCCGTCTGGATTGTCCCGAAAAAAATGGACGCATCCGGCGAAAAAAACTTCAGAATGGTCATCGACTACAGAAAACTGAACGCGATTACTGTATCCAATAGATACCCTATCCCGGAAATTAATGAAGTTCTCGCAAATTTAGGGAAAAAGAATGCGACATAGAAAAAACCGCATTCTCAGTCAATAACGGAAAATTTGAATTCGTCCGACTTCCATTCGGATTAAAAAACTCACCATCAATTTTCCAATGTACTTTGGACGATGTTTTAAGGGATCACATAGGTAAAATATGCTATGTTTACATAGATGATATAATCATATTTTCCAAAACCAAAAAAGAACACTTTGAAAATCTTTACAAATTATATGAAACATTAAAATCCGCAAACTTCAAAATACAGCTCGACAAGTGTGAATTTTTAAAAACAGAAATTGAATTTCTAGGATTCATTGTAGGAACCAAAGGAATAAAAGCTAACAAACAAAAAGTAAAAGCAATAGCCCCTGACAACCCTTTTAAGAGGGGAGGAAGGACGCATCTCAAAAAATGCCTCCAAGAATACAAAAATATCTTTAGACCAGAACGCTCTGGATTCATTTCAAAAATTAAAAAACTCGTTAGTCTCTAGTGACATAGTTCTCTCTCATCCTGACTTTGAAAAACGTTTCGAGTTAACGACAGATGCATCCGAATATGCAATCGGTGCAGTCTTATCGCAAAACAAAAAGCCCATAACCTTTCTTTCCCGAACACTGAGTAAAACCGAGGAAAATTATGCCACGAACGAAAAGGATATGTTGGCTATAATTTGGCCATTAAACTCATTGAGAAATTATCTGTACGGATCCTGAAAGTTAATCATTTTCACAGACCACCAACCTTTAACATACGCTCTTAGTAGTAAAAACACTAATAACAAAATGAAGAGATGGAAAGCCATCTTAGAAGAATATGATTATGAACTCAGATATCAACCCGTTAAAACAAACGTGGTAGCGGATGCACTATCTAGGCCACCACAGATAAACTCGATGACAGCGACTCAACATAGCGACGAAAGTTCATCAGACAAAAAAATACCAGCAGTGGAATGTCCTATAAAGGTATTCAAAAACCAAATAAATATTTTAATAGATAGCCATGATAACTACAAATTTGAAATTCCCTTCCCAACATATCACAGGCATATAATAAAAAAACCATACTATACCAAAAATATATTAATTTCGATTCTAAAAAAATATCTTAATCCTAGCGTAATTAACGGACTACTTACTACGGAACCAATCATGGGAATAATTCAAGAATTTTATTCCGAACATTTCATAAATTACAAAATAAGATTCACACAGTCACAGGTCAAAGAAATAACTAACGATGTAGAACAAGAAGAGGTCTTAATCAAAGAACACAGAAAAGCCCACAGAAACGCTAAGGAAAATAGAGAGCAGATAAAAAAAAATTTCTATTTCCCAAAAATTAAGGAAAAATCCAATAGAATTGTTAAAAATTGTCAAATTTGCAGAGAACAAAATACGATCGTCGTCCTAATAAACCACAATTCCAACCCACACCAATTCCACAAAATCCTAAAGAAATCGTCCATATCGGTATTAACTCCACCAAAGGAAATCTTGTACTAACAGCAATAGACAAATTTTCAAAATATGCTTTACTCAAAACTCTAGGGCAATAGAAGATATTAAAGAACCATTAAAAGAAATAGTTTTAGCTTCCGGTATCCCTAAATCCATAGTCGTAGATAATGAAAAGTCCTTAAATTCCGTATCAATAAATTTTCTTCTTAAAGATCAATTTAGCATCGAAACCTACACTACACCTCCCTACTCTAGTTCTGTTAATGGTCAAATGGGAAGATTTCACTCTACCCTTTCAGAGATTATGAGATGCTTAAAACCAGAAAAACTTCACACTACTTTTCATGATTTACTTAAAAGAGCAATACACGAGTATAACAGGTCGATTCACTCCACCACCGGCAGAAAACCGATAGATATATTTTTTTTCACAGAAATTTAAGTAATGATCCATAAAAGCAATTTTGGACAAACAAGAAATCATCAATCGTTTAACAGAAAAATAGAAACAGGGCTTAAATTACCATAATCAAAATAGGCACGAAATAAAAATTTATTCACCAGGAGAAGAAAATTTTGTCAGAGTTAATAAGAGACAAGGTGCAAAACTAACTCCAAGGTATAAAAAGAAAATAGTCAAAGAAGATAGAAACTCCACTGTTTTAACAATGACAGGCAGAATTGTCTATAAAAATAATATTAAAAAAAACTAAATTACTCTTACAGATTGTATTTAAACTTTGTAAAAGCTGAAGTTCAAATTCTGGACTACACTTCTTCGTATGTAGTGACAATTAAAGAGGGACAGCGAAAATTCAGCAAGGAACTTTTACTATTTTACATTCAATAGATCTGGCACAGTACGCAATATCCATATCCAATACCCATACATTTATGCAACAAAACATCCCAAATCATCATAACCTGTATCCCATCCTTATCCACGAATTAAGCCTTACCGAAAATATTTTAGAAAATATAACTCCTATTATAAAAAATAATAGAGCAATAAATGCTATAGGTACTATTTGGAAATATATCGCAGGATCTCCAGATCACGACGAATTCGAAATAATAGTTAGTAATATAAATGATCTAAATAAAAATAATAACAAACAGGTGTACGTAAACGAAGTTTTTAATAAAAGATTAAAAAATTTAACAGATATAGTAAATAAAATTTCTAATATAATAAGAACTAGTACTAGTAGAAAACGAAAATTTACAAATTAGAGTAAGACTAGTTAAGGAAGAGTTAATAAATATTCAAAATGGAATCGACTGGGCAAAGCTTGAAATAGTTAACCCATTAATATTAGATAAAAAAGAAATTAAAACTGCTACAAGTAAAATTAGAGAAGAAAATATTGTTTTTGTAAGCCCTGAAGAGGCACCCCAATATGCCAAAGTATCTGTCTTATACAGTACTAATTTTTTTTTTTGGTAGTTTTATTATTTATTGAATCTTCAATTATAAATTGAAACATCAATAAGTTTTTCAAATCTTAAATCTAAAAATACATTAATATATGTTTTCCAATGCTAAACAAAATTTTTAATTCCCACTGTTGATTTTTGTTGTTTTACATCTCTCGTGTACGGCTGAGAGAAAGAGTATTCCTCCTTCTCAACCGGGTGTGGCCTTCATAATTTAGAATGTTGCGCGCAAGTGGATTTGGGTGCAATTCTAGTTTTTCAATATATTTTTTTGCGTGTTTTGAAAATACTGTCTTCACCAACGGAACATCAAGATCTTTGTGAATTCGTTGATTTTGGATATACCAGGGGGCTGCAGTAATTGTACGTAGAACTTTGTTTTGTCGCCTTTGAATTTTTTCTACACTTGATGCTGAGGCAGTGCCCCATAACTGGATTCCATAGGCCCATATTGGTTTCAGGATCGCGTTGTATAACAAAAGTTTACAGTCAAGGCTTAGTATAGAGTTTCTTCCAATAAGCCAATTCATTTGGGCTGCTTTTAATTTCATTTGTGTCAACTTTGCGTCTATATGCGATTTCCATGTTAAACGACGATCAAGATGAACGCCTAGATATTTTACTACAGTGTGTTGCGGTTTAGTCTCGATGTTGATTTGTATAGGCGGGCATGTTTCCCTGCGTAAAGTAAAAGTAACGTGTACACATTTCTGCCCATTCACTTTTATCCGCCATTGTTTTAGCCATGTTTCCAATTTTGAGATGTACCCTTGTAGATTCCGGGAAGCTTCTACAGGATTTTCATGAACGCTTAGAAAAGCCGTATCATCAGCAATTGTTGACGTGTGAATGATACTGCTTAACGGTAAGTCAGAGGCATATATTAAATAAAGTAAAGGACCGAAGATACTGCCTTGAGGGACTCCGGCTTCAATCGACTGCGGGGGGCTTAAAAAATTGCCTTCCTTAACTACAAATTTTCGTTCCTCTAGATAGCTTTTTAAGAGCCTGACGATGTTTGCGGGTAGATTTTGTATTAATTTGTGGACAAGACCTTCGTGCCATACTTTATCAAAGGCCTGTGCGACATCAATAAAAAGCGCTGAACAATAATTCTTTTTTTCAAAAGTTTCTCTAATGACATTCACAAGTCTGTGAGTTTGTTCAATAGTGTTATGCTTACTGCGAAAACCGAATTGATGATCTGGAATACATGCACTGCTAGTTACTATAGGAGTCAGCTTGCTCATGTACAGTTTTCCAAAAAGTTTCGACATATTGGACAATAGACTAATAGGCCGATAGGATTCAACCTTTGTATGATCCTTACCGGGCTTTGGTATCATAGTAATCATCGAAACCTTCCATTCTGCCGGATAGTATTGCAGTCGTAAAATACTTTTAAAGATGAATAGTATTATTCGTTTTGCAATGAAAGGCAATTCTTGCAGCATTTTGTTGCTTATTCTATCAAAACCTTGGGTTTTTTTGAGTTTAGACTTGTAATAGCCTTTTGAATATCCACAATATTAAATCTTAGCGGAATTTCTGGTAAAGCGACGATTGGCGGCAGTTCAGTAATATCAGCAGAAATATTTGGAGTAAATACCTTTTCTAAGTGTTTAACAAAAAGAGCACCTTTTTCAGCATCAGTTCTTGCCCAGTCACCATTTGAAGCTCGTAATGGAGGTTTACATATCACCGGCCTTTTAAGTCCTCTGGCTGCACGCCACAGCGAATAATCTGTTGATGGTGTTGCATCGAGTTCTTGCAGAAATTTTTGCAGCGAAGCTGTTTTTTGTGTTTGCAAAACTTTTTTAAGCTGCTTGGTACACTCCTTAAGCCTTAATTTTAGCTGAGGCGATCTGTATCGTTGCCATTCTCGTCGAGCTCTCCGTTTTTCAGTCAATAGCCTTTCTATATCTGCACAAAAAATCATGTTAAATCTCGCTTGTTGATTTGGTTGAATTGAAGAAGCATTAAGAGCAGCTTGTTTGGCATGTGCTTCAAAAAACCTAATAGAATTTTCTATGTCAGTAGGTGTTCTCAATGGCATATTTTCCGTGCAATGAGCACTCAAATATTTTTTGTATTTTAGCCAGTTAATACGTGCAGATGTCAGCGGTAAATCACATGTTGGTCTTGCGGTTGTGTGTGAGTAAATAGTGATAATAGTAGGCGAGTGATATGAAGACAAATCCAAAGATGCTTCTACTTCCGTCATTTCGCTGGGCACACCTTTCGAGATTCCAAAGTCGATAACATCAGGAATTTTTTGTCGATCCGTTGTCCCATTTTTGAAATTGTGTCAAACAAAACACGACTGATTAAACGTGAACCCCAAAAAGTGTGTTTATCATTGTAGTCGCCAGCTGCTAGAAAACGGGACCCCAGTGTTGTATAAAATGCGGTATATTGACTCTCTGAAATTGAAAACCTGGGAGGAGAATAAACAGATGATATCACAAGCTTTTGATAAAAATTTTCAATACAGATATTTGTTGCATGAAGATATTCTTCACGAAGGTAATTTAGCAGGTAGTGTTTTATTCGAGTTTTTATTAGGATTCCAGAGCCACCACAAGCTCTACCTCGAGGATCCTTAGTATCGTAGAAATTATATCCACTAATTTTACAATAGCTTCGAGACGTCAAATGAGTTTCTGAGATAAGCATAACGTCGATTTGTTTATCCAGAAGAAAATATTCTATTTCATTTTTATGTTGGCAGATGCCGTTTGCGTTCCAATAACAGATTCATGGTTTTTTCAATACAGCCTGCAACAAGGTAGACTGCATTTTCAACATTTCCTGCATCATACAGGACATGTTGAGAGTAAATGTATTTACTGTTTGTATTAGGATCTCTATCGAGGCTTCAATACGACTAAAATTATGCCCTGATTCTTCATTAGCTGGTACAGTTTTTTGCGCCGGAGTCTGGTTACTCTTTAAAATATTAGTTCGCGGTACTGTGTAGCTCACGACATACAACCCAAACAGTAGGCAACTTGCAGTAAGTTTTGGTATGGCCAAATTCTTGGCAGTTCAGGCATTGAGCAGGACCAATGTTTTTATGTGGCATCTCAACGGTAACTCTTCCGTGTAACAAGTACTTTAAATTATAAATTGGGTGCGATTCGTTCTTTTTTATTTTCAAGTCACCTGGCTGTAGCTCGACTCTGAATATAGGTTGGGGTATTTTTTCCCTATTTTTAATGTTTGAAACATTTTTAACTTTGAATCCACTATTTTCAAGCCCAGACTTTACCTCTTCTGGATCCACGCTAAAGGCTACACCTTTTATGCCGTGTTAGACTTTTAGCACTCTTTAATTGGTACGTGCAAAAATTTTTGTTTTTTGACTCAAGGTCAGAAACTATTTTTCGGTAATTATTTTCTTGCACTACCTGGAATTTTGTTTCGTTAATATTTTCGCGCGTGATTGGAGTTACA
Organism: Lypha dubia; assembly: GCA_947311025.1. Taxonomy (NCBI): domain Eukaryota; kingdom Metazoa; phylum Arthropoda; class Insecta; order Diptera; family Tachinidae; genus Lypha; species Lypha dubia. The sequence goes on along the minus strand of OX371260.1, from coordinate 81,045,464 downwards.
TAGAACTCATTTTCTCTAATTAGGGATATAAGGCTTTTGACCAAAAAACTAGAGTTCTGCTCTCTTAAATATATCGGTGGAGGTTTGTAGTTGTGTCTTCATCGCCTTCTTCAGATAAAATCGTGAAACGATTTTCGGAATTTTTGATATTGTTTTTTCCATCTTTGGGAACTTTCGCTGTTGACGCTATTTGGGCTGATTTTGGACTTCTTCCCCTTTTTAACACGATTATGTATCTGTCCATACCTGTTTGAATTTTATTATCACTTTTTGTACTCATCGCATCAACAATTTTGTGCACGTTGGTCACCTTGTTACTGATTGTTTGTTTGTTTGATTGTACAGCTAAGCTAAAGAGTTTGCTTATGGGTGCAATTGTTGTTGCTTCTTGGTCACTATTTAACATGTACGGAAAGCATGATCGCGCACGAGTATTTGTATTTTGTTTAAAGGTTAAGTTTGTGTTTAAATTTTTTTTTCGTTGCGCTCATCAGCAACCAAGGTTAAATACAAATTCCTACTGCTTGTAGATTTATTGTTGTTGTTGTCAGAAGATGAACTCATTTAGAGTTATCTTTTTTTGTGTTCATTGTATAAGTTTGTGTATGCAAATATTTAATTTTATTACACGCAAGTAACAAAAAATAAAATAAAACCAGTATAATAGCTGTTTAATCAATGTTTTGTTTTTGTTTTTTTTTTCTGATTTTAACTTTCAGTAAATTTTTAATATTCAGTTGCGACGATTATAAAAACGCGGCTGTACACTACGAGAGTTGAAACTGAAAAAATACAGTACTAATAAAAAAATATTTTATTTGGTTAAGATTCCCTTAACAAAAAAGGTAACCTATGAAAACGTAATTTTAAGACCGGTAAAAAAGAAAAACTCTGTAATCAACCTAGAATTTAAGCAGATTTTAAAAAACGACAAAACTATATATGGTGTAATAAATGATTGTGAATAGTATAATAACATAATAATTTGTAAAGAAAACCAAATAAAGAACATTTCAAATACCGAATGTATCCCTAATCTTATGAGCAGTCAGAATTCTACATGTGTAACGAGCAACAGTCACCATATCCCATTAATCGAAGAGATCGAGTCCAGGGTTATCCTGGTAAATGAATGTAATACAGCTATTTATGTTGATAAAACGCGGAGAAATATATCTGGAACACTTCTCATTAAATTTCATAAGAGCACTATTAGAATTAACAATAGGACTTTTAGTAATATACGAGTAGAAGCCACACCTTTACAAATCATCCCCGCATTAATGTAGCCCGCTCCTTTTGAAAGTGACCATATTGATTTCCTACCACTTGCAGCTCTTAACGAATTACAGATTAATAATACGGAAGTAATTTTAACTATTCAGAAATATTTAAAAATTGGTGGATGGTCAATCTCTGTTATCCTTAGTCTAATTATCATTTCCATAGCATGCTCAAAACTTTTCTTTAAAAATACCAAAAACATAATTGTTTGGGAATCTCAAATTCTACACACTAACAACGAGCCTCATGCGACAGCGAGTGTGCAATATTGTGCTGAATCCCCTAAACCAATAGCGTTAAAAGCTCCTATCAAACCACTAACATTGAACAATATTCCGTTTTTTTAAATGATTGAGGACAATCAATTTAAGAAGGGAGGAGTTAATAATTAACATATTTATTTTGATAAAGTTCAATCCCCCTGTCACAATTTAATTGCTGACACATATCTGGTTGTTCCAAATTTAATTATTTCCTTCTTTCGCAATATTTACTTAAAGTGCTTAATTGCTGACACATTTCTGGTTGTTCCAAATTTAATTATTTCCCTCTTACGGAATATTTACATGTCTGCATTGAATGCACCAAAAATAGCTCACATTGCTTTCAATGTGATGATTGCGGTTCGATACTATTTAAGTAGCTAGTAAGAAAACATTTTAATAATTAATAATAAATTTAAAGTCCGAATAAGAAGACATAGTCTTCCAGAAATAATATAATTTAAGTAAATTTTGTAAAAAAATAAATTTAATTAAATAAAGACACAGAAGACATAGTCTTCTCTTTTTTGTGATAAATTAAACAAATATTTTATTAATTTATATGCTTCCGCTGAACTATTTTTTTTACAAAATTATCAATTATTACAAATGAACTTATAAATCACGTTGAAATAAAAACTTGCGAGTCTATGCATTCCTCTCTCAACTTGGATTCAAAGTGAAGAATTAATTACATATTATGATATTAATTATATACATATCAAAACCTTTTGTAAAACTAGTTTTTTTTTTTTTTTTTGATAATATGACTGATATACATATGTATGAATGTATGTACATATGTATATAGATATACCTGTGAAGTGTTTTTTTTTAATTTTAACATTGCTTTATAGATAAATTATGTACATATAATTACATTTAATGTTTTAAATTTTATTGATTTGTTGCGGGTTAGCAATATCTAGATATATATTTCGTTGGTAGCTATACCAATTCATCAGTAGATGTTTTACCCTTTATGTTTAAAAAATTCCAAAGCTCATCTATTTATACAAAAACTCACAAATATATTTTTGTGAATTACAAAGCATAAAAATAGCCTTTAAAAAATTTTTTCAAACACACACAACAATAATTTTCCATTATGAATGTGTTTACTTTTCTACACCTATACAATTAAACAACCGCTGGTTGCCATTAAAAGTATTTTATAAGGCAAAAATGAAAAGCAAATCTCCCCGTTACAAAATTTTACATTTATTTGAGCATGTACTCAAGTATTTATGTTTTAAATTTTATTTATTTGTTGCGGGTTAGCAATATCTAGATATATATTTCGTTGGTTGCTATACCAATTCATCAGTAGATGTTTTACCCTTTATGTTTAAAAAATTTCAAAGCTCATCTATTTATACAAAAACTCACAAATATATTTTTGTGAATTACAAAGCATAAGAATAGCCTTTAAAAATTTTTAACAAACACACACAACAATAATTTTCCATTATGAATGTGTTTACTTTTCTACACCTATACAATTAGACAACCGCTGATTGCCATTAAAAGTATTTTGTAAGGCAAAAATGAGAAGCAAATCTCTCCGTTACAAAATTTTACATTTATTTGAGCATGTACTCAAGTATTTAAGTTTTAAATTTTATTTATTTGTTGCGGGTTAGCAATATCTAGATATATATTTCGTTGGTAGCTATACCAATTCATCAGTAGATGTTTTACCCTTTATGTTTAAAAAATTCCAAAGCTCATCTATTTATACAAAAACTCACAAATATATTTTTGTGAATTACAAAGCATAAAAATAGCCTTTAAAAAACTTTTTCAAACACAGACAACAATAATTTTCCATTATGAATGTGTTTACTTTTCTACACCTATACAATTAGACAACCGCTGGTTGCCATTAAAAGTATTTTATAAGGCAAAAATGAAAAGCAAATCTCCCCGTTACAAAATTTTACATTTATTTGAGCATGTACTCAAGTATTTATGTTTTAAATTTTATTTATTTGTTGCGGGTTAGCAATATCTAGATATATATTTCGTTGGTAGCTATACCAATTCATCAGTAGATGTTTTACCCTTTATGTTAAAAAAATTCCAAAGCTCATCTATTTATACAAAAACTCACAAATATATTTTTGTGAATTACAAAGCATAAGAATAGCCTTTAAAATTTTTTTCAAACACAAACAACAATAATTTTCCATTATGAATGTGTTTACTTTTCTACACCTATACAATAAGACAACCGCTGGTTGCCATTAAAAGTATTTTGTAAGGCAAAAATGAAAAGCAAATCTCTCCGTTACAAAATTTTACATTTATTTGTGCATGTACTCAAGTATTTATGTTTTAAATTTTATTTATTTGTTGCGGGTTAGCAATATCTAGATATATATTTCGTTGGTAGCTACACCAATTCATCAGTAGATGTTTTACCCTTTATGTTTAAAAAATTCCAAAGCTCATCTATTTATACAAAAACTCACAAATATATTTTTGTGAATTACAAAGCATAAAAATAGCCTTTAAAAAACTTTTTCAAACACACACAACATTAATTTTCCATTATGAATGTGTTTACTTTTCTCCAACTATACAATTAGACAACCGCTGGTTGCCATTAAAAGTATTTTATAAGGCAAAAATGAAAAGCAAATCTCCCCGTTACAAAATTTTACATTTATTTAGGCATGTACTCAAGTATTTATGTTTTAAATTTTATTTATTTGTTGCGGGTTAGCAATATCTAGATATATATTTCGTTGGTAGCTATACCAATTCATCAGTAGATGTTTTCCCTTTATGTTTAAAAAATTCCAAAGCTCATCTATTTATACAAAAACTCACAAATATATTTTTGTGAATTACAAAGCATAAAAATAGCCTTTAAAAAACTTTTTCAAACACACACAACAAAAATTTTCCATTATGAATGTGTTTACTTTTCTACACCTATACAATTAGACAACCGCTGGTTGCCATTAAAAGTATTTTATAAGGCAAAAATGAAAAGCAAATCTCCCCGTTACAAAATTTTACATTTATTTGAGCATGTACTCAAGTATTTATGTTTTAAATTTTATTTATTTGTTGCGGGTTAGCAATATCTAGATATATATTTCGTTGGTAGCTATACCAATTCATCAGTAGATGTTTTACCCTTTATGTTTAAAAAATTCCAAAGCTCATCTATTTATACAAAAACTCACAAATATATTTTTGTGAATTACAAAGCATAAAAATAGCCTTTGAAAAACTTTTTCAAACACACACAACAATAATTTTCCATTATGAATGTGTTTACTTTTCTACACCTATACAATTAGACAACCGCTGGTTGCCATTAAAAGTATTTTATAAGGCAAAAATGAAAAGCAAATCTCCCCGTTACAAAATTTTACATTTATTTGAGCATGTACTCAAGTATTTATGTTTTAAATTTTATTTATTTGTTGCGGGTTAGCAATATATAGATATATATTTCGTTGGTAGCTATACGAATTTATCAGTAGATGTTTTACCCTTTATGTTTAAAAAATTCCAAAGCTCATCTATTTATACAAAAACTCACAAATTTATTTTTGTGAATTACAAAGCATAAAAATAGCCTTTAAAAAACTTTTTCAAACACACACAACAATAATTTTCCATTATGAATGTGTTTACTTTTCTACACCTATACAATTAGACAGCCGCTGGTTGCCATTAAAAGTATTTTATAAGGCAAAAATGAAAAGCAAATCTCCCCGTTACAAAATTTTACATTTATTTGAGCATGTACTCAAGTATTTATGTTTTAAATTTTATTTATTTGTTGCGGGTTAGCAATACCTAGATATATATTTCGTTGGTAGCTATACCAATTCATCAGTAGATGTTTTACCCTTTATGTTTAAAAAATTCCAAAGCTCATCTATTTATACAAAAACTCACATATATATTTTTGTGAATTACAAAGCATAAGAATATCCTTTAAAAAATTTTTTCAAACACACACAACAATAATTTTCCATTATGAATGTGTTTACTTTTCTACACTTATGCAATTAGACAACCGCTGGTTGCCATTAAAAGTATTTTATAAGGCAAAAATGAAAAGCAAATCTCCCCGTTACAAAATTTTACATTTATTTGAGCATGTACTCAAGTATTTATGTTTTAAATTTTATTTATTTGTTGCGGGTTAGCAATATCTAGATATATATTTCGTTGGTAGCTATACCAATTCATCAGTAGATGTTTTACCTTTTATGTTTAAAAAATTCCAAAGCCCATCTATTTATACAAAAACTCACAAATATATTTTTGTGAATTACAAAGCATAAAAATAGCCTTTAAAAAACTTTTTCAAACACACACAACAATAATTTTCCATTATGAATGTGTTTACTTTTCTACACCTATACAATTAGACAACCGCTGGTTGCCATTAAAAGTATTTTATAAGGCAAATATGAAAAGCAAATCTCCCCGTTACAAAATTTTACATTTATTTGAGCATGTACTCAAGTATTTATGTTTTAAATTTTATTTATTTGTTGCGGGTTAGCAATATCTAGATATATATTTCGTTGGTAGCTATACCAATTCATCAGTAGATGTTTTACCCTTTATGTTTAAAAAATTCCAAAGCTCATCTATTTATACAAAAACTCACAAATATATTTTTGTGAATTACAAAGCATAAAAATAGCCTTTAAAAAACTTTTTCAAACACACACAACAATAATTTTCCATTATGAATGTGTTTACTTTTCTACACCTATACAATTAGACAACCGCTGGTTGCCATTAAAAGTATTTTATAAGGCAAAAATGAAAAGCAAATCTCCCCGTTACAAAATTTTACATTTATTTGAGCATGTACTCAAGTATTTATGTTTTAAATTTTATTTATTTGTTGCGGGTTAGCAATATCTAGATAGATATTTCGTTGGTAGCTATACCAATTCATCAGTAGATGTTTTAACCTTTATGTTTAAAAAATTTCAAAGCTCATCTATTTATACAAAAACTCACAAATATATTTTTGTGAATTACAAAGCCTAAGAATAGCCTTTAAAAATTTTTTTCAAACACACACAACAATAATTTTCCATTATGAATGTGTTTACTTTTCTACACCTATACAATTAGACAACCGCTGGTTGCCATTAAAAGTATTTTGTAAGGCAAAAATGAAAAGCAAATCTCTCCGTTACAAAATTTTACATTTATTTGAGCATGTACTCAAGTATTTATGTTTTAAATTTGATTTATTTGTTGCGGGTTAGCAATATCTAGATATATATTTCGTTGGTAGCTATATTAATTCATCAGTAGATGTTTTACCCTTTATGGTTAAAAAAATTTCAAAGCTCATCTATTTATACAAAAACTCACAAATGTATTTTTGTGAATTACAAAGCATAAAAATAGCCTTTAAAAAACTTTTTCAAACACACACAACAATAATTTTCCATTATGAATGTGTTTACTTTTCTACACCTATACAATTAGACAACCGCTGGTTGCCATTAAAAGTATTTTATAAGGCAAAAATGAAAAGCAAATCTCCCCGTTACAAAATTTTACATTTATTTGAGCATGTACTCAAGTATTTATGTGTTAAATTTTATTTATTTGTTGCGGGTTAGCAATATCTAGATATATATTTCGTTGGTAGCTATACCAATTCATCGTAGATGTTTTACCCCTTATGTTAAAAAACTTCCAAAGCTCATCTATTTATACAAAAACTCACAAATATATTTTTGTGAATTACAAAGCATAAGAATAGCCTTTAAAAAATTTTTTCAAACACACACAACAATAATTTTCCATTATGAATGTGTTTACTTTTCTACACCTATACAATTAGACAACCGCTGGTTGCCATTAAAAGTATTTTATAAGGCAAAAATGAAAAGCAAATCTCCCCGTTACAAAATTTTACATTTATTTGAGCATGTACTCAAGTATTTATGTTTTAAATTTTATTTATTTGTTGCGGGTTAGCAATATCTAGATATATATTTCGTTGGTAGCTATACCAATTCATCAGTAGATGTTTTACCCTTTATGTTTAAAAAATTCCAAAGCTCATCTATTTATACAAAAACTCACAAATATATTTTTGTGAATTACAAAGCATAAAAATAGCCTTTAAAAAACTTTTTCAAACACACACAACAATAATTTTCCATTATGAATGTGTTTACTTTTCTACACCTATACAATTAGACAACCGCTGGTTGCCATTAAAAGTATTTTATAAGGCAAAAATGAAAAGCAAATCTCCCCGTTACAAAATTTTACATTTATTTGAGCATGTACTCAAGTATTTATGTTTTAAATTTTATTTATTTGTTGCGGGTTAGCAATATCTAGATATATATTTCGTTGGTAGCTATACCAATTCATCAGTAGATGTTTTACCCTTTATGTTTAAAAAATTCCAAAGCTCATCTATTTATACAAAAACTCACAAATATATTTTTGTGAATTACAAAGCATAAAAATAGCCCTTAAAAAACTTTTTCAAACACACACAACAATAATTTTCCATTATGAATGTGTTTACTTTTCTACACCTATACAATTAGACAACCGCTGGTTGCCATTAAAAGTATTTTATAAGGCAAAAATGAAAAGCAAATCTCCCCGTTACAAAATTTTACATTTATTTGAGCATGTACTCAAGTATTTATGTTTTAAATTTTATTTATTTGTTGCGGGTTAGCAATATCTAGATATATATTTCGTTGGTAGCTATACCAATTCATCAGTAGATGTTTTACCCTTTATGTTTAAAAAATTCCAAAGCTCATCTATTTATACAAAAACTCACAAATATATTTTTGTGAATTACAAAGCATAAAAATAGCCTTTAAAAAACTTTTTCAAACACACACAACAATAATTTTCCATTATGAATGTGTTTACTTTTCTACACCTATACAATTAGACAACCGCTGGTTGCCATTAAAAGTATTTTATAAGGCAAAAATGAAAAGCAAATCTCCCCCTTACAAAATTTTACATTTATTTGAGCATGTTCTCAAGTATTTATGTTTTAAATTTGATTTATTTGTTGCGGGTTAGCAATATCTAGATAGATATTTCGTTGGTAGCTATACCAATTCATCAGTAGATGTTTTACCCTTTATGTTTAAAATATTTCAAAGCTCATCTATTTATACAAAAACTCACAAATATATTTTTGTGAATTACAAAGCATTAGAATAGCCTTTAAAAATTTTTTTCAAACACACACAACAATAATTTTCCATTATGAATGTGTTTACTTTTCTACACCTATACAATTAGACAACCGCTGGTTGCCATTAAAAGTATTTTGTAAGGCAAAAATGAAAAGCAAATCTCTCCGTTACAAAATTTTACATTTATTTGAGCATGTTCTCAAGTATTTATGTTTTAAATTTGATTTATTTGTGTCGGGTTAGCAATATCTATATATATATTTCGTTGGTAGCTATATTAATTTATCAGTAGATGTTTTACCCTTTATGTTTAAAAAATTCCAAAGCTCATCTATTTATACAAAAACTCACAAAAGTATTTTTGTGAATTACAAAGCATAAAAATAGCCTTTAAAAAACTTTTTCAAACACACACAACAATAATTTTCCATTATGAATGTGTTTACTTTTCTACACCTATACAATTAGACAACCGCTGGTTGCCATTAAAAGTATTTTATAAGGCAAAAATGAAAAGCAAATCTCCCCGATACAAAATTTTACATTTATTTGAGCATGTACTCAAGTATTTATGTTTTAAATTTTATTTATTTGTTGCGGGTTAGCAATATCTAGATATATATTTCGTTGGTAGCTATACCAATTCATCAGTAGATGTTTTACCCTTTATGTTTAAAAAATTCCAAAGCTCATCTATTTATACAAAAACTCACAAATATATTTTTGTGAATTACAAAGCATAAAAATAGCCTTTAAAAAACTTTTTCAAACACACACAACAATAATTTTCCATTATGAATGTGTTTACTTTTCTACACCTATACAATTAGACAACCGCTGGTTGCCATTAAAAGTATTTTATAAGGCAAAAATGAAAAGCAAATCTCCCCGTTACAAAATTTTACATTTATTTAAGCATGTACTCAAGTATTTATGTTTTAAATTTTATTTATTTGTTGCGGGTTAGCAATATCTAGATATATATTTCGTTGGTAGCTATACCAATTCATCAGTAGATGTTTTACCCTTTATGTTTAAAAAATTCCAAAGCTCATCTATTTATACAAAAACTCACAAATATATTTTTGTGAATTACAAAGCATAAAAATAGCCTTTAAAAAACTTTTTCAAACACACACAACAATAATTTTCCATTATGAATGTGTTTACTTTTCTACACCTATACAATTAGACAACCGCTGGTTGCCATTAAAAGTATTTTATAAGGCAAAAATGAAAAGCAAATCTCCCCGTTACAAAATTTTACATTTATTTGAGCATGTACTCAAGTATTTATGTTTTAAATTTTATTTATTTGTTGCGGGTTAGCAATATCTAGATAGATATTTCGTTGGTAGCTATACCAATTCATCAGTAGATGTTTTACCCTTTATGTTTAAAAAATTTCAAAGCTCATCTATTTATACAAAAACTCACAAATATATTTTTGTGAATTACAAAGCATAAGAATAGCCTTTAAAAATTTTTTTCAAACACACACAACAATAATTTTCCATTATGAATGTGTTTACTTTTCTACACCTATACAATTAGACAACCGCTGGTTGCCATTAAAAGTATTTTGTAAGGCAAAAATGAAAAGCAAATCTCTCCGTTACAAAATTTTACATTTATTTGAGCATGTACTCAAGTATTTATGTTTTAAATTTGATTTATTTGTGTCGGGTTAGCAATATCTAGATATATATTTCGTTGGTAGCTATATTAATTTATCAGTAGATGTTTTACCCTTTATGTTTAAAAAATTCCAAAGCTCATCTATTTATACAAAAACTCACAAAAGTATTTTTGTGAATTACAAAGCATAAAAATAGCCTTTAAAAAACTTTTTCAAACACACACAACAATAATTTTCCATTATGAATGTGTTTACTTTTCTACACCTATACAATTAGACAACCGCTGGTTGCCATTAAAAGTATTTTGTAAGGCAAAAATGAAAAGCAAATCTCTCCGTTACAAAATTTTACATTTATTTGAGCATGTACTCAAGTATTTATGTTTTAAATTTGATTTATTTGTGTCGGGTTAGCAATATCTAGATATATATTTCGTTGGTAGCTATATTAATTTATCAGTAGATGTTTTACCCTTTATGTTTAAAAAATTCCAAAGCTCATCTATTTATACAAAAACTCACAAATATATTTTTGTGAATTACAAAGCATAAAAATAGCCTTTAACGAAATAATAGACTATAATGTTTTTTATCACAAGGAGAAATTAATTTTCTTAAAACTAATCAGAAAATTGATAAATGATAACTTTATAATCTCAGTTAATAAACACTTTCAAGACAAGCTAAAACAAATTAACCCAAAAGACTCCACTAAAATGTTCGGCGAAATCAAGAAACAGTTTAGAATGCTAAAGCCCCTTCACCTACAAACTTTAAAATTACCATTTGAAGACGAACTCTGAATTAGGAACGCAGGAATAGATCCTAATGATCTAGATACAGAAGAAGATAGCGATAATTACTTGATCAACGATGATGCCCAAAAAAAGAATGTAATTGGGTCCTATTTAGAATCAATTCATTCTTTCAAAGAGATTGATTTCGATAATAGTTTGCATGTAGAAGTAAACCAATGTTTTACTGAATTTTTAGAAGAATAAACTCAGTATGAAAACAATAATTCAACTATCACAACGTTTTCTGTTTCAAAAAGGGCAAATGATTTGAATGAAACCCATCTAAATAATATATTCATGCAAAAGGACGTAGTTACATTAATTTTTAGAAATTTACATATGAAAAGTAATATTATCAGGCTCAAGTTCAGTTTTATTGAATTAATGAAAATTCAAAATTACTAAGAGTTTTTTGTGTTGGAAAATATTATTATTTATATCCAATCAGTTTTTAGCAGAACGTATCAGTACTGATTTCAAGGCTGCTACACCTCTCATCAGCGTTCAAATGTCCATCTTTACAATTTTCGTAAAGTGGATACTAATTGAGAAGAATATCAACTATTTAACCAGTTTTCAACAGAAATAGAATATGAGAATTAATTTTTAATTCAATTTTTATTCTACAATGAAACAGTGCTGGTTAGTACGAAATTCCCTCATTACTGTTTGGAACTAATAATCAACACAAACTCATAGTCCGTTATCATCAAAGTATTCTACTTTGTATTTTAACGTTTTTGTTGTTTTTACTCTATATTAGGGAAATTCACATATTACTGTGACCCCTGTTATTAGGGTATTTATAGCTCGTGCCCAAGCGGAATTAATATTTTTATATTATTATTACGAATGAACGTAATTGTTATTTGAACTTATTTATGATTTACATATGAAAAGTAATATTATCAGGCTCAAGTTCAGTTTTATTGAATTAATGAAAATTCAAAATTACTAAGAGTTTTTTGTGTTGGAAAATATTATTATTTATATCCAATCAGTTTTTAGCAGAACGTATCAGTACTGATTTCAAGGCTGCTACACCTCTCATCAGCGTTCAAATGTCCATCTTTACAATTTTCGTAAAGTGGATACTAATTGAGAAGAATATCAACTATTTAACCAGTTTTCAACAGAAATAGAATATGAGAATTAATTTTTAATTCAATTTTTATTCTACAATGAAACAGTGCTGGTTAGTACGAAATTCCCTCATTACTGTTTGGAACTAATAATCAACACAAACTCATAGTCCGTTATCATCAAAGTATTCTACTTTGTATTTTAACGTTTTTGTTGTTTTTACTCTATATTAGGGAAATTCACATATAACTGTGACCCCTGTTATTAGGGTATTTATAGCTCGTGCCCAAGCGGAGTTAATATTTTTATATTATTATTACGAATGAACGTAATTGTTATTTGAACTTATTTATGATTTACATATGAAAAGTAATATTATCAGGCTCAAGTTCAGTTTTATTGAATTAATGAAAATTCAAAATTACTAAGAGTTTTTTGTGTTGGAAAATATTATTATTTATATCCAATCAGTTTTTAGCAGAACGTATCAGTACTGATTTCAAGGCTGCTACACCTCTCATCAGCGTTCAAATTTTTATTAATTCAATAAAACTGAACTTGAGCCTGATAATATTACTTTTCATATGTAAATCATAAATAAGTTCAAATAACAATTACGTTCATTCGTAATAATAATATAAAAATATTAATTCCGCTTGGGCACGAGCTATAAATACCCTAATAACAGGGGTCACAGTAATATGTGAATTTCCCTAATATAGAGTATTGCCTAAAAGAGACAAAGACCCAACTAACCCAAAAAATATACGCGCTATCAACTTATTACCAAGCATAAGTAAAGTCTTCGAAGCATGTATATATAACAGTATTATAAAATTTTGTAATGAAAACAAAATAATTAATGACAGACAATTTGGTTTCAAATACAAACATTCAACAATACATGCAATTCATCTACTCGTTTGAAATATTCAATGGAATCTAAACAAATGTAAGCTTTCGCAAGGATCGGACGTGTTATAGTTGAGCTCCGCTGTGATATTTTAATGCTTGTAAAATACATAGTTTCTAAAGACAAAAATAAACAAAACACTTAACACAAATCAATAAGAACATAAATTAATGCAAAAATATCCAGAGAAAACAGTAAAAAGCATACAATAATTCTTGAAACTAATAACAGCTTATAAAAACGAAAACCTGTTCTGAAACAAAACATAAATATAATCAAACTAAAGTAAATAAATTCCTTTATTCTCTTATTAAATAAAATTCCTCTTTAAAATTTTGTTACTTCAACAACAATAATTATAAAGACGAAAACCCGTTCTGAAACAAAACATAAATATAATCAAACTAAAATAAATAAAGTCTCTTAATCTCATGTTACATCAACAATAATAATATTGTCTTACAATATTAAAACTAAGAGAGCATATACATACATAATTAAACAATACTACAACAATACAATAATAAAATAAACAATACTATACAATATAAACCAATTTCCCAAATTAATCTATTTTAATGCCTAACTCTAAATCCACTTCTAATTCCACCGTGCAAAAAAGCGAAAGGAAACTGAATAGACCTAAAGGTAAAACCAGTGAGGGTACAAATAAAATGCAAGAATCCAATTAAACATTAGAAGATTTTTCATCTCATCATGACATCAATACTGGTTCTACTACCAATAAAATAGTACAAAAACCGTTTAGAGATAGTGTGAATACTTTTATTAACTCTCCATTTAAAACTCTAAATGTAGTTGAAAAACTTTTTGATAAATTTACCAAAGAGATCGAGCTTATGATCGATAATAAATTAAACGATTACAAATCTGATCTATTAAGTGTGATCGAGAAAAGCTTCGGCGCAATCAAACTGCAAGAGTCCAACATTTAGAAACAGTTTCTGCGTGTTTTAATAATATGCAGAGTGAAATAAGGACCTTAAAAACAAAAATTAAACAACAAGAAAATAAAACCGTAGCATGCGAGCTTCGAATTAATGAAATTCCGTATAAGAAAAATGAGAATTTAATTCTAATTTTTGAAAAAATCTGCAATACCATTAATATTTCCACTCCCGCTGTCAAAACTATATATCGCCTGCAGAATTTAAACAATAAAAATAAAAATAATTGTAAGGATGCGTTGATTATCGTTAAAATGTGGTCACCATACGATAAGAACTTTTTCTTGAAATCTCTGTCAACCTATCGTAAACTTCATAACGGTTTCAATTTATGCTTGAAACATATCGGAGAATCGTCGGAAAACAAATTTTTCATAAATGAAAATTTGACTTCAGCCAACTTTATATTCTTCGTGCGGCAACTAAGCTTAAAAAACAAAATCATCTCCATGGTGCCTTTAGTATGCATGGTATAGTTTATGTGAAAATTGCAGCCGATAGTAATGCAATTCCAGTGGATGATATAGATCAATTACATAGTTTATTTCGAGGATCTGAACCTTCTATTGAAAACCACCATGGTACCTCCAATCAATATCAGGAAATTTAATGTTTCATATTGCATATTTTTAATTTCATATCGCATATTTTTAATCTATATATATAAAAGAAAGTCGTGTTAGTTACTTCGCTTATAACTCAAGAACGGCTGAACCGATTTAGCTGAAAATTGGCAGGGAGGTAGTTTAGAGCCAGCAATAGTCTATAGGATTATGGGCGGGATTGGACAAAGGGGCGTGGTACCTCTCATACAAACCACAAATTAAAAATCTATTATTTCTGCTCCTGATAACGGTATTTGAACAAAATTTGGTATGTCGGTTTGGTGTAAATTTTTTAAGTGCTGCTGCAAATATGGGCGGGATTGGACAAAGGGGCGTGGTACCTCTCATACAAACCACAAATTAAAAATTTATTATTTCTGCTCCTGATAACGGTATTTGAACAAAATTTGGTACGTCGGTTTGGTGTGCATTTTTTAAGTGCTGCTGCAAATATGGGTGGGATTGGACAAAGGGGCGTGGTACCTCTCATACAAACCACAAATTAAAAATCTATTATTTCTGCTCCTGATAACGGTATTTGAACAAAATTTGGTACGTCGGTTTGGTGTGCATTTTTTAAGTGCTGCTGCAAATATGGGTGGGATTGGACAAAGGGGCGTGGTACCTCTCATACAAACCACAAATTAAAAATCTATTATTTCTGCTCCTGATAACGGTATTTGAACAAAATTTGGTACGTCGGTTTGGTGTAAATTTCTTAAGTGCTGCTGCAAATATGGGCGGGATCGGACAAAGGGGCGTGGTACCTCTCATACAAACCACAAATTAAAAATCTATTATTTCTGCTCCTGATAACGGTATTTGGACAAAATTTGGTACTTCGGTTTGGTGTGCATTTTTTAAGTGCTGCTGCAAATATGGGTGGGATTGGACAAAGGGGCGTGGTACCTCTCATACAAACCACAAATTAAAAATCTATAATTTCTGCTCCTGATAACGGTATTTGAACAAAATTTGGTAAGTCGGTTTGGTATGCATTTTTTTAGTGCTGCTGCAAATATGGGCGGGATTGGACAAAAGGGCGTGGTACCTTTCATACAAACCACAAATTAAAAATCTATTATTTCTGCTCCTGATAACGGTATTTGAACAAAATTTGGTACGTCGGTTTGGTGTGCATTTTTTTAGTGCTGCTGCAAATATGGGTGGGATTGGACAAAGGGGCGTGGTACCTCTCATACAAACCACAAATTAAAAATCTATTATTTCTGCTCCTGATAACGGTATTTGAACAAAATTTGGTACGTCGGTTTGGTGTGCATTTTTTAAGTGCTGCTGAAAATATGGGTGGGATTGGACAAAGGGGCGTGGTACCTCTCATACAAACCACAAATTAAAAATCTATTATTTCTGCTCCTGATAACGGTATTTGAACAAAATTTGGTATGTCGGTTTGGTGTAAATTTCTTAAGTGCTGCTGCAAATATGGGCGGGATTGGACAAAGGGGCGTGGTACCTCTCATACAAACCACAAATTAAAAATCTATTATTTCTGCTCCTGATAACGGTATTTAAACAAAATTTGGTATGTCGGTTTGGTGTAAATTTCTTAAGTGCTGCTGCAAATATGGGCGGGATTAAACAAAGGGGCGTGGTACCTCTCATACAAACCACAAATTAAAAATCTATTATTTCTGCTCCTGATAACGGTATTTAAACAAAATTTGGTATGTCGGTTTAGTGTAAATTTCTTAAGTGCTGCTGCAAATATGGGCGGGATTGGACAAAGGGGCGTGGTACCTCTCATACAAACCACAAATTAAAAATTTATTATTTCTGCTCCTGATAACGGTATTTGAACAAAATTTAGTACGTCGGTTTGGTGTGCATTTTTTAAGTGCTGCTGCAAATATGAGTGGGATTGGACAAAGGGGCGTGATACCTCTCATACAAATTAATTAAAAATCTATTATTTCTGCTCCTGATAACGGTATTTGAACAAAATTTGTTTTGTCGGCTTGGTGTAAATTTCTTAAGTGCTGCTGCAAATATGGGTGGAATTGGACAAAGGGGCGTGGTACCTCTCATACAAACCACAAATTAAAAATCTATTATTTCTGCTCCTGATAACGGTATTTGAACAAAATTTGGTATGTCGGTTTGGTGTAAATTTCTTAAGTGCTGCTGCAAATATGGGCGGGATTGGACAAAGGGGCGTGGTACCTCTCATACAAACCACAAATTAAAAATTTATTATTTCTGCTCCTGATAACGGTATTTGAACAAAATTTAGTACGTCGGTTTGGTGTGCATTTTTTAAGTGCTGCTGCAAATATGAGTGGGATTGGACAAAGGGGCGTGATACCTCTCATACAAACCACAAATTAAAAATTTATTATTTCTGCTCCTGATAACGGTATTTGAACAAAATTTGGTAAGTCGGTTTGGTATGCATTTTTTTAGTGCTGCTGCAAATATGGGAGGGATTTTACAAAGGGGCGTGGTACCTCTCATACAAACCACAAATTAAAAATCAATTATTTCTGCTCCTTATAACGGTATTTGAACAAAATTTGGTATGTCGGTTTGGTGTAAATTTCTTAAGTGCTGCTGCAAATATGGGTGGAATTGGACAAAGGGGCGTGGTACCTCTCATACAAACCACAAATTAAAAATCTATTATTTCTGCTCCTGATAACGGTATTTGAACAAAATTTGTTTTGTCGGCTTGGTGTAAATTTCTTAAGTGCTGCTGCAAATATGAGCGGGATTAAACAAAGGGGCGTGGTACCTCTCATACAAACCACAAATTAAAAATCTATTATTTCTGCTCCTGATAACGGTATTTGAACAAAATTTGGTATGTCGGTTTGGTGTAAATTTCTTAACTGCTGCTGCAAGTATGGGCGGGATTGGACAAAGGGGCGTGGTACCTCTCCTACAAACCACAAATTAAAAATCTATTATTTCTGCTCCTGATAACGGTATTTGAACAAAATTTGGTATGTCGGTTTGGTGTAAATTTTTTAAGTGCTGCTGCAAATATGGGCGGGATTGGACAAAGGGGCGTGGTACCTCTCATACAAACCACAAATTAAAAATTTATTATTTCTGCTCCTGATAACGGTATTTGAACAAAATTTAGTACGTCGGTTTGGTGTGCATTTTTTAAGTGCTGCTGCAAATATGGGTGGGATTGGACAAAGGGGCGTGATACCTCTCATACAAACCACAAATTAAAAATTTATTATTTCTGCTCCTGATAACGGTATTTGAACAAAATTTGGTAAGTCGGTTTGGTATGCATTTTTTTAGTGCTGCTGCAAATATGGGAGGGATTTGACAAAGGGGCGTGGGACCTCTCATACAAACCACAAATTAAAAATCTATTATTTCTGCTCCTGATAACGGTATTTGAACAAAATTTGGTATGTCGGTTTGGTGTAAATTTCTTAAGTGCTGCTGCAAATATGGGCGGGATTGAACAAAGGGGCGTGGTACCTCTCATACAAACCACAAATTAAAAATCTATTATTTCTGCTCCTGATAACGGTATTTGAACAAAATTTGGTACGTCGATTTGGTGTGCATTTTTTAAGTGCTGCTGCAAATATGGGTGGGATTGGACAAAGGGGCGTGGTACCTCTCAAACAAACTACAAATTAAAAATCTATTATTTCTGTTCCTGATAACGGTATTTGAACAAAATTTGGTACGTCGGTTTGGTGTGCATTTTTTTAGTGCTGCTGCAAATTTGGGCGGCATTGGACAAAGAGGCGTGGAACCACCTATATAACCCAAAAATTTAAATCGCCATATTTTGGGCATTTTTTGACCTACGTCGATGATATTTGGTACATATGGTATTGCCATAATTTGGAATACGTACCGGGAGAAAAGTGGATGGGACCACGCTCCTTTTTATTAAAATTAAAAATCAAAATATGGTCTTAACTACTGGACCGATCGTCACAATAGGATATATAAATACTTTTAATTTTATTTTATAACGAGGGGGGTAGCGAAGTACACCGGGATCAGCTAGTTAAATATATTTATAGAAATTCTTTTTTTACTCAAATTTTTTATAACTTTTTACATAAATATTTATCCATTTTTATTTTTATTCACTTGAAAATTTTTATTAACTTAGAGTATTGACATAGCACCTGCTTCGCTATCATTTACTTTGCCTGCGTTACTTATACAAATTTAATTCATGAGCTTTGACAGAATACGATCCAGAGATAATGTTGCAAATATGATAAGAGTTATTGTTAACCAGAAGCAAGGTATCAAGATACGTCATATTAATGCCCAAAGTTTTAAAAGTAAGATTGATGAATTCAGATATATTTTTTAGAATTCTAATATTGATTTTATTTGTGTATCTGAAACATGGTTCAACTCAGGCATTACTGACTCATCTGTGTCTTTAAGTGGATACAATCTGCGTAGAGTTGACAGAGAAGATGGTTACGGTGGCGTTGCAATGTTCATAAGAAAGGGCATACATTTTAACATTATATCAACATCAAAAGGAAGCTCTGGCTTTGAAGATCTTGACAATTCTGATCCCATAAATATTGATGAGTATCTTCTTATTGAGGTTAATGCAGATGGGAGAAAAATGTTAGTAGGAAGCGTTTATAGATCCAACAGAAACATTAATACGTAGTACGCTGGAGACACTAACAGCTACGTATGATGATGTGATAATTGCCGGCGATTTCAATTCTAAGCTACTTGAAGATAACACTTTCTTAAATGAATTTTCCTCTCTTGGTCTTCTATCACCTAACAGCACGATTCAACACACTTTACGTCTACAAACAACACACTCTTAGACCTTTTTCTTGTATGTAACAAACATAACATTCTACTCTACGATCAGATTTCCGTATCTTGTTTCTCCAAACATGATCTAATTTTCATGACATACAAATTTCATTTAATTACACCACCTCAGACGACTACATTTCGGGATTTCGAAAATATGGATTGTAGATTATTAGAGCTAGAATTTTTTAAAATTCAATGGAATATTATATATTATTTAAATTCGGTGGATGGTCAGCTAACATTTCTTGAGCACCATGTTAATTATTTATTCGATTTGGTAGTACCTTTCAAAACAATGATAATCAGTTAGGGCCGCAAACCTTGGTTTTCAACCGAAATTAAGGAACTTATGATTCAAAGAGATTTTGCGTATAATAGGTAGAAAAGATTTAAAACTATAGAATTGTACGAGGCTTATCGCACTGCCAAAAAGAAGGTAAATAAATTAATAAAAAGGTTAAAATCTGAATTTTATGCTGAACAATTTTTTTCTGCGCTTAGCTCCAAGAAAACATGGCAAACTATACGCGAAATGGGAATTGGTAAAACCACTATCCATGATCCCTGCTCAATTGATGCTGACAATATGAATGAACAGTTTTTAAATATTCCTATGGTGGAGGCTGATCCCCTTTATTATGATAATCACCCTAACAATAACTCAGAGTCAACTTTAAAATTTCAAAGTGTGGATTCATGCGATGTTCTATCTAGTTTACTGTCGGTGAGGTCCAATTCGGTGGGAGCAGATGGTATTAGTCCAAAGTTTCTAAAGGTTCTTCTACCCTCACTGCTCCCATTTATTACTTTTATTTTTAACAAAATTCTTACATGCAGTCATTTCCCATCTAACTGGAAAATCGCTAACATTGTACCTATACCTAAAACCAGTTCTGAGTATAGACCGATCGCCACATTGCCTTTTCTCTCCAAAGTTTTCGAAAGAATAATGCATAACCAAATAACTCGGTTCATCAATCGAAACAATATGCTAACTGAAAATCAGTCAGGGTACAGAAAAAATCATGGATGCATAACAGCATTAGTTGATATTGCTGAAGATATTCGGAGACAAGTTGATGGTGGTAATACCGCCTTTTTGGTACTGTTAGACCACTCCAAGGCCTTTGATACAGTAGAACATAAAATTCTTTGCTATAAATTACGCAACTTCTTCAACTTCTCTTCTTGTGCAACTCAGTTATTGTCAACTTATCTTTCCAAAAAATACCAATATACCGAGATAGACAACAAAAAATCAAAAGCTCTCCCTGTGTCTAGAGGTGTCCCTCAAGGTTCTATACTCGGACCTCTATTATTTTCGTTATACTCCAACGACCTGCCATCTATAATAAAAGACTGCAAGGTTAGAATGTATGCAGATGATGTTCAACTCTATAGCAGTTGTAATAATGATATGGTTACTCATTGCATAAGATCACTAAATCAACAGTTACATGATATCCATACCTGGGCATCTGCGAATGGTCTAGCAATAAATCCCAAAAAATCTAAATGTATTGTTATTCAAAAAAGATTAAAACAATCCGATATTATACCTAATATATACATTAATAACCAGAAAATTGACATAGTAACATTTGCTAAAAATCTGTGTGTTTATTTTAATAAATCCCTTACTTGGTCTAATCATATCAATTATGCTTGTGGAAGATCCTTCTCCATGGTAAGAACTTTATGGTCATCTCAGTATTGCACCCCTATTAGGATAAGAGTTCTCCTAGCTAAAACGTATTTGATTCCTACTTTACTGTATGGATGTGAACTCTTCTCTAGTTGTGACTCCACAAGTAAGAGGAAGTTAAATGTTGCCTATAACAATATTATTCGTTATGTATATGGCTTGAATAGACGGTCAAGGGTATCAATATTTTAATCTCAATTGTATTTGGAATGGAATTTCTTCTGATGATTTGCTTAATTTAAGAGTTTTAACTTTAATGCACAAGATAATATATACACGCCAACCAGAACAGCTCTACATTAGACTTAATTTCGCAGATAACTGCAGGGGCAAAAGAATACGATCTTTTGGGTACAAGAACCTAATGTCAAAATGGCATTTCTTTATCTTTGCAACATCCCTCTGGAATTCGATCCCTTATAGCTGTCAAATTATAAGTAACGCACGACTATACAAAAATGAATTATTAAAACTTTTCTCAGCGTAGTTGCTAGCTAAAACTTTGCTTTTTTGTTATAATAACATACATATAATTAATAATTTTTTATATTACATAAAATTTTAATGTAATGTTTTGTTTTGATTTAAATTTTTTATATTACATATATTATTTCTTGTATGTATTATTTACCTTATTCATAAAGAATATTCTTGATCCGAAGAGGTTTTACGATGAAAATTCGTTAATTAACCAGTTGATTGAGAATGTTTTTAATGAATAATGTATATTTTGTTTCGAATTTATATAATATTTTTTGTTCAACTTATTACTCAGTTCCACACTGCAATATAAGACATTAAGTCTTGTGTGCGGAACAATACAAATAAATAAATAAAATGAATAAATAAATAAATAAAAATAAATCCCTATACACGGGGGCGTGTTTGATAGACTTTGAGAAAGAATTTGATAACATATGGATACCTCGATTAATATACAAATTAATATCATTTCAGTTTTCACTGCATTTTATTTTTCTTATACATAATATGCTAAACAATAGAACCTTTTTCGTATATAATAAAAAAATTTCTAGCACGAATAAATTCACAATAGTTAATGGTTTACAACAAGGTACCGTAAACTCCCCATTACTATTTAATTTATATATATATGACCTTTTAAACAAAATGGAAAATATTATTGTCTTTGCAGATGATATTAGTATCTACCACGCTGACAATAAAATCGAAAAAATTAATGTAGGGTTACAAGAAAAATTTTTAATAATTGAAAAATATGCCTTGGATTGGCATATGAAAATTAATTTCAGCAAATGTGAAAGCATTCTTTTTCGACCAACAGTTAGCAAATGCAATAGCAACTTAAAAAAAATTGGAAACTTTTCGGTATAAAATCAAATAATAACATAAATATCCCCATCAAAACTACTGTTAAATTGTTAGGCATACATTTAGATAAATCCTTGTACTTCAACAACCACATAAATCAACAACTGATAAAAGCAAAGAATGCCTTTTTTATGAACAAAAAATATTTTTTTCTAAAAAACTACAAACAAGAATTAAAATTATTATATACCAATCATTAATAAGACCTATTTTATCATATGGCTGTCAGATATGGTTTAATGTATCCCCGTCTTATATGGAGAGGATACGAGTTTTCGAAAGAAAATGCTTTAGGTGTTGTACTGCATTATACAGATCCCCAAGTAGCTCTGTGTTATCAAAAAATATTCAATGATTCACTTCTAACTAGACCTGACAACTTTCAAAACAAAAATGGGATGAACGAAAAAACTTTCGAACAACTTTTTTATTTCGTACAAAATTTATTATCATTGCCACATAGTTCTGCTGCAGCCGAAAGAATGTTTTCACAGCTTAATTTAAACAAAACCAAATTTCGTAATAGTCTTGATTTTAAAACTATTAACAATATTATCCAATCGAAACAGTTGTGCAAAAATCAAAATGTTGCCCATTATTTATGGTCTGCCAAAGATATGAATTGAAAATTCGTATATAATTTCTAATCTCAATACTGTGAATTGTAAATCTATTGATTTTTTTTAAAGAAAAATTTTGTAAAACAATTACATTTTTTTCTGAAGTACAAATATTGTTTATTTTAAATAAATAAACACTTTAAAAAGTTTGTTTAAATTTAAGTTTCTTGTTATGTTTTTCACTTATTAATAAGAATTTTATTAATATGTAAAAACAATTTCTTTTTTTCCTTTCTTATTTTTTATAAATGTGCAGTACAAATTTTGTTTATTGTAATGATCCTATTCAAAAAAAAATTTAATTTATAAACTTTCAATCAAATGAATTTTGTATAAACATTTGGCAGGTTTAACTCCTATAAAAAAACTATTTTTACGAATAAGGGCTCAAATAAACAAAAACCGATTTCAATTTAAGTTTCTCCTTTTCATTTACTATTGGTATGAATTTTTTTGTTTTCTTGTTTTGCAATTATTATTTAACTATGTATAAAATGCAAATAAACTGTATGTAATGCAACTTTAAATAAATTTTAATATTTTTTTAATAAAAAATGCATTTTAAATTTGGTTATTTTTTCACATTTGGTAACTTTTTCAAAAAATTTGGTTGTAATATTTTTTTGGTCGTGGCAGCACTGCTTGGTATGTTAAAAGCAAATAACGATTTGAATGTGTTGATCTTTCAAAAGCAAATGCCTTGTATTTTTATACACACATGCTTAGATGTGTGACAAAAAGGGGTTTGTACGAAAAAATACGTAAAGTTATAATTAAGTTAATATACAAGCAACACTAACAAGCCTCTGTAGCACAATGGTTAGTGGGTAGAACTATAGTGAGTGACTCCTCAGTTCAATACTGGAGCACCTAAGTATTTATTTTAAATTTATTTCTGAAAGTGTTATAAAATTGTATATATGTAATCAAAACTCAGAACCGAAATTTTATTTTTGCTAAAGTAAATTAAAACGCTATGGTATGGTGTAGGTACTACACGGTAAATATATGTGTATAAAGTCGAATTCGGATAAGAACGCACTGTTTATATGTAAAAATCGCTTAATTGAAAATAAAAATTGTTATTTATTATTTTTGATCAATCTCAAAGCACTTGCTTGCATTTGCTTAAAAGAAAACCTGCTGATTGAAACATATTTTGTTTAGAAATAATCTAATTTATATGAAACAAACATCCCGTAAAAGGAAAAATGTTTAATTTCTGGTAACAAAATACTTACTTGTCGAATACGAATAAAAATATATTAAAATAAGCAAATAGTTGAAAAATCGAATACGAGTATTCGTAACATTACTAGTACGTAGGTACATACATACATAAAATAAAGATAATGGACATTTTTTCAACATCCATCGACAGCTTTTATTATTTATTCATGGATAGCTCAAATATATGATCAGATCAACATCAAGCTTAGTTAGAACTTTAAAATTCAACAAACATTAACATTTTCAACACAAATACTTACATACATATATATGTAATTCTGCTTCTGTGTGTATAAATATTATTGTTTGCAAGTATTTTAAATACCCTGCAGTCGGTGTAGCTAGCGAATGTCTAGCTATTTCGCGAGCTACCAGCCATTTCCACTAACAACTAGCAATGCACTCGACTGACGATTTTAACATACGGATGACATTGGCGGTAATCACTTGACACGATCAGACCGATGAGATCACTGGTGAGCAACTCCCAACTATTTCTCTAGTCAAAATGTACCAGTTAGATCAACAATGATATTTCTTAAATGAAAATACTACAGAAATTTAAATTTTTTTTTGATATTTGTTTATTCATCAAATTTCTTTTTCAATAGTTATAAAATATTCAATTAATTGTTCTTTTTCTTTGTTTATGCAACGTTTTAGTTGACATCTGCTCATTTTACCTTTAAAAACACTTTTTTTACATGTGTGAGAGAGTCAAAGGCGAACTCTTGCATTACTTGTGGCCACTGTAGTATTTAGTCGGATTTTCGTTAGGGAAATACTTAACGATTACGATTAAAATTCTACTTTTAAAACTGCAGGGTATGCCCTTTTTGTGAAAACATTCAGGCATACATACATATATATATATATACATACATATAATTATATTTATATAATATATATTTGTACGTATGGTTGGGCGCATGGGCAATAATACAAAATATTTATTTTGTTTTTCTACCGTAAGACATTTCTGTATTATGTCTGAAGTTATACCTATTTGATGTTTACAAGTTTTAAATTGAGTTTGTGAAGAGAAACATTTTTTTAAAAAATTTAATTATTAAGTAAGTATTGCAAAATCAGGTAAAATTTGTTAATACAGTATTTTTCGGTTAATTGCACATCAAAATTTGCACAACTTTTTGTTCAATTAACCGGGGAACCAATTAGCCGATACCCGCTTAATTGAACAATTCGTTCAATTACAGAAATCACGCATAATTGGAACTACATACATACTAATGAATTAAAAGAAATCGCATATGTGCACTTTAAGTTTTTCAAATAAATTTTTTTTTACCTTAAACAAAAAAAAAGGCAAGTAACAGAAAAAAATGTACTTATATGTGTATCGCAGGTATTTATTATTGTAGGTACATATGTATGTACTATTAAATGCACTATTTGAGTGCACATGAGTTTTACAAAAAAAATAAAATTTATAAACTAAATAAAAAACAATTCATATATTGGTTTTACAAAAAAAAAACATAAACTTAAACACAAATTTTTTCACAAATGATGTCAAATATGTATGTGCAAAAATGCCAGATTATTTTTCAATAATAATGCAATTAACCGGGTAAAAGTAAGAGGAAATTTATTTTTGATGACATGAATTTTGAACCGGGAAAATCAATTAACCGAGTTCAATTATCCGAGGAAATTTACATGTGTTTTCGTATGCAATATTTTTTTGCCCGATCATGTGGTTCAATTAAGCGTGGAAACCAATTAACCGTAGGGTCAATAAACCGAAAAATACTGTATTATTTTTAGTTCAATAGATAAATATAATTAACAAGAAAAATTTAATAAAATTTACAAGATAAACAGTGTTTTATCACGTGCAATTAAAAATGATTACGAAAATATTAAGAATAGTCTAAACGACATTGTTA
The DNA here is from genome assembly GCA_947311025.1 of Lypha dubia. NCBI lineage: Eukaryota > Metazoa > Arthropoda > Insecta > Diptera > Tachinidae > Lypha > Lypha dubia. Next base: position 81,019,101 of record OX371260.1, on the reverse strand, counting down.
AGACATTTTTTTACAAATCGAAACTTTCGAATTCGTTACAAAATCGAAGTTTTTGGTTTGATGGGTAACTTTGTTTTATATTTATACGCACATTTTTATATACATATGTACATTCATATGTTTGCCTTATGTTGGCTTGTTACTTTCATTTCAGCACGGATTTAAAGTTGATATTGTTATACATATTGATATAATTGCTATGTAGGTACCTACATATGTATGTATATTGTTATTTGTTACACACATAATTACCTATTATTTTAACTGTAGGTAATAATTTGATATTTGAAAAGTCAACACTATTTTGAGTTAGCTTAAAGCTTAGACTTGCTTAGATGAAAATTCAAATTACTAGGGGGTTTTTAAAAACACATACATATGTATGTAGCTATTATATACTACGTTCACACGGAACATGCTTCGCTCTCTATTCATGCTTCACACCCAATTATGAGCGAAGCAACATGCTTCGCCATACAAAATTTTGAGAGCGAAGCATGTAGATTCATATTGAATCTACTTGCGAAGCATGAAAAATTGCTGTCTTCTCTAAATTTTATCGCAATTTATCGGAAGTTTATCTGAACTAGATGCAAAAAACACAACAAAAACTTTAATTAAAAGCGAAAAATTGAATAAAAACTATAAAGATAAAACAACAATGGAAGCAAAAACTATGTTTGTGCATTTTTAAAAATGCGTAATAATTTAAACTTATTTTTTTTGTCTATTTTAGATTTTATTTGTTATTTAAAAGAGAACTATCAAATCGAAGCAAGTACATGAGTCGTGTGAACAGCTAGATTCATAAACATGCTTCAGAGAGCGAAGCAAGTGCTTCATCCTCTCGTGTGAACATAGTAATACATATTAGGTACATACAGCCTAACAGAACGTATCAGTTTATCGATTTCGAGAAGGCTAAAACAATATTCATTGTTCTAACGTAGGGCTATTTCAAATAGTAATTATGTAAGTTATTTATTCTTCGTTATTGACCTATTACATAGGTACTTATGTCTGTACATACATACAAAAGTATGTATCAAAAAACACCTCATAAAAGGAAAAGTTATTTTACTGGTGACAAAATACTTTTTAGCGACGGCTCATTTCAATTATGTAGTATATATATGTATATATATATGTATATGTATAAAATAACCTGTTTATTATTTTCAAATATAGTTACAAGCCTATGTACATATATTTCAATTTTTAAAATGAAAAACAAATTGACAAATATACAACATTTTAAAAGATAAATACAAAAGCATTTTTAACATACATATAAATACATCAGAGTATATTTGTAATCATCAGTGTGCGACATTTTTTTCCACAGAGTTTACTTGTCTGGTACGTATGTATAGTGTTTGTGTGCCTACATACATACATATTTATGTTTATAATGTGCTTTGGTGAAAAAAAAATTGAAATTTTTTATGTGTGTAGAATATTGCTTGGTATGTAAAAGCAAATAACGATTTGAGTCTGCTGATCTTTCAAAAGCAAATGCCTTGTATTTTTATACACACATGCTTAGATGTGTGACAAAATGGGGGTTGTACGAAAAAATACGTTGAGTTATTATTAAGTTAATATACACAAAGAACTAGCAAGCCTCAGTAGCACGATGGGTCGTGTGTTGAATTATTGTCTCTGACAAATATTCAATGCGCTTGACCCCGTATTCAATACTACTGAAGCACCTAGTGTATTTATAAATTTATTTCTGCAATGAATATATATATATCTTCATTTAGTTGTATATATATCCATTTCAGAATCGATACTTTTATTTTTGCTGATTTTCAATACGAAGCATCCTTAGAAAAATCCCTACATTTTACTTTAAGAAACAATTATCTAGCTCTTCTAGTGTCTTCAGAAAATGGATTTCACGTACAGACAGACGGACAGGGCTCAGTTAACTTTTTTATCTATAAGGATCCAGTATATATATACTATATGGACCTCATATAAATATTGTGGAAATTACACACGTAATGACAAACCTATAAATACCCTTACCATTTTTGGTGAAGGGTATAAAAAGTGCAAACTGGTTAGAAGGCCAACTTACTGTCGCTGCAGAAACAGCAAAGCAAGATAAGGCTGGAAGACCACGTAAATCATTAATGAGCAACTGCAGCGATAGATCTAAGAGGCGGAAACTTAAAGATATTAACGATGCAATTGGTTGTACAAATATAAGGGAATCTTTCCTACATCAATTACGATCACAGAACCAAATAACAAAAGTGGATATCATTGAAAAAGTTGTGAAAGCTACTCCAGTGAGAACAAAACGGATTCTTAAAAGTATACCAACTCCGACTGATGCAATACTGTTGCGGCAGCAACAAGAGCGTTTTAACAAAATAATAATAAAACAACGGCGTCGGTTTACTTTTTTGAGCGTTTTATTATCTAATAAAATACAAATTATTTTCATAGAGAAAAATAGAATCTTTTTACTTTTATCTGCTGTACTTACAATATTCTGTCCTCGCTCTACACTGACAATTAAACAAATACATAAAATTCAACTCTGGTCTGGCGACCGTTAAATTATAATTTCAAAAATATTAATATTAGTTTGCAACATCCCGGGCCCCGTGTGCCGACCTGGGAGACTCACCACCAACGTCCAGAACTGCCAGCTTTGATGCCGGGCGCCTCAATTTTCCAATGTTTGTTTTAACCACTGCTGCACGAACCTGCCCATCAGCAGCCTGGACTACTTCCACGACCAAGCCCCTTTTCCATTGCCCGCGCGTTTCATTCTCATCACAAATGATGACCACATCACCAACTTGTATCGGCTTGACTGGAGTGTACCACTTTGTTCGGCGAGTTATTTCCGGCAGATATTCCAGTATCCACCTCTTCCAAAACGTTTGCTTCATCTGCTGAAGTATCTGCCACTGCTTCCTTAAACAGACTCTCTCAGGCACTGCAGGCGTTTATAGTATGTTAGGGCATCCCATCAAAAAATGGTTGGGTGTTAAAGTTTCTGCTTCGGAATGTTCAATTGGAAGATGCGTAAGCGGTCGTGAGTTGATTAAATTTTCCGCTTCCACGAGTAGGCTATAAAATGTTTCAATCTGCGGAGCCTTTTCGTTCAACGTAAACGCTAATACCTCTTTTACGGAGTGAACCATGCGTTCCCAAGCACCTCCTGCCGACGGGTTAGCTGGAGTGTTAAACACCCATTCTATTCCTCGTTTCGAACACTCATTCATCAATTTTGATTCATCAAAAATAAATTCTTCTTTACTCGCCCCCACAAAATTTGTGCCTCTATCGCTTCTTATTCGCATAGGTAGTCCCCGCCTGTTGATGAAATTCCTAATGCATATGATCTGTCGACAAATCCTTTGCAATTTCTAAATGAATCGCCCTTTCTGCAAGGCAAGTGAATAGAGCCACCCATCTCTTTTCCTGTCGACGGCCTATAGAGACAAAAAAGGGACCAATGTAGTCGATTCCAGTATATGAGAATGGCCTTACATACGGTGTTACTCTATCTGCTGGGTGTTGGCCCATTAATGGCGGCCTTGGAACGGCTGACATGTTCTTACATATTTGGCAATTTGATCGAACAGACCTTACAACTTGACGCAGGCAAGGTATCCAAAATTTTAGTCTAATTGCGGCGCAGATAGATTCTTGATTTTGGTGCTTGAAATTATCGTGGTATTGTTTAACAATAAGTCTTGTTAAAATGTGCTGTTTTGGTAGAATAACAGGTTCTTTCGTACAACGATCTACACAGGTGGCATTATAAATTCGACCAGACAAACGTATCAAACCATCTTTACACAAAAATGGGTTCAGTTTAAAAATTTGGCTAGATTTAAGTATTGGTTTATTAAATCTCAGTTTATTATACTCTTCACAAAAAACTTCCTGTTGAGCAACTCTGCACAAATATTCTGTGGTTTCGTTGATTTCTTGTGTGCTCAACTGCTTTTCCATTTTTACTTGAATATTGCTGCTTCTCTTTCTGAATGACTTAAAATTTTGCACCGCTCGTCTAACCCATGCCATCACTCTGACTAACTTTAAAAAATTTGAATATCGATCAAATGGAACAAACAAAGATAGATCTACTGCACAAACAAAAGCTGATCGCTTTTCCGATTGAATATCGTGATCGTTAATATCATTTGGTATTTTGGGCCAATTTTCAGTGGTTTCCTTTAAAAACGATAGACCGTTAAGCCACCTGGATGTTCAAAATGTATTTGAATAACTTTGTGGTCTTGTCGCATCATCTGCGGGGTTAAGTGATCCAGGTAGCCAACGCCAATTTCTTTCATCAGATGACTCCAATATTTCTGCGATACGGTGGCCGACGAACTGTTTGTATGTTCTGCAATCAGACTTGATCCATTTGATGACTGTTTTGGAGTCAGACCAGAATATTATTTCTCTCTCTTGGCATTATATCATGTGAAGTTAAAATCAACTCTTTCAGCCTCAAGCCAAGTACTGCAGCCTGCAGTTCAAGACGTGGGATGGGCAATGACTTCAGCGGCGCACATCTCGACTTTCCCGTAACAAAAACAACGTTTATTTCACCACAATGGCTTATCCTCCAGTATGCAACCGCTGCAAAGGCCAGTTCACTAGCATCCACAAAAATGTGGAGCTCTATTTTTGTGTTTGATAAGAAAAGGTTTTCAGCATAACATCTTTTAATTTTAACATATTTTATATCGTACAAACTTTTGTACCATGCGTACCATTTAGCGTAAATAGTATCTGGAATTGCTTAATCCCAATCAACTTTGCTTCTCCACAACTCTTGTAGAAGAATTTTAGACTTTATGAGTATATTCGCCAGAAAGCCAAAGGGATCGAATATCGACATCGTAATGCTTAACACTTCACTTTTTGATGGTTTCCGCAACCCCTTTAAAACAGCCTCAGGTAAACTCGCAAATTTTAAAACGTAGCAGAAACTATCATCAAAAGGGTGCCAATGCATACCCAAAATTTTCTCAATTCCATTTTCGTTGCTCAAGTTAGCTAAAGCCTTAGTTTCGTTTTCAGAATTGGTATCTATTTTGTCCAGAAATTCCCGTGAATTGGACACAAACCCTCGTAGCTCAAAGTTGGCCTGACGATGAATATTAACCACGTCCTGGGTAACGGTAACGGCATCAGTTACATTATCAAAACAATCAACGTAGTCGTCAACATAGTGACTGTCAACTATCGCCCTATAAGCTTTGGGGTGTGTGTTTTTGTACATTTGAGCATTAAGGTTTTTTACAAATTGGGCTGAACAAGGCGAGCTTACGGAACCAAATATCATGACCTGCATCACGTATTCATCTGGCGGCTTACTAGGATCGCCATTGCGCCACAAAAATCACTGAGCAGTTTGGTCTTGTTCACGGATTTTAACGCGGTGGAACATTTCCTTAATGTCCGCGCATACACCTACTTTACGTTGCCGGAAGCGAAATAAAATTGATATTAATGACTTAGGCTGGTATTTGTTAGGTCCTTTCATCAACCTCGAGTTAAGTGCCTCACCATTCACAAATGCAGCGGCATCAAAAACAACCCGTCTCTTGTTTTCTTTGTTAAAATTTGTTACGACAAAATGCGGTAAATACCATGTTCGGTTAGTTTTGACGGCAGCCTCTTCTATCGATATCTTTCTAGCATATGGTTTTACAACATAGTCTTCTATTTTATTAATATACCAATCAGCAAACTCTTTGCTTTTCACATTTTATTTTCCATGTTACTTAAGCGTTTAAACGCCATTGAATAGCTATCGTGATATTCAAAACAATCATATTTCCACAAAAGACCAGTTTCAAAGCTGTTTCCACTTCTTTGTGTTGTACGTAAAATAATTTCTTCAGCTCGGATATCATCCTGTGATACTACGGGAGTTGATACTTTCACTCCCATGTTTTCCAATGCAAAATAATCCATAACCTGTTTATGGATATCTTCCAAAATACTTGCATCTATTTTGCATACTGTAGCTTCCGATGAATCCTCATTCGACCCGAACAAAACATTTCCTAAACTTGTTTTATGCACGGCAAAAGATTTGTCTAAATTCAACACCTTAGACGGACGAACAAGCCTTATGTGTGGCAAACCAATTAACAAATTTGGCCGCGCCTCAAAATAATCTTCGATTTAAAGTTCGTTCAAAATAGGAAATTTTTCTCTGAATTTTTCAATTATTAAGTTTTGTGGCGGTAATTTCAAATTTGCTGTGGTCCACACATTTTGCATTTGATAACAATAACTATTTTCATTTATGGCACTTATTTCCATATTCACCTTTTTTGAAATTTCCGATGTTGTTTTTCCACCTATCCATCCCAGACACAAATTACTTGGCAGCCCCTTTAATCCTATTTTGCTTGCAACTTCATCTTCTAACAGAGTAATCTTAGACCCTTCATCGATAAACGCTACAACTTTCATTTTACCTTTTGGTCCAATTAACTCAACAGTGATACAGCTGATGATTTTGGTAACACATAATACAATTGGTAAGTTTATTTTCATTTGTGGTAATTGTGAATGATGGATTACTTCTTTCTTTCTTATTGTGGACGGATTCATTTCTATAAGTGTCGGCCTCAAACAAAAGTGAGACGTACGTTGCTGCCTCTTGAAACCATAAACTAAAATCACTGACACTTGGGTATGGACCGAGGTGTGTCATTGAATATTTTGTCCAATCCTCTCTTTTTTGAAGTGGTAACTTACTCACGAGCTCGTCCAATAGTGTAGGATTCCAAAGATGGGCAGTTGCATTGGCGTTTATTAAAAATGCTGATAAATTCAATACCATTGTACTGAAATTAACAATTTCGTTTATTCTTTTTTCAGATATGCTAGGAAAGGCACGAATTTTTGCGATTTGGCTTCGAATTAATATCTGTGGGCGACCATAATGGAATTCTAATGTGCTGACTACTTGATTGACACTATCAGGGTGGATTAAAAACGATTCTACCTTTGCTCTTGCATCCCCTTTTAATGATTTTTGAAGCCGTATTAAGTTTTCTAAATTTGAATAATTATAATTACTCGTGGTTTCTCTGAACGCTACAATAAACATTGGCCATTGTTCAGGGAGACCTGAAAAATGTGGTAAATCATGTAATTTACGAAGTTGGCGCGTTTCGCAGCCAGGTTGGACTTCATTTATATTTCCAGATGCACAAATGGGATTATGAGACAAATACGGCGATGATACTGGTACCGAATGTGTTTGGGCTGCCGTATATATTTGTGTTGAACGTTGCTGCAACAAGTCTAGCGAAGCAGGCGTGAAATTTGAAGGGGTTGTCCGAGTTAAATGTGCGGCACCATAGGAAGCAGTGGCCGCTGACATAAATGTTCGTGGTAACGAATATTGAGAGTATGTCTTTGGCAAATATGTTTGTGTGGTACTAATGGGCAAAGGGGTTGTTGGTGGGGCAAATGATTGTGCAGAAGTTAAGGGCAAAGAGGTTTTATAGGGAAAATTTGTTTGGCATGGTATATAGTACTCACGTGCATCGGTTGTATAGCTCTGTGATTTGACACTGGCACTGTAGGGTTCTTTTCCGGCATATAATTATATCGTGATGTCATGGCAGTAGAATATGTTGATGTGTTTGGCAATATCAAAGCTGGCAATTGGCGGTTTGGCTGATTCCGGTGGATTGTTGGCAATGTCTCGCAACTTCATTTTTAGTGATAATATCTCCTTTTTCAAGTCCTCCACTGAAATTTCTTCAGCATCAACTATAGTATTGTCGCAGTCACTTTCACTGGACGCATCAGGCGTAATTTGATCTTTATCCTCTGACATCTTTTTCGACAAGCGTTTACTACGACGCGGCATTTATTTTTCCAAGAATATTATAATAAAAGTTTGTTGCGGCGGCAACAAGAGCGTTTTAACAAAATAATAATAAAACAACGGCGTCGGTTTACTTTTTTGAGCGTTTTATTATCTAATAAAATACAAATTATTTTCATAGAGAAAAATAGAATCTTTTTACTTTTATCTGCTGTACTTACAATATTCTGTCCTCGCTCACGGTTTGTTATAAAAAGAAGGAAAAAATGTTCGTTAACTATGATTAAGGTAAGCGGTTACCAATAGAAACAAATACTCGATACCGAGTGAATCCGAGGCAGACTAGGTCTACACTGACAATTAAACAAATACATAAAATTCAACTCTGGTCTGGCGACCGTTAAATTATAATTTCAAAAATATTAATATTAGTTTGCAACAAATACAGTACACAAATGAGGAGACATTAGCATTATTTCTGGATTTGAAATTAAGAAAACAGCAATATATTAAGCTCAGACTGCGTGCGATTGAAAAGGGCTCAAATATGTATCCAGCATATCATTACATAACCGCTGCTAAAATGGACTGTTTGCCATCAAAGGACACTTTTACAATCACACCAATTTCGGCAGAGGTACAACTACAATTTCTACTTGATCACACAGCCGAACGCTTGCTACAATCAATAACAGGAAATGAGTTAAAGAAATATGGAAACACAAAGTTAATTCTTTTTTGTAAATGGGGATGTGATGGTTCTTCGGGACAAAAACAATACAAACAAGCTGTCTGTGAAAATATTTCGGACTCAGATATGTTCATGGTATCATTTGTACCATTGCGATTGAAAAAGATTTTGGAAGATTCAGAGCCTTCGGCTAGTACAACGCAAACAATGTATATTTGGAAAAATGAGACACCATCTTCTACGAAAACTGCAGGCCAATCAAATTTGAATTCAAAAAAGAAACTCATGATGCCATTAACAAAGAAGTTACTGATATCAAGGCCCAAATTCCAACACTACAGCCATTACAATTACAGTTAGATGAGCAGCAAATTGAAGTAAGCTACCAATTAGTGCTGACAATGATAGATGGAAAATAGGTCAGGCTTTGATTAACACGAAGGCAGCATCCAGCTGCATTATATGCCAATCAACATCAACCCAATTAAACCAAGTCCTGACAAAATCATTAGATAATACCGATGCATATGAATTTGGATTATCACCACTACATGCAATAATACGACTTATGCAACACATACTAAAAATCAGTTATAATTTCGGGTCTTCAGGATCAATAAGAAACAACGAAACCAACAAAGAGTTAAGAAGTTCAAAAAAGAAACATGTTCAAGATGAATATCGCAAATTTGGATTGATTATAGATCAGCCAAAACAAGGGTCAGGCAATACAAATGATGGCAATACCGCAAGAAGATTCTTTTCAGATCCAGAAACAGCATCTGAAATAACAGGAGTGGATTTAAACCTTATTTTCAGATTTAAAATAATCCTAGAATTACTTGCGTGCAATGAAGAAATTGACTCTAGAAAATTTGGAGATTATGCTAAGGAAACTGCAAAAATATATACAATCAACTACCCATGGAGAAATATGTCTGCAACAGTTCACAAAATCCTTTATCATGGAGAAGATGTCATTAAATATCATTTGGTGCCACTTGGAGACCTATCAGAGGAGGCTCAGGAAAAAAGGAACAAGGATTACAAATTTTATAGAGAGCATAATACTAGAAAAATTTCACGAAATTCAACAAGTGACGATCTATTTAATATATTATTGGCATCGTCAGATCCGTTCATCTCCAGTATTCGAAATCAATGGAAAATGGAACATCGGGATTTAGATGAAGAAGCCAAAAAACTACTTAAGAACAGAAATAGCACAGAACAAAATATGGAATATTTGCAATCAATATTTGAGTCAAATGAATAATTATAATTGCCTTTCATTGTTATTTAAGTACGAAAAACATAGTATTAGTAAAAAAATAATAAACAGAACCTACCATTGTTACAAATGCTATTAAAATTTAATGCAGTTTTTATTTGTAATATGTTTTTTAAAATGATCAAATTTGACAGCAAAAAATATTAAATTTTTCTGTAGTAATAGCAATATTTTTAGATAATATTATTAACGTTTTTTTAAGTGTAACTATTCTTTGAGTGTAAACAAATTTGCAAATTTGACAGCAAAAAATTTTTAATTTTTCTGTAATAATAGCAAAATCTCCAGTTGATTTTACTATTTTTTTGGGTAAAAATTTTTTTGAGTGTAACATTAAAAAAACTCCATAATTACAAAAAATATTTATAATTATTATTAGTTTCCATATATTAAATTTTTTAATAAATAAAAAAATAATAAACCCATATTTCACTCTAAAAGTTAAAAAAATTCAAAAGTTCAACTTTGACCTAGAATTCCTTAAAATGTCCTCAATCAATTTTAATGTAATTAAAACTGAGTCAAGCTGAACTAAATATCTATCCATTAAAATAAAAATTAGTTCAATATTTTGATCGGATCAAAAGTTACAGAATTTTGGCCAATGAAAAACGATTTTCAGCCACTGTGCGCCGTTTAACATGGAAATTGACATAGACGCAAAGCTGATCCAAATGAAATTAAAAGCAGCCCAAATGAATTGGCTTATTGGAAGAAACTCTATACTAAAGCTAAGATCCCACTATCGGCGCAATGCACCAATTTTCGTCGCAATTCATGTGCCGATAGTGTGACCGCACACAATTTTTCAAAATGCGACAATCTGCGCCGAAATTGTGCTGAGTATGGACAATCAAAATCAACCTTGATGCGCCGATAATGTGAACCCACTATTGCACACTGTTAAGCAATCAATTTGTAAAAAATGCACCGATTTTTTTCGGCCACTCGTGCGCCGATCAAAGTCGACAATCAGTGGCGATACATGGGATGGAAAAACTAATTTTGAAATTTCACCACCTGGCTTTTAAAACTAAATTTATTTAGCTTATTTTTACCAAAAATAATTTGTTTTATCTTGTATTCATATATATTTTAATGTTTTATTTGCGCACTAGTTCTTTTTATTTTAATATATATCTATATTTATGCCTGTTTTCGAAATTTCGCTTAAAGCCCACGTGACTATTTTCGCATTGATTCGCCCCTTGTTTTTGTGCGCCACTTACTCTACGTCTACACCTAACAAGAAATGCTGTCATAACTTAAAGTTAAAAATTTCTTTTCAAATACCTATTTGTGGTGGGGTACACAAACTTATAACTTTTCATTATTTTTAGTTCGTTGCCGCGTCAAGTAACTACAATGAGAGTTTTTTTATAGCTTATTTTAATTTCCACGTTTTTTTTTTAATTATTAATTTTAGCTACACGTTTTTCACTTCCTTCTGCAGTAAAATTTTCCAAAATGCTACAACAAAAAAGCCGTCCGTCAAGCTAAAACGTCCGTCAAGCCAAAACTTTATTATGTTATAAAAGCGCTTTCCAAACAATCCTTACAACAGCTGACATGAGCAGTCAAAAACAAACATTAACTTGAAGTATACTCGAATGTTAAAGAATATAAATAAATGCCTCTAAATGTTGTACATATGCTTTTAAAAATATTAAAATTTTAATTTACAATATATATCAAAATTGTTTGTAAGCAAAGGTTAAAAACAAAATAGAATTTGTCATTAATTTGTACAAAGCGAATATTTGAATTCGCCCTTGCACCAACCTTGTTTTAATTCGCCTTGATTTGTACTGTTGTACCGATTTTGCCATCCCTGAACACAGCTGTTTACAAACAACAAGAATAAAAACTACGTGCTGTGTAGTAAGTTCAATTAAAATATATTAATTCTTTATTATTGATTAACCAGTCTCTTACCCAAATGCTACGTTTTTTAAGTGTTATTTTATTTCTTATTTTTTTCTTTTTTTTAAGCATTGACGCAAAAATATATAGAGCCACAGCAGTTTGCTGTTTTTTATAGAAATCCATTCCGAAAATTAAACTGTATCTGCCACAAGCAAAGAAATGAAAACATATGATTTAATTTGCCCAATGATGCACGATAGTGTGATAGCATTGTATCGATTATTGTCGCAATTGGGATTTGACCGATATGAGCCGAAAAAAACTGTGGCAATATACGACGATAATGGGAACGCACAAAAATTAATTGTGCAATATTTTTACATGTGTGCGGATATAGCACGATAAAAATTGTCGCAGATTGTGCTGTTTGCGCCGATAGTGGGATCTTAGCTTAAGCCTTGACCGTAAACTTCTCTTATACAACGCGATTCTGAAACCAATAGGGTCCTATGGAATCCAGTCAAATGTCGAAAAAATTCAAAGGAGACAGAATAAAATTCTACGTACAACAACAGCAGCCCCCTGGCAGCTCCGAAACCAGCGAATTCACAAAGATCTTGATGTTCCGTTGGTGAAGACAGTATTTTCAAAACACGCTAAAAAATATATAAAAAACTTGAGTTGCACCCAAATGTACTTGCACACCCGGATGAAAAGGAGGGATACTCATTTTCTCTGCCGAACACGAGATATATAAAACTACAAAAATTAACCGCTGAAACTAATAAATTTTGTTAAGCATTGGCTAAACATATATTAAACTTTATTTTTATTTTTTAGATTTAAGATTTGAACAACTTATTGATGTTTCAATTTATAATTGAAGATTCAATAAATAATATAATTTTAAAAAAAAAAAAAAATTTTTTCATCACCCACAACATTTTGACCAAGATCAAAATGGAACACTAGCGTGTTCAAAACGGTTTAAATTAGATCTAAAACAGCCATGTCTACTCAAAAATTGTTATACACACACATATGTATATTCCTAGATATGCATATGAGTGCTTTGTATTCCTTATATATTTTTTTAACAGAATTTTAAATGATTCTTTTAATAAAATTTATATTAAAAAAGATTTTTTTGGTACTCTTGACTTCAAAGAAGTACTCAACAAAATTTCTTTTGGTATCCAAATGCAAATATTCTTCTCCATCACTGATTTTAACTCATTGGCAAAAGTTTCTGGATCGACAACTATGTTTTTAAAATCAGTGAACCGATAATTTTGGTGAGAAATACTAGAACTTTTTCTCATTTTCAAAAAGTGGAATAAATTCATTAAAAAGTGTCATTAACTTGAAAAAAGGGTAAAAATGATACTGAAGTGTCGTAATGGTGTTACGGTTTTCATTTTGTAGGTTACTTCCGAAATTAAAACACAAGAGACTATTATGCTTTTAGTTATTAATTTAAGTTTATTTAGATTTTTATTACTTATCCTAATTTAATTATTTTAACCGTCTCAGGGAGTTGCGTGTTAGGCTAATCTTTGATCAGGTTTGTTGTGAGTTGTGACACGTTTAATGATGATTCCTGAACTATCTCTCTGTTGATATCAACCTGCCTTTTTATACCAATCGATGGCTGTTGATGTTCGCTGCCGCCAGCGTGGTTGTTCCCGCAATATTGCTGAGTGTGCGACTATTAGCAATTATATGCAACCTCAGCATATAAGCGTGGAACTTCCAGCCGATAGCGGTTCTCACGATATTGCAATGTCAGCAGTATGTATGCAGCGCATGTTTTTGCTGCTGCTGATGTTTTTGTTAGTTGGGGGGAAATGACTCATAACAACGTCAGTATGTGCATGCAGCGTACGTTTCGCTGCTGCTGATATTTTTGTTGGTTGGGGGAAAACGACTCATAACATCCCTCCCCCTTGCGGACAAGAAACATCCTGTCTGAGGATGTTTCGTAGCCATTGGTTGTTTGGTTGGTTTACGTGGCTGCCTGCTACGCGCAAGCATTCAAGTAGAATCAATGAGATTCCGTTTTGACAGACCACTCCACTCGTCAGTGTCAACCTGATTTAGGTCCGCATCCAGGCCTCAGATTCGGAGTAAGATTCTAGTTCCATCCCGTCGAATTAAGGTATCTAATGAGGTCACCTAGATCTATCCCTGATACCTCCGAGAGATCGTCTTTATGCTGTTGCCTAGAAATTTGTGTCTCGAATGGTGTAAGGCCGGGCATTCGCAAAGAAAGTGGAAGACTGTTGCCTAGTATTGTGTGACCTTAGAGACAGAAGTGCCGCTTGGCTATCGACAAAGATGCCGACCCTTCCTTGGACACCCCTGTCAATCAAAACCCTACACGCCTCCCTTATGCCCAATATTTCCGCCTGAAATACACTAGCTTCATCAGGAAGTCGGAATGAGAGTTTTAATCCAAGCTCATTCGAGAATACTCCAGAGCCCACACCGCAGATCATTCTTGATCCATCAGTATACGTCCTGAAGTTAAAGTCTTTTTCTATGTTTCCCCCCTTCCACTCCCGTCTGGATGGAATAAGAACTTTGAACGTACTGTCAAAGTCCAGATGAGGTACCATGTAATCGGTGGGTTTCATCAGTGTCGGTGGTAGCTGATCTAGGATTTTGGCATGGCCATAGGTAATTGATCTCCACCTCCCAGATGCCTCTAGTCTTGCTGCACTGCTTGAGGATGCCGCCAATACATGAAGGTCGATCAGAATCAGGTTTAGCATAGCATTCAGAGCCTCTGAAGGACTAGTACGTAAACATCCAGTAATCCCGATGCAAGCAGATCTCTGTATTCTGTATAGTTGGTCTACCACATATTTCTTATTTGTGGCGTGCCACCATACTACCGATCCGTAAGTTAATATGGGACGTACAATTGCTGTGTACATCCATTTAAGCATGTTAGGGGTTAGGCCCCATTTGGAACCAAACATCCTCCGACAGGAGTAATAGGCAACTGTGGCCTTTTTGACCCTGTGTTGCACATTTTGTTTCCACAATAGTTTTGTGTCCAGGATGACTCCTAGATATTTTACATTGTAGCCGAGGCGTCTAAAGCTCTGAACTTTGGTCTTAGTTGTAAAAACTACCAGCTCCATCTTGCTAGGGTTCACACCTAGACCACAACCTGTAGCCCATTTGCTGAGTGTACCCAAGGCACTGGACATGATATCGCTTATCACGTCCGTAAACATCCCTGATACCATTATTACTACATCGTCCGCATAAGCCACAGCTTTCACTCCCGCAGTGTCAAGTCTCAGAAGAATTAAGTTAACAACGAGAAGCCATAACAGTGGAGAGATCACCCCGCCCTGTGGTGTTCCTCTGCATGCCCATTTTGACTTCTCGCTGTTTCCTAGTTTTGCGGTGACGTTTCTTGCCTTCAACATGGCGATGATCCAGTTGCTGATGTATTCTTCTACATCGGCATCCTGGAGAGACTGTTGAATGGCTGTCACTGATACATTGTTAAAGGCGCCTTCTATGTCTAGGAAGGCAGCCAAAGTATATTGTTTATTTTCAAGGGATCTCTCTATGAACCTTACCACCTCATGTAGTGCTGTTTCAGTAGAGCGTCCCTAAGGTAGGCATGCTGACTTTCTGAGAGAGTTGACGACCCAACAAGTCGATGTCTAATGTGAGAATCTATTAATCTTTCCAGCGTCTTGACCAAAAAAGATGAAAGGCTGATTGGCCTGAAGTCTTTTGCATTCTCGTGACTTCTCTTGCCAATCTTGGGAATGGAAACTATTCTGACCTTTCTCCAGTTGGTTGGAACGTAGTTTAGAGAGAGGCAAAGTTTGTAGAACTTAAAAAGCCAGGGTACAATAGAGCTTTTCGCGCTCTGTAACATCTTTGGCATAATGCCATCAGGACCCGGCGATTTAAATGGAGAAAAACTGTCGATTGCCCATGAGATTCTCTCCGGGGATAAAATATTCTCATTGACAGCATATTGTTGCCCACTAGATGAACTGTCTGACCTAGTCGTGTCCGTACAGCCCGGGAAGTAGGTGTTAAGGAGGATGTCTAGTGACTCTGCAGAGGAGTCTAACCAGGAGCCGCCCGCCCTTTTGACGAAGGTTGGACAGGAATGGCTCATGGACAGAGCCCTACTAAGCCTTGCAGAGTCTCTAGTGTTATCAATTGACTCACAGAAATTCCTCCATGACTTTCTTTTGGCAATTTTTATAGCTTTTTTATACGCTGCTATCCTTTCGCGATATGGTTGCCAGATTTTGTTGTCGTAGCAAGTGATGAAGGCTCTACGTACCTCCTTGCGTAGCTTAGAGAGTTCCGAGCTCCACCATGGAGGGTAAATCTTCTTAGCTTTCGTTAAGTTGCAGGAAATCTCGAAGGCTTTGCTAATAGCCTTGTTGAAGACCTCCACATTGTGTTCAAGTCCAATCGTATTGTCGATTTCTGGAACTCTTTTTAGTTTTTGTTTCAAAATCCCGTTGAACCTGTTCCAATCGGTTCTCCTCGGGTTTCTAAAGCATTGTTTTTCTTAGTTTTGTAATATTACATTACTGGCAACGTCATGAGCGAATAAACGTGTTTCATTTTGGGCTGTCATTAAAATAATTTTCGGTGTTAAATCTGAAATTAAAAAAAAGGAAAAAGAAAAGAAATTCAACGTATAGAATTATTTGTGCTACGTAGTGATATTTTTCATCTGCTGGTGCTTTTATTGTGGATACCGTGGAAAGTCTGTGCATACTTTGGTGTGAGCCGGTGTTTTGCTATATATGTATGCGTCTGGTTCTATATACTTACATACATATATACATACTAATTTCAACGTTTATACACATACATACATACGTATCTGCATAAATATATATTGTTGGTGCTACACTATCTTGTCATTGCTGCTCTGGATCTTTGGCTACAACATTGAAAAAGGAAAAAATTCAACTTATAGAATTATCTGTACTATCTAGTGATATTTTTTCATCTTCTGGTGCTCTTATTGTGGATGCGTGGAAGGTCTGTGCATGCTTTGGTGTGAGCCGGTGTTTTGCCATATATCTGTCTGGTTCTATATACTTACATACATATATACATACTAATTTATACGTTTATACACATACATACATACGTGTCTACATAAATATATATTGTTGGTGCTACACTATCTTGTCGTTGCTGTTCCGGATCTTTGACTACAACATTGAGCGTCGCATGCATGTATTTATCACTTCGTGGCATTGGTACGGAGAATCTGTGCATTTTAATTATCCGACATTTTATTAAATCTGCAATTATTAACACGCTATTTGCTTTTCGGCATATTAATACGAACTTCTTTATCGGTGGATTGTGACACTCACACTTAATTATTCTACACACAACCTCTATATAGCCACATACTTACAATCATATTTTTCCTTGTGAATAAACATTTTTTTGGAAATTATGGCACCTGCTGCGAAATGTGGTGATTGCAACAAAGCTGTCACTAAATCTGACCTAGGGATTGACTGTGAGGTTTGCAAGATTTGGTTCCATATTGCATGTGTGAATATCCCCAGTGATTTTTATGCTTTTTTGGGCAAAAGCGATAACTTGTCCTTCAGCTGTACACGATGTCGTTCTAGACCTGCCGGAGATGTTCTGTTTCGACAATTTGCTGAAGATTTGGAAAAAAAGTTTACTAGCTCCTTTAACTCTTTTTCGGCTGAACTGCGCAAGGAACTGCACTATGAACATAAAGACCTAAAAAAATCTCTCGAAGCATCTATAAATGATATACGCTCCGAACTCACTTCGTCCATAAGTGATTTTAACACCAAAATTTAAGATTGCAATAGCAATATCAGGAAAGTTGACCTTCAAGCTTCCGAAAAATTCTCTCATCTGGAACTAGAGAACAATAAGCTTCAGCGTAAACTAAATCGTGCCGACATAATTATCTCGGGACTGCCATCTGGTATTGACTGCCCACTGGATTATGTGTTGAAGATCTGCTCGCACTATCGTGTATTGGCTGATGTTAAGGATATCTGTCACTGCATGTATATTCAGAGAGGGAAAGCGTTGCTGGTGAAATTCAACAATGTCTTTACTAGAGACGCACTAATCAAAGCGTATTTTAAAGACCCACACCTTAAATTATCTGATGTAATTCAGACTGAAATCTCCACAAGGGTGTATCTCAACGATAACCTAGCTCCAGCCTGTTTAAAACTACAAAATTCTTGTCGAACTTTACAAAGAGACAACAAAATTTCCTGGTTTAGAGTTTTGAACATGGATCTTCCTGTGGCCAAGGTTAAATTACTGGATGGGACTATGAAAATACTGAATCTGGAGCAATGCATGGAACTACGGGACACCTAACGCAGCTAAGTTGTTTCTTGTTTTTTATTATAATATTGTGGTGTGTGATGATTTTTTGATAACTCAAATGTAAGTCCTGCAGGCAATCTTGCTAGTATTTTTGAATATTAAATCAATTAGCTGATTATTCAAGTTCTAATTGTGCTAATGTTATTATCGCTACTTTTTGTGCACTAGTTCTTTCAAATGAATTACTCTCTTTTAGGCTATTCTCTGGGTTATCTTTTTTCCATCAGACACTTGATCTTGATTTTGAGACTGAATTCACATTATTCCATTTCTTATTCCTTATATTTGGCTTCATTATACTGACGTTTTTCTGACAGCCCTAATATATATCTTAAGCCTACAGTACACGGCATGTCAAAAGCCACATTCGCATGTGGCTCTGACGTCACGAGAATTTGCAGCATTTTGTTTACATTTACTACACATGCAGGAGTGTCTACATGCTTCAAAATTTTGGTAGTACATGAAATGTTGTTTTGTCCCAAAGTTTATATGTGACAAATGTAGCCGAAGCGTACACATTTGCAATGGCAGCAAATGTGTGAACTTTTAATAGGCTACATATATATTGTCAGTACACCGCATGTAACATACGTACACATTTTTCATATTAACATGTCCAACAGTCATATGTTTATGGCGCTTAATTAATTTTTAAAATTTTGTGTGAAGTCAAATTTATAAAATGTCGAAGAGAAAGAAGAAATAAAACAACATCTGATAAAAAGTAAAATAAATTCACTTTTATCGTGAAATAATTCCCATGAACAATAAAATGGTGAAACAAATTAAATAATACTACACTGACACAAAAACAACGCAACAATTGGCGATCACAGTTGTTTTATTAATTATTGAATAAATTTACTATTTATACATGAATTTTTTCATCTTAGCTTTGAAAGTATCTTTTGCATGGTTTAGAACAACAACGAGAAATAATAACAAAAACCCAAACTAATTAAGCTGTTAATTAAGATATTAATTAATAAAACAGAAACCCCGAAGCAAAGAGAAATACTAATAAATGCATGGAAAAGAGAAAATATGATCATTTTTCTACCCTTCTTTTATCTCTACCCCGCCTGTAAACCAAAAAAATTATCATGAATCTCAGTCATCGTGTGATTAATAATAATAAAAAAAATTTTCGTCATTAAATTCCTACCACGTTTTGTTGGAGAAAATCAACATTGGCAAGAGTGCCATTGGCTACATACTATTGAAAAATGTTGTGTCTAAAATGTTTGCTGCCACATGTTTGGGACTGCTACATGCGCATGTAAAAATATTACAAATGTCAAAATTCAAATGTACCAAGCTAGTACACGACATGTTTAAAATACGCATGTTTGCATGTCTCTACAAAGGACCATGTAGCCCACATATCAATGTGTGCTGCATGTGAGTGTCACAAAAAGTGGAAGTACACGACATGTTGCCAATTTAGCTTCATGGTGACGTCAAAATTACGTCAGAGCCACATGCGAATGTGGATTTTGACATTCCGAGTACTGTAAGCTTTATATTTCATTTTGTTAAAAGATGATATTGTTTCTGTTAACCTTTTTTATTGTCCGGATTCTTTCAATTTTGCGGTTACTCCACACACCTTGCCTTGCTATCGTATGAGTTCTAGGAATAACCTAGGCCCGATAATTAATGACTCTTGTTTAAAAAAGTTCTTTCCTAACAATCCTATGAATTTCAAAGTTGCTCACATTAATGCGCAAAGCTTATGTCCTTCTAACAGATCCCTTAAGCTGGATGAACTGATATTAATCGCTAGAGCAGCTACTTTCGACATTATATGCATTACTGGAACCTGGTTGGATTCCTCTATTTCTGATCAAGCAGTTAGTATTCCTGGATACACTATATGTAGAAGCGATAGACCATTGGGGTCGAGGAGTGGTGGTGTGGCAATGTATATTGCTAATGGTATTAAATTTAAATGTTTATTTCGGAGCAGTGATCATTACACATGTGAAGGGCTTTTCGTCGAAATATCTGCGGGTCCTACGCAACTGATTGTCGGTGCTGTTTATCTTCCGAGAGGGGATCTTCAATTATTTGAGAGCTCTTTTATAGATATTCTTGTGCGTTTCATGGATATAATTGTGGTAGGTGATTTTAATAATGATCTCTTTAACCCATTAAAAGCTGATAAAGCTCGCTCTCTCTGTATACGCCTTGGGTTAAAATATATTCACAATTCTGCTCCCACTCATTTTGACTCTTTTCATAACTCAACATCTTTAATTGACTATTTTCTCATTAGTCACAGCTTATCTGCTCACACCTCAACATAATTCATTGCTCCATTCATTTCGAATCATTCGTTAATTTGCGCATCCTTCAAGTTTAATGTACCTCATACGCGAGGGTCCTCTTTCGTTAGGGATTTCAGCCGTGCAGATACTGTGGCTTTGGAAAGACATATTACCTATACTGACTTTTCTCAATTATACCAAACTAACGACTCGAACATTCAACTTTCATTTTCTAATAATCTCTTCAATGAACTTTTGGATTATATCCCTACGAAAAGAGTATCCACTCCCTTTGGTCCTAGAATGCCTAATTTTCCTAACCACATCAATTATTACCAGTCTCTAACAGCTATTACCTTGAAGGCCTATCATCGTGATAGGAGTGCTAGTAATTGGGAGACTTATAAACAAGTAAGGAACCTAACCAAGTCTAAAATCCGAAAATTTAAGAAAGCTTTTAGTTGTCGTCTATTTAGGTTGGGGGATAGTAGGCAAATGTGGCGAAACCTGCGTAACTCTGGCATATTGGAAGATCGTCCTGCCTTGTAGAATATAAATGTCAATGACATTAATGATTTTTTTATTAGCAGTCAACTGAGTGCAACTGTCGAGGAGCCAATCTGGGAACGCTTTACATATCATTCCAATAGCTTTTCATTCAGTAATTTTACTGAATTGGATCTTTTTACAGCCATTTCTAAGATTAAAACCGCGTCGGATGGAGCAGATGGCATAGCAGTCAGTCTAGTAAAAATCGTATATCCCCTCATCAGCAAGCATATTCTATATTTGATGAATAATATTTTGACGACTTCGCAATTCCCTAGGGATTGGAAAGTAGCCCGTATTACTCCTGTCCCGAAGAACAGACAGCAGCTGGTTTTAAACAATTTTAGACTTATTAGTATTCTACCCACTTTGTCTAAGGTGATGGAGAATATTATGAAGGAACAGATATCGAAATTAATTGAGGATAGGAATTTACTTAATGAATCTCAATATGGTTTTAGGCAAGGACGAAACACTGGTCTTCTGCTAACTGAAATGACTGAAACTATTAGGAGCACTCTTAACTTGGGTAGAGTCAGTGTTCTGGTTTCAATCGACCTAGCGAAGGCATTTGATCAAGTTAAGCACTCGGCACTTATAACCAAAATTTATCACAAGTACTTTTTTTCCAAATCTGCGTGCCGCTTAATTAATTGTGATAGGAAACAATTCGTCTTAATTAATCGCGATATTTCTGACTCGAAGCGGGTTATGTCTGGTGTACCTCAGGGATCCGTTCTTAGCCCTATACTATTTTCATTATTTATAAATGACCTATTTGATGACCTCTTTTATTGTAAACCATTTGCATTTGCGGATGATATACAATTGGTTTGGACGAGTGACCTACAATTCTCAGACTCCCTGCAGGCTACTATTAATTTTGACTTGGCTTGTCTAAATAATTGGATGTCTTTGAATTGTCTTCATGTTAATCCAGAAAAAACTAAAGCAATGATCTTTAAATCAACTAGATCACGTCAACTTGACCTTGATTTGAGAATTTGTGATCTACCTATTGAAATCGTTGGTCAATTGAGATGCTTGGGTGTTATAATTGATGATAAACTTTCTTTTGAACCCCATATTAATAATGTATGCTCTAAAGTTTGCTTCCTTTTGCGTAGATTGTATCATGGGAACCTATACTTGCCCTTGCACGTTAGGAAAACAATTGGTCATGCACTGCTAATAACTCAAATAAATTACTGTATTGAAATCGTCTCGGGCTGCAACGTCGGTACTAGAGCAAAGATGAAATCCATAGTACATAAAGTCATTAGATATGTGTATGGGCTTAGATTGCGAGCTCATGTCTCGTCTTTCATTGTGAATTACCTTAATATGTCGTTCGATGACTATCTAAAAATTTAGGTTACTTAAATACCTTTTTAATATTGTAAAGTTTCAACGGCCGTTAAATGTTGTCCAATTGATTACTTTTGGTAACTCTGTTAGGAATCCCCAAATAATTATTCCGCGTATTCACAATTTGACTTTTGTACACTCTTTTGTGGTGCGCTCGGCACGCCTGTGGAATATTCTACCTAGAGATTGCTTCGCAATGTCTCAAACAACTTTTATACATAAACTTATTGATGTATTTGCTGGTAACAGTCATTAATTATTGCTTGGGCTTTTGTGCTATAAAAATCTATATTCTTTTTTTGTTTAAATGGTGTGTGGAGACCACCGTCTTTGAAAGGTGATGACAATTGAAAAAATTGTTTTATCTATTATCATATATGTAATAAGAAAGCTTTATTGTTTTAGATGAATAAATATTTATTGCTCATTGTTATAATTAGTTGTAATACAAACTGTAAATGGCCTAGAGGCTAAATGTATCATAAATGAATTTTAAATAAATAAATAAATAATATGACCTCAAAGAGTATCCAATTGTGATCGGAGAAGGTCTCTTATTGGATACCCTCCACTTGTCAATTGAAAGCTTGAATTTGTCATTAATGAGAGTAATGTCGAGAACCTCTTCCCACCCACTAAATCGATCCGAACTCGGAAAGATAAAAGTCGGCGAAGTGCCGGAATTACATATAGTTAGTTTATTAAGGTTAATGAAATCTAAGATATGCTCACCTCTGTCATTGATTTCACTGCTACCCCATATTGTATGCCTCGCATTGGCATCACAACAGAGGATGATGTCTTCATTGGCGCCAATGGATGACACGACAGCTTTCGCTTCGGCTGGCGGTGCTTCTTTGTCGTGTGCCATATAGCATGATGCGATAAGGAAGCTCTTACCATCTGACAACTCGACCCTCGCAACTGTAAGGTCCTCTGAGCTAAACTGAGTACAAAGAAAAATATTAATATGTTTTTTGGCTATTAGACATGATCTTGGCTTACCATTTCCTTTAGCATATAGTACGTTGTACAGGGACCTCGGGAACCCCTTAACCTCGGAGTTTTCTACCCACGGCTCCTGTACCGCGCAGATATCGAGGTTCTCTTCGGCTAGGACAACCTTTAGGTTGTCTGTTGCACACTTCGAGTGCTTGAGGTTTATTTGAACATTCTTTATCGCCATTGCGGAGTGTTCTTCGTTTTCTTTATTGCGGTTCTGACAGCTGCATTCCAACCAGAAGGTTGTTTGCAGGCGACAGCGTCGCCTTCAGAACCGCTTGGGCGCAACACCTTGACCTTGGCGTCTCTCACCCCGATGAACAATTTGGAGCCCGCTTTCTCTAGCGCCACTGCTCCTTGCTCTGTTATGGACAGCATTAGGCAAGTACCACTGCTGCCGTGGTCCTCGGTGCGGATAACTGACCAGTCATCCATTGGAATGCTGGGATTCTGAAGCTTCAGACATTCCAGCATTCTGCCACCGTTCTTGCCCAATTGAGGTAACCAAACTCTTGCACGTGGTCTCATCGGAATTTCCTCCGCAGAGATGAGCTTAAGGCTTAGCCCATCCCAAGTATCACTAATCTTAGCGATACTTACGCTGAGGAACTCCTTTGAGAACGCGTTCAAGCACTAGATTACCCTGTAACCCCGGTGTATCTCACTGGAGTCGAAGCGAGGTGCCGGCTTATCCTTATTGGTGAGGACGTAGTCCATTACGAGCTCAGCCAATTTGGATTCGACGGCACCCCACTCCGCTGTTACAGGGAATAATCTGCCGTTTTTATGGTTCGCCAGAGCCATCAGAAGTTGATCCTTGACTACCTCATTAAAAGGTCTTCGGATGGATGACGACGTAAGTTATTGAGGAGAGGACCCCTTTAGTACGACCTTCCTTTTTTTGGGTGACTGACCGCTTTCTGTCTAAGAGCGGTTTCTTTTGGAGCTTTTTACTTCTTGCTGGGAGAGCGGTGCCTTTTTGGACGTACTTGGTAGCGAATCCATAAACTTATGGTATTCGTCTACCACGGCCTGGTACCTCACCTTGTCGCCAGCATCAAGCTCATGCGTAACTCCATTCGCTTCATTCTTGGCAATCTTGTCTAGAATGAAGACGGTTTTGGAGTAACGGGACTTAAGGAGGTCTTTCTGACTCCTTTTCTTAGGTTTGCCCTTTGGCCGGTTGTCAGGCTCGACTATCGGTGTTGGGCTTTTGAGAGTTTTGGTGTTTAGTTGGATTTTACCCTCACCATCCGAGAGGCCGACTACTGTCTCCTGGCTGGAGGCAAGAAGGTCGTCCTCTAAAGAGATGTCTTCCCTTCTCTGTTGTTTTTTGTTTTTGTTGTTAAAATTTTTAGAATTCATATGTTGGTTCCACGGGTAGGCCAGTAAGGGGAGAAACCATTCACGCAGTGACGGCGTGCGTGAACTAGACAAAATAATTACAACCGGTCCGTGTCCTGGCACCGGAGGGGAGTTGTTAGGGACTAGTCCTCTTTAACCACTAACTAGCCATTCAGGTCCTCGGCACAGCTACCTTCCACCTTGACCTTACAAGTGGGTGAGTGAAGGGATAATTGGGAGAGGGATAGAGGTTGATGAAGGAGATTGTCAGGAAATGGGAAGGAGGAGTGGTTAACCTTTAGTTATGAAGGCCTTTTTATTTCCATATTCAAAGACAGGTCCTGTTTGTGCAGAAGCGTGCACAGAGCCTGGATTGGAATAGAAAACACAGCGGACACTTAAGCCACCACATCGCGACAAGATAGTTAACCAGGTGGCGTAGCCATACTTCTGGAATCAAGTCAAAATAGATGGGACTATTCATCCGACTACCTTGGCGATACAGCTTTGGTAGCTCCCGGAGTAATGGTCTCCCGGGCCCTGATTGCATGAAGGTTCGCAGTTTACCATTAGTTGGTGACTGCTGAGTGTCTGTCGACTTGGTACGTTTGCTGCGTCACCAAAGAAAAAATATGATATTGCTGGTGTAATACTGAGGTTGTTATTGACTTTGTAGTTGTCATTGGCGTTGTAGTGATTCCCCTCTTTCCAACGGAACTTGTCATTCCGTCCATGTATGTGTTGTGTTATCGTATATACGTAGGTTTTTGGTTGTGTGAGGTTGACAGTTATAGGCTGCTATTGATGATTGTTGAATTCTTCATTGTTGTCGGGATGATAATTATTGGTTGATTGTGAAACACGGGTGAGGTGTTAATATTTTCAAACTAACAATTTTTTCTTACGTATACTTATATTATATATATATTTTAAAAAGGTTTGTTTTTACATGAAACTATTTTGAAAATTTTGAACATTTTTTCTTTGAAAAACTTTTAAATAATTAAATTGAATCACTACCCAAAATGGGAGTTTATGCAATTAAAGAGATAAATAAAAAAAAATCCCTCCGGCATGTTAAGTTTCATTATTTCCTATCATAGCCCTGTATAAATATCTATTTCTTTTTCTATTTCAGCCATTGACGACCTTAAGACCATGATAGGCATGGTATCACAGCATTGCTTCCAGTGTCGATTTTGTGGTGAGTTTTTTTTCTCCCCTTTTTCTTCGTGGTATGTCTGCTCGGTTGTGTTCAGTATGGGTACAGCTGCTGTGCCTCCAATTTTTATGTTGACCACAGTATTTCAACGTAAACTCCAGGGGAAATCTCCTGTTTATGCACAACCATAGTTTTGTCTCTTGATACAATATTAACCTTCATCTACTCTTCAAAAAAACTTACGTTGACTCCCCTCGTGTGTCAATTTTGATACATATGGGAATTCAGTACATTTTTGTTTAAATTTTCAAAATTGATGTTGGCAAAGCATATTTTAATAAAACTTTATTAAGTTAACAAATTAATGAAAGTAATATATATTTCTATTGGCTTTATTGAAATTAATGTAAGGAAAAAATGGACAATTCATAGTAGCTTTTCTTCAATACACTTTACACAAACGTTTCGATTGTGTTCCTTCTTGCAGGCAGATTTTGCACAAAAGCAACAAATATTTCCATATAAGTTATTTTTGGTGTCAGAGTTACTCTCATAGCAAAGATGACACCGTGCTCTACCTTTTATTAGTGGTGGGACGCTTTTTGCTCTTTTTGGTGGATTTTGATATGTTGATGTTGAAGGAACATCTGCAGAAATATTTAAATGCAAACTCAATGATGATGCAGATCTTGGTGTATTTTTTCTATTTTCTTCTTATTGTGGTTTTTGAGCTGTTTGCCAATTTGGGTAAATTTCTTTGAATATTATTAGCGCGTTCAAGGCGGATATATCGATCATATTTGAAAATACCGCTATCGGCCATCTATTAGTTTTTCGTTTGCAACTATAGCATGATAGCATCTTATCAACAGTGTCCACACCACCTATGTATATTGTACAAAAAAGTATAAAAGTTGAATGAACTGTAATGTATTCGCAAGAATTTTCTTGAACAAACCTTTTGTTTTGTTATAGTACTCTATAATTGATGGCAGTTTTTTTACCCCAGGTACAATTTCATTAGACTTATGAAGTGTGCTCTGCAGTATAGTGCACTTATTTTTTCTACCGATGTATGAAACAAGGGCTGTGGTGCCATTGAATGCAAATGTTGATTGGTATAAGGGAAGTTTCTTACATTGGAGAAGTTTTGGTGGAATGCTTCTTTTGTTTTTTCGCATTGTTCCTACCATTGATATGCCTTTAGACAACAATTTTTGACCAAGGTCATACGAAGAAAAAAAATTGTCCATGGTAACATTATGTCCTTTCAAGCCCTCAACGAGGTCCAAGACAACACGCTCACCTTGTCTTTGTTCCCGTGCACTGGCATCAGTTGGCTTTCCCAAGTAAGGCTGAATTTTCCAGACATAACAAGTGTCAGAACAAACGCACAACCAAAATTTAATGCCATATTTTACCGGTTTTGATGGCATATATTGACGAAATTTACATCTTCCCCGAAAACCAAGTAACTGCTCGTCAACTGTTACACACTCGTGTGGGTTATAATAGTTTCCCAATAAATCAGCCCACTTTTCAAATACTTCGCGTATCGGTGCAAACTTGTCTGACGACCGTTCCTGTCTTCTACTAATGGCATCATCAAATCGAATGACTTGGTTCACGTATTCAAAAGTTTTTTTTGACATTATTGCTCTGAACCCTGGACGACCATATTCACCATCAAACAAATCAATTGTTGTTTCATTTTTTGATCTAAGATACAAGCCAAAACAATAAATTTATTTCAAACAAATAGCACATATAACTTGCGTGTAAACGCCTGCCAATATCAAAAGACCAATGTATGCCTGAAATAGATTTGAGTCGATTTTTGTACAGTCTTCTCCATACTTAGCACGAGCAAATGCATTAGAATGACTCAAAATTAAATTTTCGATATGCGGAGGAAAAAACAGTAAAAACGCTTCTTTTATATCACCAACTCGAACTTTTGCATATCTTGTAGTCCCAGGGGGAAGGGATAAAATATTCTCACTACGAAATCTTCCACTTTGAGATTGAATTGGTTCTGGCTGCCACACAATGCCATATTTTGAAACAAACAGTGGATCAATATTTTCACTGGCATACTCTTGTTCGTTTCTTTGACTTGAATCACTATCACTATCTAGGGAATATAAATCATCTTCAGGATCAGGAATTTCATTCTCGGGTTCGTATTCTTCATCACTGCTACCAGAAAAATTAACACTCCCATCACTTGCATTTAGCAATTCTTCAATTTCTTCATTTGAAATATATCGCGAAGGAGACATTTTTATTTCTTAGTTTGTTTTACAAGCACCTGCTCTACAGTTCTTCTTCTTCTAATTTTACGGAAAGATGCGCTGTAAATGTCAGCTTTCCCGCCAAAAAGACTAAACATGTGTGGTATTGCCATATGTGTCAAAAACGACACATGTGGGTAACCAACGTAACTTTTTGAATAAAATCTTCTAAAACACTTTTTGTTATAATGTGAAACACTTTTAATGTGTAAAATAACGAGAAAACGAAAGTCAAAAACATTTGTAAGATTCCCATTGATAGTTAAAAAAATAATAACAAAAAAAATTCCTCTTGTGTCATTTTTGACACAAGGAGCATATAAAGGTTAACCGGTACTATAGTGACTGCTCTTTTTCTTAGACAGACGCCTTGTTGATGATTTGTTTGACAATCTATTTCCGTACGAATGGTAAACGTCTTCACCCAATGTTCTTTATCACAGAGGCTCAAGGTTCTATCTATGGTGTTTACAATACACCTGTTCCACATATTATGTCTTCCGAGAATACCATCCCCAGGGATTTGTA
This sequence comes from Lypha dubia, assembly GCA_947311025.1. Lineage (NCBI taxonomy): Eukaryota > Metazoa > Arthropoda > Insecta > Diptera > Tachinidae > Lypha > Lypha dubia. The sequence goes on along the minus strand of OX371260.1, from coordinate 80,990,485 downwards.
TTTACCGTGTCACAATATGGAACTCCCACGGCAACTGCCTTTTGTCACCTACCCTGATCTCGGTAGTGCCTAGTAGTCCTTCCTCCGACGTAGTCCTTCCTCCAGAAAGAATTTTAGTTTGCTTTCTGCTCTTATTGAGAAAAACTTTCATTGACTCCTCTTTTACTATGCTGAAATCTGCTCCGGTATCCACAAGTAAGACCAATCTTCCCTCCCTACCTCCTTGGCAGGGGAGCGTAATGAAAACTGTGTCCACATTGCCCGGTGATTCAGTACCATCTTCTATATTTCGCTCATCTCTTCACTTTTTTCCTCTTCATTTTTTTTTGTTTAATTTTTTGTCTTTCGCATTTTTGTTCTATTATGTGCTCGTTCTCTTGATTTACTGAGTGTACAACTTCCTCGGTTACTATCTTGGTTGGCAGCTCTGTTTCTGAGTCAGACTCCGTATCATTTTTAATTCCCCAAATCTCTCTTTTTGTTTCCTTATTATAATTGTATTTGCTCTATTTTTTATGCCAATCTGTTAATTTGCGGGACCCCAGTTATTGGCGGTAACTGGGACGAATTCCGTTTCCCTGAGAATATGTCCGATTACTATTGTTGTGGGCCTCTACTGGTCTGTTAGCTAGGTCCCTGCCATGATTGCTACTTTGCACTTGTTGGTAGATCCCTATTCCTACTGCCTGAGTTTGTCTGATATTGCTTCTGCAGTCCCGTGCAAAATCTTCCTGTTGCTGACATTTAAAACAGGTTGGTCGTGTACCATTGTTTCCATTTGCCCCTCTGGTTATATTTTGTCCCATCCCTATTTGTGGGCTTCCACGAAATTCTGTGATTGTTGTCCTCCTATTGTTTTCTGCTGACCTTCTTGGTTGGGTGTATTTATTCTTGGCTCACAGAAAGGGTTTACCTTGTGACCATTTACCCTACACAATCGGCAATATAAGGAGCCTAATCTCTTTCTGCAGTTTTCCAAATCGTGCCCCCTGTTTCCACAGAACGTACAGCTTACGATATTCCTGCACAGTGGTCCCATTTCATGGCCGTATTTTCCACACCTCATACAGTATGGTGTGTTTTGCCGCTTTTTGCAGCTATTCCATTCATGCCCCATCCTGCTGCAAAAACTATCAATCGGGGAAACAAGTTCTGATACCGTACGATTGGTAGTTACAAGTCGGCCACTTGAACCATCACCCGAAAGCTTTATCAACTCTTGTTCCTTGTATATATGTAGTTGCATGTACTTAGTGATTATTCGTAATCCTGAACATAGTTAGCCGAACACATTCGATCTCCCGAATTTATCGTGTGTTCGTATTTTTGAACGTAGTAAGCCGAACACATTCGATCTTCCGAAGTCATCGTGTGTTCGTATTATACTTAACTGAGCACGTTGTCGTATTCAGCCAAACACATTCGATCTCCCGAATTTATCGTGTGTTCGTATTTTTGAACGTAGTAAGCCGAACACATTCGATCTTCCGAATTCATCATGTGTTCGTATTATAGTTAACTGAGCACGTTGTCGTATTCAGCCGAACACATTCGATCTCCCGAATTAATCGTGTGTTCGTATTTTTAACGTAGTTAGCCGAACACATTCGATCTCCTGAATTTATCGTTTGTTCGTATTTTTGAACGTAGTTAGTTGAAAACATTCGATCTGCCGTATTTTTTTTTTTTTTTTTTAATTTTTAATTGTACTCAGGGGATGACCCCTACGTATGCAAAGCATTGAGCCGGAACTAGGAAAATAGGTGTTGGGAAGGAGGATAAAGGGAGTAGTGTTTGTAGACAATCGATTTGAACCCTGACACACTGAAAGTGCCAGGAAAGACCTCTGCGGGGAGTTTATTCCACATACGAACAGTACGGCCAAAGTACGAATTCTCTCTGTAATGCGTGGTGCGGTTCACTGACATATCGACCACAAAGAGATGTGCTCTTGTTGAAGAGCGTGTTATACGTGAAAAGTGGTGGGTTTCAGGAACAAGTTCCTTGATTGCATTAGATCACATTCCTTTGTAGTAGCGATAGAATAACGAAACACACCCAACATTGCGTCGATACTCCAATGAGTCAATAGAGTTGGCTACCCTACTGTCACCGATAAGCTTCTTCGCCCTATCCTGTACGCGGTCGAGTAACTTCAAAATAGATTTTGAAGCACCAGCCCATACATGAGAGTTGTATTCCATATTCGGTCGGATAAAGGTGGTATAAATATTAAGGAGATCAGATGGAGTGAAGTATGTCTTACACCGTCTTCAAAAGCCGAGGCGCTTGAATGCTTCTTTGGAGACATGAAAAATGTGATCATTCCATCGAACATCACAATGAATTTTCATGCCAAAAACATCAAGAGCTTCTGATTCCTCAATATCTATACCATCCATATTTACAGTTGGAGCATCATGTCCGGTCATACGTCTATGTGTGAGCATAGCACATTGGGTCTTTCACGCGTTAAAATTTACCCTATTAGCATGACCCCAATTTGAAATTAACAGGAGATAGCGATTTAGCGAATCATTCATATTTTGCCGCATTGCCCGGATCTCCGACGGATGTGGCCTGTTGCTGAATGAATACGAATGAACTAAGCTGCTGTCATCTGCAAAAGAATATATAGGGTTGGAAGTTTGACGTAGAAGGTCATTAAGAAAAATAAGAAAAAGGGTAGGAGAAAGCACGGAGTCTAGCGGTACCCCTGAATTTAACTTGAACTCGTTTGATGAGACCCCATCTACAACAACTCGTATAGTGCGATCTCTGAGAAAGCTCGATACAAATCGAGTGAAGCCATCACTGACACCAAAAGCAATCAGTTTTGACAGAAGTGCTCCATGCCACACTCTATCAAATGCTTTGGAAATATCTAGAGCCACCACTTTACTTTCGCCAAAGTGATGTATGCTACTACACCACTTCTCCGAAAAAAAGCAAGTAGGTCCCCCGTAGAGCGGCCCCTACGAAAGCCATACTGCCGGTCGCTAAGTAAACTGTTGAGCTCCAAATACTTCACAAGATGGAAATTTAACATACTTTCCATTACTTTGGAAAGCGCAGAACAAATTGCAATTGGGCGGTAATTTTCAGGGTTGTTGGTCTCCCCCTTTCTAAGGATCGGCGTTACATTGGCAACCTTCCAACACTTTTGAAATTCACCAGCATGGTACAAAGTGCTAAACAGGCGTGCCAATGGACGTGCAGACGTCGAAAAGCACTGTTTCAAGACCAGTGCTGAGATACCATCCGGCCCAGGAGCCTTGTTACGGTAAGCTTCGCTAAAACCTTTTTAACTGCACGCGCTCTAAAGAATATTTTTGGCACAGTTACAGATACTCCCTCGAGAACGGGTAGTGGTTGACTGCTTTCCGGCAAGTGAGAGTTTCTTGCGACCATTTCAGCCAGAAGGTTAGCTTTATCAACCGGGTCAGTGAATATCGTATGTTCGTATTTTTGATCCTATTAAGCCGAACACATTCGATATCCCGAATTCGATAAACTTTACCTTCGGGTAGTGAAGATCAAGTGATCGAAAACTCTTGTTGTGCGAATTTAATAAATGTTTCGTGTTCTAAGAAATTGTTATGAGTCGTTTTCCCCTAACCAACTCGTCTTAATTAATCGCGATATTTCTGACTCGCAGCGGGTTATGTCTGGTGTACCTCAGGGATCCGTTCTTAGCCCTATACTATTTTCATTATTTATAAATGACCTATTTGATGACCTCTTTTATTGTAAACCATTTGCATTTGCGGATGATATACAATTGGTTTGGACGAGTGACCTACAATTCTCAGACTCCCTGCAGGCTACTATTAATTTTGACTTGGCTTGTCTAAATAATTGGATGTCTTTGAATTGTCTTCATGTTAATCCAGAAAAAACTAAAGCAATGATCTTTAAATCAACTAGATCACGTCAACTTGACCTTGATTTGAGAATTTGTGATCTACCTATTGAAATCGTTGGTCAATTGAGATGCTTGGGTGTTATAATTGATGATAAACTTTCTTTTGAACCCCATATTAATAATGTATGCTCTAAAGTTTGCTTCCTTTTGCGTAGATTGTATCATGGGAACCTATACTTGCCCTTGCACGTTAGGAAAACAATTGGTCATGCACTGCTAATAACTCAAATAAATTACTGTATTGAAATCGTCTCGGGCTGCAACGTCGGTACTAGAGCAAAGATGAAATCCATAGTACATAAAGTCATTAGATATGTGTATGGGCTTAGATTGCGAGCTCATGTCTCGTCTTTCATTGTGAATTACCTTAATATGTCGTTCGATGACTATCTAAAAATTTAGGTTACTTAAATACCTTTTTAATATTGTAAAGTTTCAACGGCCGTTAAATGTTGTCCAATTGATTACTTTTGGTAACTCTGTTAGGAATCCCCAAATAATTATTCCGCGTATTCACAATTTGACTTTTGTACACTCTTTTGTGGTGCGCTCGGCACGCCTGTGGAATATTCTACCTAGAGATTGCTTCGCAATTTCTCAAACAACTTTTATACATAAACTTATTGATGTATTTGCTGGTAACAGTCATTAATTATTGCTTGGGCTTTTGTGCTATAAAAATCTATATTCTTTTTTTGTTTGTGGAGACCACCGTCTTTGAAAGGTGATGACAATTGAAAAAATTGTTTTATCTATTATCATATATGTAATAAGAAAGCTTTATTGTTTTAGATGAATAAATATTTATTGCTCATTGTTATAATTAGTTGTAATACAAACTGTAAATGGCCTAGAGGCTAAATGTATCATAAATGAATTTTAAATAAATAAATAAATAATATGACCTCAAAGAGTATACAATTGTGATCGGAGAAGGTCTCTTATTGGATACCCTCCACTTGTCAATTGAAAGCTTGAATTTGTCATTAATGAGAGTAATGTCGAGAACCTCTTCCCACCCACTAAATCGATCCGAACTCGGAAAGATAAAAGTCGGCGAAGTGCCGGAATTACATATAGTTAGTTTATTAAGGTTAATGAAATCTAAGATATGCTCACCTCTGTCATTGATTTCACTGCTACCCCATATTGTATGCCTGGCATTGGCATCACAACAGAGGATGATGTCTTCATTGGCGCCAATGGATGACACGACAGCTTTCGCTTCGGCTGGCGGTGCTTCTTTGTCGTGTGCCATATAGCATGATGCGATAAGGAAGCTCTTACCATCTGACAACTCGACCCTCGCAACTGTAAGGTCCTCTGAGCTAAACTGAGTACAAAGAAAAATATTAATATGTTTTTTGGCTATTAGACATGATCTTGGCTTACCATTTCCTTTAGCATATAGTACGTTGTACAGGGACCTCGGGAACCCCTTAACCTCGGAGTTTTCTACCCACGGCTCCTGTACCGCGCAGATATCGAGGTTCTCTTCGGCTAGGACAACCTTTAGGTTGTCTGTTGCACACTTCGAGTGCTTGAGGTTTATTTGAACATTCTTTATCGCCATTGCGGAGTGTTCTTCGTTTTCTTTATTGCGGTTCTGACAGCTGCATTCCAACCAGAAGGTTGTTTGCAGCCTCGACAGCGTCGCATTCAGAACCGCTTGGGCGCAACACCTTGACCTTGGCGTCTCTCACCCCGATGAACAATTTGGAGCCCGATTTCTCTAGCGCCACTGCTCCTTGCTCTTTTATGGACAGCATTAGGCAAGTACCACTGCTGCCGTGGTCCTCGGTGCGGATAACTGACCAGTCATCCATTGGAATGCTGGGATTCTGAAGCTTCAGACATTCCAGCATTCTGCCACCGTTCTTGCCCAATTGAGGTAACCAAACTCTTGCACGTGGTCTCATCGGAATTTCCTCCGCAGAGATGAGCTTAAGGCTTAGCCCATCCCAAGTATCACTAATCTTAGCGATACTTACGCTGAGGAACTCCTTTGAGAACGCGTTCAAGCACTAGATTACCCTGTATCCCCGGTGTATCTCACTGGAGTCGTAGCGAGGTGCCGGCTTATCCTTATTGGTGAGGACGTAGTCCATTACGAGCTCAGCCAATTTGGATTCGACGGCACCCCACTCCGCTGTTACAGGGAATAATCTGCCGTTTTTATGGTTCGCCAGAGCCATCAGAAGTTGATCCTTGACTACCTCATTAAAAGGTCTTCGGATGGATGACGACGTAAGTTATTGAGGAGAGGACCCCTTTAGTACGACCTTCCTTTTTTTGGGTGACTGACCGCTTTCTGTCTAAGAGCGGTTTCTTTTGGAGCTTTTTACTTCTTGCTGGGAGAGCGGTGCCTTTTTGGACGTACTTGGTAGCGAATCCATAAACTTATGGTATTCGTCTACCACGGCCTGGTACCTCACCTTGTCGCCAGCATCAAGCTCATGCGTAACTCCATTCGCTTCATTCTTGGCAATCTTGTCTAGAATGAAGACGGTTTTGGAGGTCTTTCTGACTCCTTTTCTTAGGTTTGCCCTTTGGCCGGTTGTCAGGCTCGACTATCGGTGTTGGGCTTTTGAGAGTTTTGGTGTTTAGTTGGATTTTACCCTCACCATCCGAGAGGCCGACTACTGTCTCCTGGCTGGAGGCAAGAAGGTCGTCCTCTAAAGAGATGTCTTCCCTTCTCTGTTGTTTTTTGTTTTTGTTGTTAAAATTTTTAGAATTCATATGTTGGTTCCACGGGTAGGCCAGTAAGGGGAGAGACCATTCACGCAGTGACGGCGTGCGTGAACTAGACAAAATAATTACAACCGGTCCGTGTCCTGGCACCGGAGGGGAGTTGTTAGGGACTAGTCCTCTTTAACCACTAACTAGCCATTCAGGTCCTCGGCACAGCTACCTTCCACCTTGACCTTACAAGTGGGGGAGTGAAGGGATAATTGGGAGAGGGATAGAGGTTGATGAAGGAGATTGTCAGGAAATGGGAAGGAGGAGTGGTTAACCTTTAGTTATGAAGGCCTTTTTATTTCCATATTCAAAGACAGGTCCTGTTTGTGCAGAAGCGTGCACAGAGCCTGGATTGGAATAGAAAACACAGCGGACACTTAAGCCACCACATCGCGACAAGATAGTTAACCAGGTGGCGTAGCCATACTTCTGGAATCAAGTCAAAATAGATGGGACTATGCATCCGACTACCTTGGCGATACAGCTTTGGTAGCTCCCGGAGTAATGGTCTCCCGGGCCCTGATTGCATGAAGGTTCGCAGTTTACCATTAGTTGGTGACTGCTGAGTGTCTGTCGACTTGGTACGTTTGCTGCGTCACCAAAGAAAAAATATGATATTGCTGGTGTAATACTGAGGTTGTTATTGACTTTGTAGTTGTCATTGGCGTTGTAGTGATTCCCCTCTTTCCAACGGAACTTGTCATTCCGTCCATGTATGTGTTGTGTTATCGTATATACGTAGGTTTTTGGTTGTGTGAGGTTGACAGTTATAGGCTGCTATTGATGATTGTTGAATTCTTCATTGTTGTCGGGATGATAATTATTGGTTGATTGTGAAACACGGGTGAGGTGTTAATATTTTCAATCTTATAACTAACAATTTTTTCTTACGTATACTTATATTATATATATATTTTAAAAAGGTTTGTTTTTACATGAAACTATTTTGAAAATTTTGAACATTTTTTCTTTGAAAAACTTTTAAATAATTAAATTGAATCACTACCCAAAATGGGAGTTTATGCAATTAAAGAGATAAATAAAAAAAAAAATCCCTCCGGCATGTTAAGTTTCATTATTTCCTATCATAGCCCTGTATAAATATCTATTTCTTTTTCTATTTCAGCCATTGACGACCTTAAGACCATGATCGGCATGGTATCACAGCATTGCTTCCAGTGTCGATTTTGTGGTGAGTTTTTTTTCTCCCCTTTTTCTTCGTGGTATGTCTGCTCGGTTGTGTTCAGTATGGGTACAGCTGCTGTGCCTCCAATTTTTATGTTGACCACAGTATTTCAACGTAAACTCCAGGGGAAATCTCCTGTTTATGCACAACCATAGTTTTGTCTCTTGATACAATATTAACCGGTACTATAGTGACTGCTCTTTTTCTTAGACAGACGCCTTGTTGATGATTTGTTTGACAATCTATTTCCGTACGAATGGTAAACGTCTTCACCCAATGTTCTTTATCACAGAGGCTCAAGGTTCTATCTATGGTGTTTACAATACACCTGTTCCACATATTATGTCTTCCGAGAATACCATCCCCAGGGATTTGTATTTACCGTGTCACAATATGGAACTCCCACGGCAACTGCCTTTTGTCACCTACCCTGATCTCGGTAGTGCCTAGTAGTCCTTCCTCCGAAGTAGTCCTTCCTCCAGAAAGAATTTTAGTTTGCTTTCTGCTCTTATTGAGAAAAACTTTCATTGACTCCTCTTTTACTATGCTGAAATCTGCTCCGGTATCCACAAGTAAGACCAATCTTCCCTCCCTACCTCCTTGGCAGGGGAGCGTAATGAAAACTGTGTCCACATTGCCCGGTGATTCAGTACCATCTTCTATATTTCGCTCATCTCTTCACTTTTTTCCTCTTCATTTTTTTTTGTTTAATTTTTTGTCTTTCGCATTTTTGTTCTATTATGTGCTCGTTCTCTTGATTTACTGAGTGTACAACTTCCTCGGTTACTATCTTGGTTGGCAGCTCTGTTTCTGAGTCAGACTCCGTATCATTTTTAATTCCCCAAATCTCTCTTTTTGTTTCCTTATTATAATTGTATTTGCTCTATTTTTTATGCCAATCTGTTAATTTGCGGGACCCCAGTTATTGGCGGTAACTGGGACGAATTCCGTTTCCCTGAGAATATGTCCGATTACTATTGTTGTGGGCCTCTACTGGTCTGTTAGCTAGGTCCCTGCCATGATTGCTACTTTGCACTTGTTGGTAGATCCCTATTCCTACTGCCTGAGTTTGTCTGATATTGCTTCTGCAGTCCCGTGCAAAATCTCCCTGTTGCTGACATTTAAAACAGGTTGGTCGTGTACCATTGTTTCCATTTGCCCCTCTGGTTATATTTTGTCCCATCCCTATTTGTGGGCTTCCACGAAATTCTGTGATTGTTGTCCTCCTATTGTTTTCTGCTGACCTTCTTGGTTGGGTGTATTTATTCTTGGCTCACAGAAAGGGTTTACCTTGTGACCATTTACCCTACACAATCGGCAATATAAGGAGCCTAATCTCTTTCTGCAGTTTTCCAAATCGTGCCCCCTATTTCCACAGAACGTACAGCTTACGATATTCCTGCACAGTGGTCCCATTTCATGGCCGTATTTTCCACACCTCATACAGTATGGTGTGTTTTGCCGCTTTTTGCAGCTATTCCATTCATGCCCCATCCTGCTGCAAAAACTATCAATCGGGGAAACAAGTTCTGATACCGTACGATTGGTAGTTACAAGTCGGCCACTTGAACCATCACCCGAAAGCTTTATCAACTCTTGTTCCTTGTATATATGTAGTTGCATGTACTTAGTGATTATTCGTAATCCTGAACATAGTTAGCCGAACACATTCGATCTCCCGAATTTATCGTGTGTTCGTATTTTTGAACGTAGTAAGCCGAACACATTCGATCTTCCGAAGTCATCGTGTGTTCGTATTATACTTAACTGAGCACGTTGTCGTATTCAGCCAAACACATTCGATCTCCCGAATTTATCGTGTGTTCGTATTTTTGAACGTAGTAAGCCGAACACATTCGATCTTCCGAATTCATCATGTGTTCGTATTATAGTTAACTGAGCACGTTGTCGTATTCAGCCGAACACATTCGATCTCCCGAATTAATCGTGTGTTCGTATTTTTAACGTAGTTAGCCGAACACATTCAATCTCCTGAATTTATCGTTTGTTCGTATTTTTGAACGTAGTTAGTTGAAAACATTCGATCTGCCGTATTTTTTTTTTTTTTTTTTTAATTTTTAATTGTACTCAGGGGATGACCCCTACGTATGCAAAGCATTGAGCCGGAACTAGGAAAATAGGTGTTGGGAAGGAGGATAAAGGGAGTAGTGTTTGTAGACAATCGATTTGAACCCTGACACACTGAAAGTGCCAGGAAAGACCTCTGCGGGGAGTTTATTCCACATACGAACAGTACGGCCAAAGTACGAATTCTCTCTGTAATGCGTGGTGCGGTTCACTGACATATCGACCACAAAGAGATGTGCTCTTGTTGAAGAGCGTGTTATACGTGAAAAGTGGTGGGTTTCAGGAACAAGTTCCTTGATTGCATTAGATCACATTCCGTTGTAGTAGCGATAGAATAACGAAACACACCCAACATTGCGTCGATACTCCAATGAGTCAATAGAGTTGGCTACCCTACTGTCACCGATAAGCTTCTTCGCCCTATCCTGTACGCGGTCGAGTAACTTCAAAATAGATTTTGAAGCACCAGCCCATACATGAGAGTTGTATTCCATATTCGGTCGGATAAAGGTGGTATAAATATTAAGGAGATCAGATGGAGTGAAGTATGTCTTACACCGTCTTCAAAAGCCGAGGCACTTGAATGCTTCTTTGGAGACATGAAAAATGTGATCATTCCATCGAACATCACAATGAATTTTCATGCCAAAAACATCAAGAGCTTCTGATTCCTCAATATCTATACCATCCATATTTACAGTTGGAGCATCATGTCCGGTCATACGTCTATGTGTGAGCATAGCACATTGGGTCTTTCATGCGTTAAAATTTACCCTATTAGCATGACCCCAATTTGAAATTAACAGGAGATAGCGATTTAGCGAATCATTCATATTTTGCCGCATTGCCCGGATCTCCGACGGATGTGGCCTGTTGCTGAATGAATACGAATGAACTAAGCTGCTGTCATCTGCAAAAGAATATATAGGGTTGGAAGTTTGACGTAGAAGGTCATTAAGAAAAATAAGAAAAAGGGTAGGAGAAAGCACGGAGCCTTGCGGTACCCCTGAATTTAACTTGAACTCGTTTGATGAGACCCCATCTACAACAACTCGTATAGTGCGATCTCTGAGAAAGCTCGATACAAATCGAGTGAAGCCATCACTGACACCAAAAGCAATCAGTTTTGACAGAAGTGCTCCATGCCACACTCTATCAAATGCTTTGGAAATATCTAGAGCCACCACTTTACTTTCGCCAAAGTGATGTATGCTACTACACCACTTCTCCGAAAAAAAAGCAAGTAGGTCCCCCGTAGAGCGGCCCCTACGAAAGCCATACTGCCGGTCGCTAAGTAAACTGTTGAGCTCCAAATACTTCACAAGATGGAAATTTAACATACTTTCCATTACTTTGGAAAGCGCAGAACAAATTGCAATTGGGCGGTAATTTTCAGGGTTGTTGGTCTCCCCCTTTCTAAGGATCGGCGTTACATTGGCAACCTTCCAACACTTTTGAAATTCACCAGCATGGTACAAAGTGCTAAACAGGCGTGCCAATGGACGTGCAGACGTCGAAAAGCACTGTTTCAAGACCAGTGCTGAGATACCATCCGGCCCAGGAGCCTTGTTACGGTAAGCTTCGCTAAAACCTTTTTAACTGCACGCGCTCTAAAGAATATTTTTGGCACAGTTACAGATACTCCCTCGAGAACGGGTAGTGGTTGACTGCTTTCCGGCAAGTGAGAGTTTCTTGCGACCATTTCAGCCAGAAGGTTAGCTTTATCAACCGGGTCAGTGAATATCGTATGTTCGTATTTTTGATCCTATTAAGCCGAACACATTCGATATCCCGAATTCGATAAACTTTACCTTCGGGTAGTGAAGATCAAGTGATCGAAAACTCTTGTTGTGCGAATTTAATAAATGTTTCGTGTTCTAAGAAATTGTTATGAGTCGTTTTCCCCTAACCAACAAAAATATCAGCAGCAGCAAAAACATGCGCTGCATACATACTGCTGACTTTGCAATATCGTGAGAACCGCAATCGGCTGAAGGTTCCACGCTCATATGCTGAGGTTGCATATAATTGCTAAAAATCGCACACTCAGCAATATTGCGGGAACAACCACGCTGGCGGCAGCGAAAATCAACGGTCATCGATAGGTATAAAAGGTGGGTTGAAATTGACAGCAAAAATCAGTTCGGGAATATTCTTTAAACGTGTAACAACTAACCAAAAACCTGATCAAAGACCAGCCTAACAAGCGGCTCCCTGAGATGGTTATAAATTAATAAACTTAAATAATGTAGAAAAGAAAATGAAAAATAAATGAAATTTAAATTGTTAAACTAAAATCTTCCAAGTCTTATGAGTTTCAATTCCGCAAAAATAAGTTGCAAAGTAACATTGTAACATTTTGGCGCAGCCGGTAGCCGCGTTAATAATAACATCAAAGAATATAATCCTTGTATTGATCTTGCAAAAGAAAAAACTGTCCGGAGTAGCAAAACCAACAATACCGTAACGACTAAATTCTAGCAACCTTGTATTGTTGCATCCTACATTAGACAGTGTAGAACTGTACAAGAGCCGACAATTGATTAACGACTAAGTTCTAGCAACCGTCATATTGTCATGGCTTAGTGCAGGACTAAGCGCTTAAGCGGATCAGAAAAAGGGGGAATTAATTTGATTGTGAAAATTTTGCGCGGTTGCGAACACAATAATTGTTAGAATAACCATAAATAATTAAGAGAAAATAAACCTAAACCACAGACCACTATGAAGATGACAACCAGCGGAACATGGGTAAGTAGAATACAGCTTTAATGGACAATCCACTGACAAAGACAGACGAATTAATACAACGGATCGACAAATACAGTTATTCGGTGGAGAGTCTACAAGTCCTTGCATGGACAGAACTTTTAGGTTTAGAATCAGACAAAATATTCCTAGACAATCATAGAGAAACGATAAGGATACAAAGACTGACAAAGTTAGAAGAAGTTAGTTATGTGTTACAATTAATAAGTGAATTAAGTAGGGAGAGATCATTGGAGTTTGTGAAAAGGATCGAAGAACTAGAAGAGACAAAGACATTTCTAAAGGGACATTGTGGAAAACTAAGAGGACAAATAGAATACACAGAAAGTTTGTTGGAGGACGTAGTAAAGGAAAATTCAGAATAAGAAGAACAGTTGAAAGGAAAAGGACTGAGTGAAGAGAATTTCAGGAAGCAATTAAAACAGAAGCAGTTAATAGAGACACATTACGACACCATTCAAAGACTACAAAAAAACGCGAGAAGAGAGTTGGACACAATTTACAGAACCAGATCACCAAATCCTTCACTGCACGAAGAACTTAACGAAGCAGGACTACCGACGATAGTCATATCAAACGAAGCAAAATCATCTGCTTTGACGCTGTTGGAGAAAGTAAAAACCCTGACAAACAACACGGCGATCAGATTGAACGCTACATGCTCATGGACGAGAACCGATCTTGGTCACTCCAAGATTCTCAGGCAGCACCAAGCGCTCCATGATTTTACTGACTACTGCCCACCGGAACCTTATTTCGGCGGGCTATTTCAATCTATTGTTCCCAATAGGGAAAATCACTCCTCACCCCCTGCCACCGATGGAGCCACCAGAGTATTCACTGATGGCTTCAAAAGAGGCGTAAATACCGGGGGGCGGTTTCTACGTGGAAAACTTGAATGTGAAGGTTCCATTCAGACTTCGGAATGGCTGTAGCGTCCTACAAGCTGAAGTCTCGGTCATTACAAGAGCGGCAAGATGGCTTAGGTATTACAGGATATCGGGAGAAATCCTTATTTTTACCGACAGCAAAGCGGCCATTGCCGCTATCAATGGTGTATACACTACATCGACGCTGGTGAACGAATGCCGGAAATCTCTAAACGAGATAGCGAGACATTCAAGAGTAACACTAGTTTGGACTCCAGGGCACTCAGAGTGCGCTGGAAACGATATTGCGGACGAAATTGCCAAAAGGGGCGCATCATTCAGCAACTCGATGATATGCCACTTCGTTGGCATTCCTCTATATTACTGCAAGCGATTGATACAGCAGGAATCATACAATCTTGCTCAAGATAGGTGGGAACAAGAGCATACCTGTCAAATCTCCAGGTCCACTTGGCCCCGCTACAGGCTGCACAGAACTCGCGATCTGCTCAGGCTTGGTAAATGTCATACAAGACGATTAATAACAGTGCTAACAGGGCACTGGTGCTTCGGGACTCATGCCAGAAGGATGGGCCTAAGTTACAATGACTACTGCAGAAGTTGTAACAATGAGGAGGAAGAAGAAACAGTTCTTCATCTTCTATGTCAATGCCCTGCCCTTAATAGCATTAGGGCGAGTACTTTGGACTTCAACACTCTGCCAGACCTTGACAGTCTGGCGAGCATGAGGCTAATCAGCCTATCCTCCTTTTTACAACAATCAGGATGGTTTAATTCGGTGACAGGACAATCACAGGAAATTGAATAATCAATCGACTGTGCCCTGTCCGCTGCAGGGTATCACAAACGGACCGAATTAACGGACTCAAGTGCGTCTCGTCTTGGAGTTGACGGCCCTCGAAACCTAACCTAACCTAACGCAAGGAAAGCAGGTAGCAGAGGGTACTCCGCTGAAACAATAGCCAGGAAACAAAACGAGTTAGGCGAATATAAGGCGAAATTCAACGAGTTGCAAGAAAGAGAAGACATTGACAGTATAGTGGCGGAGGAATTTAATAGATTGATACCAGTGACTCAGAAAATCTTGGAAAGACGATCACTATCACCCCGGCCAAACAATATTACTGAAAGAACGGTAAACGAGAGGATAAATATGACTTCGCTAGCTGAGATCGTTAAAATAGTCAACAACACGGTCCCATCATTTTTCGGGACCGATGGGCCAGACTTGTCATCAGAAGTATTCAGGTACATACAAGGATGCAAAATGGTGGAAAGAGAGCTACTCACGGGAGCAAACGATGGCTTAATCCAGGATGTGATACAGTGTCTGAAATTGCGACTACTGGGGGGTGCATACTCAAAAATATCCCAGATGACTTTTAGTTCAGTGGACGCATTCTGTAACACGATCAAAAAGAGTTATCTAAAAAACAAAAGGGTGGATAAAATAAGGGAGCTGATATTGAGTTGCAAGCAGAGCATCAGAGAGTCTGCATGCAACTTTGGAGAGCGCCTAGATAGCCTGCTGAAAGAGGTGAAAACGGCCATAGAAAACGAATGGCCGGAAGGACCTGGCCGCCAAACCATGCTGAAGGACTTCAAACGGATAGCAGTAAGAATTTTCATCAAGGGGTTGAAAGACCATGCTCTCAAAGCTCGATTCGTAGGACAGGAAGAGGAAGAGCTCACGAAGTTGATAGAAATAGTAGAGAACACTGAAGAATTGTTCGGCGAACCAGCACTCAATATCAACATGATAGAGTCGGAAGTCCCCTGTAGCTTTTGCAACAAGATGGGACGTGACTGGAGTAGTTCCAGAAAGCGATTGAGCACACCCTACTGCTCGAGTTGTGGAAAATACGGCTATGAAATGGGGCCCCAGTGCAGGAAGATAGTAAGCTGTACGTTCTGTGGTAACAAGATGCACGAGTTTGAAAGCTGTAGAAAAAAATTGAGCTCCTTATACTGCGAGTCAAGAAGAAATGCCCCCAACCAGAATCAATTCGAAAGAAGGACAGCAGGGGATTATAGAAGGACAACAAATACAGAATTCCGTAGAGACCCACAAATAGCGACGAGGCAAAACGCAAACAGAGGCGCAAATAATAATAATAATACACGACCGACCTGTTTAAGATGTCAGCAATAGGGACATTTGCACGAGACTGCAGAAGCAATGGTGGACAGACGGGAGCAGTGGGCGCAGGGATCTACCAACAGGTACGAAATAGCAATAACGGCAGGGACCTAGCTTACAACGCCGTAGAGGCCCACAGCAACACCAATCGGACAAATGTTCAGGGAAACGGTGTTCGGCCCACTTATCGCCAATAACTGGGGTTCCGCAAATAATCAACAAACGAAATTGGCACAACAAAGAAACAGAAGGAGGGAGTAGAGGAAATATAAAAAACAAAGATGATACAGAAGCTGACTCAGAACCAGAGCAGCGAACTAGGATAGTAACCAAGGCAGTAGTACTCTCTGCTAATCGAGAGAACGGGTACAATTTAGAAGTAAAAGCAGAAAAGGACAATGGATTAAAACTTAAATCTGAAGAAAAGCAAATGTAAGAGATAATGCCAATCAGAAATAATAGTACTGAATCACCGTGCAATGTGGACACAGTTTTCACTACGCTCCCCTGCCAAGGAGTTAGGGAGGGAAGATTGATCTTACTTGTAGATACGGGATCAGATTTCAGTATAATAAAAGAAAAGTCTATGAAGGTTTTTCCCAATGAGAATAGGAAACAAATTAAAATCCTTTCTGGAGCCTTCGGAGGAAAGACTACGACACGTGGCACTACCGAAATCAAGATAGGAGACAAAAGGCAGTTGTCATGGGTGTTCCATATTATGTCACGGCAGACCCAAGTCCCTGGGGACGGTATTATCGGGAGAGACAACATGTGGAACAGGTGCATTGTAAACACCATGAACAGGACCTTGAATATCTTTCAAAAAGGACATTGGGTGAAGACGTTTACCCTTCGTACAGAGATAGACCATCAACAGGGTGTGTGTCTAAGGAAAAGAGCAGTTACTATTGTACCGGTAAATATTGTGTCGAGGGATAAAACGGTGGTTGTACATAAACACGAGATTTCCCCTGGAGTTTACGTTGGAAATACTGTGGTCAACATAAAAAATGGAGGCACAGCAGTACTGAACGCAACAGAGCAAGATGTTCCATGGAGGAAGGAAATCCAGTTGAAATTCTCAAATTTCAATCATTACACACAGTATCGAGGAACGGATCAACACACATTATCATTGTCAAACCAGGGAGAAAGAGTAAGATGCCTAAAAATCATTATTATGACGGAAAGGAATTGGAACTTGGAGGAAACGGAGTCCATGAACCGGATATGTGAGGAGTATCACGACTTGTTCATGCTAGACAATGACAAACTGCCATTCACCACATTGGTATAACATAAAATACCAATGAATAGAGAACAACCACCTATAAATCAACGACAGTACCGTCTACCCCACGTCCACAAAGAAGAGATTAACCGACAAGTGTCGGAGTTGCTACAGGAGGGTGTAATAAGCCCAAGCATATCCCCGTGGAATTCACCAATATTATTAGTGCACAGGAAGTCTCAAGACGGTCAGAAAACCTTTAGACTGGTCGTCGACTTCCGGAAACTTAATGAGGCTACGATAAAACAGGTATTCCCTATTCCTAGAATTGATAAGTTTTGGATCAATTAGGAAATAGTAGGTATTTCACTACCTTAGATCTGGCGAGGGGCACCAGCCACATTCCAGATGGTCATGAATACGATCCTTACCGGCTTACAGGGCCCGGACTGTTTTGTGTATCTCGACGACATAGTCGTATACGGAAGAAATGTAGCAGACCACGAAAGAAAGATCATCAACGTTCTATCCAGACTGCGAGAGGGCGGACTTAAGCTAAACACGAAGAAATGCCAATTCTTACGAAGAGAAATAGTTTACTTAGGCCACAAATGTTCCAGTTAGGGAGCGCTACCAGACCCTTCGAAGATGGAATGTGTCAAACAGCTTAAGCCACCAAGAACTATAAAAGAAGTACAAGCACTCCTGGGCTTGATCAACTACTACCGAAAATTCGTGGCAGGAATGCCTAAATTGGCTTCACCAATAACAAAGCTGTTAAGAAAGAATGCTAAGTTTGTGTGGACGACCCAATGCCCAGAGGCCTTGGACAAGGTCAAAGAAAGTATCGCAAATCCGCCAACAGATGCAAGCAACGAGGCCTTAGGAGCAGTTTTGTCACAGATAAGAAACGAGATGGATCACCCGATAGCGTTTGCTAGTCGAACTCTCAGTGACACTGAAAAAGGGTACTCAACTATAGAGAAAGAGATGCTTGGTGTGGTATGGGCAACACATATTTTAAGTCCATACCTCCTGGGGCGACACTTCACCGTATTTACTGAACACCAACCCCTGAGGGGGATAGCAAACCTCAAAGACCAAACCTCAAGACTTGCACGGTTTAAGCACAAGTTATCAGAGTACGAGTTCGAAATTATGTATAAACCAGGGAAGGCTAATTTGAATGCGGATGCACTGAGCATGTTACCAACGAAAAATCAAAATATCGGAGTGATAACCAGAGCCCAGGCAAACTCGAAAAAATGCGAAGAAAAAAAACAACGCAACAAAAAGCTCTTGCAGAGGACAAAAATAGTGACAATGGTGAAGAAACCTCTGTGGCGATATTTTTAACTGAAAGAAAGGACATCCTAGAAGTCCTTAGAAGCTTCCATGACTCACCTCTGGGCGGACATCAAGGAGTCATGAAAACCTGCAGTAGAATAAAGAAACAGTACAAATGGAAAGGAATGCAACGCGAAATCAAGGCCTACATAAAACGATGTCCGAAATGTCAGAAAAATAAAAGTGGACTCCTCAATAAGGAGCCCATGGTCCTCACAGATACTGCAAAAAGACCTTTTGAAAAGGTATATATGGATATGGTGGGGCCCCTGCCAACCACTATCATGGGAAACAAATACATTCTTACTCTCCAGGACGATTTATCAAAATTTTTTGTCTGCGCACCCATGCCAGATGCCGAAGCTAAAACGGCAGAGAGAGTCTTTTATAACGAAATGGTAACAAATGGTATTCCCCAAAAATTAATTACCGACAATGGGACAAACTTCACCTCGAAACTATTTGGAAATGTGTGTAAACTCTTGAAAATTAAAAAGCAACATATCACTCCATATCACCCTCAAGCTAACGGGTCATTGGAACGAAGCCACAGGCCATTAGCAGAATATTTGCGAAGCTTCGCAAGAGAAAATGGGTCGAACTGGGATGAATGGCTTGCTCCGGCAATGCACGTACACAACCATACGGAGCACACGGCCACAAAACAAACACCATTAAAGATACTGTATGGATTTGATGCGCCGCTGCCATCAAACCTACAAACACGAATACCTTTATATAACCCCTACGAATATCCCAAATTACTAAGACATCAAATTCAAAGAGCTTACGAGATTGCCAAAGAAAATCAAGAAAAAGCTAAGGCTAGGGCAAAGAAGCAGTACGACAAGCAGTCAAAGTCTTATACTTTGAAAATAGGAAGTAGAGTCGTAGTAAAAACACAAGTACGTAAAAACAAATTTACGCCCATATAGGATGGGCCCTATGAAATTAAAAGTTTCCCTACACCAGTAAACATTCAAATAATGATGAAGGGAAAACTTCGAACCCTACACCGTAATCTGGTGAAACCATACAACAAATAAATGATTTTAAAGAAAAAAAAAAGAGAAAAACAAACTCACCACAAAATCGACACTGGATCAGTGTTGTACTACCATGCCTCTCATGGTCTTAAGGTCTTCTATGGCTGAAATAGAAAAAGAAAAACATATTTATAAAGTTCTAAAATAAGGAATAGCGGAACTTAACATGCCGTAGGGAATTTTTTTTTTATTTATCTCTCGTTTGTAATTTCCAATTACTTTCATAGGTTGGCGTCAAAGGATCTGAAAGAAGCAAAATAATTAGTAAAAGGAAAAAGTTAAAAAAAGGATGGAACGCTACTGACCCGGTATCACCTTCTAATCGGCCAACGGATACTTTTCTAAAAATAAAATTAAGCAGACAGATTAGTTAGAAGCCGCAACAAGCAAAGAACACAAAACTTTTTTTTTAACAAGAAGAAGAATATAGAGTAGTATACAAGAAACCACGGATACAATTATCCAGAGCAGTCTTTAGATATTACAAAATACAAATAAATACAATTTAAATTGAATAAAATTCCGTTAAAATAAAAATAAGAAGTTAATTTACTTACGTTTTTTTTTCTGCATGAGTGTGTTTGGTGGTTTCTGTTGGGTTACTGGTATTCCAGTTTCTCAATACACTCGGTTACTTCTATATATTTTTTTTTTGGGTTTTCAATTTTTCTATAAAGGAAAATTAGGTAACCGTGGATTTTGTTTTCTTTTTCAATTTATTGAAAACTTTTTGTCACTTCATGGAACAAGTTTTTTTCTCGGGTTTGTATTTGTATAAAGCTTTTACAAAACACGCACTTAATTGTAATTAAACTTTTCACTTGCCCACAGTACCGAATATCTCTGAATTTAATTCATTAAAATTAGTAATTGAACTAAAATTACAAATTTAGTTAAAAAAAAAAGTATTCACATCTATGTAAATTTTTAATAAAATTAATGACTGCATAGCAGTAGAAACAGAAAGCAATTGCAAAAATTTTTAATGTTTGCACATGCTTGCGTCTGTAGATGTTTGAATAATAAAAACAAAATAATAATAATAAAAACAAAATAAAACTCTGCAGTTTTATGCACATTAATAGAAACATAAATAAAGCAATTGCAAGCATTTTTAATGTTTGCACATGCTTACAACTGCAGGGTAAAAATGAATGAAAGATATCCAAACTTAGATGAAATACAGATTTGATGGTCTCCACAATTATTGTATGGAATATAAGAATTATTGTATGGAATATACTGGCATAAATGTCCAGTTGAGTAAAAAAAAAAATTAAAACGATATAAAATATGTATAGTAAAATATACATACACATTTATAGCAATGATCGCTCAATTAATGAGCCCAATATTCCATACAAAGTTGTATTTGATTCATGGCGCAATAAATACAAAATTGTCATAAGTATCGCGGAAAACTTGAAATGAAAAACTGTTCACAATTGTGTTCAGTGGCGAAAATTTTCGACCATTTATGCATCACCAAGACAAAAGTCAACAAAATCAATTAAGTTTGGGCTTTGTAAAAAATAATTTAACTTGCATTAAAATCTAAAAAATTCCAATTGTGTTATTTAGTTCGTTATTTTTAGCATGATTTTAGTTGAGTACTTGGTTATGAAACATGATTACACAGCAAAATTTTGCCAGACTATTTCACAGCCGGGAACAACTAAAGCAAATTGCATAAACAGATATACACATGCATGTATGTGTGTGAGAATACAAAATAAGTTTGACAATGACATTGAAACAAAAAGTAAAAAACAACATACATACATACATGCATGGGGTTTCAGTATATACTAAACGTGAGCACAAAACATATGCTTGCTTAAGACACAAGATGTACAGTATTGAATTGTTCTCTTTGTTTTATTGCTCTTGATTTTATGAGAACACTAAAATTGTTATTCCCTTTAATCAAAAGTATACAACAACATTTATGTATCTGCCAAGCAACGGCATTATTTATTGTAGTGTGGAAAGCAAATTTCACTATTGCAATGCCATTGACAATATTGACAACAGAAATATTATAGTGTGACAATATGTGCATGTGTGAAGAAAACCAAAGAACGACACGTACTTTGAGCGTGCCTTTTGTATTTTATTTCGTGTGTGATGCTGTTCTAAGCTTTATCATTTATAATTAATTTAACAATTTACTAAACATAGAATTAAAATAATATCATGGATATAGATGTAAGGAGTTTAATTATAATTATAAATTGTTATTTTTTGAAATTAATATACATACATATGTATGTATGTACCTATTGCCCTTTTGAACAATAGTGTATAAATACAAAATTTAAAATGTGAAACCAAAAATCTTTTTGATTTTATGTTGAAGGCAAAATTTGTAATAAAAGGGGAAAACTGCAGTTCATTTTTACAAGCAAAAATGGTAGATAAAACAATGGAAATAAAATTTCGTTACAAAAAATTAAATTGTTTTTCTCTTTCTATAAAATGCTTGTGAAATAATGTGTACTTTGAAGTGTACAGTAGTTTTATTGTACACGTCCAACAACTGTCTATTCAAATGTTGTACAACAGTTTTGTGTGTTGTTGTTTCATTGTTCTCTATATTTGCTTTACACTCAATTATAATAACAACTACAATCAATATTCGCAGTTGAAAAAAATGCAATACTGTACACTTTTACGCGACTTGTGCTCACCTTTAGTATATACATACAAACGGGAATAATAATGAATTTAGGATTAATGTATGTATAAATGTTAACTTAAAACTAAATGAATGACTGAAACAATTTGTAAACACAATTAAATATGTAGGTAATAATTTATGACCTTTACCGAAACCCATTCCAACTTGGAAATAAAAAGAATTTCAAGTATAAAAACTGAAATTTATTTTTGAAATAACTATCTATTATTAAATACATTTTTTTCTTCTAGAAAAATGTATAATTTAAAATCTTTCTGAATTTTTCCATTTTTGCTGTTGATTTAACAAAAATTGTACGCGTGCGAATAATTTTTGTCTTTCTTTGACTTGACAAACATCAAAAATTTAAGTTCGTATTCTTTGCCCTCAAAAAGCATTAAATCGAATTGTTCGTGCAGACTTTTACGGTAAGCACAAAACAAACATAAAAAATTTAAGTTCGTATTCTTTACCCTCAAAAAGCATTAAATCGAATTGTTCGTGCAGACTTTTACGGTAAGCACAAAACAAACATCAAAAATTTAAGTTCGTATTCTTTGCCCTCAAAAAGCATTAAATCGAATTGTTCGTGCAGACTTTTACGGTAAGCACAAAACAAACATCAAAAATTTAAGTTCGTATTCTTTGCCCTCAAAAAGCATTAAATCGAATTGTTCGTGCAGACTTTTACGGTAAGCACAAAACAAACATCAAAATTTAAAAATCGTTAAAACAACAAAGGTGTTAAATTTCTTTGACTAACAAAATACAAAGATAAATACAAACTAAACTGAACTCACTTTTTAATAAAAAAAGTGCTTAAGTAAATCAGTTGAAATTTGATATATGTACATAATACAAAAAATGAAGCGAAGTTTTTTCCCACTCATTTTGCAATCTTTACACATAAATTAATTTTCTTGTATGAATTTATTTTAAATTTGATGTAAAAAAAAAAAGAGAAGATAAAAAAAAACATACCATTAACAATACAAATACATAATTGAAAAATTACTTCCAAATAAATATTGGAAATGGTTTTACGAAGCGAAAATAGATACAACATTCCCTTGAATTAGAATTAACAATGGAAATAAAGCTCATGTTAAAATGTTTTTCGAATATCAATTGTCATGCATACATGCAATTTATTATTAAGCCAAATGTAAGGTCATACAAATGCACAAATACACTTATTAAAAAAAAAAAATTGTAATATAAATAAAATGATGTAAGTGATTGAGTAAATCAATCCAAAATTTTTATGAAACTTCTTTCCATTATTACTTTACAAAATAGTTTCATGTAGAAACTGAAAACACACACATACATCTATAGTTAATAGTTAAATAAAATAATAATATATAAAAATAAAACATAACAATGTACTAAAATTAGCGTTGTCAACTTTGAAATTTCAAAAGACACCAAAATGGAGAAAAAAACGCGCCATTTAACAAAAAACGCACCAAGTTCAGATTTTTTTTTATTGAAAATTTTTATTGAATTAATTTTGCGTCTTTACAACATTTAACTTTAGTCCAAAATTCTAATGTTGATATAATATTGTGCCATTACATAAAGGGCGTCATTCTCCACACTTTTTCAATGCTAGATAAGGTTTCAACATCGAATTCAAATTGTAGTGCTAATGGCATGATATCATATTTGCAATGGGATAAAACATTTTGTACAATGCTGGTTGTTGATGTCGGTTGTAGATAAATGGGCTTAAAGCTGCAATGTGTTTCCGTGTTCCAGCATGCCGAACAAGGTTGGATATTTCAGCGTAATTTGCAATAAAAAAATCTTGCTTTTGTGTTATTATTTGGTCAAGGCCGAATCCATTGCTTAAACTCACATTGTGATTCCCAAATCCTTTTGCATTTCGCTTATGATCTCCTTTTTTAGACTCCATTCTTGACGCTAACTTTAAATATTTCTTTTAGTAAATATAAATTTTATTAGTTTTAGTGTTACAATCCTTTATATAAACTTTTACGCATTTTATAAAAAACGAACAATGATCGCAAGTCTCAAGAATACTTTGTTTTTGCTAAACTCTTTAACAGACTTGAAAACAACTTTTACGACAAAAAAAAATTAAGTACTCTGAAAATCTAAAAGGGACAACAAATTTCTTATAATGAAATGTTACAAATTCGGCCTGATTACGGTTGTCGAAGACGAAAATCGAGAGCAGTCGAAGTCGTTGTCGATTTCGATCATTTTTGGTACCACGTAACTTTTTCGACTCTTGTGATTTTGTAATAGACTGAAAAGTACAAGATGTGTCATAATAACAAAATTACATGAATTGCCCTGTCACATCTGTCAAAAGAATGTTTACTTTTACATAATTGTCCGCCAAAGACAAAATTTTATTTTCTCAGTTTACAATTAAATAAATAGAATAAAATGACAATGTTAAGTTTGGGACATTTCTTTTCTTCGGATGAAGACGATGAGGCATACACAGAATGTGATATAAGTGCCTTGCGCAAAGAAATAAGGAAAAATTCAAACATATTTGCAATGCCCAATTGGAAGTAAGTAGTGAAATTGAGAAATGAGTGTCAATTCATTTTCCCCGTCTGCACTTAAGTTTCATTGGCATTTTTAGATTAAATAAAGATGCATTCAAATACGTGTTGGAAAAAATATCACCTAGATTGGAAGACCAAATAAAGTCGTCTGCTGTTCCCAAAGTATTGAAGTTGGCGGTAATATTGCGCATACTTGCTGAGGGCAGTTATCAAAAAGGAACTGGCAACGATTATAATGTTGGCCTTTCACAGTCTTCAGTAAGCAAAATCTTCAAAGAATGCATCGATGCAATGCACAGTGAAATTTGCCCGAGTTGGATATCGTTTCAAATGACTGAACTGGAGAAATCTGAAATAAAGGATTATTTTTATAAAAAGTTTAAATTCCCCGGCATTATTGGATGCATAGATGGAACTCACATCCAAATTTTGGCTCCCGGAGTCGATGAGAGGTTTAAATATTATAACCGAAAAGGATTTTATATTTTAAATGCTACCCTGGTAAGCCAATATCCTATTTTAAATAAGAGTCTTGGTTTATTTGAAGATTTAATTACAGGTTTGCGACCATAAACTTAGGATAAGATGTATATCTCCCCATCATCCTGGCTCAGTTCACGACTCTTTGGTGTGGAATACAAGCGACTTGAAGGAGTTTCTAAAGACCAACTATTTAAATGGGGAAACTAATACAAGGCTGCTTGGTATTAAAAATATTGTTTTTATAGTGAAACCCAACATAAATTTGTCTTATTTTGTAGGAGATGCTGGCTTCCCTCTTGAACCCTACCTGATAACTCCATTCAGGTCAGCGGAAGACGGAACTGCAGAAAACCGCTTTAATTACATACATGCACAAGCCAGAAATGTAGTGGAGCGTACAATTGGTGTCCTCAAAAATCGTTTTCGATGTATTTTAGGAGCGAGGCAACTGCATTATAAACCGAAAATGGCTGCAAAAATTACATCTGTTTGTGCTGCTTTGCATAACATTTGTATTCACTACAATATTGAATCCAGAGTAGAACCTGATGAAAAAACAGACATTCCTAGCAATGCAGCAATGTCGAACCTCAATGAAATTAACGAAGACGCTTTAAGTATAAGAAGGAGAATAATGCAATCTTTGAATATTTAATAACATTGTTTATTTAAAATAAAAGGTACTTCAGGTACTAAGATTATAACATAAAATAAAAAAGGAAAACAAAACAAATTACAGATATTCAGTCTTTTTAAACCTAAACTTAAAAAATACATTGGATCAGAAAATTACACCCGATTTCCGCTCTTCCATTCATCCAGCTCTATTTGCCTTTTTTTATCTCTATCTCCTCCATTCTAGCTTTTAACAATTTATTTCTAAAATCTTCTTTCTTTTTCAGCTCCATTTTGTACAATGAAAACTTTTCTTCTTCTCTTTTCTCCGCTGCTTTGTACATTTTCAATTCTTCTTCTTTAATCTTGAAAATTTTCCTATTATATCGCTCCACATTTTGTAGTGAGTTCTTCACTTCGGAGTATAGCTCCGTTTGGACTTTCAGCTGGTTTTCCAACAGCACTGTCTTCTCTGTTGCAGCCTTTGTCTGCACTTTTTTCCGCATTGGCGGTGTCGAGAAATCCTCACTATTTTCCTTTTCTACTGTCGTTTCTATACGGCAATCGCTGGACTCAAGTGGAGTATTTGCGACTCCAAATTCGACTCCCTCCAGATTTACTATGGAGTCTAGCTGCAACAAACTTGAGGCTGCTTCCTCCACTGGTGTCAGTGTAAACTGCTTGTGTGGCCCTCCTCCCGTTGCACGGCATTCTGCCTTGTTGTGCAGAAGCTTCTTCTTCAAATTTGAAGTCTGCCCACACCTTCATCCACTCTGGTCCTTGGCGAACGGGAGGTTGACTGGTACAGAGTTTATTATTTATATTAAGTTTTATTTTTGTTTTAAAAAATATTATAGAAATTATTTTATATCAATTTCTCGCGCAAGATTTGGATTTGCTTCCAATAATTGCACCATTTTTGCAATTTTGCCGTTGCGTGGTTATTTTATTCCTAGAATATATAAATAATTAATTAAATGAATTTACTCACAAAAAACAAATATGTACTTACATTTTACAGCTCATC
The DNA here is from genome assembly GCA_947311025.1 of Lypha dubia. Lineage (NCBI taxonomy): Eukaryota > Metazoa > Arthropoda > Insecta > Diptera > Tachinidae > Lypha > Lypha dubia. The sequence continues at coordinate 80,963,770 of OX371260.1, read as the reverse complement.
TTTGTAAACATATGTGAAAAAAAATGAAGCCTGCTTGATAACTTTTACGGCGACAGCTTACACAAACAAGTAACGGCGTCATAAACTTTATCCCAGTGGCCGACATGAGATAAAATATTTTATGTAAAATGCCGCAATTTTACCCAATGTTTTAAATAACTAAAGAATTTTTTATAGCATTTTGTTACTTTTATTTATTGTGGAATATATAAATGTCAAAAAATGTGTTAAATTTCAAATTAGTTTACGGTATGTTAGCGGATGAAACCAACGGCTAACAATTGGTGTCAATTGAATGCGGCGGCGTCTCTAGTCGTGAGAAAAAAATTTATCGACTGTTTTAGCATACTTTGACAGTCGTTTTCGTCTTCAGTGTTACGAAAATTGTAACAGATTGTGTATTTTCGACAACCGTAGTACCATTTTCCAAAAAAATCGACATTCGACTACGTCTTCGACAACCGTAATCAGGTCGATTATCTATAACAACAAGACGGTTTAACGGTTTTTGTGAATGTGTTTTGGCACCTCTTAAACATCATGAATGGTTGCTGTTTTTATGGTCTGTAAAATTGAATGTAAAAATTGTACACAATTGAATGAAATGGTATTTAAACAGTTGTATTATTTGTACAAAATTCTTTTTTCTCATACTGAAACAAAAAATTGTGTTTAATATGATTTGGAGCCACCCAAAATTAAAAAAACGCACCAAAATTAAAGAAAAAGCGCACCACGCACCAACTCAGATATTTTTCGCACAAAACATTTATAAAAGCACCAAAAAAGGTGCGAAACGCACCAAGTTGACAACGCTGACTAATATACCTATAATTAAAAACTTCTTTTCAAAATATGTAGTTTAAAACATTTTCTAATCTTTCAATATGTAGGCATATATATTATTAAAATTAAACGAAATGTTTTTGAAAATGTTTGCTTAATCTGAGAAGCGCGTTTTCTGAAAGTAAATTTTTTTAAAATGAATTTAAGAGCATCTTGTCACACGAATTAATTTATTCAATTTAAGCTTTTAAAAATTTGTTCGAAATTAAAATAAAACTTTGCATATATCAAAACGGAAACCTGATTTCCTGAACTTAAGGTTATTGGAAAAATTTCCAAAAAATAAAAAATAAACATAACATATAAGTGCAAATAAGAAAAGAAATTGTTAGTTATAAGAATAAAAATATTAACACCAGACCAATGTTTCACAAGCAACCCATACTAATCATCCGACAACAATGAAGAATCCAATACAACGATCAACAGACAGACAGCTATATCTATCAACCTCACACAACCGAAAACCTATATACGATACCACAACACATACATAGACGGAATGACCAGTTCCGTTGGAAAGGGGGAATCACTACAACGCCAATGACAACTACAAAGTCAATAACAACCTCAGTATTTCACCAGCAATATCATATTTTTTCCTTGGTGACGCAGCAAACGTACCAAGTCGACAGACACGCAGCAGTCACCAGCTAATGGTAAACTGCGAACCTTCAGGCAATCGAGGCTCGGGAGATCATTACATATTACTCCGAGAGCTGCCAAAGTTGTATCGCCAAGGTAGTCGGATGCATACACACATCTATTTTGACTTGATTCCAGAAGTATGGCTACGAAACATCCTAAGACAAGATGTTTCTTGTCCGCAAGGGGGGAGGGATGTTATGAGTCGTTTTCCCCTAACCAACAAAAATATCAGCAGCAGCGAAACATACGCTGCTAACACATACTGACGTTGTTATGAGTCATTTTCCCCCAACCAACAAAAACATCAGCAGCAACAAAAACATGCGCTGCATATATACTGCTGACTTTGCAATATCGTGAGAACCGCAATCGGCTGGAAGTTCCACGCTTATATGCTGAGGTTGCATATAATTGCAAGAAATCGCACACTCAGCAATATTGCGGGAACAACCACGCTGGCGGCAGCGAAAATCAAAGGTCATCTATAGGTATAAAAGGTGGGTTGAAATTGACAGCAAAAATCAGTTCGGGAATATTCTTTAAACGTGTAACAATTAACCAAAAACCTGATCAAAGACCAGCCTAACAAGCGGCTCCCTGAGACGGTTATAAATTAGGGTGACGCCTACCCCGGATGGAAAGCAAAACTGCATTGCAAACTTAATTTTATATAATTCTTTAAATTGTTATAAGTCGTTTTCCCCCAACCAACAAAAGTATCAGCAGAATCGAAACATACGCTGCATATACATACTGACGTTGTTATGAGTTATTTTCCCTCAACCAACAAAAATACCAACGGCAGCAAAATACCGCTGCATGCATTACTGACGTTATTACCAGCAATTTTCCTACAGACATATGCTGACGTTGCAATACCGCTGCATACATACTTATATATGCCAGTAATTTTCCTACAGATATATGCTGACATTGAAATATCGTGAGAACCGCAATCGGCTGGAAGTTCCACGGGTATGAATATGCTGAATTTGCATACTAACACACTTAGCAATATCGCGGGAATGACCACGCCGGCGGCAGCGAACGTCAGCAGCAGCGTTCAATTAGACAGCGAAATAGGGTATAAAAGCGGAGGGTGATTTGGTATGTCTAGTCTGTAGAGTCTGTAAGTCTGTAGAGTCTTGGCTGAATAGCAGTTCGGGAATATTCTTTAAACACGTAACAACTAACCTGATCAAACACCAGCCTTAAAAAGCGGGTCCCTGTGAAGGCTTAATGATATCTTATAAAGTAAAACCTGATCAAACACCAGTCTTAAAAGGCGGGTCCCTGTGAAGGCTAAGTAATATTTTAAAGTAGATATAAAGCTAACATTTTGTAGTCTGTGGTTAATAAATAAAAATAATAATAAATAAATAATAAAAATAATGTTTGATTTTAACCTTAACATTTGGCGCAGCCGGTAGCCGCGTTAATAATAACATCAAAGAAATATAATAATCCTTGTATTGATCTTGCTCAAGAAAAAACTGTCCGGTGTAGCAAAACCAACAATACATAAAAGTCTAAATCCTAGCTACCTTGTACTGTTGCATCCTACATTCGACGGTGTAGAACTGCACAGGACAAATTGAATAAAGTCTAAATCCTAGCTACCCTAAATCGCTAAAGCGGAGCAGGACAAAAAGGAGAATTACTTTGATTGAAAAAATTCTGCGCGGATGCGAACAAAAAAATAATACAAAGTGAAAATAAGCCTAAACCACAGACCACTATGAAGATAATAACCAGCGGAACATGGGTAAGTAGAAGACAGCTTTAATGGACAACCCACAGACGCAGACAGACAAATTAATAGAACGAATCGACAAGAATAGTTATTAAGTGGACAGTCTACAAGTTCTTGCGAGGACACAGCCCACTATCAAGATGATTACCAGCGGAACATAGAAAGACGATCACCGGCACCCCAGAAAACCATACTATTGAGAGAGCGGAAATTGAAAGGATCAAAATGCCTTCGCTGTATGAGATTATTAAGATCGTTAACAACACAGTCCCATCATTCTTTGGGACCGATGGGCCAGACTTGGCATCAGAAGTATTCAGGTACATACAAGGATGCAAAATGGTGGAAAGAGAGCTACTCACGGGAGCAAACGATGGCTCAATCCAGGATGTGATACAGTGTCTGAAATTGCGACTACTGGGGGGTGCATACTCAAGTATTTCCCAGATGAATTTCAGTTCCGTGGACGCGTTATGTAATTCGCTCAAGAAATATTATCTAAAAAGCAAGAGCTTAGATAAAATAAGGGAACTAATATTGGGTTGCAAACAGAGCATCAGAGAGTCAGCATGCAAATTTGGAGAACGCCTGGATAACCTATTGAATGAGGCAAAAACAACTATAGAGAACGAATGGCTGGTGGGACCTGACCGGGAAGCCATTCTGAAAGACTTCAAACGAATAGCAGTAAGGAGCTTTATCAAGGGTTTGAAGGACCATGTACTCAAGGCTCGATTTGTGGGACAGGAAGAGGAAGAGCTCACAAACTTGATAGAGGTAGTCGAAAATGCAGAGGAATTGTTTGGCGAACCAACGCACAGTATCAACGTAATAGATTCAGAAGTCCCCTGTAGTTTTTGCAACAGATTGGGACATGAATGGAATAACTCCAAAAAGCGGCTAACCCCACCATACTGTATGAGCTGTGGAAAATACGGCCATGAAATGGGGCCACTTTGCAGGAATATCGTGAGCTGTACTTTCTGTGGAATTAGCGGGCACGATGTGGAAAGCTGCAGAAAGAGATTAGGCTCCTTATACTGCCGATTGTGTAGGATAAACGGTCACAAGGAAACCCCTTTCTGTGAGCCAAGAAGAAACCTACCCAACCAAAATCAATTGGATAGACGGACGACAGAAAGAAATAGGAGGACAACAAACACAGAATTCCGTAGAAGCCCACAAATAGTGACGGGACATAACATAAACAGAGGGGCAAACAGAAACAATGTTACACGCCCAACCTGTTTTAAATGTCAGCAACAAGGACATTTTGCACGGGACTGCAGAAGTAATGTTAGACAGACTGAAGCAATGGGTACAGGGATCTACCAACAGGCACGAAATAGCAACAACGGCAGGGACCTAGCTCACAATGCCGTAGAGGCCCATAGCAACACAAATCGGACAAATGTTCAGGGAAACGGTGTTCGGCCCAGTTATCGCTAATAACTGGGGTTCCGAAAAAACTCAACAAACCAAATTGGAACGACAAAAGAAGCAGAAGGAGAGAGTAGAGGAAATATAAAAAACAAAGATAATACAGAAGCTGGCTCTGAACCAGAGCAGCCAACCGAGAATGTAACCAAGGCAGTTGTACACTCTGCTAATCAAGAGAACGGGTACGTTTTAGGAGGAAAAACAAAAAAATACAAAGGATTAAAATATAAATATGAAGAGAAACAAAGTGAAGAGATAATGCCAAATATAAATAATAGTACTGAATCACCGAGCAATGTGGACACAGTTTTTATGACGCTACCCAGCCAAGGAGCTAGGGAGGGAATATTGGTCTTACTTGTAGATACGGGAGCAGTTACTAAAGTGCCGGTTAATATCATTTCGAGAGATAAAACTGTGGTTTTACAAAAACAGGAGATTTCCCCTGGAGTTTATACTGGAGATACTGTGGTCAACATTAAAAATGGAGGCACAGCAGTACCCATACTGAACGCAACCGAGAAAGATATCCCATGGAGGAAGGAGATCCAGTCGAGATTTTCAAAATTCAACCACTACACGCAGTATGGAGGAACACAACAACACACATTGTCATTGGCAAAACAGGAGGAAAGAATAAAACGTCTAAAAACCAACATTATGACGGAAATGAATTGGAAAAAGAGAAGAAGGAAAAACTCACCGCAATATCGACGGTATTGATGCTGAATATTTAGGGTCTTCAATGGCTGAAATATAAAAGAAATACATATTTATACAGGACTATAATAAGAAACAATGCAACATACCTTAAAGGGACAATGAAAAAATTTCGTCAAGATGGTTCCAACTTGAGGAACCGGGGACCCAGGTCGACGTCAAGGATCTGCAAGAAGCAAAATAATTAGTAAAAGGAAAAGGTTAAAAAAGGATGGAACGCTACTGCCCCGGTATCACCTTCTAATCGACCAACTGATATTTTTCTAAAAATAAAATTAAGCAGACAGATTAGTTAGAAGCAGCAACAAGCAAAGAACACAAAAAATTTTTTTAATTAACTAGAAAAGTAGTATACAAGAATCCACGGATACAATTTTCCAGAGCAGTCTTTAGATTTTACAAAATACAAATAAATACAATTTAAATTGAATAACCGTTGAAATTAAAAATTTTGTTTAGCATTGGCTAAACTTATATTTAATATTTTTTAGATTTAAGATTTGATAAACTTATTGATAATTCAATTTAAATAATTGAAGATTCAATAAATAATAAAAAAAAAAAAAAAAAAATTGAATAAAATTCCAAAAAGTTAATTTACTTACGTTTTTTTTCTGCATGAGTATGTTTGGTGGTTTCTGTTGGGATACTGGTATTCCAGTTTCTCAATACACTCGGTCACTTCTATGTATTTTTTTGGGTTTTCAATTTTTCTATAAAGGAAAATTAGGTAACCGTGGATTTTGTTTTTTTTTCAATTTATTGAAAACTTTTTGTCACTTCATGAAACAATTTTTTTTATCGGGTTTGTATTTGTATAAAGCTTTTACAAAACACGCACTTAATTTTAATTAAACTTTTCACTTGCCCTCAGTACCGAATATCTCTGAATTTAATTCTTCAAAATTAGTAATTGAACTAAAATTACGAATTTAGTTTAAAAAAAAAGTATTCACATCTATGTAAATTTTTAATAAAATTAATGACTGCATAGCAGTAGAAACAGAAAGCAATTGCAAAAATGTTTAATGTTTGCACATGCTTGCGTCGGTAGGTGTTTGAATAATAGAAACAAAATAATAATAATAAAAACAAAATAAAACCCTGCAGTTTTATGCACATTAATAGAAACATAAATAAATCAATTGCAGGCATTTTTAATGTTTGCACATGCTTACAACTGCAGGGTAAAAATGAATGAAAGATATCCAAACTGAGAAGAAATACAGTTTTAATGTTCTCCAAAATTATTGTATGGAATATACTAGTACTCAAATACATGAACAAAAATCGACCCAATTGGCATAGACGTCCAATTGAGTAAAAAATTAAAACGATATAAAATATGTATAGTAAAATATGCATACACATTTATAGCAATAATCGCTCAATTATTGAGCCCAATAGTTCTTACAAAGTTGTGATTGATTCATGGCGCAATAAATACAAAATTGTTATACGTATTGCATAAAACTTGAAATGCAAAACTGTTCACAATTATGTTCAGTGACGAAAATTGTCGGCCATTTATGCAGCAACAATGACAAAGGTTAACGAAATCAATTAAGTTTAGGTTTAATTTATAATTTGAAACAAAGAATTGAACTCAAATTAAAATCCAAAAATTTTCAACTGGGTTATTTGGTTCGTTTTTTTTAGCATGATTTTAGTTGAGTACTTGGTTGTGAAACATGATTACACAGCAAAATTTTGCCAGACTATTTCACGGCTGGGAAAACTAAAGCAAATTGCATAAACAGATATACACATGCATGTATGTGTGTGAGAATACAAAATAAGTTTGACAATGACATTGAAATAAAAAGTAAAAACAACATACATACATACATACATGCATGGGGTTTCAGTAATACTAACAAGAATAATAATGAATTTCGAATTGATGTATGTATGAATGTAAGCAGTTAAACTAAAATGAATAAATGAAGCAATTTATGAACAAAGATAAGAATGTAAAGAATTTCAAGTACAGAAACTGAAATTTCATTTTCAATAATAGGAAGATAATAAAATGCAACTTATGAAATGGCACAACAAATTTCCTATTATTAAGTATAAGTTTTTTTTGTCTTTCTTCTAAAACAAACTATTTGTAATTTTAAACTTTTCTAATTTTCTTAAATTTTTGCTGTTGATTTAAAAAAATTATACGCAAGTGAATAATTTTTCTTTCAAATCATTAAAACAGCAAAGGTTTTAAATTTCCTTCAGACAAAGAAAAATACTGTTATGAGTCGTTTTCCCCCAACCAACAAAAATATCAGCAGCAGCGAAACATACGCTGCATACACATACTGACGTTGTCATGAGTTATTTTCCCTCAACCAGCAAAAATACCAACGGCAGCAAAATACCGCTGCATGCATTACTGACGTTATTACCAGTAATTTTCCTACAGATATATGCTGACGTTGCAATACCGCTGCATACATATATATGCCAGTAACTTTCCTACAGATATATGGTGACATTGCAATATCGTGAGAACCGCAATCGGCTGGAAGTTCCACGGGTATGAATATGCTGAATTTGCATACTAACACACTTAGCAATGACCACGCCGGCGGCAGCGAACGTCAGCAGGATCGTTCAATCAGACAGCGAAATTGGGTATAAAAGCGGAGGGTGATTTGGTATGGAAGTTCTAGTCAATTAAATTATAATCAGTGAGTTCTAGTCGGTAGAGTCTTGACAAAAAGCAGTTCGGGATTATTCTTTAACACGTAACAACAACCTGATCAAACACCAGCCTTAAAAAGCGGGTCCCTGTGAAGGCTAAATAATGTTTTAAAGTAGTATATATTTATATATATATATTTTATAAGTCAAAACCTGATCAAACACCAGCCTTAAAAAGCGGGTCCCTGTGAAGGCTAAGAAATGTTTTAAAATAGTCTGTGGTTAATAAAGAAAAATAATTAAAATAATGTTTTAATACAAACATAACATTTGGCGCAGCCGGTAGCCGCGTTAATAATAACATCAAAGAAATATAATAATCCTTGTGTTGATCTTGCTCAAGAAAAAACGGTCTGGTGTAGCAAAACCAACAATACATAAAAGTCTAAACTCTAGCTACCTTGTATTGTTGCATCCTACATTCGACGGTGTAGAACTGAACAGGACAAATACATAAAAGTCTAAACTCTAGCTACCTTGTATTGTCATTGCAGGACTAATCGCTAAAGCGAATCAAGACAAAAAGGAGAATTACTTTGATCGTAAAAATTCTGCGCGGTTGCGAACAAACACATAAAATAAAATAATAATATTAAGTAAAAATAAGCCTAAACCACAGACCACTATGAGGATAATAACCAGCGGAACATGGGTAAGTAGAAGACAGCTTTAATGGCCAATCCACAGACAAAGACAGACGAATTGATACAACGGATCGACAAGTTTAATTATTCAGTGGACAGTCTACAAGTTCTTGCGTGGACAGAACTTAAGGGTTTAGAAGCATACAAAACATTCCTGGACAACCATAGGGAAACAATAAGATACCAAAGACTGACAAAATTAGAAGAAGTAAGCTATGTCCTACAATTAATAAGTGAGTTAAGTAAAGATAGATCACAGGAGTTTATAAAGAAGATCGAAGAACTAGAAGAAACAAAAACATTTCTAAAGGGCCATTGCGAAAAGCTAAGAGGACAAATAGAATATACAGACAATTTATTAGAGGACGTAGTAAAGGAAAATACGGAATTAGAGAAACAATTGAAAGGGAAAGGATTTAGTGAGGAAAACTTTAAAAAACAACTGAAACAACAGCAGTTGATAGAGACACAAGACGACACTATCCAAAGGCTTCAAACAGCATTGGAAAACGCAAGAAGAGAGTAGGACACAATTTACAGAGCTAGTTCACCAAATCCTTCACTGCACGAAGAACTAAACGAAGCAGGACTACCAACAATAGTCATATCACACGATAAAGAAACACCTGCCTTGACGCTGTTGGAAAAAGTAAAAACCCTAATAAACAACGCAAGGAAAGCGGGTAGCAGGGGGTACTCCGCGGAAACAAAAGCCAGGAAATTAAAGGAGTTAAGCGAATACACCCTGAGATTCGGTGAATTGGAAGAAACCGAAGAAGTTGACAGCAGAATAACGGAGGAATTTAATAGACTGATCCCAGTGGCCCAAGAAATTTTGGAAAGACGATCACCATCACGCCGGCAAAACCATACTATTGAGAGAGCAGAAATCGAAACGATCATAATGACTTCGCTATCCAAGATTATTAATATAGTTAACAACACAGTCCCATCATTCTTTGGGACCGATGGACCAGACTTGTCATCAGAAGTATTCAGGTACATACAAGGAAGCAAGATGGTAGAAAGAGAAGTACTCACAGGTGCAAATAACGTTCTAACACAAGATGTAATACAATGCCTGAAATTGAGACTCCTAGGGGGCGCCTACTCAAGAATTTCCCAGATGAATTTCAGTTCCGTGGACGCGTTATGTAATGCGCTCAAGAAATATTATCTAAAAAGCAAGAGCTTAGATAAAATAAGGGAACTAATAGCATGCAAATTTGGAGAACGCCTGGCTAACCTATTTGTCCAAACTCATTTGGACAATATCCTTATTCTTATTTTGAGTCTTAAAAAATCATTAGAGATCACGTTAATTTTACATATATTTACTATTTCTATGAACTTTTATTTACCTTTATGAATTTATACCTATATTTATAAAATTATACTTACCTGTATCTCCATGAATTATTTTTATCTATTGTATCCTTTATGTACCTACCTACGTTATTTTAAATTATGTAAAGCTGGTCGCACTGATAACTTCCATATTTTCCAAATTTTCCAACTGTCACAGTCAGTTCTTCCAGAACCGAACTGTTTTAAAAACCACGTCATAAATTTTCATTATCATTCCTCAAAGATCAGCAGTGCGAACAACTACTACATACACATATACTCAACCATCAACTTGTACATAAGTCATTATTAATATATACACTCCGAGCCAATTGAAGTTCAACTAATAAATTGTCATTTTCTTTAACTGAACTCTTTTGGGTATTGACTTAATTTATTAAAAGGAAGCCGCATAGAGGAATCTAACCTTAATATCGATTGCTCATCCCACGCAACCGATCCTAACCCTACATATACCTTATTTATTCACAGTAAGGTTACATGCGCAATTTCTTACGCATGATTTAAGAAAATTGCGTTACCACAAACTTGTGATTCAACCAAGTCTGTTCATGGTCCTTCGAACCGGATAGATTTAGCCGGATTTATTACCTTCCCAAGCTCATAACTTAAAATAGGTAAAAGTATGTATCCATATATAAAATAATATTTTTCCTATCCTCCATAGCATTACCCCTATTTCATTCAAGCGGAGTGTTAGTGTTGCTCTTCATCAAGAACAAACACAACACGCATACCCATACCTAAAGCAATTCACCACCAATTACATACAAGCAAACACATTCGTCGAGCAGAAGGTGGTTGGCTTGTTAGCTTAGCTCATTTCATACAAACCAACCCAAAATTATAAAGTAAAAATTAAATTTGAAAGCGGTCAAAAAATTAAGTGAAATTTTCAAAATAAATAACTATGTCCATGTACATACATATGTAAGTGCCTAAAAACAAATTAAATGAATGCATGTACATATGTATATGATCTATAAAATTACAAAAATTTTAAAGAAAATTACACACCTACATACACACAAATAACAAATGATTTTGCTTCATAAAGCTTTTTCTTGGTGCTTTGATACATACCTACATACATATCTACATATCTAGAAGTTAAAAATTTGTGTGTTTATATTGTGCAAATTATTTTAGTAAAAAAAGAAGGTTATAATGTTCTCCATACACACGAAATCGAAAATTAAAATTAATTGAATCGTTATTTTCTCGTGCTAACAACTAAAATAAAACCAACAACAATAATTTTCATCAAATACAACAAAATTAAAATAAGTTTATACAGTTCCTAACCGGTGAAAACCAACGGTTCACATTAATATATATATATATATATATATATATATATATCTGTATGTACATAGAGTAAACCAGTTTTGCATATATGCAAAAGGATATTGAAAGCAACGTACAAAGGTACATACATACATACATATCTCAAAAGGTACGTACTCGCAGAATACGTGGGCAGTTCAGAAAGTGCTCAAGAGGTTTTAATAAAAGTGAAGTAAAATCAATTATAAATATACATACCAACCTGCAAATAAAATTATAAAATTAAAATACTTTTAAAAAGGTAAAATAAATACTTACCTAAACTGTGAAAATAACACCTAAAAACCCAGAAGAAGTGAAAATACCTATAAGAAAATACCTGAAAATATATATGTACATCCACAGGTGGCCGTTGAACCGGAGAAAATTTTTACATACCTATATACAACCAAACAAATCATTATATGTACATTAACCTACCTACAGCAATCAGAAGATCGACCAGGCAACAACAACCCAAGAAGCAAAACCCGAAGTACCTACATACATAGTTAGATCAATGGCAAACAGGTATCGTGTCATATACATACATTATTAAAATCCTATCAAATTTCAAATTTATTAAAATTAGAGTTGTTTCCATAATAAAATAATTTCATATTCATACAATAACAAACAAAAATTTACATACTCGCATTTACATATGTACATATATATCGTTACATACACATACATATATGTATATGCATATGTATACGCGAAAAAAGTTCAAGGGCAAAAGTGTAGTGAAAATTTAAGTAGCGCGCTCAACTAAAAGCAACACGCTCTTCTCTTAAATTTCGCATAAAGTCCATTGTTGTGTTCTCTTATTTTAAACTTTATTTACTAACCTGCATATAGCAAAAGGCAATGACCATATATGCAGATATTATCTATATCCACAAAACATATGTCTGATTTTTCTTCGTCTCACAATTCATAAGTATATACCCACAATAAGTAAAGCAGAGCTGGGAAATTCTCTACCTGCAACTTATAATTAGACATTTATTTATTTGATTCACTCATTACGCGAAAATTAACTATTTAATTTGCCACAATTATATAACCCGAAAATAAATCCTCAAAATAAATTTAAAATTTCACAAATTTTTCTCAAAATAAATTTGTAATTTTCAAATTTATTTTCAAAATAAAATTTAAAGTTTACCAAACTCTCTCAAAATAAATTTGAAGTTTATTGCATTTACAAATTTTTCAAAATAAATTAAACGAAATTCTATGCAGTTTATGAGAAAATCAAAATCAATTCACATCAAGCTCACTTTCGAACTTTGATCAAATAAAGCTTATTAAACAATCTCTAAGGTAATAAGTACAAAGCTTTTTCAACCCATAAAAGGCTGCATTGTACCTACCACTATTCTCTGAGGTTCCAAGAACGAAGCCTTTTTAACCCATAAAGGGCCGTATCTAAATTCGTGTTATACCGATAGGTACACAAAATTATTATCGGTTGACAACTCAGACCCAAGCCATAAAAGTAAAAAGCGTGAATCGAAATTATTCTCATCAAAACTGCCAAAATAATATTATTGATATAGAGTAGACTTAATAGTTCCATTATAAGTATCCTCCTCCAAAATGCCTTCAACATCTCGAGCCTCAAACCCTTCGATCAAGGAACATTTTCATTTTGATTGTGATCACCTTCTTGCATTTTGCGAAAGATTTAAAGAAACCCCAGTCGGTGATCACACGGAAAGTGTCCTTGAAGTCAAGCTACGAGACTTAGATGCCCGATGGGACAGAGCAAATATATCACATGAAGAAATCATGTTGTCCAATGATACAAGATTAAATGAGGATGTAAGAAGAGAAGCTCACGAAAATTTTGAGCTATGTACCGATGAGTATTATGAGTGTTCAGCCAAAATACTCGCGCTCCTAAAAAGTTTTCGAGTAGAACCTCCAGGCAACCCACAGTTTCAGTCAACTTCTCGCTATTCCCTAGCTCCTAATGAACCCAACCAGACATTTCTGCAGAGTAATTCTAGTGATTGCATTAAGCTACCGCCCTGTGATACCGAAGTATTCAACGGCAGTTATGAACAATGGCCCTCGTTTCGTGACATGTTCACAGCCGTTTACATTAATCATTCTAAGCTCAATCCAGTCACAAAACTATACCATCTGCGTAATAAAACGAGGGGTGAAGCTGGAGCAATAGTCAAAAGATACCCACTCACACATGATAACTTTAACCTAGCATGGGATGCATTAAAATTACGTTATGAAAATAAGCGCGTGCTAGTTGATAATCAAATCAAAATTCTTTTTGATATCCCAGCAGCAAAAAGTGAAGATAGCGAATCAATTAGAAGAATACAGTCAGCTGTAAATGATTCGTTAGCAACGCTAAGAAGCCTTGATATTCAAGTAGAAAGCTGGGATCCGATACTCATTCGGCTGATTTCAACAAAATTGCCAGATTCCACTTTAGCTCTATGGGAACAATCTCTAGCACGTCCCCGTGAATTACCAACGTGGTCGCAAATGTCTCAATTTTTAGTAGACAGATACGAAGCTGTAGAACGCGTAACAAGCATAAAAAAGTACAAGGATAGCTTTACTCTCAGGAAACCCAATCCCTCCAATATACAAACGTTCGTATCGCCAGAGAATTTAAGTGCAATGTGCAAATTATGCATTGAAAATCACTCGTTAAGAACATGTCCCAAATTCAAAGCGTTCAGTGTTCAACAACGAGTAGACTTTGTGTTCAAAAATAAATTTTGCAATAATTGTTTGGCCACATCTCATCTCAAATCAAACTGTGGAAGCAAACACAAATGTCTACATTGCAAAAAGAATCACCACACTCTCTTGCATATGTCACAGTCACCTCAAACATTCATGCCCAGCTCAGAAAAATTCCGAAGTAATAGAGCGAGTGAAAATCCTAGAGTTGTAGAAAAGGCCTACTCCAATACCTCGCAGGCACTTAAAGAGGGCACGGCAGAAGAGCTTCCTTGTACCTCAACTCAAACTCAGGCAAATGTTTCTACAAGTAGTGAGAACATTTTATTGCGAACAGCAATAACTCAAATAGAGCACAGAGGTGAACTTTTCACAGTCAGAGCTCTCATTGATCCCGGTTCTCAGCGCACGTTCTTAACAGAAAAAATTAGAGCTCGTCTGCAACTTCCCTACAAAACATCACATTTCGACATTATAGGCATTGGTGGTCAAAAACAATCCTCAAATAAAGAATGTGAGTTCGTTTTGTATGCCAAAAGGTATAATTTGCGCATTCCAATTAAAGCCATAGTACTACCCAAAGTAACGAAACGGCTTCCGGCCTCCAGTTTTGAACTACCCGTTTCAAATAAACTCGATGAATTGGATCTAGCCGACCCAACATTTAATAAAGCGTCTCAAATCGATCTTATTCTGGGAAATGACTGCGAACATTTTCTCAATTTTGATGGAATTAAGAAAAATATTTGTGGTCAAACGTCAGCCTACAATACAGTTTTTGGATGGGTTCTTAGTGGTCCAATACAAACCCATACAGTTCACACTTTCTCTACTTCTGTTTCCATATCAGAAACTGCAGAGCTCACAAACGTGTTGAAACAGTTTTGGGAACAGGAAGAAATTCCAAATGCTCGACCCAAATCAAGGGAAGATGACTTTTGTGAAAAACTGTATACCCAAACCACAACCCGTGACAATGATGGCAGGTACATCGTTAAACTTCCACTTAAGGAAGAATTCCCAGAGCAAATTTTTCTCGGCTCGTCTAGATTCACTGCCTTAGCCCAATTTTCAAGTTTAGAACGAAATTTATTAAAAAACCCCGAACTTCAGTCTCAATATAATGAAGTTTTAAACGAGTACCTGGCCCTTGGCGACATGGAAGAAACGTCCTCAAATGAAATAGTTTCTCACGGTAAATATGGCTCATATTATTTACCACACCACGCTGTCGTCCGCCCAGAACATAAAACGACAAAAGTCAGAGTCGTTTTCAATGCCTCTAGGAAAACAAAATCCCAGTTCTCGCTCAATGATGTTCTATACACGGGCCCTACGTTACAAAACGATTTAATGTCGATTATAATCAATTGGAGGAAATATCAGTATGTCTTTAATGGTGATATACAGAAAATGTATCGCCAAATACGGGTACACCCAGCTGACCAAACGTTTCAGCGAATTCTATTTCAACCCAAGCCCGACAGCCCGATAAAAGATTACCAGCTAAAAACTGTAACTTTCGGCGTTAACTGTGCCCCATATCTTGCGATTCGGACCCTTCTTAAACTCGCTTTCGATTCCGAATCCGAATTCCCTAAAGCAGCTTCGATTCTGCGCACAGAAACATACGTCGATGATATACTAGCTGGAGGTCATTCAATAGACGAAGCTATGTCTGCACAAACTCAGATTATAACTACGTTGAAGTCAGCTGGATTTCCTTTAAAGAAGATAACTGCAAACGATACGCGGTTACTTGCCCAAATCCCGAAAGAAGATCTGTATGATTCAGAGTTTCTGCGCTTCCATGATAGAAGTTCTACCAAAACCCTGGGGATAAAGTGGAATGCGCTCAAAGACTCATTCACATACAATTTTTCCCCAATTGAGCAATCCGAAAAAATCACAAAACGACAAATTCTTTCATCCGTCGCCAAGCTCTTCGACCCCGCCGGGTGGCTAGCTCCTGTAGTCATCAGAGCAAAAATTCTAATGCAACAACTATGGCTAGAAGGGCTAGATTGGGACGAAGACGTTTCATCCGATTCTCTGAAAAAATGGAACAATCTCGTGCAAGATTTTTCGCATATAGAAACAATTTCAATCCCACGTTGGTTGCAGTACTCCCCTTCAGATACAGTTCAAATTCATGGATTCTCTGACGCATCGAAGGTAGCATACTGCGCCACGCTCTATATCAGATGTGAAACCAATACTCACAATACATTCACCAACTTGGTAGCCGCTAAAACCAAAGTGGCACCAATAAAGACAGTTTGTCTCCCGCGCTTAGAACTTAACGGCGCAGTATTACTAGCAAATCTCGTTAATCATATTCTTTCATCGCTCAAGCTCAAGGTCAGCGTAATCAATCTGTGGACCGATTCGTCAATAGTTTTAGGTTGGCTCTCGAAACCCCCCTCTTCATGGGAAACTTATGTGGCAAATCGAATTGCTCAGATTCACCGATTAGTCCCTAACGCAATATGGCGACATGTCCCGACTCACGATAATCCAGCGGACCTAGGAACACGCGGCTCTAGACCTCAAGATCTGGCGAATAGTTCTATCTGGTGGCATGGACCGTCATGGCTGCATAAACCTTCCTCAGAGTGGCCAAAGAAAAACCCGCTAAAAATTATTGAAATAGTTGAAAAGGAAACTCAAGCCCTACACACAGAAGTTCTAGAAAATGACATTCTCTGCAATTTCTCGTCATATAGCAGAGCGCTACGTGTTGTGTGTTACATATTTCGATTTTTTAACAAATGCAAAGCATTAAGATCAAACGTGAACCAGTCCTCTAGCTTAATCCTAACCCAAAGCGAAATGAAATTTGCAAAAATGGGTCTTATTATGATAGCTCAAAAAAAATTTTACAAAGACGAATATCAAAAAATTAGTAATTCGCAAGCTCTAAGCAACAAAAGCTCAATAGGCAATTTAAATCCATTTTGTGATTCGAATTCAATTTTGCGTGTAAACGGCAGATTAGTTCAGTCGGATCTCCCATACAACGAACGCTATCCCATAATACTGCCTGGAAACTCACGATTCTGCCATTTGTATCTGGGTTACTTACACACATTCCTCGCTCATGCTGGTTGTAACCAAATATGTCGAATAGTACAAACAGAATTTTACGTTTTTAGACTTAAACCTAGAGTAAAATCAATCATTAACCACTGCAAGGTTTGTATAATTCAAAAACAACAACCATGCAAGCAGATAATGGCACCCTTACCCTCTGAAAGATGTACTCTATCCCCACCATTTCACACAACTGGCATCGACTTTGCTGGCCCTTTCGAACTAAAAGCCTCAAACTTGCGAAAAGCCACGATAATTAAAGGGTATGTAAGTGTTTTCGTATGTTTCAGCACGAAAGCAATACACCTCGAAGCATGCTCTGATTTATCATCAAACGCCTTCCAAGCCGCATTCGCTCGCTTTGTCGGGAGGCGGGGGCTCCCCCAAAGGGTTACATCAGACAATGGCAGAAACTTTTTAGGTGCTAGTCGCACATTGGAGCGGGAATTCTCTAAATTCATCAAAAGCTCAGCCCAAGACATTAGCCAAAAATATGTGACCCATGGATTTGAGTGGAATTTCATTCCCCCGTATGCACCTCACATGGGCGGCTTATGGGAAGCCGCCGTGAAGAGTTTTAAATTCCATTTCAAGAGAATAGCTGGAGCTCATCGGTTCAATTTTGAAGAGTTCTCTACTCTTTTAGCTAGAATAGAAGGAATTCTTAATTCACGCCCCATCTCTGCGCTGTCAGAAGATCCCTCCGATTTGACCGCACTCACGCCTGGACACTTTCTACGAGGAGCTCCGATTATGGCCTTTCCTGAGCCAGAATTCCAAACCATTTCAGTTGTCAACCGTTGGGAGAAAATAAAGGCATTACACCATCAATTCTCAATAAGATGGAGGGAAGATTATTTAAAATCGTTACACAAACGGTATAAATGGAAGGAGTCCAAGCCCAATCTTCAAATTAACGATCTAGTTATAGTTATGGACGATTTACTACCCCCACATGAATGGCGTCTAGGACGAGTGGAAAAAACGCATCCCGGCGCAGACGGAAACGTCCGTACTGCTGACGTACGCATCGCCTCCGGAGTAGTAACTCGCCCCATAGTCAAATTATGCTTCCTACCTTTTCTCAAAATTGAAAATCCGTAACCCACAGTATTTAATTTCATTTCCCATTAAAATTTCATTCCTTTTAATTACTTTAGCTCAATCTACTCATTCACTAATAATTTGTTGGCTCATTATTATCATTCATACTCCATAACAAGTCGTATTTACATTGCTAATTTCTTGTATCTCTTTTTCTTGAACAAACCGTCGATTAACCGCCACCCGACCCGTCGAACGTCGCTCTAACTACTTCAAAAGGAGAAACCCGGATCTATATAAATGTGTGCTATGCCAAAGGTTTCATGGGCTCAGAATATGTTCCAAATTCCTAAACATGTCCGTAGAGAAGCGGGAAGAAGTCGTCAAAAGGCATCGGCTGTGTACTAATTGCCTTGCCAAAAGCCATAAGTTACGGGAGTGTTCCTCGTTCGACACATGCAGGAAATGCAGCAAACAACACCACACCTTGCTGCATCGCAACATACCACGACCGCCAAAAAGAAGAAAAAAATCTACAACAGCAGACACATCATCAACAATAACATCAACAGCAGCCAGAACATCATCAACAATAACATCAACAGCAGCCAGAACATCATCAACAATAACATCAACAGCAGCCAGAACGTCATCGACAACAAGTGCCATCCTTGAAGCAATCAAATCACTGGCTAACATCTTGTGCTCCAATACCAATCCGGCATCTATTGCCTAATGCCAAGGGCGGCGGCATGTCCAAACTCATTTGGACAATATCCTTATTCTTATTTTGAGTCTTAAAAAATCATTAGAGATCACGTTAATTTTACATATATTTACTATTTCTATGAACTTTTATTTACCTTTATGAATTTATACCTATATTTATAAAATTATACTTACCTGTATCTCCATGAATTATTTTTATCTATTGTATCCTTTATGTACCTACCTACGTTATTTTAAATTATGTAAAGCTGGTCGCACTGATAACTTCCATATTTTCCAAATTTTCCAACTGTCACAGTCAGTTCTTCCAGAACCGAACTGTTTTAAAAACCACGTCATAAATTTTCATTATCATTCCTCAAAGATCAGCAGTGCGAACAACTACTACATACACATATACTCAACCATCAACTTGTACATAAGTCATTATTAATATATACACTCCGAGCCAATTGAAGTTCAACTAATAAATTGTCATTTTCTTTAACTGAACTTTTTTGGGTATTGACTTAATTTATTAAAAGGAAGCCGCATAGAGGAATCTAACCTTAATATCGATTGCTCATCCCACGCAACCGATCCTAACCCTACATGTACCTTATTTATTCACAGTAAGGTTACATGCGCAATTTCTTACGCATGATTTAAGAAAATTGCGTTACCAAAAACTTGTGATTCAACCAAGTCTGTTCACTATTGAATGAGGCAAAAACAACTATAGAGAACGAATGGCCGGTGGGAGCTGGCCGCCAAACCATGCTGAAGAACTTCAAACGGATAGCAGTGAGAAGTTTCATCAAGGGGTTGAAAGACCATGCTCTCAAAGCTCGATTTGTGGGACAGGAAGAGGAAGAGCTCACTAAGTTGATAGAGATAGTGGAAAATGCAGAGGAATTGTTTGGCGAACCAACGCACAGCATCAACGTAATAGATTCAGAAGTCCCCTGTAGTTTTTGTAACAAGATGGGACATGAATGGAATAGCTGCAAAAAGCGGCTAAACACACCATACTGTATGAGCTGTGGAAAATACGGTCATGAAATGGGGCCACTGTGTAGGAATATCGTGAGCTGAACGTTCTGTGGAAACAGCGGGCACGATGTGGAAAACTGCAGAAAGAGATTAGGCTCCTTATACTGCCGATTCTGTAGGATAAACGGTCACAAGGTAACCCCTTTCTGCGAGCCAAGAAGAAACATACCAAACCAAAATCAATTGGATAGAAGGACGGCAGAAAACAATAGGAGGATAACAAACACAGAATTCCGTGGAAGCCCACAAATAGCGATGGGACAAAATATGAACAGAGGGGCAAATGGAAACATTGGTACACGTCCAACCTGTTTTAAATGTCAGCAACAGGGACATTTTGCACGAGACTGCAGAAGATATGTCAGACAAACTCAGGCAGTAGGAAAAGGGATCTACCAAGAGGTGCAAAGTAGCAACAACGGCAGGGACCTAGCTAACAATGCCGTAGAGGCCCATAGCAACACAAATCGGACAAATGCTCAGGGAAACGAAATTCGGCCCAGTTATCGCAAATAACTGGGGTCCCGCAAATTAACAGAAAATCAGATTGGCATAAAAAAGAGAACAACTACAATTATAATAAAGAAACAAAAAGAGAGAGTCGGGTAAATAAAGATGATACGGAGACTGACTCAGAAACAGAGCAGCCAACCAGGATAATAACCGAGGCAGTTGTACACGCGGTAAATAAGGAGAGCGGGCACACCATAAAAGAAAATACTACGAAAGGTAATAAATCAAACAAAAACAAGTAAGAGTGCTATATTCGGATGTGCCGAATCTTATATACCCTTCACCAATGCATATACATATATGTGATTCGCAGAATATAATAAGCCTGTATATCTTTTGTTATATAAATATAATATTTCAAACAATATAAAAAGTAAGTTAAAACTGCATACTTGGGCACACTTTCATATTTTCTTCAGAGCTATATACTTATGTGACAGCGTTCTCCAATGGGCAGAATAGAATAGATAATTCCTCCCAATAAACAATAAAAAAATACTAATTGAAAAGATAAATACTTTTTTATGATTTTTTTTTTTTTGGAAAATGTACCTACTCTGTGCAAATTATTCGAGAAATATTTGTAAATGAAATATGTAGAAATATGTAGCTATTATACATATTAGGTACATATGTACATATGTATGTACTTATATTATCCAATCAGCCTAACAGAACGTATCAGTTTATCGATTTCGAGAAGGCTAAAACAATATTCATTGTTCTAACGTAGGGCTATTTCAAATAGTAATTATGTAAGTTATTTATTCTTCGTTATTGACCTATTACATAGGTACATACTTATGTATGTACATACATATCAAAAAACACCTCATAAAAGGAAAAGTTATTTTACTGGTGACAAAATACTTTTTAGCGACGGCTCATTTCAATTATGTATATATATATATGTATATGTATATATATATATATATATATATATATATATATGTATAAAATAACCTGTTTATTATTTTCAAATATAGTTACAAGCCTATGTACATATGTATATTTCAATTTTTAAAATGAAAAACAAATTGACAAATATACAACATTTTAAAAGATAAATACAAAAGCATTTTTAACATACATACATATAAATACATCAGAGTATATTTGTAATCATCAGTGTGCGACATTTTTTCCACAGAGTTTACTTGTCTGGTACGTATAGTGTTCTAAAAACGATGTGTGTGCATACATACATATTTATGTTTATAACGTGCTTTGGTGAAAAAAAATTGAAATTTTTAATGTGTGTAGAATAGTGCTTGGTATCAGAGCTGCCGTTTTTTGTTATTTCTAACCAAAATTGGTAATTTTATTTTTCAATGTGAGATGCGAATATTTTTTAATTTTGCTTACTGTTTTTCGTTTGAATATTTTTTAACTATATATATAACTTGTTAAACTTTGAAAACAATTTTTTAAATTTATAATTACCTGTTCATAGTACGATTGGGTCCCAACACTGTCAACACCTCTCCGTACTACTAAATGATCTGCTCTGTGTTATCAAAAAATATTCAATGATTCACTTCTAACTAGACCTGACAACTTTCAAAACAAAAATGGGATGAACGAAAATACTTTCGAACAACTTTGTAATTTCGTACAAAATTTATTATCATTGCCACATAGTTCTGCTGCAGCCGAAAGAATGTTTTCACAGCTTAATTTAAACAAAACCAAATTTCGTAATAGTCTTGATTTTAAAACTATTAACAATATTATCCAATCGAAACAGTTGTGCAAAAATCAAAATGTTGCCCATTATTTATAGTCTGCCAAAGATATGAATTGAAAATTCGTATATAATTTCTAATCTCAATACTGTGAATTGTAAATCTATTGATTTTTTTAAAAGAAAAATTTTGTAAAACAATTACATTTTTTTCTAAAGTACAAATATTGTTTATTTTAAATAAATAAACACTTTAAAAAGTTTGTTTAAATTTAAGTTTCTTGTTATTTTTTCACTTATTAATAAGAATTTTATTAATATGTAAAAACAATTTCTTTTTTTCCTTTCTTATTTTTTATAAATGTGCAGTACAAATTTTGTTTATTGTAATGATCCTATTCAAAAAAAATTTTAATTTATAAACTTTCAATCAAATGAATTTTGTATAAACATTTGGCAGGTTTAACTCCAATAAAAAAAACTATTTTTACGAATAAGGGGTCAAATAAACAAAAACCGATTTCAATTTAAGTTTCTCCTTTTCATTTACTATTTGTTTTCTTGTTTTGCAATTATTATTTAACTATGTATAAAATGCAAATAAACTGTATGTAATGCAACTTTAAATAAATTTTAATATTTTTTTTTAATAAAAAATGCATTTTAAATTTGGTTATTTTTTCACATTTGGTAACTTTTTCAAAAAATTTGGTTGTAATATTTTTTTGGTCGTGGCAGCACTGCTTGGTATGTTAAAAGCAAATAACGATTTGAATGTGTTGATATTTCAAAAGCAAATGCCTTGTATTTTTATATACACATGCTTAGATGTGTGACAAAAAGGGGTTTGTACGAAAAAATACGTAAAGTTATAATTAAGTTAATATACAACCAACACTAACAAGCCTCTGTAGCACAATGGTTAGTGGGTAGAACTATAGTGAGCGACTCCTCAGTTCAATACTGGAGCACCTAAGTATTTATTTTAAATTTATTTCTGAAAGGGTTATAAAATTGTATATATGTATGTAATCAAAACTCAGAACCGAAATTTTATTTTTGCTAAAGTAAATTAAAACGCTATGGTATGGTGTAGGTACTACACGGTAAATATACATATGTGTGTAAAGTCGAATTCGGATAAGAACGCACTGTTTATATGTAAAAATCGCTTAATTGAAAATACAAATTGTTATTTATTATTTTTTATCAATCTCAAAGCACTTGTTTGCATTTGCTTAAAAGAAAACCTGCTGATTGAAACATATTTTGTTTAGAAATAATCTAATTTATATGAAACAAACATCCCGTAAAAGGAAAAATGTTTAATTTCTGGTAACAAAATACTTACTTGTCGAATACGAATAAAAATATATTAAAATAAGCAAATAGTCGAAAAATCGAATACGAGTATTCGTAACATTACTAGTAATGTAATGGAAATTTTTTCAACATCCATCGACAGCTTTTATTATTTATTCATGGATAGCTCAAATATATGATCAGATCAACATCAAGCTTAGTTAGAACTTTAAAATTCAACAAACATTAACATTTTCAACACAAATACTTCTGTGTGTATAAATATTATTGTTTGCAAGTATTTTAAATACCCTGCAGTCGGTGTAGCTAGCGAATGTCTAGCTATTTCGCGAGCTACCAGCCATTTCCACTAACAACTAGCAATGCACTCGACTGACGATTTTAACATACGGATGAAATTGACGGTAATCACTTGACACGATCAGACCGATGAGATCACTGGTGAGCAACTCCCAACTATTTCTCTAGTCAAAATGTACCAGTTAGATCAACAATGATATTTCCTAAATCAAAATACTACAGAAATTTAAATTTTTTTTTGATATTTGTTTATTCATCAAATTTCTTTTTCAATAGTTATAAAATATTCAATTAATTGTTCTTTTTCTTTGTTTATGCAACGTTTTAGTTGACTTCTGCTCATTTTACCTTTAAAAACACTTTTTTTACATGTATATGTGTGAGAGAGTCAAAGGCGAACTCTTGCATTACTTGTGGCCACTGTAGTATTTAGTCGGATTTTCGTTAGGGAAATACTTAACGATTTCGATTAAAATTCTACTTTTAAAACTGCAGGGTATGCCCTTTTTATGAAAACATTCAGGCATACATAAATATATATATACATAAATATAATTATATTTATATAATATATATTTGTACGTATGGTTGGGCGCATGGGCAATAATACAAAATATTTATTTTGTTTTTCTACCGTAAGACATTTCTGTATTATGTCTGAAGTTATACCTATTTGATGTTTACAAGTTTTAAATTGAGTTTGTGAAGAGAAACATTTTTTTAAAAAATTTAATTATTAAGTAAGTATTGCAAAATCAGGTAAAATTTGTTAATACAATATTTTTCGGTTAATTGCACATCAAAATTTGCACAACTTTTTGTTCAATAAACCGGGGAACAAATTAGCCGATACCCGCTTAATTGAACAATTCTTTCAATTACAAGAATCCCGTTTAATTTCAATTTGTTCAATTACAGAAATCACGCATAATTGGAACTACATACTAATGAATTAAAAGAAATCGCATATGTGCACTTTAAGTTTTTCAAAATAATTTTTTTTTACCTTAAACCAAAAAAAGGCAAGTAACAGAAAAAAATGTACTTATATGTGTATCGCAGGTATTTATTATTGTAGGTACATATGTATGTACTATTAAATGCACTATTTGAGTGCACATGAGTTTTACAAAAAAAACATAAACTTAAACACAAATTTTTTCACAAATGATGTCAAATAAGTATGTATGTGCAAAAATGCCAGATTATTTTTCAATAATAATGCAATTAACCGGGTAAAAGTAAGAGGAAATTTATTTTTGATGACATGAATTTTGAACCAATTAAGCGGGAAAATCAATTAACCGAGTTCAATTATCCGAGGAAATTTACATGTGTTTTCGTATGCAATATTTTTTTGCCCGATCATGTGGTTCAATTAAGCGTGGAAACCAATTAACCGTAGGGTCAATTAACCGAAAAATACTGTATTATTTTTAGTTCAATAGATAAATATAATTAACAAGAAAAATTTAATAAAATTTACAAGATAAATAGTGTTTTATCACGTGCAGATCTTTAGTCAATTAAAAATGATTACGAAAACATTAAGAATAGTCTAAACGACATTGTTAAGACATTTTTTTACAAATCGAAACTTTCGAATTCGTTACAAAATCGAAGTTTTTGGTTTGATGGGTAACTTTGTTTTATATTTATACGCACATTTTTACATACATATGTACATACATATGTTTGCCTTATGTTGGCTTGTTACTTTCATTTCAGCACGGATTTAAAGTTGATATTGTTATACATATTGATATAATTGCTATGTAGGTACCTACATATGTATGTATGTATATTGTTATTTGTTACACACATAATTACCTATTATTTTAACTGTAGGTAATAATTTGAGATTTGAAAAGTCAACACTATTTTGAGTTAGCTTAAAGCTTAGTACATACCTACTTGCTTAGATGAAAATTCAAATTACTAGGGGGTTCTTAAAAACACATACATATGTATGTAGCTATTATATACTACGTTCACACGGAACATGCTTCGCTCTCTATTCATGCTTCACACCCAATTATGAGCGAAGCAACATGCTTCGCCATACAAAATTTTGAGAGCGAAGCATGTAGATTCATATTGAATCTACTTGCGAAGCATGAAAAATTGCTGTCTTCTCTAAATTTTATCGCAATTTATCGGAAGTTTATCTGAACTAGATGAATAAAAACACAACAAAAACTTTAATTAAAAGCGAAAAATTGAATAAAAACTATAAAGATAAAACAACAATGGAAGCAAAAACTATGTTTGTGCATTTTTAAAAATGCGTAATAATTTAAACTTATTTTTTTTTGTCTATTTTAGATTTTATTTGTTATTTAAAAGAGAACTATCAAATCGAAGCAAGTACATGAGTCGTGTGAACAGCTAGATTCATAAACATGCTTCAGAGAGCGAAGCAAGTGCTTCATCCTCTCGTGTGAACATAGTAATACATATTAGGTACATACAGCCTAACAGAACGTATCAGTTTATCGATTTCGAGAAGGCTAATTAGTAATTATGTAAGTTATTTATTCTTCGTTATTGACCTATTACATAGGTACTTATGTCTGTACATACATACATACTTAAGTATGTATCAAAAAACACCTCATAAAAGGAAAAGTTATTTTACTGGTGACAAAATACTTTTTAGCGACGGCTCATTTCAATTATGTAGTATATATATGTATATATATATATGTATATGTATAAAATAACCTGTTTATTATTTTCAAATATAGTTACAAGCCTATGTACATATATTTCAATTTTTAAAATGAAAAACAAATTGACAAATATACAACATTTTAAAAGATAAATACAAAAGTATTTTTAACATACATACATGTAAATACATCAGAGTATATTTGTAATCATCAGTGTGCGACATTTTTTTCCACAGAGTTTACTTGTCTGGTACGTATGTATAGTGTTTGTGTGCATACATACATACATATTTATGTTTATAATGTGCTTTGGTGAAAAAAAAATTGAAATTTTTTATGTGTGTAGAATATTGCTTGGTATGTAAAAGCAAATAACGATTTGAGCAAAGACTATCAGCCGTATTCATAAAAATTTATTTCAGATTTATTAGCGGTTTATCAGCCAAAATTGTTAAAGTTGTATTCATAAACGAAAAAATTTTATTAAACCTTTAGTAAACCATCAGTAAAGTCAAAAAATTTATTGTTGGATTTGCCCTTCTTTAAACCAAAAATAAAGTGACATTTTGCATTATATTCAAGTAAATATAAAATATGGTGACATACATACATATATGTATGTATGTATATAAGTGTGTAGATATGTAGCATGTATTAATAATATTTACCATGTTTTCCATTTCATTTTCTGAAAGTTCTTGTTTGTTATTAGTTGCATCCATTTTAATTACACAAATTATAAATACATACATATGTACGTTTACTTGAAGCACAAATCAAAGAAATAAAATAAAATTCTGACGAATTATAGCAGTGATGTAAATTAAAGGTAAACAAACTCATTATTCGGTTACCTTTGCTACCGTATATCACAAAAATTGATAAATGGTAACAGTTTCTTTATTGATTTTCATTTAAAATTGTTCGCAAACTCATTTTTTATGTTTCTTATTTTGCAAACATATATTTTTCATTAAATTTTTTAAATAATTTATAGAAAACCTGATATCTACTTGATTATCGGGTTTAGCAAACAGTGGTTTAAAGCATCACTAAGAACTAAATGACAACCACATAAAAAGAGAGTTGCCATACATTCACATAAAGTCGCTACAATCGTTCAACAGCTATAAAACTGATATTGTTCCTTTATGAATACCAATTTTTATTAATCCTTAATAAAACGAAAAGTCTACGATAGCTATTGTACTCTATAAACCTACAATAATATTTTTTTATGAATACGGCCGTATAAATATATAAAGATATTGCACGTAGAACATTGAATAAAAACAAAAATTGTTTGGGTTTGTTGATGCTGTGGGGGGAAGTAGCAAGAGAAAAGACCACAAAAATTTTAGGCATACATACATATGTACGTACATAAGTATGTATGTAGTAATAATTTTGTCAAGTTTATTTTGTTGTTGTTTTTGAAACATTTTTGTTTCTTTTAACTCTACTAGAAATTATTTTCCAGAGAAATTATGGTTTTTTTTTTGTTGTTTACACATATAAATGATGCTCATTGAGAAATGTGTTTGTGTGTGTGTCATATTTCTTGTGCAAAGCACATTCAATAACAATATTAACAACTAAAAGCAGTTTCTTGTTTTCATATAAATCATGTGCAAATAAACAGTGCAAAGAAATGCGACCGATTCCTATGGCTGTAGGGTAAAATTACGTTTTTTGTTATTGTACTATTGCATTTATGTTGATTTGCACCGAACTATGTATACACATTTGTTTTATTAAATATTTTATTTTAGAATTTTCAATTGTATATGTAGTTAGAATATCTATATATGTATGTATATGCATAAATCAAATAAAACGTGCGCTTACCTGAGTTCGAAAACCATAAAATTTATTATTTTGTTTACAAAACTATTACACTCAAACCTCGTTTTATGCGAATTCGTTTTATGCGAATTCAAATTTATGCGGTTATAAAATTTTAATTTTTTTTGCGTTATTATTGCATATACAAAATTGGTGAAATTCTTAACACAGTGAATGCTTTACAAAACGAAATTTTCAATGTGGATCCAGATACGGAACGAGCAATAAAGATTCAACGTGGCCTTAACGATATATTTTCAGGATATCAAGAGTTGTACAAACAACTAAAAAAATCAAAATCACAAAGTCTGTTGACAAATTATTTTGTACGAGAAGAAAACAAAAAAGCTCTTGAAGAATCCTCGGCCGTTTCTCTTTGTCATAATGAGAACCTTTCAGGAGATGAAAGTGATGATATACCAAATGATATAATTGTTCCATCTAGTGATGAAAGCGATATAGAACCAGTTCAAAAACGATGCAGACAGTTATTAAATGATTTTGAAACATAAAATCTTATAAAAATATTAATTAAATTTAAATTTTTGTTCCTTTTTTTATACTGAATTAATATTAAATGTTTGTTTGTTTTCCTTATTTATTTATAAATTTTTAATTAATTTTTTTTTTTAAGTATGTAAATGAAATAAACTTTTTTGTTGACTTTTTTTATGCGGTTTTGTATGACTTTTAATTCTTTGATTTGAATTTATGCGTTTTTTTTAAATTCAAGAACGAATCAGTAGTTTTTATATGAAGCTAGGGTATCGTTTTATGCGAATTCATTTTATGCGGATTTTTGCGGAACGAATCAATAGCATAAAACGAGGTTTGAGTGTATAAAATTTATTAAAATCTTTTTAATAAGTGATAACTAGTACAAGAAATGTAATTATTTTTGGTGATTGGTACATATTTAATAATTTTCTGGATTGAGCATATGTTTTATTGTTTCAAAATTTTAAGTTTTTCTGCGCTCGTTAATTTGTATTTGTATGTTTTCCACGAGGAATGCTTTCGTAAAAGTGTAAGAATTAATAAGTTTAGCATCTCCATTCTGTGCTTATAGCATACATTGTTTTCTTGAAACCAAAAGGAATATATATTATATTTTTGGTGCAATTTACACATTGCTCAACAATAGTTTTTTTTATGTTTTTCATTTCTTTGGATTCATAAAAAATTTTTTCGAAAACTTTTATATGAATCTTACATACTGCAAAAAATAAGTCTGATGGAGCACACAAACTTCCAAAATCTGAATTTTAATCATAATTTTTTGCATGTACAAACATTTCTGATGGATATGACAAAATTTGCGCGGGTTTTATTATATCCATACGGCAGCGAGCACAAGATATCCGTTGAGCTAGCAGAGTTATTAACAGATTTCCAAAAATAAATTTATGAGACCCAACTGCAGGCAACACCTTTCAAACAAAACAATAATTTTGAAAATCTGTTTATAAATGACCAGGTTATTCAAAAAGCAATTTTTTCTATTTCAAATTCAAAATAATACAAATCGCACCCGTTCAACAATACTGTATTAACTCAAAAACTTCAAAGTGTTCAGGAGAGACAAAAAACTGTTTTTTTTTATACTATTCGTCTATCACAAAGAGAGATACAACTGTATTTTTTTGGGTGAAAGAGTGGAGAAAATGGTGTAAAATTTTTACAGTGGATAGATATGACCACTGTTCATCGATTTCTTGCAAAAAACGAAATTTTAAAAATTTTGAGTTAATACAGTATTGTTGAACGAGTGCGATATATAGCCTATATTTCAAGTTATACACTGTTAACATATCTGCGCGAAATTTCATTTAAATCGGTCCAGTAGTTTCGGAGATTAGCGAGAACAAACGTCGTGACACTTTATTTTTATATATGTATGTACATAGATATATGTACATAGTTATATAAATTTCCAATTTTAAATAATATAAAATTCGGTGCGAATCGATGTTCTTGCAATAGTACAACAATAAAATACATATATTTGCCATTCAAATAAGAATCAACGACGTTAGCTTTACGTATCTTATGTCCACATATATTGTGCGAACACAAAACGAGCCTTTGCTTCAAAAGCGTCATAATTCAAAATATGTCATTTTTGAGCTAATATATATATAACTAATCGCGATATCAATTTTTATATTGTGCAAAATTTTCATACAAATATGAAAGATATTTGTATTTTATTATTCTCTTGGGAGAAGAATATTTTACCATTGATTTATAGGTAAATTTTAGACTTTAAATTCGTTTCCTGCCAAACAAGATTTTTTGAATTATGACTCTATTGCAGCTAAGGCTCGAAAAGTTTTTTTTGTTTATATGGAATCTTTCGTTTGTTTATTAAATGTACACACATGCACACATACTTGTGAATGCAAAGACACAAACGTATGAACACATGTATACATATCTAAATGAATAGTAGAGACATGAGAATAATAAATTCTCTGAGAAAATAAATGACTCTCTTGAAAAAAGTGGTTTTACTACTAAAACCACCAGCAAATTAAGCATTTCCCGTACAATGTTCTACGTGCAATATCTTTATATATTTATAGTCTTTGATTTGAGTCTGCTGATCTTTCAAAAGCAAATGCCTTGTATTTTTATACACACATGCTTAGATGTGTGACAAAATGGTGGTTGTACGAAAAAATACGTTGAGTTATTATTAAGTTAATATACACAAAGAACTAGCAAGCCTCAGTAGCACGATGGGTCGTGTGTTGAATTATTGTCTCTGACAAATATTCAATGCGCTTGACCCCGTATTCAATACTACTGAGGCACCTAGTGTATTTATAAATTTATTTCTGCAATGAATATATATATATCTTCATTTAGTTGTATATATATCCATTTCAGAATCGATACTTTTATTTTTGCTGATTTTCAATACGAAGCATCCTTAGAAAAATCCCTACATTTTACTTTAAGAAACAATTCTCTAGCTCTTCTAGTGTCTTCAGAAAATGGATTTCACGTACAGACAGACGGACAGACGGACAGGGCTCAGTTAACTTTTTTATCTATAAGGATCCAGAATATATATACTATATGGACCTCATATAAATATTGTGGAAATTACACACGTAATGACAAACCTATAAATACCCTTACCATTTTTGGTGAAGGGTATAAAAAGAACAATATGTATTTCGGAATTGAAATATTAACAAGTATAAATCAAAACAAATAAAATCATTTTGTTGGACAATAACACTGAGGATTTTTATAGGAAAAAGCAGTAAATAAATTAAAGAAAAACTATAAAAAGGAAAAAGAACAATATTTTGAAATTAAAATACTAATAACTCCTTTAATAAAATATTATAGGAAAAAGCAGTAGATAATTCAAGAAAAACTATAAAAAGAAAAAGAACAATATTTCGGAATTGAAATATTAACAAGTATAAATCAAAACAAATAAAATCATTTTGTTAGACAATAACACTGAGGATTTTTATAGGAAAAAGCAGTAAATAAATTAAAGAAAAACTATAAAAAGGAAAAAGAACAATATTTTGAAATTAAAATACTAATAACTCCTTTAATAAAATATTATAGGAAAAAGCAGTAGATAATTCAAGAAAAACTATAAAAAGAAAAAGAACAATATTTCGAAATTGAAATATTAACAAGTATAAATCAAAACAAATAAAATCATTTTGTTAGACAATAACACTGAGGATTTTTATAGGAAAAAGCAGTAAATAAATTAAAGAAAAACTATAAAAAGGAAAAAGAACAATATTTTGAAATTAAAATACTAATAAATCCTTTAATAAAATATTATAGGAAAAAGCAGTAGATAATTCAAGAAAAACTATAAAAAGAAAAAGAACAATATTTCGGAATTGAAATATTAACAAGTATAAATCAAAACAAATAAAATCATTTTGTTAGACAATAACACTGACGATTTTTATAGGAAAAAGCAGTAAATAAATTAAAGAAAAACTATAAAAAGGAAAAAGAACAATATTTTGAAATTAAAATACTTATAACTCCTTTAATAAAATATTATAGGAAAAAGCAGTAGATAATTCAAGAGAAACTATAAAAATAAAAAGAACAATATTTAGGAATTGAAATATTAACAAGTATAAATCAAAACATATAAAATCATTTTTTTAGACTATAACACTGAGGATTTTTATAGGAAAAAGCAGTAAATAAATTAAAGAAAAACTATAAAAAGGAAAAAGAACTATATTTTGAAATTAAAATACTAATAACTCCTTTAATAAAATATTATAGGAAAAAGCAGTAGATAATTCAAGAAAAACTATAAAAAGAAAAAGAACAATATTTCGAAATTGAAATATTAACAAGTATAAATCAGAACGAAAAAATATGACAAAAGCTTTAACAGCAAACTTAAAGGAAATCAAGAGAAAGTAACATGAAAGATTTGGGCAGACACCCAACTTACCTGTGTTCATCGCAGGGTTAGAGATGGCGGTGTTGTTGTGGATGTTGTTGATTATTCCATGAATATAAACGGGACCATTACCTCTAATCAAATTGAATGTAGCTGGGGTTTCATAGAATTCAATGTCGGGATCTTCAAGTTGTCTTTAACAGAGTGCACCTCTACTACATTGAATTCATCCTCCTTTGCTTCTGCACCCAAAAGAATTTGTCTGATGATTAATTTTTGGCCGCGGGGATAATCCTCATCATTGGATAATACTTCCCATTCAACCGAGTCGTTTTCGCCTTTCAAAGTAACACCATAGAATTATTCGTCAGACATTGTGATTTTATGGATTCTTTAGGATTAAATTTGTATAATAAATTCTTCACGTAACTCGTGTTATTTGCACACAAAATGATATTTTCCACCACAGAGACGAGGAGGAATTTGCGAAGTTTTATGTATTGTAGTGTGTTTGACTAACCACTACTGCATGCCATCTGCATGCAGCAAGTGAAACATAACACTTTTGTTATTGTCCACATTCCAATTGTATGATCAGAATGTATTATGCTGATCATGCATATTCCCACACATACTTTGTGTATGTGTTAGTTTTAAGACATAGAATATTTTAGCATTATTAAGATTAAATAAGAAATAATAATTAAGTTAATAATTGTGCACCAAACTGGACAGTCGCACAAGCGAATATTATAACAAAGGATAAATTCCTACAGTAACAAAATTACTGCTAAATTAATCTATAAATAAACCAATGCTTTAAATTTAATCCATGTAATAAAGAAAGTGATAATAAAATAATATACAAGAGTGAAGTGAGGCAGTGCAACATGGATCTGCTGGTGCAGTTTAATGTGTTGTGAATTGATCTAGTCTTGGATTGCATTGCTCATATGCTCAACTCTAATCTTCTCCCATGATTTGATCTGGTTTTGGATTGCATTGCTCATATGCTCAGCTTTAGTATTCTTCCATAAATTAATCTATGAACCAACAACGCTGGGACAACAGCAAAAGAGAAAACACATACCCCAAGCCGTATGAAGCTAACAACATTTCAACAATCAGGATTCGGTAAAGAGTTTGTTGTTAATTTTTTTAGAAGAAGAGATTTGTTTTACACACTTTTGTGAATAATGTAATAATTTTTTTCTCAATTTGAATTTAATTTAAATATACATACGCATGTTTGTGTATAATGTAATAATTTTTTCTCAGTTTGAATTTAATTTAAATATACATACACATGTTTGTGAATAATGTAATAATTTTTTCTCAGTTTGAATTTGATTTGAATATACATATGTACACATATTTGTGAATAATGTAATAATTTTTCTCAAAAAAAAAAATATATAAAGTTTTGTCTTTTATTTTCGCTTTAAAGAAAATATATATAAGAGTTATCGCTGAGACACTTACGAGTCCCTCCAGTCGATAATATCAAAAATAAATTAAAATTGTAACTAATATATGTGTCACTGAGAAACTCACGAGTCCCTCCAGTTGATGTATATACTGTTAGCGTCAAAAGAAAGTGTACACCATTGACTTTCATATTTAAAAGTTTATTATATATTTGTTTTTGCAATTTTACCAAAGTTTTTACATTTTTTATTTAATATATATCCTTCATTCACATTTTATGAAACAACAAAAAAAAAATTCCAACAACAACAAAAATTAAAGAACAAAATAAAAAAATCGTCATATTTTTTAGCGTCAAAAGTAAGTGTACAACACTTGTACATAACAAGTAATAAGCAAATTAATGGTAAAAATTAGTTTTGGTTTTGTCACGAGCAGTTAAAAAAAGAACACTTCTTTAATATTTTGAAAATGGGCAAACAAACTTCTCTAGATATTCGTAAACTTGTGCTAAAATATTACGAAGAAGGAAAATCGTTGCGTGAAATTGGTCTTATGATTGAGAGAAGTCACAACAGTGTAAAAAATATAATTGATAAACACAAACAGTTTGCAAATTTAGAAAATCGTCCTAAATCTGGAAGGCCATCCAAACTAAATAGTACTCAAATACGGTCCATTGTGCGAAAAGTTAAGCAAAACACAACAGAAAGTGCTGTAAAAATATCCGAACAGTTTTCAGAATGCTCTGGTACTAGTGTTAGTGCCAGCACAATACGAAGAGCCCCACACGCAAATGGACTGCATGGACGAGTTCCAAGAAGAAAACCGTACATATCGGCACTCAACCAACGTCGGCGTCGAGAGTTTGCCAAAAAGTACGAAAATTACACTAGTTTATTTTGGAACAATGTACTTTTTAGCGACGAAAGTAAATTGGAAATTTTTGGTAAAAAAAAGCCGGTTAAAATTTGGAGGACGAAAAATTGTGAATTTGCACAGCAAAATGTTATATCCACAGTGAAGCATGGTGGTGGTTCAGTGATGGTGTGGGGATGTATGGCAGCTAATGGTGTTGGAAATTTGGTACTCATAGAAAACACTATGAATAAAACAGATTACCTCAACATATTAAAAAATAATTTGGCACAAAGCGTAGAAAAATTGAGCTTGGGTCGAAATTGGGTCTTTCAGCAAGACAACTATCCGAAGCACACTACCAAAATAGTAAAGGAATGGCTGCTTTACCATACTCCCAAGCAGTTGGATCATCCTCCCCAGTCCCCCGATCTCAACCCCATCGAACATTTGTGGGAACATCTTGACCGGCAAATAAGAAAAAGGATAATTACCAGCAAAGACTCTCTCAAAAAGGTGATAATGGAAGAATGGTCACAAATTTCACCCGAAGTTACAAAAAAACTTGTAGAATCAATGCCCAGAAGACTGCAAGCCGTAAAAAAATCAAATGGGAATCAAACCAAATACTAGCTATTTTTAATTAACGTTATTATTTTAATATTGAGATAATGTACACTTACTTTTGACGCTAAAATATATGACGATTTTTTTATTTTGTTCTTTAATTTTTGTTGTTGTTGGAATTTTGTTTTTGTTGTTTCATAAAATGTGAATGAAGGATATATATTAAATAAAAAATTTAAAAACTTTGGTAAAATTGCAAAAACAAATATATAAACAGTATATATATTCTACTATATATGATTCTACCCTGAATTTTCCTAATATAATATGGCGAAATAGTTCCATAAGAATAAATCGAACAGATTAAATAATTTGAGATATTGATTGATTTTTTTTTAAATGAATTAAATTTTAATTTATGATTGTAATTTTCCTAAAATAATATGGTGAAATAAACCCATAAAAATAACTTGAGCAGATTTAATAATTTTTATGAATTGGATACTTTGAAATATTGATTGGTTAATGATCATACTTCGAACTTTGAAAAATAATATGGTGAAATATTCCATAAAAACGTAGAATTTTTTTTGAGAACCTAATAACAGATTTTTCTTTACATTTTTGGTAATACCATGATATTTTTGTAATATAAAGTAATACTTCAATATGCTTCGAATTCAAACATAATTATTATCGGTTGGTTTAGAAATAAATATATGAGGCGATAAATGCCCATGAGCACTGTGAAGTACCTAGACTACTTCACTAAATTAATAATGAAAATAAATGAAAATAAAAAAAAGGGAAAGCGAGTACTTTCTAAATTTGAGTTGAACGACAAAATTATAAATAGAAACGTAGACTTAGGTCACCACTTTCTAAAGCTTGAAAAAGTAGCTGATAACATTGCTCTGACAACATTGCGACTTTCACTAGATGATAGTACGCTTAATAACCTAGGAATGAATATTGAAAACCTTCAAAGAGAAAGGTATTGAAATCTTGCAAGATGCAGATAATAAATATTGTGCTCACAAAAAAAAAAATAATAATAATAAATAAAATAACCACCGATCAAAAAAAAAGTACATGAATAAGAATTTTTCATGAACAAAGTAAATGAATAGAAGTATGTAAATTTGAATTGAATTTTTTTTTCCTGTTTTCAAGATGATTTTGAATTAAGAAATGAAATGAATAAAAAATAAAAATAGAGGTATGATACATTTGGAATAAAAGTATATTGTTTAAAATGAATTTTGTTTTTGCATTAGTGCAACAAATTTTTTTGAAATACGTCCATTATAGGCCAATTTTAACGGCTTTGGACAAAATTTTATAATTGCATAATAAATAATTAATATGAACAAA
Source organism: Lypha dubia (assembly GCA_947311025.1). Taxonomy (NCBI): domain Eukaryota; kingdom Metazoa; phylum Arthropoda; class Insecta; order Diptera; family Tachinidae; genus Lypha; species Lypha dubia. The sequence goes on along the minus strand of OX371260.1, from coordinate 80,926,731 downwards.
GTGAATGAATAGTTAAGAATTTTTTTTGTAATAATTAGTTAAGACTTTTTTTTTTAAGATAAAAATACAATTTTATAATAAAGTAATTTTTATTTTTAGCATATGCATATGTATAAAAAAAAATTGGCGCCAAATAATCATTAATATATCCCCAATTAAACATTAAAATATATCCAAATAAACATTAATATATATCCAAACAAAACATTAAAATATATCCAACAAATAAAATAATACATATATTATATTTACTTTAATTTTTTAATTTTTTTAAATATATAATTTTTACTCTATTTTCATAATTTTGTTATATGCAAAGTTCTTTATCTTTATAAATATTACATATTAATTAAAATATATAACCCTTACTTTAATTTTTTTATATAATTTTTGAGTATATTTTATGAACTGTACAACATCTTACCAGCTATATTAAGCCCACAATTATTAGTAATAATCCTATAATTTTTTTTATAATAAAATTTTTAATAATATATGAATTAACATTTTCTAAAAAGGGAGGGAAGGCATTATCCCTAAAAATTCCTGTAATTTTTAACTTTATAATTTTTTATTACTGGTAAGAATAATCAACTCAGTATTGATTATTCTTTCTGGAAAAGGGAGGTGTAGTGTGTTTGACTAACCACTACTGCATGCCATCTGCATGCAGCAAGTGAAAAATAACACTTTTGTTATTGTCCACATTCCAATTGTATGATCAGAATGTATTATGAAAAAATGCGCCGATTTTTGTCGGCCACTCATGCGCCGATCACAGTCGACAACCAGTGCCGATACACGGGCTGGAAAACCGAATTTTGAAATTGCACACCTTGTAAAACTATTTTTTTTAAGCTTAGTTGAACCAAAATTAATTTTTTATTATCTTTTATGCATTTAAATTTTATTTATTTGTTGTGGGTTAGCAAATCTACATATATGCAAAAAATTAATAAAAATTTTAAAATCAAATTCTTGAGTATTTGCTCGAATAAATGTTATATTTTATTCATATATTGTTAAAAAAGTGTTATGGGGTAGGTAATCTATGTATATGCATTTCGTTGTTAGCTTAATACCAACTCATCAAAACTCATCTTCTCATACATAAACTCGCAATAATAAGTTTTTTTTTTTTTTTTTTTTTTTTTTTTTTTAATTAGGACCAGCACTCAGGGGATGACCCCTACGTATGCAGTGCATTGTGCCGGAACTCAGAGAGAGGGATAGAGTAGAGAAGATAGATGTTGAAAATGTAGAAGGCTTAACTCTTTTACAACTCTGCTTTGCGCGTTATGTTATTTTTTATAGCAGTGTTGAGGCGTCTCCGGTGTTAGGTAGACGCATTAACTTTGTTAAGCTGGAGTTACATACCACGCGTCCTACGCGTCACGCGTTCTACGCTTTTTACGCGTTGTACGCGTTGTACACTTTTTTGAAATTCAAGTTACATGCAACGCGTTCTATGCGCCAAACTGTTCGTATTGATCAGCTGTTGTTCAAGTAAAGTGAACTTGTTTACTTATACATACATACCAGTTAAATAAAGTAAATTGTTTTGGCAAAAATGGACAGTGACATCGATGTTTTAAAAGAATTAATAGAATTTATTAATTGCTCTTCCATTTCGCACACAATATTTTACACTTGTTTTTAATAAACATGCAATGGAGATGATACAAACAACTTAAAAGTTATCGATAATTAAATTCAAATTTTGTTGATTACATAATTGTAGTAAAATGTGAATTAAAATGCATTTTATTATTGTGTTCAATATTTACAAGCTTAATTACAAAAGATTTTTGTATATTCAGCACTTTTTATGAAAAAAAAATTAAACAATTTATCCACGACACAAAAATATTTATCGATAACATTGGAAATTGAATATTATTTATCATCCATGACTAACAAATACAGCTGTGTTTATTTATATGACGCGTCTGACGCGTACAAAAGTAGAAAGTAGGTCTACTTTTCGCGTCGCATGCGTCGCGTGCGTTCTACGCGTCGTGCTGTGTAACTTATCACATGCAAATGCACTGATTCTACTTTTCTGACAGACGCATGAAACGCGTCGACGCGTATAACGCGTGGTATGTAACTCCAGCTTTAAGCTGTATTGGCAGACATTCTATTAATTGTTTTACTTCGCCGATGTTTCTGCTAACCGAATTACTAAAGCATACGCAAAATTGCTTTTAAAAAACTTTAAAAACATCACACAAATAATTTTTTTTCATTCGATATAAATCTGTTTACTTTTCTTATACACAACCTTTTGTTGGCAATAAAAGTTTTTATAAGGCAAAATAAAAACAAACTTCCCTTTTACAAAATATAACCTTTTACTCAAGTATTCATGTTTTTAGTAAAGATCAACTGATGAGTTGATATTTAACTACCAACGAAATGCACATATGTAAATTAGCTAACCCATAACAAGTAATAATATTTTAAAAACATATATTCATAAGTATTTGTGCGAATAAAATGTTATATTTCATATATATATTAAAACATTTAATATAACATTTGTACTGTTGAACAGAAAAAAAACGATTTTACCATCCCTGAAAACATCTGTTTACAAAATAACAAGAATAGAAGTACGTGCTGCGTAGTAGTAAATTCAATTAAAATTCATTAATTTTTTATTATTATATACATATGTATTAATACTCCTATATTAATTATATACACAATATATGTATGTATATGGCCAAAGCAGTTTTCTCTTTTTCATTGTAATAAATGCCGAAAATTAAACTGTATCTGCCAACAAGCAAATAAACAAACGCATATACATACATATACGTACATACATACTCGTACATACAATACATACATGATTTAATTTGCCCAATAATGCACGATAGTGGGATCGCATTGTACCAATTATTGTCGCAATTGAGATTTGGCCGATATGAGCCGAAAGAAACTGTGGCAATATGCGACGATAATGGGAACGCCCAAAAATTAATTGTGCAATATTTTTACATGTGTGCGGATATAGCACGATAAAAATTGTCGCAGATTGTGCTGTTTGCGCCGATAGTGGGATCTTAGCTTAAGAAATAATAGTAATAAGAAAAAATTGTTAACAATATGTAACAAAAGAAATTTTTATATATGTAAGTATACGTAAGAAAAAATTGTTAGTTATAAGATTAAAAATATTAACCCGTGTTTTAAAATCAACCACTAATCATCATCCCGTTAACAATGAAGAATCCAACAATCATCAACAGCAGCCTATATCTATCAACCTCACACAACCGCAAAACCTATATACGATACCACAACACATACATAGACGGAATGACCAGTTACGTTGGAAAGGGGGAATCACTACAAGGCCAATGACAACTACAAAGTCAATAACAACCGCAGTAGTTCACAAGCAATATCATAATTTTTCCTTGGTGACGCAGCAAACGTACCAAGTCGACAGACACTTAGCAGTCACCAACTAATGGTAAACTGCGAACCTCCAGACAATCGAGGCTCGGGAGATCATTACATATTACTCCGAGAGCTGCCAAAGCTGTATCGCCAAGGTAGTCGGATGCATACACACATCTATTTTGACTTGATTCCAGAAGGATGGCTACGAAACATCCTAAGACAGGATGTTTCTTGTCCGCAAGGGGGGAGGGATGTTATGAGTCGTTTTCCCCCAACCAACAAAAATATCAGCAGCAGCGAAACATACGCTGCATACACATACTGACGTTGTCATGAGTTATTTTCCCTCAACCAGCAAAAATACCAACGGCAGCAAAATACCGCTGCATGCATTACTGACGTTATTACCAGTAATTTTCCTACAGATATATGGTGACGTTGCAATACCGCTGCATACATATATATGCCAGTAACTTTCCTACAGATATATGCTGACATTGCAATATCGTGAGAACCGCAATCGGCTGGAAGTTCCACGGGTATGAATATGCTGAATTTTCATACTAACACACTTAGCAATGACCACGCCGCCGGCAGTGAACGTCAGCAGCATCGTTCAATCAGACAGCGAAATTGGGTATAAAAGCGGAGGGTGATTTGGTATGGAAGTTCTAGTCAATTAAATTCTAATCAGTGAGTTCTAGTCGGTAGAGTCTTGACAGAAAGCAGTTCGGGATTATTCTTTAACGCGTAACAAAAACCTGATCAAACACCAGCCCTAAAAAGCGGGTCCCTGTGAAGGCTAAATAATGTTTTAAAGTAGTATATATTTATATAAATATATTTTATAAGTCAAAACCTGATCAAACACCAGCCTTAAAAAGCGGGTCCCTGTGAAGGCTAAGAAATGTTTTAAAATAGTCTGTGGTTAATAAAGAAAAATAATAATAACTAAATAATAAAAATAATGTTTTAATACAAACATAACAATACAAACTAAACTGAACTCATTTTTTTTAATAAAAATAAAAATTTTTTTTTTCAGTGGAAATTTGATATAATACTAAATGTAATGAAGTTTTTTTTCCTACTCATTTTTGCAACGTTTTAAAATATTTTTAAAATTTTCAATTTCGTGTATAAGTTATTTCAAGGTTAACATAAAAAATAAAGAAAAGACATAGATATCAATACACATACACAATAATTACAAAACTAACTTATAAATGTATATTAAAAATTGTTTCACGATAAAAATATATACAACATTCCCTTGTTTTTTATAAAGTTGGAAATGTAAATAAAGCCAATGTTAAAATTTTTTTTCAAATATCTAACAAAGAATTTGTCATACATACATACAATTTAATATTAAGTAAAAATTAAGGTCATACTAATACACAATACACTTATTTACAAAAAATAGAAAATTCATATAAATCAAATTCTGTAAATGATTGAGTAAATCAATCCAAAATGTTATTAAGCTTCCATACTTTTTGGTGATTCAATCGAATTATTAAAAGGTTTTTAACAATTTGTTTTTAAGTTTTTAATTATAAAATATAAAAGGGGGACATTTTAAAACCAAGAATTATTACCATAGGAAACTTTTTCAAAATAGTTTCATGTAGAAACTTGCATCTTACATCTATGGTTAATAGCTTAAAAGAGATATATACATATTAAAAATAAGAGTAATAAAATTTTTTTTTTTATATGTAAGAAAAGTAATTTTTATATAATATAAGTATACGTAAGAAAAAATTGTTAACAATACGTAAGAAAAGAAATTTTTATAAGTATGCGTAAGAAAAAATTGTTAGTAATAAGATTAAAAATATTAACCACCGTTTCTAAATCAACCAATAATCAACATCCCAACAACAATGAAGAATCCAACAATAATCAGCAGCCTATATCTATCAACCTCACACAACCGAAAACCTATATACGATAACACAACACATACATAGATGGAATGACCAGTTCCGTTGAAAAGAGGGGAATCACTACAACGCCAATGACAACTACAAAATCAATAACAACCTCAGTATTTCACCAGCAATATCATATTTTTTCCTTGGTGACGCAGCAAACGTACCAAGTCGACAGACACTCAGCAGTCACCAACTAATGGTTAACTGCGAACCTTCAGGCAATCGAGGCTCGGGAGATCATTACATATTACTCCGAGAGCTGCCAAAGCTGTATCGCCAAGGTTGTCGGGTGCATACACACATCTATTTTGACTTGATTCCAGAAGTATGGCTACGAAACATCCAACACAGGATGTTTCTTGTCCGCAAGGGGGGAGGGATGTTATAAGTCGTTTTCCCCTAACCAACAAAAATATCAGCAGCAGCGAAACATACGCTGCATACACATACTGACGTTGTCATGATTTATTTTCCCTCAACCAACAAAAATACTGTAATGTGCATGTGTATATTTATTAGCTAGGCTGCCAGTTGGGATGTGTTCTTCCATATGCCTGGTTTATTGGTGCCATGTAAGGTTCGTGCGCAATATCTGACCTGCCTCTTCTTTGTTTGCTGGCACGTACTCCTCGACAGGTATGATATTTTTCTTTAGTTCGTTGGGCAGGATCGCCATGTAATGTGCGTGTGTATATTTATTAGGTTTTTCAGGGATTTATAATGGACCTGCCTATTAAGGTGCCGGCGCTTAAGAACGCCACTGGCCTAAATATATTTAAGGCAGTTGGATGCCTGTTTAGGTTTAAAAAGAAGCAGTTTAATGCTCCAAGAGATAATTCCGATTTTAAGGCTAAGTAATGATTGATTTATTTTCATAAATGTAAGTTCTTAAATACTAATATAACAGTATCTTAAAACTACAAAAATTTCCAAAATATTCCAATAATTATTCCAATAATAATAATAGTTATTGTAAGGAATTTATACAAGAATTTAAATACAGTATTCTACGAGGGTAGATCTAATTATAGGTAAATAATATAAATAATATTCATAATAATATAAAATAATATAAAATACACTACAATACCAACGGCAGCAAAATACCGCTGCATGCATTACTGACGTTATTACCAGTAATTTTCCTACAGACATATGTTGACGTTGCAATACCGCTGCATACATATATATGCCAGTAATTTTCCTACATATATATGCTGACATTGCAATATCGTGAGAACCGCAATCGGCTGGAAGTTCCACGGGTATGAATATGCTGAATTTTCATACTAACACACTTAGCAATGACCACGCCGGCGGCAGTGAACGTCAGCAGCATCGTTCAATCAGACAGCGAAATTGGGTATAAAAGCGGAGGGTGATTTGGTATGGAAGTTCTAGTCTGTAGAGTCGTGGCTGAATAGCAGTTCGGGAATATCCTTTAAAATTGTAACAACTAACCAAAAAACCTAATCAAACACCTGCCTTAAAAAGCGGGTCCCTGTGAAGGCTTAATGATATTTTATAAAGTAAAACCTGATCAAACACCAGCCTTAAAAGGCGGGTCCCTGTGAAGGCTAAGTAATATTTTAAAGTAGATATAAAGCTAACATTTTGTAGTCTGTGGTTAATAAATAAAAATAATAATAAATAAATAATAAAAATAATGTTTTAATTCAAACATAACATAATAAAATTTATATTAAAAAATGTTTTTGGTACTCTTGCAAAAGGAAAACGATATTATTGTTTTTTTTTATTTATTTAACATTTACAAAAATGTAATTTTATTGAATGATTTTATTTAATTTAAGTTCTGGACAGCCGCTTGTGCGACTGTCCAGTTTGCAACACAATTATGAACTTGATTATTATTTAGTATTAAAATCTTAACATAGCTTAAACATTCTATATCTTAAACTAACACATACACAAAGTATGTGTGGGAATATGCATGATCAGCATAATACATTCTGTATATTCTGATCATGCGGTTATAGCATGGACAAATATTTAAACAATAACAAGAGTGTTATGTTTCACTTGCTGCATGCAGACGTCATGCTGTAGTGGTTAGTCAAACACACTACACCTCCCTTTTTCAGAAAGAATAATCAATACTGACTTGATTATTCTTACTGGTAATTAAAAATGTAAAAGTTAAAAATATGGGGGTTTAAAATTGTAAGATTAAAAATTAAAGAGATTTAAGATTAAAATTAGAGGGATTTAATATTAAAATCATAGGGACATTCTTCTCTTCCCTTTTTAAAAAAAAAATTACGTTATTATAAAACTATTTCATAATTTTGATTTTATGATTATATTAAAGGTAAATGATAAATTGAATTGTATTAAAATGCTTTACCAAAAAATCACATTTTAACCAACGTATTCAAAAAACTTTATTATATAAAAATTACGTTATTATAAAATTATTTCATAATTTTGATTTTATGATTATATTAAAGGTAAATGTTAAATTAAATTGTATTAAAATGCTTTACCACAAAATCACATTTTAACCAATGTATTCAAAAAAACTTTAATTGAATCTTTTGATTCTATTTTTATGGACTCTAAATCTTTTTTTGTTTTCATCCATTAGTTCAATATTGTTATTTTCATCAAGGCCTACTACCTTGTATGGACCTTTATATACATTTTCTCATTTGTGTCCAGCTTCATTGCGGACTAAAACAAGATCATTTATGGCCGCGTTAATTGATTTGGCCTTTTCATTGGAGGTTTGTTGTCTTTCAAGCTTTGCATTTTCAATCATAGATGCTGCTCGGTGTTGAGCTACTTGCAATCTAAATTTAATTTCTTTTTCATAAGCGTCAATATTATAGACTGGATCTATAGTGTTTGTGAATTCTAAGGTAGGTGGCATTTTTCCGAAAACCAGCTCAAACGGGCAATATCCGTGAGCTGTGGATGGAGTTGTATTATAACAATAGATGAAAAATTTTAGCCAATTATCCCAATCAGATTTATCTGATGATACATAAGATCTTAAATACTCGTTGAATGTTCTGTGAGATCTCTCAACAGTACCGATGATGATAGGGAGTAGAGTTTAATTTCTCTATCTTCATTAATTTACATAATTCTTTCAGACCCTGATTCATATATTCAGTACCGATATCGGTAATTATTTTATTCATTGGACCGTATATCAACTTCTCTGGATGATTTATTTGGTATGGGAATTGCTACTAAATATTTAGTCAGGTCACACATCATTGTCACAGCGTATTCATTCTGTGAATCTGACCTTGGAAGTGGTCCAATGGTGTCTATTATGACTGTTTCAAACGCTTTTTGAGGAGTTGGTGTTAGGATCCTTTGCCTTTAAACGTTGTCTTATTTATTTGACATTCTTTGCATTGCTTGACATACTTTGTGATGTCTCTGGTCATACCTTTCCAATGGTATTGTAGTTGTATTTTCTTTATCATGGGTGTTATTCCTGGATGTCCTCCAGTTATTGGATTATTATGAAATTTTCGCATGATGTTTAATTTCTTTGAATCGGTGGTGACTTTAATTAATTTTGGTGTGAGCACAATAGTTAAATTAGAATCTTGCAAGATTTCATGACCTTTCTCTTTGAAGGTTTCTATATTTGTTCCTAGGTTATAAAGCGTACTATCATCTAGTGAAAGTCGCAGTGTTGTTAGACCCATATTATCAGCTACTTTTTCAAGCTTTAGGAAGAGGTGACCTAAGTCTACATTTCTATTTATAACTGTGTCGTACAACTTAAATTCGGAAAGTACTCGCTTTCCTTTTTTTATTATTATTTTATCTTTAGTAAAATACAATCTTGGTATTTTACGGTGCTCTTGGGCATTTATCGCCTCATATACTTTCAAACCAACCGATGTTTTAGAATTAGGGTTTGTTTTAACCTCATTGTTACAACTATTTTTAGACTGAAGTCTTGTTGTTACCTTCAGTATTTTATTGATCTCTGTATTTTTTATATCTTCAAAATCTATTCGTGACAGCGCATCTGCCACTGTATTGTCTTCACCCCTAACATACTCGATTACAAAATCATACTCTTCTAAATCCAATCTCATCCGCATTAGCTTTGATGAAGGATTTTTTAATGAAAATAGATAAGTTAGTGGTTTGTGGTCAATTTTGATCACAAACTTTCTTCCATAGCTATATGGCCTATAGTATTTTACAGCCCAATGTATTGCAGTTAGTTCCTGTTCTATTGTTGATTTATTACTTTCACCCTTAGTGAAAGATCTGGATGCATAATAAACAGGTAGTTGAACACTTTGTTTTTCTTGACTGAGAACAGCTCCGCAAGCGTGCTTGCTTGCGTCTGTAGTGATACAAAATTCCTTAGAAAAATCTGGATATTGAAGTATTATAGGACTCAGTAAATGTGATTTGAGGGTTTGGAAAGAATGTTCACATTCTTGAGTCCATTCAAATTGTATATTTTTTCTCGACAACCTACTTATGTGTCGTGATAATTCAGCAAAACCAGGTATGAACCGTCGATAATAGTTACAAAAAGCTACGAAGCGTTTAGCTTCATCACCATTTTTTGGTGTAGGATATTTATCAATTATAGAAAATTTACTGTCGTCAGGTAAAATACCTTTGTCAGTACATTTGTGACCAAGGAACGTCACTTCACGACAAAAGAATAAACATTTATCAGGATGCAATTTAAGATTATATTTTCTACATAAGCTGAATACGTCTTTGAGATTACGCAACATGTGTTCTGTAGAACAACCAATCACAACTAAATCGTCCATATATACGAAAGCTTGTGTTGGTGATAAACCGGCAAAAGCCAAGGACATCATTCGTTGAAATGAGTTTGGAGCTATTTTTATACCATATGGCAATCTGTTAAAACGGAAGGAACCTTTTTCTGTAGAAAATGATGTGATGTCTCTAGAGTCTTTGTCTAGTTCTATTTGATGAAAACCTGACATTAAGTCAAGGCAAGAAAAAAATTTAGCTCGGCCCAATTGGTCGAGTATATCATCTATACGTGGTAACGGAAACTTATCAGCTACTAAGTTTTTATTCACTCCCCTATAATCTACTACTAGTCTCCATCTTTTCTGATTTGTACCTGGGAGAGGTTTTTTAGGTACTAAAAGAATAGGACTATTATATTCAGACAGTGATGGCTCTATTATATCGTCTTTTATCAACTTATCAACATGTTTGTTTACTTCCTCTTTATGTGAGTGAGGTATTCTGTAATTTTTTATATAAACCGGTTGTTTATTGTGGAGTTTAAGCTTTTGCTTATAAAAATTATTAACCGTTATTTTTTCAGTTTCTAAAGCAAATACATCTATAAATTCATGACACAGTGTTTTGAATTCTGGAAGTTTTTTGATAACCTTTCAAGTTTTTCTTTATTTTTCTGTGGGTCATGGTTTTGCTTTACGATTTTATAGTCATTCAGACTTTCTGTTAATATTTGGACATTATTAATGATCAAATCATTTTCAGTTGTATTGATAATTCTTACCAAAGGCTTTGATTTTGATGTAATTGTGTTATTAATGTATACACCATCTTGAAGCATTTGTTGCGGTACCAATACCCCTGTTTCGGTAGAATCAAATCTAATTGGTCTGATCACTTCTGATCTAGCTGGAACTGATATGGAATTAATATTAGGAGCTCTCATAAGTGGGATAGATATATCATATGGAACATCATTTGTTCTCAAAGTGATAATATCTTCATTGTCTTGAAAATCTAATACACATCTGTATTTTCTAATAAAGTCTATTCCTATTATTCCATCAACTTGAATAGGGAATTCATTTCCGACAACATGAAATTCATGTGCTATAAGAAATCTATCTATTTTTAAATCAGTTCTCACTTTTCCCAATGTAGTTATGAGATCTTGTCCAATACCGTTTATATTAGTTCTTTTTGTTGCATTTATTGGTTCGTTCAGAACTTGATTATGTTTGATAGCTGATATGTCTGCGCCAGTGTCTATTAAAAAGGTTGACCTATTGTCATTTAAAGTAGTTCGGGATATCAAATAGCTATATAAGTTTAATTGTATGCTATGAATTTTTTCATCTAAGAAGTATGTTGGGGTGGCTGTACGTTTCCCGAATTATTTTCATCGGTAATACATCGTACATTATTGTTATTTCTTGAATTGTATCCATTATTATTGTAATGGTTACTGTTATTATTTGTATAGTTATTTCTTCCTCTGTTAGGATTTCCATTAAAATTCTCGTAGTTGGGATTATTATAATTCCTGGAGTTGGAATTATTATTTCTAGGGCCATAGTTTCTTGAACTATTAAAGTTTCTAGGATTTGAATCATTAAAATCTCTACGATTAGAATTATTAAAATTTCTAGGATTTAAATTGTTAAAATTTCTAGAATTGGAATTATTAAAATTTCTAGAATTTCGACTATTAGAAGGATTGTTATTACGACTGTTTTGTGAGCCGTTAACTAGGATAGAATTTGGTTGGCCGTATACATTGGTACAACTAGTGATAAATTTTGATATTACATCATTCATATTATTAAAGGTGCCTGATTCCATGATCAGTTTTACTCTATCATTTGAGGCATTCTTTACTATAGCTGTAACTGCTGAGCGAGTTGCATATTTATTTGCGGTTTCATTAGACAGACCATCTGATATATATGCTGTTTCTAATTTCTTTGTGAGGTCTTCTACCTCTGGCATAAGCATTAGCATACTTACCAGACTGTCTAATGTTCATAATTTTAGCAGTAATAACGTCTACTGATTCTCCTTTAACTGAAGATCTCAGTTTCAATATTATATCTTGTAAAGTTGTCTCAGCCGACAACAAATTTCTGGCTGTACCCTTTAGCTTGGTCTTTACTAGATTTACGGCGACTGATTCATGACTCTCTTTTATTGAGTCCACTAAATTCAGCGCGTCAATAAAACTTAGTAAGTTTTCAGGGGTGCCATCGTAATCAGGAAGTAGCCTGGATGCGGTCCCTAAAAACTCTACTATATGACCTGTACTCAGACGAAAATAGTTTACATTAAGAAGTATCCTAATGTTTTCCAATTGCTTCAGCAAATTCCTTATGTGTTTGTTTATCGTTTCTGGCTTTGTTTCTCTGTCTATATTAAGACATTTGTAAGATTTCAAGAATTCTTCTTTAAGTATTCTCGCCCTTCTCACAATATTCTCCCATTCCATTTACAATCAATCTCAAAATTGCTTGCTATAATGAGAATGAGCAGAAGAGAGGTCAAACAAAGACAATTTTAAGGATCACTCGATAGCAATGAAATCAAACTCAGTCTTACCAAGGATATGATAGTTTGATAGTAGGCAAATATATTCTATTGCAAGGATTTATTTCTGGAAATAAGAGGTCACAACGTGCACTCTAATGAATTTGTTGAAGTCTATCCAACAAGAAAACAAAAGCAAAATATTGCAAAAATCTAAATATTCTTCTTCACAAATGCAGGAAACAATAAATATAAACACTTAATATACTTTTAAACAATACCAAATAAACAATCAAACTTGTTTCATTTTTTTATAAACACTTTCATATTACAACCTGAGAAATAACATGAAACAATAAATGACAAAATAATATGGTATTATTAATTAAAGATTACAAGAATTGTATGACGTTTTCCTTGAACGCATAACAAGAACAATAAAATTGTTTTTCAATGGGAATTGTATACATCTAT